>JAPPVO010000002.1:139838188-141038188 GCA_030407325.1 Camellia japonica
TGTAGGGAAACAACTCAGAATCAAGCACTTTGCCTAAAACAATTTCCCCTTTCTTTCGAGGGGATTGCCTTTGACTGGTATTGCTCCCTCGAAGGGATCGTGGTGCCTAGTTGGGAGGCCATGAAGAATGGTTTTGTACACGACTGGCGTACCTAAGAAATGGAAGAAAGTATGCAGCTCTAGGAAATGGAGAAGTATGATAATGATCACTCTGCTGCTGGACCGGTTAATATGGTTCAAATAAGTGATGGAACAAAAGAAGCTGAGGTCAATAAAAACATGGTTGCTGAAGTATGCCAAAATTACTTGACCTATCGGAGGAAATTAAAAAATCCTCAGGACCCTCAAGCATCAGAAGTTCCACAGGTTTTGCAAGAGAAAGAGCAAGTGAAATATTATGTACTAGCTCAGCTAAAGAAAATTCCGGGATTGTTGAGCGTATATGATGCACTTAAAATGTCTCCAGAGCTTTGGAAGTCTTAATAGATGCCTGTCCAAGCCAGAGGATTTCCACAAAGAAATCATGGGTAGAAATCAACATAAGACAACTACATGCATGGTTATGGTAACCTTTGGTGACAATGACATGTGTGCTAAAATGGCAGACCATAATCAGCCTTTGTTTATCACTGGGCTAATCCATGATGTGAAAAATTCTCAAATTTTGGTTAATGGAGGATCTGCGGTAAACCTCCAACCTCGAAAGGCCTTAAACCTATAAGGGATTCGGATTTCACAACTGCGCCCAATTCATCTGGTCATTCAAGGATTTAATCAGAATGAACAACGCCCAATGAAGAAGATTGAATTGCGAATCAAGTTTGGGGATATTGAAGAAAGAACTGAATTTCTGGTCATTGATGTAGACACCTCCTACAATGCTTTGCTTGGGAGACCATGGATGCATAATCATCATGCAGTACCATCAACTTATCACCAATGTATCAAGTACCCATTGCCTTTACCCAAAAAAGAGGGGACAATTGTGGCTGACAATGATCCATTTGGAGAAGTAGAGGCCTATTATGATGATACTCTCTTCTATACAAAGACTTCACAAAGAAAGGGAAAAGATGTGAAAAAGTCAAAAGATACTCCGAATGTCAAAGATGCTCTAGAGTCTACTCCAATTTCAACAAAAGAACTTTTTGATATGTGACAAAGTTTGAAAGGAAACCGGGGGCAAAGGCTCTAGCCCCAATAAATGCAATTTTTGATCTCAAGAGTGAGTTCACGTTGCCATTAAGAAGGACAGAATGCACCTATGTGGAGAAATATATTAAGATTTGTGATGACCCCAACCCCGAACTATTATATTACATTACTTCAATAAGTCTAATTGCATGATTATGTGTTTAATTGTATGATTACATGCTTAATTTCATAGTTATCTGTTATTATGTGGAATATCTGTTCGAATTGGCAACATAGAGACAGAAATTGAGAGCCAAGATAGCTTCAGAAACTAAAATTGATTAGCTTAATAGACTAATTAGAATATTTAGAATTTTATGGCAACTTTAATTGAAAATTGATTCAATCAAAATAATTAGAATAAACTGATTAAACTTAGTTAGAAATGAGCCTAATTAATTAACCTTAATCAACTTTGATTAGGCTAAATTAATTACACCCTATATAAGCCTGCACATGTTTTGAACTCACTTATACAAACACTTGGGCTGACATTTTGAGAGAGAAGGAAGCTAAGCTCAACATTTAGAGAGAGAGAATGGAGAATTTGAAGGAAATTGTGGAGGACTTGGGGATTTAAGCTAGTATATACTTGAATTCAAGCCCTAGGTATGATCTCCAACCTTAATCTGAAATGAAACATGTAGGAATTGAATTCATCTAAGTTTTGAGTTCATTTGCATGAAATTGTTTGGTAGAAGCTTGAATCACCATGAATTTGGAAGATAATAGTTAATCATGTACATGCATGCTATAGACACCCCATTTTTGACCGCCCTTAGACTTGGGCGCTACTTATGGCTTACTTGGTGGTGAAAGTTGTGCAGTGCAAGGGTTGATTTCTTTGGCAAGGAGAGCATCAAATCCAAACCTCACACCTCTTTTTTTTGGACCAAAAAGATTTTAGATCTTAAAACCCTCTCTTTCAAATATTTTTGAAAATTTCCTACGATGTTCCGACGTCGCATTTTGTTAAATATTGGTTTTGCGGTAAACCGAGCAAGGACAAATGGAATGAATGAAAGAGAGGTGAAATCTTTGAAAAGATCTTTAAAACATCTATTTTTTTAGAGGTTTAGAGTTGAAGAAAATTGGAGGAGAGAGAAGAAACCAAGTTGGGGAAGAAAATGGGCATGAACCGTTGAAGAGAGTCGACAATCCTCACTAAATCAGGCCTATCGTTTGTACACTTGGATTTAGCGATGAGGCCACCACATTGGAAAGAAGACTTCCAAGGCTTCATTTTGCATTCAAGAATCTCCTCAAGCCGTGTTCGGATGAGGGAGATATGGCTGGTTGAAGTTAAGCATCAATCCGGTTGGACCGAAACTAGGCAGTCTTCATTAAAAGAGGGATATCTCTTAGCATACTTGGAATTTTGATGTGACGATGCCACCATTGGAAAGAAGACTTCTGGGGCTTCAGTTTAGGAACAAGAATGACCTGAAAGAAGTCTAGATGAAGGAGTTATGCCTGGTTAAAGTCGGGACCAGGGACTAATTTTTGCTGCCGGCCTCTATGGGAGTGTGCCGGCCACAAATGGAGCATGCCGGCCATATGCCGGCCAGAAATGATGTAGTGCCAGCCAAAAATGATCCCTTGCTGGCCAACATGAAAAAAACTCAGATTTTTTGCAGATATTTCTCCTCCAGCTGTTTTCACAATGTGCCAGCTATCCTAGCTCAGATATTTTCGGCCAAGCTCTTGTTTTTGCTATATATGGAGCTATATCTCTCATTTTCAAGGGGTTAGCAATTTTGAGAGCTTCTCACACTAAAACCTCTCTCTCTCTCTCTACAAATTTTCAGAGCTGAAAACTCTCTCTCTTTCTAGAATTCTCTCTCCCTCTCCCTATATTGTGCTATATTGTGCTTGAAAGTGGTTTTTCTTCACATATTTGCATACACTTCCTTAACCAAAGTTGTATATCTTTGGGCTGAGGTCCTTTGGAACTTATTTTTGGGCTGTTGGAAGGTCATTTGGGCCAAGAAAGTGGCTGTTTTGCTGCTGTGCTTCAAAGGTAATCACTTATCCCCCTTATCTTGTTTTGCATACTAGCTTTGCCATAGTTTTCAACTACTTTGGGGCTTTTTTTGGGGTGGTGTTGAACTACAAAAACCTCTGTTTTTCATTCTAAAATTGGTGGTTTAAGCCTTGTTTGGCTAGGGGGTTTTTCCCCTCTTTGCTCCTTGGCTTGTAAAGCCTTTTGAGCCATCTTTCAAGGCATTTCAAACAACCTTTTTTTTAGCCCTTTAACCACTGAATTCCAGGAGAGTTTCAGTGGTAGAAAACTTGTTTTGATGTCCCAAATAGGAGGGGGTGGCCTCCCCTCCTTGTCTCTCCATGCTATGCCTAGTTAGCCTTGCAAAGTAGCTTGTTTTTGTGACTTGTCTTAGCTCAGTTTAAGCATGTTTTTGCCACTGATTTGCCATGTTATAACTCTGCTTTTGACTGGTTTGGTCACCTCTTGCATGCATCTTGCACTTGTAGTGTAAATCCTACTTGCTAGCCTAACATGCTTCATGTCTTAGCCTATAATTCTAGCATGAATTGGCTCCACTCCATCATGTTTTTGGCATTATTTAACATGCTTTAACTCTGATTTTGGTTGGTTGGGTCACCTCTTGCTTGGTTTTTGCACTTGTAGTGCAATCATGCTCATTAACCTAGTGTACTTGGTGATTTGGCTTATCATTCTAGCTTATTTTGGCTACACTCCAACATGCTTTTACTCATGTTTTAGCATGCTTTGACTTTGTCTTGAGTGGTTTAGGTCCTTTGAGGCTTGCTTTGTATAGCTATAGCATGATAGGCTTCACTAGTCTTGTGTTTTGAGTCCACTAGCATGCTTTGCTTGGGTTGTTTGCATGATATGGCATCATCAAATATATGATTTCAGAGCAGGTTTCACTGTCATACTCTCATGTTTATCACTCTTTCATTGTGTTTAAGAGTTGTGCCCTTATGCTTTGTTTGTGAGCCAACGCATGAGCATGCATTTCTTGCCTTTCATGCTATCATTTCAGCTCATTTTGGCCACTGTTTTGGCATGCATGAGGTCTGTTTAGGGCTGGTTTAGTCCTTTGAGCATTGTGTTGCATGGTTCTAGTGTTGTGTCCATCACTAGTTTTAATGCTTAAGTCTTCTAGCATGTTGTACATGGAGTGTTTGCATGTTAGAGTCTTGTTTTTCATGCCACTTTAGCACTAAAAAATCTGCCATCTCCCTCATTTCTTCACTTTTGATTTGTTTTGGGGATTGGTTAGTCTTGAGTTTGAGTTTAATGCATAGGATTGAGGCTTGTGCTTAAATGGCTTTAACTCTCTTTTGAGGGTTCTTCCTAGCCAAAGGCATGGTCTCTCCTATGCCTTAAACCATTCTTTTGGTTGACCTCCTCTCCTTAGAGGACTTGCACATTGGACTTAACCAATTAAAGAATGGATTGGTAATCTTAAAATATGTAAACAAGAATTGGACAAGTAAAACATGTCAAGATAAGCATGTTGCATTTGCATTGCATTGTGTTCAATCGGACGTTATATTGAACACAAGATGAATTGGTTCATTTCATACTTGAAGTGATGAAAATGAGCCAATTCTCTTTGTCTCCATTGCCTTTGATCACTCATGATAATGCCGTGGTCTTAGTGCCCTGTTTGTTGTGCATTTATTGAATGTGTACAAGTTGGGTCTTAGACCATCATGCATTCAAAATGCTTGGTTGATGGTCTTGGATTCAATTATGCAACTCATTTGATGTTTTGAGGTGATAAGGAGTGGCATGGTACACACATGCCCTAGGGAGACCCTTCATTTCCTCTGTTTTTGTGCTCTGTTGCAGAATGGTGTCACAGTACACCAGTGGCCAGCAGTGCCACATTGATGGCCGGCACCCTTCCATCCTTGGCCGGCAGGTGGCTAGCAGCCACCTTTTGTAACGCCCTCAAAATAAACCCATAAATCAATCAACAATAGCATGCTTAGACATAAGAGAATAAAGCATAAATATATTCCATCAGAGTAATCATTATAAAATGTATTACATGTTGACAACAAAAGTAAATGCCCTATGGGCTTACAACTTTCCAAGTCAACACTTGGTTACAAAAAAAGAGTACTAACTCTATACAAAGAAAGCCCTTGGCTTGATATACATGTAATACATCAAAAGAAAACAAAACAACAGAAACAGTCTGTCTGCCTCTAGCCTCCCAAGCTATGTCTATTTCACATAAATCAATTTATAACCCTGGCTCAGAATCTGGCCATGTACATTAAATGAGATTAATTCCCATATCAACAATATTTCAAACTGCCATTTTACGGAAATTGCGTCCGCGGGATTCGGCACCCATGTATAAAATATTCAAGTTTCCATTTTACGGAAATTTCATCCGCGGGACTCGGCACCCGTGTATAAATGTTTTCGAATTGCCATTTTACGGAAATTTCATCCGCGGGATTCGGCACCCATGTATAATGTTTTCAGGTTTGTCATTTTACGGAAATTTCGTCCGCGGGACCCGGCACCCATGTATAATAATACTTATCATAAGCAATGGTCAATCAATACACAATTTTGCTGTATTAATTCAATCCGCCATACTCGATGACATGCTCAAATTGATTAGTTTCAGTTTACCTAATCATCATGCATTGTCTACAACATTCAAAACTACCCTCCACCGGTAGTCCAAAGCAGTTATTTCTAAACAGGTAATAAATGCGTCAACAGAGAAATTATCCACAATTCTCAAGTGAGCGATTTATAAATCCGACCCCACCGTTCCATCTCACATGGTATCAATTTCATCATTTCTACTCAATTTCATAACCCACAATTTTCCCCAAATTAATCATACTAGCTAATTCATACACAAGTTAGGGCTTTCTCCACCATTTCTCAATTACTAACCCAAGGGTTCAAAATATCAACCACCAACAACAATACCATCAGTTTAAGACCCCAATACATGTTTAAGGGTCAAATAACAAAAACCCCCTTTTATAGATTGAGACCCAAAGACCCAAAATCACCCATTTTCAACATTACATCAAATGCTCAATAATTTATGTCAAAGACCATAATAATGAGTAGTAATCCTTACCTCAAATTCGGAGCCCAAAGGAAGAAGATGATGAAAATGAAAGTGCTCCAAATGCCAAGATTCTCGGATCAAAACGTAGCCCTCAACGATCCCCACACTTTTTGTAAAGCTTAAAGGATAGGAGAACACTCTAACTAGATCAATCCCTAGAGAGAAGGTGGGTTTCTAGTGAGAGAGGCTCTCCAATGGAGTTTTAGAAAAGTAAGAGAGAGAGAGAGTAGATGGAAAAAGTGATTCAAAATAGCCTAGCTGTCAACTGATATACGACTCTCCCGCTCGAGCGAAGAATAGAACGCTCGAGCGTCAAGCACAAAAATCTGGACACGCTCGAGCGCAAAAACCAGTCCGCTCGAGCGTAGATTTCCCCCTCCCAGAACTTTCACAGACAAAGCACTACCCGCTCGAGCGCCAACATACCCGCTCGAGCGTGACCGCTCGAGCGTAAAGAAACCCGCTCAAGCGTGAAAAACACACCTGCAGAAGTTTTTGCAGAGGCACGAGATACTGGGAGTGTGTAAACCCCGCTCAAGCACAAGAAGGCCCACTCGAGCGCAGAAAGACCCGCTCGAGCGTAACACCAAAAACCTGGGCAACTAGATTTGAGACTTAGGCTCAACCAACCTGTAACACACCTGCCCAAAACATCCTAAAACTCAAACATATGGAATTAAAGGATAACAACAAGATATACAGCCACCAACTCCACGAAACCAAAGTCCGGAATACAACAAATACAGAAAGGAAAAACCGGGATCGCTATAACCTTCCCCCCTTAAAGAATTCCGTCCCCGAAATTAAGCATAAGTTTTCAAAAACAAGTTTTCTCAAATCCCAATAACATTACAACCCATTATTCAACATTCAGACCCATTACCGGTCATCTCATCTCTTTTCAAGAAGCAAATCACAGTATATATAACAACCTGTATTCCCTTGAATTTCACCAAATTCAGCTCATTTTCTACAACTCCATAACATATGCAACATTAATATCATGCTAGCATTTCCACTATGTATTTAACATGCACAATGTTAAAATAACTTCCATTTCAAGACAAGTTCTACAACATTTCCATAAACCAAAACATTTACAATCTTTTACAACTTAAGACGTGTATAATGCTCTTAAAGTTCAACAATATTACAAAATCTCAATACATGATTACACATCAACAAACATGTCCGGATATTTCTCACGGACCTCTAATTCACGTTCCCAAGTGGCTTCTTTCACTCCGTGATGCTTCCACAAAACTTTCACCAAGGGTATGGTCTTGCCTCGCAAGACTTGATCCCGTCTATCCAAGACCCGAATCGGTCTCTCCTCATACGAGGCATCCTCATCTACCTCTAAGTCGGTCCAATCCAACACGTGTGATGGATCCGGCTCATACTTCCAAAGCATACTAACATGAAATACGTCATGTACCCCGGACAACTGCGGTGGCAAAGCCAAACGATAAGCAACCTCCCCAATCCTCTCAAGGATCTCAAAAGGACCGATAAACTGAGGGGATAACTTCCCACTCTTCCCAAATCTCATCAAACCTCGCCTAGGTGATATTTTCAAGAAAACATGATCACCTATCTCAAATGCCAAAGGCCGCCTCCTACAGTCGGCATAACTCTTTTGGCGACTCTGGCCTATAACAAGCCTCCTACGGATAAACTCAACTTTCTCCGTTGTCTCCCTAACCAACTCCGGGCCCAACAAAGGTGCATCACCCACCTCGGTCCAACAAACTGGAGACCTACACGGTCGACCATACAAGGCCTCAAACGGTGCCATACCGATACTAGACTGAAAGCTGTTGTTGTAGGCAAACTCCACCAAGGGCAAGTGCCTCTCTCACGTCCCACTAAAATCAAGGACACAACCTCGAAGCATATCCTCAAGGATCTGGATAGTACGCTTGGACTGCCCATCAATCTGAGGATGATAAGCCGTACTAAAGATCAACTTAGTGCCCCAGGCACTCTACAAACTCTGCCACAATCTAGCAGTAAAGCGAGGATCTCTATCTGAGACGATCGTCACTGGGACCCCGTGCAACCTCACTATGTCCCGAATATATAAGTTGGCAAGATGATCTACCGAATCTCTCACGCGCATAGGGATAAAGTGCGCTGACTTAGTTAACCGGTCTACAACCACCCAAATAGCATCACTACCCCGCTGAGTCCTCGGAAGACCTACAACGAAGTCTATAGTGACATGCTCCCACTTCCACTCAGCAATAGGTAAGGGTTGTAACAAACCCGCTGGCCTCTGATGCTCGGCCTTCACTTGCTGACAAGTAAGGCACTTAGGCACGAAAACTGCCACATCTTTCTTCATTCCTTGCCACCAAAACTGGCGACCCAAATCTCAATACATCTTAGTGCCTCTCGGATGCACCGCAAGGCGTGAATGGTGAAACTCTCGGAGTACCTCCTCTTGGCAAGATTCTGGCACAAACAAACGGTCTCGGTATCTCACACTCTGGTCAGGATATACCGTCAAACCCTTCTCAACCTTCCCACTGGAGACCTTCTCTCGGAGGGATTCTACCTCAAGGTCACCTCCCTGTGCCTCCAACACTCGACTCACCAGTGTAGGCTGTGCAACAACAGAAAACAAGGCCGCAGCCTCAACGGATTCGCCCAGAAGCAAATCAAACTCGCCAAGTGCCCCCAACATCTCCCACTCCCGGATGGCTATACAAGCTACATCACTAATGGATTTCCTACTAAGGGCATTGGCCACTACATTGGCCTTTCCCAGGTGATAATGCAACTCAAAGTCGTAGTCCTCAATGAACTCCATCCACTTTCTCTGCCTCAAATTCAAGTCTCTCCGTATAAACAGGTACTTCAAACTCTTATGATCCGAGAACACCTCGAACCTTTCGCCATACAAGTAGTGCCTCCAAATCTTTAAGGCGAAAATCACGTTGCTAACTCAAGGTCATGTGTAGGGTAATTCCTCTCGTGTATTTTCAACTGACGTGAGCCATAAGCTACCACTTTCCCCTCTTGCATTAACACACAACCCAAACCCTCTCATAAGGCATCACAATAAACCGCATAACCCAACCCTCTCTCTGGAATAATCAAAACTGGAGCGGTGGTCAATCTAACTTTCAACTCTTGGAATGACTTATCACAAGTCTCACTCCATACAAATTTGACCCCTTTCCGCGTCAACCTAGTCAACAGCGAAGCTAGCCTAGAGAAATCTTTCACAAACCGGCAGTAATACCCAGCTAATCCCAGAAAACTGCGGATCTCAAAAACACTCTTAGGCTGTGCCCAATCTTGCACTGCCTCAATCTTGGATGTATCAACAGACACTCCTTTCCCGGATACCACATGGCCTAAGAACTTGACTTCTCCTAACCAGAACTCGCATTTCCCAAACTTGGCATACAGCCTATGGGCTCTAAGCAACTCGAGCACCACTCTCAAGTGTTCCTCGTGCTCCTCCTCAGAAGGTGAGTAAATCAGAATGTCATCCACGAAAACGACCACAAAGCGATCTAAGAATTCCCGGAAGATCCGGTTCATCAAGTCCATAAAGACTGCCGGTGCATTGGTGAGCCCAAATGGCATCACTAAAAACTCATAGTGGCCATACCGCGTACGGAATGTCGTCTTCGGAATATCCTCCTCCCTGACCCTCAACTGATGGTAACCTGATCTCAAGTCTATCTTAGAGAAACAATGGGAACCCTTCAACTGGTCAAACAAATCATCTATACGGGGCATAGGGTACTTATTCTTGACTGTAGCCCGATTCAACTTCCGGTAATCGATACACAATCTCAAGGCACCATCTTTCTTCTTGGCAAAGAGGACCGGTGCACCCCACGGTGAAACACTAGGGCGGATGAAGCCCTTATCTAGCAATTCCTGGAGCTGAATCTTCAACTCACTCAACTTGGCTGGGGCAAAACGATAAGGTGCCATAGAAATCGGCGTCGTGCTGGGCACTAAATCAATAGAGAACTCTATCTCTCAGTGAGGTGGCAAACTGATAAGGTCCTCAGGAAAGACGTCCGAGTACTCACAAACCACTCTCGGCAATACAATCTGGGTCTCATTACACTCACTACTCAAAAGGCTAGCAAGAAAACCACTAAGCTCACTCCGCCCTCGCGGATCATACACCGGTGGCAACACACTACCAACCCGATCCCGCAGAAAATGGAAACAATTCCCGCTCAAGGTACATACTGTGACCCTCTGGCAGTAACAATCGATAACAGCTCGGTACGACGATAACCAGTCCATACCCAAAATAACATCAAATCCCGACATGGGCATAACTACGAAAGGAAACGGAAGCTGGCGATCGGCGACCTCTATGTCACAACCTCTACATCCTTGTTTCAAAATCAATTCACCCCCAACAGGTGATACAACACATATAGGAGATGCTAATTGTGCCAACTCTAACCCCAAAACAGATGCAAATGCAGCAGATACAAAGGAATGAGACGCACCTGTATCAATCAATACACTAGCAACCGAGTTGCAAAACAGAAAGGTACCTCTCACAACTGATGGAGCCGGTACTAAGTCCTGCGCGGTAACAGCATACACACGCCCGGTAGGCCCCTGATCCACCTGCTCACCCCTAGGAGCAAAAGACTGTTGCACAGACTGAGACGATGACGCCCCCTGGTTGGCCCTCGAGGCCTGAACAGACTGTGCTGGCTGAAAACCCTGCGACTGCCCCGTACCAGAAGCACCAGGTGTGCCACCCAACTGCGGGCAAAACCTCTTCAGGTGCCCCGTCTGGCCACACTGAAAACAAGAGGACGACCGGCCTCTGCCCTGGCCCTGACTCTAAGGTTGAGCCGAAGAAGAAGTCGCACCCTGACCTCCTCCTCTCTGCAGACAAGCTGGAGATTTGTGGCCCAGTTGGCCACACTTGAAATAGGTAAAGTCCCCCAGGTTGCCTCTTCCAGAACCTGAACTCGGCACTGGAAAGGTCGATCTAGCAATACCACCCTGGGACTGCTGAGGGTTAGAACCCCTCTGTCTCCTGCCATCACCCTGGCCATCCTGGCTCCTCTTGGAGCCTCTCTGCCCCTCTTCCTCCTGCATCATGATCTCCACATGGGCTGCAGTATCAACCAAGCGCCCATAGTCTCGGATCATAGAACCCCCAACTCTCATCTTGAGGCCGTGCCTCAACTTCTTCTCAAACTCGATACAACGGTGTTCCTCGGACGCCACAAGTTCAGGTGCAAACCTGGACAAGCTAGTAAAAGCAGCCTCAAACTCGGCCACTGAAGAACTCAACTGCAAAAGCTGGCAGAACTGGTCTCTCAGCTTCTCCCTAACTGCTGGAGATAAGTACTTCTCCTGGAAAGCATCCACAAAAGCCTCCCACGTGCCACCAAAACGGCCCCTCATGAACTTCCACCACTGACCCGCATTCCCTTTAAGCTGGAAAGATGCCGAGGTCACCTTCAAACACCGCCTTCGATGTCAAGCATCTCAAACGTCTTTGTCATCTGCTCCAACCACTCGTCAGCCTTAAGTGGCTCCTTCGGATCTCCAATAAACTCGTCCGGATTAGATCGGAAGAACTCCCTCTTCAGAAAGGAAGGCCCTGCATCCACAACCTGGGCCTGAACTAGAGCCTGAACCGGATTCTCAGCCCTGTGAATACCCATAGACTCCCTCAAAGCATCGGCTATCCCACGGGCTAAGGCATCCATAGCCTGCTGACCTGCTGGCTTGGCCACATTGGCCTGGCCAACCCCCTCCTGCTGCGCCGGATTATCATCCGGTAAAGGCATCTCCTGCCTACCACGCCTACCACGTCTACCTCCTCGTCCTCGTCCTGACATCCTAATAAAGGTAAAGAAGGACGTTAGCACATTCACAAATGTGCCGAAGTTATAATACTCGCGTCCTAATGCATGGACAACTGTAATTCACTCCACGTAAGCACATAAACACATAAGCACTTACGAATTTCATTTCGGATAATGATAGTCCCGAGGCGTTACTAGAGTTCCGGTTAGAAACAGCATTGATCAATTCCAACAAGACTCACAGAAACCCAAGGATCCAATCAACATCCTAGAAACTAAATCCCATACCCAAATAGTCACATAAACATGTTATCAAATAAACACATAATGTCATACATAAGTCTCTAACAAGCGAGACAAACCCATTGTGATACTAATCACTTCCCACGTACCCAAGGTATTCGAACCCGGTACGCTCTGATACCAAGTTGTAACGCCCTCAAAATAAACCCATAAATCAACCAACAATAGCATGCTTAGACATAAGAGAATAAAGCATAAATATATTCCATCAGAGTAATCATTACAAAATGTATTACATGTTGACAACAAAAGCAAATGCTTTATGGGCTTACAACTTTCCAAGTCAACACTTGTTACAAAAAAAGAGTACCAACTATATACAAGAAAGCCCTTGGCTTGATATACATGTAATACATCAAAAGAAAACAAAACAACAGAAACAGTCTGTCTGCCACTAGCCTCCCAAGCTATGTCCTTGGAGGTGGCATGCTACCTGTACCTGAAAATGATGTCCATTATAGGGTGAGCCAACGCCCAGTAGGAATATGCTAAACATGATATGAGCAGTAACTAAAACATCAGCATTTGATAAATGTCTATTTCACATAAATCAATTTATAACCCTGGCTCAGAATCTGGCCATGTACATTAAATGAGATTAATTCCCATATCAACAATATTTCAAACTGCCATTTTACGGAAATTGCATCCGCGGGATTCGGCACCTATGTATAAAATATTCAAGTTGCCATTTTACAGAAATTTCATCCGCGGGACTCGGCACCCGTGTATAAATGTTTTCGAATTGCCATTTTACGGAAATTTCGTCCGCGGGATTCGGCACCCATGTATAATGTTTTCAGGTTTGTCATTTTACGGAAATTTCGTCCGCGGACCCCGGCCCCATGTATAATAATACTTATCATAAGCAATGGTCAATCAATACACAATTTTGCTGTATTAATTCAATCCGCCATACTCGATGACATACTCAAATTGATTAGTTTCAGTTTACCTAATCATCATGCATTGTCTACAACATTCAAAACTACCCTCCACCGGTAGTCCAAAGCAGTTATTTCTAAACAGGTAATAAATGCGTCAACAGAGAAATTATCCACAATTCTCAAGTGAGCGATTTATAAATCCGACCCCACCGTTCCATCTCACATGGTATCAATTTCATCATTTCTACTCAATTTCATAACCCACAATTTTCCCCAAATTAATCATACTAGTTAATTCATACACAAGTTAGGGCTTTCTCCACCATTTCTCAATTACTAACCCAAGGGTTCAAAATATCAACCACCAACAACAATACCATCATTTTAAGACCCCAATACATGTTTAAGGGTCAAAATAACAAAAACCCCCCTTTTATAGATTTGAGACCCTAAGACCCAAAATCACCCATTTTCAACATTACATCAAAATGCTCAATAATTTATGTCAAAGACCATAATAATGAGTAGTAATCCCTACCTCAAATTCGGAGCCCAAAGGAAGAAGATGATGAAAATGAAAGTGCTCCAAATGCCAAGATTCTCGGATCAAAACGTAGCCCTCAATGATCCCCACACTTTTTGTAAAGCCCAAAGGATAGGAGAACACTCTAACTAGATCAATCCCTAGAGAGAAGGTGGGTTTCTAGTGAAAGAGGCTCTCCAATGGAGTTTTAGAAAAGTAAGAGAGAGAGAGTGGATGGAAAAAGTGATTCAAAATAACCTAGCTGTCAACTGATATACGACTCTCCTACTCGAGCGGAGAATAGAACGCTCGAGCGTCAAGCACAAAAATCTGGACACGCTCAAGCGCAATAAGGCCCGCTCGAGCTCCAAGACACAAGAATAAAATACATCCGCTCGAGCACAAAAATCAGTCCGCTCGAGCGTAGATTTACCCCTCCCAGAACTTTCACAGACAAAGCACTACTCGCTCGAGCGCCAAGATACTCGCTCGAGCGCAACTGGCTCGAGCGTAAAGAAACCCTCGAGCGTGAAAAACACACCTGCAGAAGTTTTTGCAGAGCACGAGATACTGGGAGTGTGTAAGCCCCGCTCGGTCAAGAAGGCCCCTCTCGACGCGGACAACTAAAAACCAACTCCGCTCAAGCGGCGAAAGACCCGCTCGAGCGTACCCAAAACTGGGCAACTAGATTTGTGACTTAGGGTCAACCCAACCTGTAACACACCTGCCCAAAACATCCTAAAACTCAAACATACGGAATTAAAGGATAACAACAAGATATACAGCCACCAACTCCATGGAACCAAAGTCCGGAATACAACAAATACAGAAAGGAAAACTGGGATCGCTATACCTTTCATGGCCGGCAGGCCACTGGTGCACTCCCCAGCCTTGATTTGGTAAGTTTCAGCAGCTAGTTCTTGGAGACACCCTGCAGACAAAGCCTCAAGAGAGCAAACCGGAAAGCTTTTCGGGGCAGGAACCGAGGCATGCATGTTCAAACTTCCTCAACTTGCTGGGCAGCATAGTTTAAAGCTTTTTATTAGTTAGCTTGATTTGTAATGTAATTAATTAATTTGTTAATTAGTTAATTGTTGTAATAATTAGTAAGTAGTTTGCTAGTTATTCGATTGGTTTGTAATAATTAGTCTAATTAGTTTAATTAGATTAGTTAGTTAGTCAGCTTAATTAGCGTAGCTAGTTAGCTCTCTTTCATTCGGACCCTCCGTCGCGAGGGCACAAAGTTGTAATAAGGGTGCGTGTGTGTGTGCATGTCTTCAACCCCCACTTCTTTCTCCCTTTTACTTATCAGCTTTTGATGGTTAGTTTAGGGCATATTTCAATTAGCATACCTTATGCTTTGCATGTTTGCATCATTTATTCGTCTTGCATGCACCGAGCTCGGCGCATCATTCAAACTGCATTGTATTTCAATTTCTATTTGAATACATGTATCAAATTGTTGCATTCATATGCCATCTTAGATAGTCGATCCTATTTAATTGCATTTTGCATGCGTTGCATTAGGCATCTAACATAGCTAAGATCATGCATTGATTTTTAACTAGCTTCTGTTTTGGCTTGGAGTACACTGTAAGTGTTTACGCTTTAGCATACTTGCATGAGTGTAAGTGTTGCCATGATAGCATGCTTGCCATGAGGCTATTTGCTCAAGTGTTTAACTGCATAAATGCCTGTGGATGAAGGCTTGATTGCCTGAATTGGAACAACTCGATGATTGTGAGTTTTTAAGCCCACTTTGCGGAGTGGCAAAATCATGTTGTTTTAAGCCCACTTGAGGGTGGCAAATCCACGCTTTAGCCTACTTGCGAGTAGAACTTTCAAACCATTTTCAAAAACAAACATGAGTTGTTTTGTTCCAATTCTTGTGATCGAGTCTATACTTGTATGCTGTGCGCATCACATAATAAGGTTAGCTAATAAACCGGAATAAGAACATATGTGTTTTCAAAGCAACATATCATGTTTAGTAGAGGCCGATCCTTTGATCGGGCGAGCGGAGGTGCTCATTTCATGACCTTCCCCCCTCGTACCCAAGTTCCCGAGTCGAAGCAACTTTGGTGATGACGGACATGTGGCCTTAGGCACAAATCAGGGTTTCCTAAATTTTTCAAAATAAAATATTTAGGTGGCGACTCTGAAATCTGGCAAAGCAGTCTATGTTTGGCGCTTTTCATTCAAAATTGATTTTTTAAAACCAATTGCCGGATTTGGACTCTTTGGTGATTTATCAATCTTACATTGCACTTTGTGAGATTAGATTCAGAACCGTGACAGGAGTCCGAACTGTAGTAGCTAGAACCCAATTCGCGCCCTCGCGCGCGGAGCGGAGTTCGGGCGGTCTACACATGCATAAGTTGAGTTAGAATTCATGAAATTCCTACATACATGGCACATTTACACCTCAATTTGAAGAGTCCTTCATGTTTTCATACTTCTCATATCAATTGATTATGTTTTGAAGAAATATAAACTCAATTTGAGTCAAACTTGCTTTATAACTTGAAGTTGAAGTTTTTGGTTGAGGATTTGCCATGGTTTTGAACAATTGGTTCCAAATTAACTATGTTTCCATGTTTTATAATGTTTTCTCATGTTTTTGTATCTAAAACACGAGTTTGGAACCTTTGAACAAATTTGAACTTCAAACACAATTCTAAAAATTCTAGAATTTGGCCTATCCGCTCGAGCGAAGAAAGTACCGCTCAAGCGTGAAAATCTAGCTCTTAGAAGTTTTACAAAAGTTTACAGACCACTCACGCGACCAAAGTGGCGCTCGAGCGAGGACCCACTTTTACTCAATATTCTGCTCGAGCAACCGTCGAGGGGAAATTTCAAGCAACCAATACTTTTGCAAAAGTTTACAGACCGCTCGCGCGACCAAAGTTGCGCTCGAATGACCACCCTTATTTTTAAACCCCCACTCAAGCTAAGGCAGTTACGCTCGAGCAAAGACCTTGTCTCCACAACATTTGACTAACCCTTCAAAGTGCGTACTTGCATCCTCATGTCATTTCAAGTACTCTTAGGCACCAATTGAGCTCATATAAACATGGAATGAGTTAGAAACAGATGAAGACAATTTAATTAAGCAGATTGACTATCGAATGGTATTCCAATTGTACGTTTGTTATGTGTTTTGTATGTGGATGTCCGAGACCTAGTGACAACATAACCCACTGTGAGTAGTAACTTAAGAAAGATATTTTCAAGTAATATTTACTTTTGAAATCGTACTGCTTACAAAGTTGATATATGAATGATTGAATGGTTTGATGAAGAGTTATTTTCTATTGATGAATGAAGTTCACTTTTGAAATTGTATTGTGGCATCCATTGAACATAGGCCTTTGTCTGGGAGAAACAATACCACGGCTAGGCTCTTGCCTGGGAGAAATAATACCATGGCTAGGCCCTTGCCTGGGGTAACAATACCACGACTAGGCCCTTGCCTGTTGGAAACAATACCATGGCTTTTGGATTGATTGGCACACAGAGATCTCTAGTCTTAGACGTTATGGTCCATTGTCATTGAAATGTTATTATTTCATGGATGTACCACACAAATTGATATTGGATGATATTCACGATGAAATTAATGGATTATTGAGAACTGAAATGAAAATTGATTTGGCAATGTTATCAAACTTCATTCATATAACCTCTTTATTTTGTTATTACTCACTGGGCCCTAACTCATTACTTACTTATATACGTATGTAGGTGGGCAAACTGAATATCAAGGTTAAAGAATGCCTCGAGTCTACCCAGGTCAGCCTTTTTGAAGAGCTTCTGACGAAGTAAACTAGGCTCATGTGGAGCCAGGTTAGTTAGACCCCTCTTTTGTTTTGCCCAATCATTTTGTATTTGTGTATACTTTGGGGTTTTGTATAACTATAAGATTTGGCTGTTTGAACTTATGTGATGTATGTGCATAATGTACGAACGTTTGCTTATGATACAAAGTTTGCTTTCTCCATATATGCACGGCTCGATGGATAACTTATATGTTATATTATACTTCCGCTAAGCCCCGTACTTTATATTAAATGGATTTTTGTTTAGAGGTCGTAGGTAATCTATGATTACTGTGCAGTCATGGCCCTAAACCTATAGGGGCGGGGTTGGGTAGTGACAGAGTGGTATCAGAGCACGAGTTATATCTCACTCACTTGTCCATTGAGCTATAAAGGGTCTAGAAGAGACTTCAGGATTACATTCATGTGCATTTCAAATTATAGTAAGATGATTTCGCAATTATATATGAAATTGTGTGCATGAATATATTATATATATATATTATATATATATATATTGTGTTTGTTATAATACAAGTTTCATATAGAAAATGGTGAGAACGAGAGGTGATGAGCTATAGGAGGCGACCTCCTCAAGACTGGATAGAATGGAACAAATTATGCAAGACATGGCTAAAGCCGTAGACAACAACAGTAATGGCAACAACAATGACAACCACCACCCCCACCTCCAACTCCAAGGTGTCAGACGGGGATTGTACTATTGCTTTGACTAGAGAATTCAAAAAGATGAAGCCACCAGTGTTTCATAGCGGAATTGAACCATTGAAGGCCGAGGCTTGGGCCCTAGGGATTGAGAAGTTGTTTGAAGTGTTTCCACATACTGAAGCTTAGAAGGTACAACTAGCTGCATTTACATTGGAAGATAATGCAAGGCATTGGTGGATGTTGTTTCGAGATGAGAATAAGGATGTTACTTGGGCTTGATTTCTAGAGATATTTTATGAAAAGTATTTCCCACAATGTGTGCGGGACAGGAAGGTGTCTGAATTCATGGAACTCAAGCAAGGAAACAAATCAGTTGTCGAGTATAAGGCTCAATTTACGGAGTTGGCTCGCTTTGCACCCCATATGGTAATACAACTACAAGAAAGCTAGACAATTTGAGGGAGGTTTGCGTGACCTAATTCTAGATAAAATCAATGTACTCAAATTGCCGACATATGTGGATGTACTTTATAGGGCACTGATAGTAGAAGGTAATGTGGCTAATCGCAAATGGAAGTTTGAATGGAAGGGCAAAAAACAGAATTTTAATAAGGGGGCAACATCCACAAATAAGAAGCTAAAATCTGGGAGTTCTAGTAATACCGGTTCAAGCCAAGGTGGTAGTTCAACACCAACTTGTACGCATGTGGAAGGAAACATTGGGGTGTTTGCTACCGCGTATCAGGAGCTTGTTATCACTGTGGAAAGATGGGACATATCACAAAGGATTGTACACAAGCACGTCGAAGTGGAAATCATGGTACTGCAAGTTTAACTAGATCTACTCCAACAACAGAAACAAACGCGACACCCACTACAACAAGAAATGAACGAAGGCAAGGAAGGGTGTTTGCACTGATTCCGGGGGATACTCAAAATACTGAGGCAATAGTGTTAGGTATAATCTCCATATGTGGTAAACCTGCTTATACTTTAATTGATTCATGATCGACACATTCGTTTGTTTCTACGATTTTTGCTGAAACTTTGAATAGAACCATGGAAACATTGAGTCATATATTATGTGTTACATCACCTACGGGGAGATCCATGTTATGCTCAACTGTATTTGCTGCATGTGAATTATTTCTTGGGAATGCTGTTTTGTATGTCGATTTAATACCTTTAGACATGAGACAACTATTGATTGCGCTTTGAAACGAGTGATATTCCGATCTCTCGGACTAGATGAATTTTATTTCAAGGGAAAACGGGTAGTTCCACCACCATACCTCATATCTGCCATGAAAGCCCAAAAACTAATGAATAAGGGTTGTTAATGGTATTTATGTAGTGTAACAACCGAACCAACTATGGACATTATTCTAGACAATATAACAGTGGTGAAAGATTTCCCTGATGTGTTTCCGGATGAATTGCCTGGCCAACTTGTTGATAGAGAAATTGAATTTACAATTAATGTAATACGGGGTACACAACCAATTTCTAAAACTCCCTACCGTATGTCTACCACTAAAATGAAAGCATTGAAAGTTCCAGTTGTAGAAACTACTTGATAAAGGGTTTATCAGACCGAACACATCACCATGGGGTGCACCAGTACTTTTTGTAAAGAAGAAATATGGCACTCTCCGACTATGCATTGATTACCGAGAGCTCAACAAGGTAACAGTGAAAAATAAATATCCACTACCATGTATTGATGACCTATTTGATCAGTTGCAGGGGGCTAGGATATTGTCGAAAATTGACTTGAGATCGGGGTATCATCAACTGAAGGCTAAGGCTGAAGACATTGAGAAGACCACCTTCCGGACCAGGTATGGACATTACGAGTTTTTAGTCATGCCTATTGGAGTTACAAATGCGCCCGTAGCATTCATGGATTTGTATTAATAGAGTTTTTAAACCCTTCTTGGATGAATTTATTGTCGTGTTTATTGATGATATTCTCGTGTATTCGAAAAATAGAGATGGCCATGAACAACACTTGAGAATGACTCTTTAGACACTTAGAAAGAAATAGTTGTATGGGAAATTCAAAAAGTGTAAATTTTAGCTTGATGAAATCGCATTTTTGGGACACATCATTAATAAGGATGGTATATCTGTTGATCCTCACAAAATAGAAGCGATAATTAATTGGCCTACCCCGACTAATGTGTCAGAAGTTCGCATTTTTATGGGATTGGCAGGTTATTACCGAAGATTTGCTAGGGACTTCTCGAAAATTGCTCTGCCATTGACCCAGTTGACTAAAAAGGAGAATCATTTGAATGGACAGATCAGAGAGAAATAGCCTTTCAAGAGTTGAAGACAAGACTGACCACAGCTACAATTCTTACTATTCCCTCAGGTACCGAAGGTTTTGTAATCTTTAGTGACGCATCTTATAAGGGTTTGGGTTGTGTCTTAATGCAGAATTGAAAGGTGATTGCATATGCCTCTTGACAGTTGAGACCACATGAGAAGGACTACCCTACACACGACCTAGAGCTTGCTGCAGTTGTGTTTGCATTAAAGATGTGGCACCACTATTTGTATGGAGCCAAATGTGAAGTGTACACAGATCATAAGAGGTTGAAATACTTTTTCACACCAAAAGAGTTAAACATACGTCAAAGGCGATGGCTTGAATTAATCAAAGATTATGAATTGCAAATCCACTATCATCCAAGTAAAGCCAATACTGTGGCAAATGCACTTAGTAGAAAGAATGTGGGGAATCTTGCCTGTTTACTCACAGATCAAAAAGAGCTGGTACTAGAGTTTGAAAGGTGTCCTTTGAACAAGATATCTTGATAGCCACAATGTCTGTACAGCCTGCCATTATCGAAGAAATTCAGCAAAGCAAATGACTGATAAGCTTTTCAAGAAGATTTGTGATGAACTTGACACCAAGCCTAAACTAGGATTCACAATTGAAAATTCTGTGTTGAAATTTCAAGGCAAATTGTGTATTCCAATGATGCGAATTTGAAAAGGAAAATTTTGAGGAAGCCCACAAGTCAGTGTTTGCTATGCACCCAGGAAACACCAAAATATACCAAGATTTGAAGTTAGTGTATTGGTGGCCCAACATGAAAAGAGAGATTGCCGACTTCAACTCTAAATGCTTACAATGCCAACAAGTGAAAGCGGAGCATCAGAAACCAGCAGGTTTGCTTCAGTCTCTTCCTATCTTGGAATGGAAATTGGAGCATATAACCATGGACTTTGTTGTTGGCCTACCTCGAACACCTAGAGGTATGAACTCTATTTGGGTTGTAGTTGATAAACTAACTAACTCTGCTCATTTTCTTGCCGTAAAGACTTCTTTTCCTGCATATAGACTTGCTACTATCTACTTCGATGAAATTATTCAACTGCATGGGGTTCCAGTGTCTATTGTATCATATAGGGATCCTAAATTCGTTTCTAGATTTTGGCATAGTCTGCAGGATGCAATGGGAATAGAATTGAGATTTAGTACATATTTCACCCACAGACCGATGGACAAACTGAGAGGACTATTTAGACCTTAGAAGCCATGCTTTGTATGTGTGTTTTGGATTTTTAGGGCAGTTGGGAATCATATTTGCCATTGGCTGAGTTTGCTTATAATAACAGTTTTTGCGGAAGCATCGGTATGCCACCATATGAGGCACTATATGGCAGAAAATGTAGGTCGCCAATTTGTTGGACAGAGGTTGGTGATAGGGCTATTTTTGGTACCAAACTTATGCAAGAAACGACCGAAAAGATTAAAATCATTCAACAAAGACTCAAAACTGCACAGAGCCAACAGAAAAGTTATGCGGACCAACGAAGAAGAGACTTAAAGTATGAAGCGGAAGATCATGTATTTATCAAAGTAACACCGATGAAGGAGCAGACGAGATTTGGCAAAAAGGAAAAATTGACTCCTCACTACATTGGGCCGTTTCAGATTCTCGAGAGGTTAGGTCCTGTTACTTACCGTATTGCCTTGCCACCGAGAATGGAACAAGTGCATAATATTTTCCATGTATCCATGCTTCGTGGGTATCTTAGAGACCCATTCCATATGATTGATCACCACCGGATTGCTTTAGACGAGAATATGATGTATGAAGAATGCCCTGTGCAAATCATTGATCGACAAGTGAAGCAATTGAGAAAACAAACTATCCCAACGGTGAAAGTCGAGTGGAAAGAACATTATGGGAAGGAGGCCACTTGGGAGAAAGAGGAAGAGATGCGGCAGCCGTATCCGTATTTATTTCCATCGGAAGGTAACTTAAGTTTGGAGGACCAAACTTTCTAAGGGGGAGAGACTGTGATGGCCCTGACCTCCGAACTATTATATTACATTATTTCAATAAGTCTAATTGCATGATTATGTGTTTAATTGTGTGATTACATGCTTAATTTCGTAGTTATCTGTTATTACGTCGAATATCTGTTCGAATTGGCAACTTAGAGATAGAAATTGAGAGCCAAGACAGCTTCAGAAATTGAAATTGATTAGCTTAATAGACTAATTAGAATATTTAGAATTTTATGGCAACTTTAATTAAAAATTGATTCGGATTAAAATAATTAGAATAAACTGATTAAACTTAGTTAGAAATGAGCCTAATTAATTTAACCTTAATCAACTTTGATTAGGATAAGTTAATTACACTCTATATAAGCCTAGCACATGTTTTGAACTCACTTATACAAACACTTGGGCTGAGATTTGGAGAGAGAAGGAAGCTAAGCTCGACATTTAGAGAGAGAGAAAGCAGAATTTGAAGGAAATTGTGGAGGACTTGGGGATTTAAGCTAGTATATACTTGAATTCAAGCCCTAGGTATGATCTCCAACCTTAATCCATGAAAATGAAACATGTAGGAATTGAATTCATCTAAGTTTTGAGTTCATTTGCATGAAATTGTTTGGTAGAAGCTTGAATCACCTTGAATTTGGAAGATAAGAGTTAATCATGCATGCATGTATAGGTTGAGTTAGAATTCATGAAATTCCTACATGCATGGCACATTTAAACCTCAATTTGAAGAGTCCTTCATGTTTTCATACTTCTCATATCAATTGATTATGTTTTGAAGAAATATAAACTCAATTTGAGTCAAACTTGCTTTATAACTTGAAGTTAGAGTTTTTGGTTAAGGATTCGCCATGATTTTGAACAATTGGTTCCAAATTAACTATGTTTCCATGTTTTATAATGTTTTCCCATGTTTTTGTATCGAAAACATGAGTTTGGAACCTTTGAATAGCAAATTTGAACTTCAAACACAATTCTGAAAATTTCAGAATTCGACCAGTCCGCTCGAGCAAAGAAAGTACCGCTCGAGCGTGAAAATCGAGCTCCCAAAAGTTTTTCAAAAGTTTACAGACCGCTCGAGTGACCAAAGTGGCGCTCGAACGAGGACCCCCTTTTACTCAATCTTTCGCTCGAGCGACCGTCGAGGGGAAATTTCATGCAGCCAGTACTTTTGCAAAAGATTACAGACCTCTCGCGTGACCGAAGTTGCGCTCGAGAAACCACCCTTATTTTTGAACCCCCGTTCGAACTAGGGAAGTTGCACTCAAGCGGAAACCCTGTTTCCAACAAAATTTGACTAACTCTTCTAAGTGCGTACTTGCATCATCATGTCATTTCAAGCACTCTTAGGCACCAATTGAGCTCATATAAACATGGAATGGGTTAGAAACACATGAGGACAATTTAATTAAGTAGATTGACTATCGAACGGTACTCCAATTGTACGTTTGTTATGTGTTTTGTATAGGTGGACGTCCGAGGCCTAGTGACAACATAACCCACTGTGAGTAGTAACTTAGTAAAGATATTTTCAAGTAATATTTACTTTCGAAATCGTACTGCTTACAAAGTTGATATATGAATGATGAAGATGAAGAGTTATTTTTTATTGTTGAATGAAGTTCACTTTTGAAATTGTATTGTGGCATCCATTGAACATAGGCCCTTGCCTGGGGGAAACAATACCATGGCTAGGCCCTTGCCTGGGGGAAACAATACCACGGCTAGGCCCTTGCTTGGGGGTAACAATACCACGGCTAGGCCCTTGCCTAGTGAAAATAATACCATCGCTTTCAGATTGATTGACACACAGAGATCTCTAGTGTTAGACCGTTATGGTCCATTGTCATTAAAATGTTATTACTTCATGGATGTACTACACAAATTGACATTGAATGATATTGATGATGAAATTAATGGATTGTTGAGAACTGAAATGAAAATTGGTTTGGCAATGTTATCGAACTTCATTCATATAACCTCTTTATTTTGTTATTACTCACTGGCCCTAGCTCATTATTTACTTATATATGTATGTAGGTAGGCAAGCTGAACATCAAGGTTAAAGAATGCCTCGAGTCTACTCGAGTCAACCTTTTTGAAGAGCTTCTGAACGAAGTAAACTAGGCTCATGTGAAGCCAAGTTAGTTAGACCTCCCTTTTGTTTTGCTCAATCGTTTTGTATTTGTGTATACTTTGGGATTTTGTATAACTATAAGATTTGGTTGTTTGAACTTATGTGATATATGTGCATAATGTACAGACGTTTGCTTATGATACAAAGTTTGCTTTCTCCATATATGCACGGCTCGATGGATAACTTATATGTTGTATTATACTTCCGCTAAGCCCCATACTTTATATTAAATGGATTTTTGTTTAGAGGTTATAGGTAATCTATGATTACTGGTCGGTCATGGCGCTAAACCTATAGGGGCGGGTTTGGATTGTGACAAGATTGTGGTCCCTCCTAAAGGAAAAGGGTCGAAACCCATCATATTCCACTCACTTGGAGATGTTGAACAGATAGTGAAAGTTGAACAAGTGCCAGAAGAAAACATCTCGAGTTTTGAGAAGCCAACCTTCAGTGCAGCAATTACACAGTTGGTAAAAGTTGGTTTAGATCCTGAAAAAATACCAGGAACAATGACACCCTTTGACTTTGCATTAACACCTTCGCAGAGGCAGGCTATCCAGCAAGGCAGTATTATCACCGCCAGGACAGAAGGGTTAGGCTATCAGGGGGATGTGGAAAAATTTCCAGTAAACATGACTATCATTCAAGATGTGTTGGAAGATGTTGACCAAGATAAAGCTCAACCTGCACCAACATAATTTGAAGCAGGAGGCCAAGCCACCGTGGATTACCTTCGTGAGGTAAATCTAGGTGATGAAGAAGAAAACAAACCAACCTTTATTAGTGCAAATTTAAAGGAAGAAGAAGCTCAGCAATACATTTCCTTCTTAAGGGAGTATCGCAACATATTCGCATGGAACTACAGTGAGATGCTTGGTCTTAATCTAGAGATTGCAATCCATAAGCTTGCAATTCACCTTGAGAAACGGCCAGTTAAACAGCCTCATAGGTGAACTCGACCAGAGCTTATAGCCCAAATTGAAGCTGAAGTCGACAAGCTTATTAATGCAGGATTCATCAACGAAGTCAAATATCCAACCTGGCTAGCAAACATAATGCCGATCAAGAAAAGAATGGTCAAATCAGGGTTTGCATTGATTTCCTTGATCTCAATGAGGCTTGTCCTAAAGATGACTTTCCCTTGCTGAACCTCTTGTAAATGCAACTACTGGGTATGAAACCTTGTCTTTTATGGATAGATACTCAGGATACAATCAAATCCGAATGGCACCTGAAGATGAGGAAATGACTGCATTCAAGACTCCGAGAGGAGTCTTTGCTATAAGGTAATGCCCTTTGGCCTGAAAAATGCTAGGGCCATGTATCATGACACCATCGAATGCTATGTCGATGATCTTGTCGTCAAGACAAAGGAAAAGGAAAACCATGTGAAAGATTTGAGAAGAATCTTCAAATGTTT
The DNA here is from genome assembly GCA_030407325.1 of Camellia japonica. NCBI lineage: Eukaryota > Viridiplantae > Streptophyta > Magnoliopsida > Ericales > Theaceae > Camellia > Camellia japonica. The sequence continues at coordinate 139,864,370 of JAPPVO010000002.1, forward strand.
GAGGAGATACAAACTGAAAATGAACCCACTAAAATGTGCATTTGGAGTTTCCTCAGGAAAATTTCTAGGGTTTATGATTCAAAACAAAGGGATTGAAATTGACCCTACCAAGATTAAAGCCATTGCTAAAATGCCTCCTTCGCAAAATTTAAGGGAATTGACGGGGCTACAAGGGAGATTGGCCTATATCAGAAGATTTATTTCTAACTTGGCTGGTCAATGCTTGTCATTCTCAAGATTGATGAAAAAGGGTGTTCCATTTGAATGGGATCAGCAGTGCCAAAATAATTTTAATGGTATTAAGGAGTATCTTTTGAAGCCTCCAGTATTCATGAGCCCAATAAAAGGAAAACCACTCTTGTTGTACATAACAGCCCTGGATGGTTCGTTAAGGGCATTGTTGGCACAACACAATGAGCAGGGGAAAGAAAATTTCTTGTATTACTTGAGTCGTACTCTGGTTGGGGCAGAAGTCAATTATTCTCCTATCGAAAAGACATATATTGTCGTGGTGTTCGCCTTGCAAATACTAAAGCACTATGTCTTAGAACACGAAGTCAAGTTGATATCAAGAGCAAACCCCTTGAAATATATACTTTCACGGCCCATACTTTTAGGGAAAATTACAAAGTGGGTTGTAATTCTCCAACAATTCGCAATTGAATATGTTCCCCAAAGAGCTGTAAAAGGACAAGCTCTAGCAGATTTTTTGGCAGCACATCCTATACCTGATGACTCACCTCTAGTAACTGATTTACCGAATGAAAAGTTTATGCAAGTAAAAATCCAGAAAGGATAGGAGTTGTATTTCGATGGAGTTTCAAGGAGTCCAGATGGTAAGAAGCAAGAAAATCCTAAAAACAATAAAGCTGGAATTGGAATTGTGTTTGTGACTCCAGACAATGCTATAATCACCCATTCTTTTACCTTAAGTCAAGGATGCTCCAATAATGAGGCAGAATATGAAACTATAATTGCTGGATTAGAATTGGCATTACAAATTCCTATTGAAGAACTCTCAATTTATGGAGATTCAGAATTTGTGGTAAAGCAACTCCGTGGAGAGTACATTGTTAAGAAAACAAGTCCATCGCATATCATGAAAGGGCAGATCAATTGCTTTCGCAATTTAGGAAAACACATATTTTCCATGTGAAGAGAAAAACAAATAGTTAAGCTAATTCACTAGCAAGTTTGGTTACATCACTCACCCTACAAAACAATTACTATCACCGTAGGCGAAAGAAGGGTGTTACAACTTTTAAAAGAGGTTTCTGACTTGGTTCCAATCTTGGTCATTACCACAAAAGGAGAAAGCGAAGAGGATTGGTGAGAACCATTCATAGCTTACATTCAACATGGCAGACTACCTGAAGACAAAGTAAAAAAATTAAAGTGAGATACAGGGCAACTAAATTCGTCTCGTGGAAAGACGGGTTATACAAAATGTCATTGGATGGAATGTACATGCGGTGTATAGCCAAGGAATCAAGCCATTTTGGTGACGGGCACATTCACTGCCAAGGAATCAAGCCATTGGGGTGAAGGGACACAATCACTGCTAAGGAATCAAGCCATTGGGGTGACGGACACATTCACTGCCAAGGAATCAAGCCATTGGGGTGAAGGGACACATTCACTGCCAAGGATTCAAGCCATTAGGGTGAATGAAACATTCACTACCAAGGAATCAAGCCAATAGGGTGAAGGACACATTCACTGCCAAGGAATCACACCATTGGGGTGAAGGACACAATCACTGCCAAGGAATCAAGCCGTTGGGGTGAAGGACACAATCACTGCCAAAGATTCAAGCCATTGGGGCCATTGGGGTGACAGACACAATCACTGCCAAGGAATAAAGCCATTGGAGGGGTGATAGATACAATCACTACCAAGGAATCAAGCCATTAGGGTGACGGACACATTCATTACCAAGGAATCAAGCCATTGGGGTGAAGGGACACAATCACTACCAAGGAATCAAGCCATTGGGGCTACAGAGGCATTCATTGTCAGGGAATCAAGCCATTGGGGTGAAGGGAACATTTACTGCCAATGAATCACGCCATTGGGGTGAAGGATACAATCACTGCCAAGGAATCAAGCCATTAGGGTGAAGGACAGATTTACTGCGAAGGAATTATGCCATTGGGGTGAAAGTACACAATCATTGCCAAGGATTCGAGCTATTGGGGTGAAAGGATATAATCACTACCAAGGATTCAAGCTACTCATTGCCATTACGCTAGAAAGGGCAATGATACTTGCAAACAAACTCTGACGCCTTGCGTGTGTTGCCTGCAAAAGAGGGAAAAAGACATGAAATAATGGCCAAAAAAAATTTTAAAAAAGAACTTTGTAATTCATACAGTTAAAATTCACTTGCACAAATCACGAGATGACAGGCCTTGATTAGATTAGTTTTTTTTTTTTTTTTTTTTTTGAGGAAAAAAAAAAGGACAAATTTCTACAAAATGGGCTAAAAGTTTGTGAGGGTTCAGCCAAAGAAGTCAAAGGGAAAGTAGATTTTTGTAGCTTGGGATCTTGCTGGTCGATAATTAATGTTCATTGTTCCTCATTTGTTCAAGGATACAAGCAACAGGTTCCTTGGTCATATCCACAAGCAATGACTATGTATACAAGCTATTTTTTTATTAAAATAAATAAATAAATAAATAAATAATCTACTAAATAACACAGCAACAAACAGGTTGCTGCTGTAAAAAATAAAATAAAATAAAAAAGGGTGCCTGTGTTCACATTGGAGCCATATTAGGTTTAGCAAAATCTGCTAAACAAAAGGGGTAGCAAATCTTTATTTGGGTTCATGGTAGGCGACAGCAAAAACAAAAAAATTCTTACATGGTTGTCCTGATTTCAAGGACTGTGGATTTATGAACTAGCAAAATGGGCTGCTTTTTAGGCCATATATCTTCGTGGCAGTTTTTGCCATCATATAAAAAAGAAGTCTTTGTTTGGTCTCATGGTTTTAAAAGGTGGCAACAAATATATATATATATATATGCTGCTAAACAACACAACAACAAATAGGTTTCTGATGTACCAAAAAAAAAAAAAAACAAGGGGAGGAGGAGTCTCATAAATAAAAGACTCTTGCAAAAAAGTGGTGGCAAATTTGGCTTTACATGAAATAAATCCAAGAGGGAAGAAGCCCACAAAAGAAAAGCCCAGTTAAACTCTTGGGTCTTACCCATGACCTTTCGCTTGAAAAAAAAAAAAAAAGGAGGCCCATGGACTATAAGGAGCCCATAAAAAATAAAATTAAAAAAAAAAAAGCGGTTGCTGCTATAAATAAAAATAAAAAATTAATATATATATATATATATATTATATATTCATAAACCTACAGGTTTCAGCTCCACCAAATTGGTATGGTCATGTTGATCTCATGTTCTTTAGGCCATTTAAACTATATATATATATATACTAGAGTTTGCCAAATAGCATATTGATGCTATAAAATAAGAAAGTAGAAAAAAGAAGAAGAAGATCTTGTGAAAGTTACACTATATTCGGATTGAGTGATTTAGATAGAAAAGAAAAGAAGTAGAGAGATATATATTTCTCTTACTTATTTGGATAACTTAAGTGTAGAGAAATTGGAAGAAACTCATTTATCTTATAACCCTCATTTCCAATCTTCCCAAAAGTAAAGAGAGTGAGAGAGAAAAAAAAAAAAAAAAAAAAACAAATTCTTATATTTTCTTAATACCAATTTTGTCCCTATAAAATAAAAGAAATAAAATGATTGACACCTATGTTCTCAAGGGCTTTTTATATCCAGCAAAAGGTTACTTTGGTAATATAACATAAAAATGTTTCTTTTTTTTCTCTTATGAAATCTAACCAAACAAAAAGGAGAGTATTTCTTACTTATCCAAATAAGGAGAAAAATCACAATCATTTCTTTTCTTTCCTTCTCTTTTCTCTTATAACTTAAATAATCATTTCTTTTCTTTTCTCTCCTAGGTTCCAAACATAGTTTTAAAGCACAAGAAAAAGAAGCTATTTGGTCTTTATAATAAAAAAATAAAAAAAAAATTTGCTTACATGGTTGTCCTAATTTGAAGGACTATGTGGATTTATGGGCTAGCAAAATGGGCTTTCTTTTTTAGGCCATATATCTTCGTGGCAGTTTTTGCCATCATATAAAAAAGAAGTCTTTGTTTGGTCTCATGGTTTTAAAATCTGGCAGCAATATATATATATATATATATATGCTACTACACAACACAGCAACAAAGAGGTTTTTGCTATAAAAAAAAAAATGTTCATTCTGCTGAAAGTTTCTTTCTATTCCTTTAAGCTTTACAAAGAAGCAAAGTATAAGAAAGATGAACGAGAAAAGAAGCAAAGCAAACCTGATATGAGGGGAGTAGAGGGTAATCTTTTGTATCCTCAAAGAACAATTGCTGCTAGAAAGATACTAAAATAATGAAGACCTAATATGCACCACAAAATTTGTAGGGAAAAAAAAAAGGGTTATAGGAAAAAAATATATATGGGCTGCATGCATGAATGGGTGTTATATAAAGTAAAAAATCTTACTTAAGAAAAGAGGTAGTGGTCTCTTAAGACACTCCAAAGAAGCAAGAGTCCATATAAGATTTGAAATCCTATCAACGTCAATCCATCTTATTTCATTTAGGCAAGCTCCTAGCCAAAATAAATAAATAAATAAAGATTAAAATAAAATAAAATGGACTGATCCTGCAAAAAAAAAAAAAGTGAGGAGTCTCATAAATAAAAGACTCTTGCAAAAGAAGTGGTGACAGGTTTGGCTTTACATGAAATAAATCCAAAAGGGAAGAAGCCCACAAAAGAAAAGCCCAGTTAAACTCTTGGGCCTTACGCATGACCTTTCACTTGAAAGAAAAAGGAGGCCCATAGACTATAAGGCGCCCATAAAAATAAAAATAAAAAAGGCCCATGCGAAAAACAACAACCGAAGTCCATAATAAGTGGCCCATACAACAAAAAACAAAAAACAAAAGGCCCATGGATTATAAGGAGCAATCAACCTATTAAAAAAGAGCCAGGGACCAAAGCCAAGAAATAATCTCATCCAAGACCTAAAGAGGATCTAGATAAAAGTGTCTATTTGTCGTGACTTGCACAGTTAAGAAAATTCACTTGTGCAAGTCACGAGGGGACATTTGTTGGCACATAAATTTCAACCAAATTTATGTCAGTGACACACCTAGAGTCTATGATAAGATTATTGTAGGCAATCACTTCCTAAAATAATCAACTTGCTCTGCTGAAGTGTATAAATAAAACAACGTCATATCTCAACGACGTTATTCAAGATAATCAAATAACACGTGGAGCCTACGAAAGATGACACCTGTAGAGCCTACAGCAAGGACACCACACTAGATGAAATGAAACCCCAAAGATCAATCCAATTAATTAGATATACGATTAATCTATCATTCAAAATTCAAATGGCGCTATCATTCAATTTGAAATTCAAATTGAGGGTGAGGCATTCTTATCACCTGGATGGCCCTCTATAAATATGAGGACCATCACACAAGATCGAGGATTAGAAAATCAAGAGTGAGAAGATTAGAGAGAGAGAAAGAGAGAGAAAGAGAGAGAGAGAGAGAGAAATAAAAAGCTAAAGAATGCGTTACAACAAAGAAGAAAAAAAGTCTAGAGAACTCAAGAACTTACGCTACAAATGCATAATGGCCATGAATAGATAAAGGGTTCCAAACCCAAGAATTGTACTTTTTATTCAAGGGTTCAAAACCCATAACAATTTCAATAAAATATTTATTTTTCTTAAATTATCTTTTGTTATTTATTTTGTTCTTCAATAATCGGAGGTTTCATTTATATAGAATGTGTAATTAACGATCTGGCATACAGATCGAAAATAGGAACTTGCTATTCAAATAATCAACACTGGTCTAAAAACTAAACAGTGGGCATTTGTACATAAAATTTTGAAATGTGTTGAAATACTTCATGTTTTAAAATTTGTGTCTACAGACATGCATGAATGGATTTCGTCAGAGAACCAAGTTAATTATGTATGTACAAGGCAATGCATATTAATTTTGATAAAATTACTTATTTTGCTTTGTAGAGTAGAATAACTAATAATTGTTTGATTTATTTCAAATTAATAGGACAACATGATACAAACGTAAGCAAAACACGTCTCGTAGACTAGTGCGATCCCCTTGACCCCAGAGGAGTTGTCGGTGAAGGTGCTTAAGCCAAGGTCAGGTTATGTGAAAGGACTCGGTATGAGGCCTCCTTCTTCTATGAAGAGTACTGTTATACCTGCTGAAAATAGTGACTATCTTCAACGCCTTGAGATGCAAATAGCATAGCAAAATGAACAAATTGCAAGGTTTCAAAAGTCAGAGAAGAAACAAAGCAAGAAGATACAAAGTATCATAAAATGTTTGAGACAGAAAGGTATCACGGGAAATTTTGAGAGTGGGGAAAGTTCAGATTCTGATGGACAAGCTTCTTGGTTAGTATATTATGTTTCTATGTTAATTTAGTAAAAATTTCTTCTTCAACTAGGGTAGAATAAAAAACTACTTTGACATTCAGCCACGAAAGGTCCCGAGAAAATAGTGAAATATACATGTAAAGGCCCGGAAAACATCACAAACACCTTGAGGCGGAGCAACATAAGTTGTGCAAACTTACAGAACAAGTACGTGGGTCCCGATTTCAAAACTGTTTTGAAATTTGCACTATTCCAACACTTAGGCACGACAATAAGTCTTGGAAAGGGGGGGGGACTTGAAATAGGCACGAAAAGGCTTGGAAAACATCACAAACACCTTGAGAGGAACCAACATAAGTTGTGGACACTTCGAAACAAGCACATGACTCCCATTGGAACAAGCACGTGACTCCTACTTTGAAAAGTACTTTGAATTATGTATTTTTCCAACACTTAAGCTTGAAAATAGGCCTTTGAGGGACAAAATAGTGAAATATGAACAACAAGGCCCATGAAACATCATGAACGCCTCGAGAGTAACCAATGTAAATTGTGAAAACTTATAGAACAAACACGAGACTCCCAATTTAAAAACTACTTTGAAATTTGTAAATTTCCAACACTTAGGCATGAAAATAAGCCATCGAGGGGAAAAATCGTTAAATAGGCACGAAAAGGTCTACAAATTATCATGAACACCTTGGAAGGGATCAACATAAGTTGTGAAAACTTACAACACAATCATAGGACTCTCGGTTGGAAAACATTTAGGCTTCAAAATAAGTTGTTAGGGAGTAAAATCTTGAAATAGTCATTAAAAGGACTAGGAAACATCATGCACACCTTGGGAGGAACTAATGTAAGTTGTAAAAATTTACAGAACAAGCACGATAAATTTTGGTTTGAAATTTACTTTGAAATTTCATCTTCTCTCTTCTAGGTTGCATGTTAACATATTTAGTGAATGGTTACTTTAACCTTTTGTTTTTGTTTTTTTTTTTTTTTTTCTTTTTTAAATGGCAGATAGGAGATGAACAAATTTGATAACCTGTATAGCAAGAGCTTTTTGTTGATATTACCAGACACATATCCATCACAGCGTAGTTTTATTATTTTGTTGATATTACCAAAACACATATTTTGACTATGTTGTCATGGGTTGTGATTATATTGTGATGGATCTTATCTTTTTGTTGATACTATCAAGTATTTATTTTGACTATGTTGTTGCTTCATGCAAATGAACAGATTTTTTTAATGATTTGTAATGGATATTATATTGAATACGTTATTAAAATGCACAAGTTATTTTGATTATGTTGTTGTACTTTTTGATTTTACTAGAATAGATGTTATAGTTTGAATGTTATATATTAATTTCCTAATACTATGAGACATGTATTTTACTTGTGTTGTGTTATGAAAATGAACAGTTTAATTTTATATTAATTTCTATTAGATATTTAATTTAATAGATTATTAAAATGCACAAGGATTGTTTATTGAAAATATATATATATATATATATATATATATTGCAATCCCCCTGCACATTTTTTAAATTTATTTATTGTTGGCGACAAAAAAAATTGTCACTAAAACTTTCTAATCCTAATAAATAATTTCATCACATATGTTCAGTATTTCGTCACTAAATTAAAATATTTCTTGACAAACAATTTCGTCATGGGAGGGTCTTTTTTTTTGCATCATTTCATGACGAATATTTTCATCACTAAAAATTCTATCACTGGTTTTAATGATGAAATATTTCGTCACCCAAAACAAATAAAATAAAATTTTATTTAATTCTAGTGACGAAATGAACATTATAGGCGACAAAATATTTAACATTTAGCGACGAAATGTTTCGTCACCAAATACCAATAATAGGCAACAATAAAATTTCGTCACCAAGTACTTTTAGCGACGAGCAATAGACACGAACGTGATGATGAAATTATTTCGTTGCAAATCAATTTGGTTACAAAAATTTTACTATTGGAGACGAAGTGATTTTGTCATTAAAGAACCATTTTGTTGTAGTGAAATAATAGACAATTCAAAATTTGTTTGAAAATTTTAATGAGTTTTTAAAATGTTTAAATTTGATTTATTTACATAATGATCAAATCTTGAACGAAATTTTAATGAGCCAAACACTAATCGAACTCGAATAGTTTGATTTTTCATAATATATATAAGTTCATCAAACCGAATACTAGGTTATTCAAACATATTTTGAAAACTCAACGAGGTTCAAAAAGTATTTAAACTTAGCTTATTTATGCATCAATTTTAAACAAATTTTTAACGAAATAAATAAGAGTGAAGCTGGAATAATTCAATTCGTTAAAAAGCACCATAACCCCTTTTAAACTTTAAAATATTCTTTTAGCTCTTTGATTATTGTTTTGCTATTTTTTGATCAACACGTATATCTTCCGTTTGGTCAATCAAAATAATCTGTTCTACATATTGGGAAACCCTTGGCGTGCACCCACTTACGGGGTGCATACATTATGTACCTATTATAAATTGATATAATTTTATCATAAAATTTTATAAAATAATTTCATCATAAATTAACGTAACAAAATTTTTAAAATTTTGTAATTGATGTTATAAAAATTTGTGGCTTCGTTACAAGATTTTTTATAAAGTCAATTTGTGACGATGTTACGTATTTTGTAATTGATATACAAAATTTTATGATAATTATGTCAATTTATGATAAGATACATATAGTATGCACCCATAAAAGGGTGCACATCATAGGCTTTTCCCTATATTATTACTCGATCAACACTAATAATAGCTAGCTGTTAGCACACAAGACGTGTGTAATTCAAATAAATAATAATTGAATAAAATATTTATTATATATTGTGTGGTAGGAGTCTTCTTCATTAAATTCAACATCCAAGGTCTGAGTCTTACTTCTCTCATCTATCTAATATTATTTTTTTTTAAATAGAAAAATGGACACTTAGTAGCATAAGGAAAGAAGACTTCTGGATACCACCAAAATATTCACTTTATAATACTACTACTGTTCACTTTATAATAGTATTTTTATAATAGTAAAAATAAAACAAAATATATTATGTGCCAGTTAAGTAACAAGAGTCTTCTTTATTTGGCTGAAGGTCTAAGGTTTGAGTCTTGTTCTTCTCATTTATCTAATTTTTTGTTTCAAATAAAAAGGTACACACTTGGCAACATAAGAAATCAAGACTTTACGATACCATAAGGGGATCTTCACTTTATATATAGTATACATAGATAGATATATAAGAGCTAAAACAATGCATTATATATATATACTATCTATACTATTATATTAAGTGAAAGTTGAACTTTGTATCCAAGCCTTTATTTGTTTCTTTTTATGCTACGTGTCTCTCATTTTTCAATTTCAAATAAAAAGTTATATAGTGAAACATGCACAAGACATAAACACATGACCTTGGATTTATGAAAAAAAGACTATTTGGGCAGTACAGATATTATGAAATTAATTTTTTTATTATTTGCTTTAATTTTATTTACTTAAATTGTATACGTATCGTGTATGTCCGCCGCTAATTGTTTTTATTTGAAAAAATTTCACATTAGTGTATAACTTCAAAAATAATTACAAAATAATAATAAACTTTATTAATATTAAGAATTAAAATTATAAAAAATTTCATACATACGTAATAATTTTTTCAACTTCCCACTCAGGGTAATTTCCCCTTTTTGTTTTCTTCTCTTAATAAATCTTAAAAAACGTTGCGGATCACTTTATCGGGTGTCTGGTCCATTAAGGAATTTGCCCACAACCCACGAACCTTTGACACCATTTACGGCAGTAATTCTGAATTTGAACCTCGGACAGAATTCAAGCTGCCAAACTGAAGGGATCAAAATTACTGAGAGGCTGGATTGGGCCAACACCAGCTTTGCAATGGGCTGGATCTTGCTATTGACTTGGGCCGAGCAACCAAGAAGAAGCAGCCTGGATGTCTCTCTACAGTTTGGACCAGACACACCTACGATCGAGCCCCAGACTGCAGGTAGGATGGCACACAGTTGGTTGGGCCGAACTGCACAGAGTTAGGCTGGACTAGACTGGAGCCATCGTGAGCTCGATTGGCCAATTTGAAGCATGGATTGGTTGAGACAGTAATTTACCTAAAGTGCATATGCATTGGTGATACGAAATGGTGATGGTTTTGTTCATGAAAGGTCGAACTCTAGATATTTGGTGAAAGTTAAATTGGGAAGCATCTTCAGTCACAAGAGAAGTCAGATTGCCCTCCTAGAAGTTAAGTCTTAACAAAATGGCAGTCCTACTCTACGCACGATGGCACATGAAGCAATGAGACTGTTATCCTCATGAGTTCTTAGAGGGCATGGGAGGATCTCTATAAAAGGTAATCCTAGTCTTATTTGAAAAACATGTTGAAACTCTCTAAACCATAATACTCTTCATTCCTTTGCTCTTTATTCCTCTTCCCAAATTTCAAACTTTACATCAGACGGGCTTCTCTAGCCAAACCCTAGCCGGGCAGCAGTTACTATTTTCACTGCCTTGCAGGTCACCATTCCTAGACCACTTTGGTCATATTCATGGAACTCAGATTCTACCAATGCAGAATTTGTCTAGAACATAAAACCATTACTCAACTACACTCATTGGTACCCCCCCATCATCAGAGAACTCATCTAACAGATTTAATTTTTCATTTCTTAGAATGTAGACCATAATTTAAGATCAATATATATTCGTTTGTGTTCTAAAATCCTGTCTTCAACTGTTCAAATAATGCCCACAACAGGATGCCAATTATAGTGTCCATAACCAAATTCTTTAGCAGGGTATCAACCCAAGAATAAGAGCTACTATCACCAGATGGTCCCTTCCCCACAAGGTCTCGAAACCGCAAGTTGCCTTGATCTGATATCAGTGCGTATATGACTCCATTCAGGTGGCCCTTTCCAATTACCCCCACCACTCTCTTACCATTATTCACAGCTTTGCTCCTCTTCAAAGACCATGCAAGATACTGTAAAAAAAACAAAAAATAGAAAAACACAAAATAAGAGCACAATCCTCCATAAAGTATCCATTTTAGGTCACAGGGATGTCAAAAATGAAAAAAAAAATTTGTCTTACTACTTTTGTTAATTAATATGAAAAAACCATTGAGTTTTCAAATACAATTTTTTCAATTTTTTTTTTTTTTTTGGCACTCGGTCTATAAATCCAATTTAAGATTTTCATTGCCCGTAGGTCCAGACTCTAAAACACTTTGTCCATAAAGACAAGTTCTTTTAAAATGACCAAACTACCCATTATATATATGTATTGTTCACAAACCCTAATCAAACAGTTCAACCACCGCGGTGCTCATCATCTCTCTCCTCCTCTTCTCTCTCTTCCATCACCACCGCAGAAAGACCTCTCCAAATCCGATCAGAGAGGTCGCCGCCGCCGCCTCAATGCTCTCTCTCTCCTCCTGATCGCCTTTGTTCTCACCGTGTCCCTCTCCAACACCACCAAAGAGGTCCATTTCTCTTAGCGAGTCCTGATTAAGGGCATCACCAGTCGCCCTGACGATAGCACAGGGCTCGCCAGAAAGACTTTGAAGCACCATTCCTCCGTAGATCTGATATTGAAGAGCTTCGACCTAGCATTTCCCGATAGCGCCGAACCCCTCTACTTCGCCGGATACAGTGGTGGCTGCACGAAATTAACAGTCGGACTCGAAGGCTTGGAGGAGTATTTGTGGTAATTGAGATCTCATTGAGATTGCTCCTTCAGCGCAATCTGAAGCAACTCATCTTCGTCTAGACCTTCACTTTCACTCGACATTTCTTAGATTTCAATATATACATATTATATCTATATGCGTGAGTATGTGTCTTTCTGTGTGAATCAAACTAACATATATATATATATTCTGGAGCTGAGAACAAGTTGATCTCCAAAAGATGCGTTTCCTTCTCCATGTGAGTCCTTTCTATCTAAAAATCTCACTCTCTCTTTATATATGCATATATTTGTACTGTACTTGGATTCTCTGTCTTCCAATGATTAAATTGGACTTCTCTGATTCGTTTCAAGAATGAAGAAATTTGTCGCTATGTCGTGGAATGAAGCATTGTCGTGGGCTTGTTTTAGGGATCATCTGTAGATCTGCTTTGGCGAGGTCTTCGGCCACTCGAATTTTAATTACAAAATAACCTAGAATACATATATGTTGGACAAAAACCATAGAATACAAATCTATTGTTACAAATAATTCTTTTTTTTTTTCTTTGTTGTTGTTGTTGAACAAATAAAACAAACAGTTGTTGTCGATCATCCCTCCCTAATGATAATTATTTTTTCTTTTTCTTTGTTGAACAATTATATGTTGGAATTAGCTGTTCAGATTTATAAAAATGTTTTTTTTTTTTTTTTAATCTGTTTTGTTTGTTGTTGTGTTGTTGTGTTGTTGTTGTTGCAATGAATAATTCCAACAAATAGAAAACAAGTTTTTGAAAAAATTAATAGATAAGAAAAACTAAAAATTAACATTAACAGATAAGAAAAAATTTGAACAGATAGTCAAAAATTAAACAGATAAAAAACATTTGAACAAATAGTCAAAAAATTTTGGACAGATATATATAAATTTGAACAAATAGTCAAAAAAAGTAAGCAGATAAAAAAACTCAATAGATAAATTAAGAGGTAAAATTGAAGACAAAATGTCCTCTAAAACTAACAAAATGACTTCTCACCAAACTATCTTACAAAATGTGGACTTTTCACCAACAAAAAATATCCACTGGACCTAATGCCTTAGACAATTGTTAAAGTGAGTGTTTTATTTCATTGTGTTATTAAATTAGTATTAGAGTCTGATTTTTTAGTCTTGCCAATAAAATTATATGAGTATTAGATATACTAAAAAAGTCTAAGTAGATAATTTAAAAAATAACATTTCACTACAAATAATAATAATAAACTATATTAATTAAATTATAAAAAGAGCTTAGCAAAAACCATAAAAACAATCAATTAGAAATTATAAAAGAAATCTAACATATAATACTAGATAAAGGCAAACGCACGTAGCCATTTTAGAAGATAATTAAGAAAATATAATAAATAATTACCCTTATCCGTGTAAAGAAAATTCACCATAACAACTAACGCTCACTTTTCAAGGACAAAATAAAAATTTAAGATTTTTTTAATATAAAATTTTAACCAGATAGGGTTTTTACTAATTTATAATACTTTTAGATTTCTATTTTATTTTTGTAATCATTTCATGACTAAATAGGTTTGATTTAAATATTTTAGAGATTTCAATATTTAATGGATTCAATCGATAGTTTATGGACTTAATAGATTTTGATGTATATACTTTAGGGACTTAATAGACTCAGTCGATAGTTTATGGATGTTTTGTTGTTTCTTTCCCATAATTTAGGGTATAATTTTTTAGTCGAGTTCAAGAAGAGGTTAAGTTCCTATGTGTACTTGTACCACGCAAAACACGCGGCACAGCCCTACATGCACCACATCATCAGCATCACAACCTTACATGGCTGACCTCTGAGGTAACACAACCAGTTGGAGTTGTATGCCTAGCCTAAGTGGGGGCATACACACCTCTAAGTGGAGCTCACTAGCGCGGCTGTCGTCCTAGTCATAAGAACTTCAAGGCAAATGACTCAAAGTATGAAGAACCTGACATTGATCACGCAAACAAAGCCAAGTTTGCTCTCTCACTCGACAACAACATGGTTCACTTTTAAGTACAAACACGAAAATGAACACGTGACACAATATGGATACACGACCATACAAATTTTCAAAAAATATAAGACTCGATACGTTAAGAAAATGTGCAAAACATATAATTTTTATATATTTATTATATATCATATAATATTTATTTTATGTAAAATATTAAATTTTATCAAATTTATCAACCTTAGGTATGTTTAAAAAAAAAAAAAAAAAAATCCAATTAGTACACATTAATATTTGTTTAAGAGGGGAAAACTTGAGTACACACCTAGCATTTGGTATAATACACAAAGTGATCGTCTCGAGACTTGAACTCATAACCTCAAGGTTATTAAGCCAAGATTTTACCATTGAACCAATGATCACCCCTATCAACCTTAGGAATGTTATCTTAGTAAAAATAAATTTTAATTTTTTTTTTTTTTTTTTTTTTTTTGAAAAAAATGGTCTATCAATGTATCCTACCATGTCCTAGTATCTGACTCTCTCCAGCATGTTTGACATGTGTCCTTGTCCGATGTGTCGCACAACTGAACTAAGATGTACGTGCTTCACAGGTTCACTTGGAGCTCTTGCTCGCCACTATCCTTGTTCAACATGGGGCGGAGCCAACATAGTCGCACACAGAAAACCCTGACCCTCGCTCATTTTCTCTTTACATAGTTCTTTATTTGTCATCCATAATTTTAAATGTAATAAAGTTCAAGATATTTTAAATGTCATTTGTCTTATTTCATCAATTAAGACCACTTTCCAATATTGAGAGATCATAGATGGGTTGCTTTACTTATCACAATAATATTATTTTATAATAAAGTTCAAGGAAAGTTGCAATAAATTTTAGTTGTCTTGACTATGGTTTTGTATATTAAAATCATCTGTCTCGACTAGTAATCAATTTTATACACTGAAAGAAAAATTGCAATAAAATTAAACTATTTTTGGGATTTAAAAGAGTGTCAAGTTGCACTTTGATTATGGTAGAGTTAAAAAGTGAAATTAAAATGTTTGTTAAAGTTCATTACTTCTAATTTTTCATGAAGAAAAATAGTTTATAACCTAATATATTTTTCTTGATTGAATTATAAAATATGTTTATATTTTGTTGGAAATATACGGGGTCTATTATCTTTTAATTTGGCTCCCCTCAAATTGTAATTCTGGTTCCGCCCCTGCTAACAGGGAACGCACCCTCTCCTTACTCTCACTCGATGGCAACATAGCTGGCCTATGTTCACTTTGTTGCCTATGTTGCTCGTTCTACTTAACCAATTGGTTGCCTAAGCTAGGAGCAGGCTCCATGCACCCTCACTCGAGATCATTGGAGGATTATGGATTTAAGGCTAGGATCATGGCTTAGTCAAGGTTGCTTTGCGGTCTCCCCTGTGACGACAACTCCACCTTGACCAATCTTACACTTGTTGCATGCATGATACACCACTCAAGATATCATACCTACCATGTCTACAGCTCCCATGATGCAACATTTCTGAAGGCCTGAATCATAAGACATAGCAATAGGGATGATATCACCATCATGTCGAGTTGAAGAGAGCTCGGCACTGGTCCACAGGTGGCTTTGGCTCCAATACTCCTCGATCCTATAAAAGGGAATCATGCATGCAGCCAGACACACCAACATTATCATTGTATTAACACAACCATCTAAGTGCTCAAGGTCTCTCATAGCCACCCTCTCTATCTCTAAAACTGCCTTTTTCTTCTCCTCCTTCACCTCGGGTGATCCCGCCATCTTCCCAAAGGTTCACAACTGACCACCTCTAACACCTATTACCCACAATTCCAAATGATTATTCTAGAAGGAAGAGACTTACTGTGTCACGCTCATGTAAAAGGGGTTGTAGGAGTGATGGATATGAAAAACTCAGTTGCTCATAGAGCTGAAAGGTGCTATCATCTGTGCTTGATTCCTGCAATAACATACGGAAGAAAGAGATTAAAGAACAAAATACAAGACTTTTCAGAAATAAATCTCTACTTTATTTGATGTGCTTGGCAACCCTCATGCTGGTGTCTGCATTTAAAAGCAAGCCATTCCGATACAAACAAATTTTAGAAACAAAAAGCAGAAAATATTTAGTTCCAAGATGTTGACTGACCAAAGCTTACAAATCATATTACCACTTGCCACCAAAACAAAGTCTTTCCTCACTGCTTCAATTTCATTTAAATGGCTTGAAAATCAATGAATGCATTCTTTGAGTTCCTCTTTCCTTTTTTTTCTTTTTTTCTTTTATTTTTTGAAATTTTTTACCAAATAAGACGTTATGCTCACAACTCATAACAACATTAGCCATGATTAGTGTTCAGATGAATATAATTCTCTAATTTATGAATAGAAATACAAACTGATATAACCAACAAATTTTGAAGAATCAAAAGTCAAATAACAATTTAGTTTCAGCTCAAGTTGACAAGGAACAAAGTTTCACATAAACCCAAATAATGATAAATTTGAGGAGAAAAACCTTCAAATTGTTCCTGGACATATCAGCTGATGATGTTATCCCACGAACAACAGAGAACACTAGGCTCAGTTTCTCATTCCATTTAAGAGAATTCCAAGCTCTTTCAAGCTGCAAAAACATTTCAAGGAAATTAATAAATATTTTTTTTTTTTATTTATCGCTAAACATATGAAACAAGCCCATCTCAAAAAATAAATAAATAAATAAAAAATAAAAAGAAAAATAAAAAGAAAAAGAAAAGAGAAAGAAAGAACACAGAATGAAGTACAGCATAGTGTAGAACTGCCCAAGTAAAAACAGAAAGACCAAAACTACAATTTTAGGGCCTATTTGAAATACCAATTTGAGTAGTTTACAAATTGCAATGGTCGCACATCTTTCATGCTGTTAAGATGTACATACAGTTATTTCAATTGGACGATCTCCCAAAACAACTTGAGCTCCAACTTCTTCTGATGCTTTTCGAGCAGCACGAAACTGCATGGTAAGGTAAACACTTGTGGTGATCTCATCAATACATCTTAAAGATTATTTTTCTCACAAGTCAACTACCTCATCCCCAAATGGTCTGTTCATGTCTGAAGAGAGTTTTGATGAGAAAGCTGCCAACAGTAGACGTAATGCCAGAGCGGTTTGACCCCCTGTCAATTTGAAAAACAATAACCATCTTTGCTTCATAGGCACATGGCCATATGCACACAAACTTTAATCTTACCCAAGTTTAAGCTACGACCCATGGCACCAAAAAATCCAGTGCCACTCAAAGAGAACATATTCGACCTCATTTGCTGGCCAACTTCACCGTCATTGGACATGTACATAATCCCAGCTCTGAAGATGAAATCTGCAACAATTGAAGTTAAGCCATGGATTGTATACTTCAAAAATAATTAATAGTTCAACAGATATGAGGAGTCTTACACAAATTTTCCCAGGATATGTACTCAACAGAACCAATCCAATAATCTAGCATCATTACTAGTAAAAACATTCTTCATTTGAAAGCATTTTTTATCTATCTGTTTGATAGTTTTTTTCACAACAATTCCCACAATTTCTAAGTTTGGGATGGATTGGTGTGGTTCCTCCACACCTAGGACACCAGAATATTGAAACATGAACAGAGAGGCATGAGAGAAATGAACAAGCATATCTGACTGTGTATAGAAATTGATTGCCTATCAGAAATTTTATCAAATGACAGAACTTGTGCAGTTGAATTATCTATTCTACTTTAACATTTTTGTTTATGATGCAAAAAAGAAAGTTAGAAGGAAACTGAAGTCTTCCCCCTGATCTGCTCTAGAATTCACAACGGTGTACCCTTCAATCCACAAGGAAAAAAAGAGAAAAAATCTCAAAGTTGTATCAAACCAAAATTCAACCACCTTCGCCACAAATTAGTACTTTTACAAGAGTTTGGTCAATCCTATCAAATCAAATCTAATAGTCTACTAAATCTAATCCAAACATCATGCTGCACAAATTAACTCTTATATATATGTTTTTTATATAAGCAAATTAATTCTTATATAACTAAACCCTACTATGTTGCTCATGTGATAAATCAAAGCATCTTCCATGCCTCGACTATTCCCATTTGTCAAATAAAGAGTAAATAAATGTGGTGAAAGATTCAAGAGTTCTTAGCATGCTGTGAGAAGTAGCGAACATGTCTCTAGCAATAAACATATATTCAACAACAAAATATAGATAAATAGCAATGCCGTGTTGGCAAGTCTATTGTTTTTAACCTTTTAAAAGCTGATTGCATATACAAACTCTGAAAGTCCAATTACAAAAGTACCATGCCGGCTTTGTTGTTTGGTGTCAATGAATGTATCCCTCCAATACCAATTATACTTAGACATACCCTCAAGCGCTGTTTCTATATCAGTTTGACAGTTTGCTAGGTTTTTTTTTTTTTTTTTTTTTAAGAAATATATATAGCTAATTATTTGTCATCATCATTACTTAAAAAATTCTTGTGTTCTATGTTGCTTCTTTTAAGTTGATATTTCTTTCACTCAATTTTTTTTCCCCTGATTAATGCTTACTTCCGGTTGACATAGGCTCCTCCACAACACAATCAGCTAATCGTAAAGACAAAAAGGGACATAAACTCAGAGCATGAAAGTTGAGAGAATAACTCAGCTCAATTGGGGACATTAAAACAAATAATAATACAACAAATTAGTAGAGAAGAAAAGTATAAGAGAAAGCACACCAATATATCAATGAAACAAATATTTGTCCATCCTAAGATTGCATACTTTAATGCAATCCACCACCATCTATCTTTCAATTCTTACACAAAATCTATAAAGATTGTTAAAAAAAAACAATAACAAAACAAAAACACATAAGCATGATGACAGTCAATAATTACAAAGACAACAAGAAAAAGGCTTAAATTTGTGCATTTTGTATGACATGCAATATCTCAAATTTAAAAACAAAAACAATGATTAATGAATCCCAATTAACGAGAAGTTTCATTGGTGCTTTCCTATTCTGTTATTATGTGGGCACAAAGGGTTATTCAATTTGCTTTCCCCTTGCTTTTTATCCCTTCATTTTTCCAGAAAAAACAAAAATGAACACAAAGAACTTTCGAATCCTAAAACAACAGCTCATACACTCTTTTTGTTGTGCTCTCTCAATAAAATAAATTTTTAATAAATGCAATATGCTACACTCTTACAGAGCCGCAGAGAAACAATACTTCATTTCAATATAAAAAAAACCATGGATGATAACCAGCAAGCCTCAGTTAAAAACGAAGATATCAAATAGCAATATAGCTCTAAAAACTACATCAATTGATTAAATTTGACAAAGACTTGCCTGCTTCTGCAAAGTTCCACAACAACATTGTCTGGCTTCACAGCACGCACCACGCGCTCAACATCCAGCGCTGATTCGAGAGAGATATGAGTGGTCCCGATCAACCAAATCTCCTCCGGCTCCACGAACTCGGCCCTCCACTCCGGCACGGGTCCGAATTGACTCTTTTTGACAAGAACCAAGCTTCCATTGTCGTCCGCCAAATCGAGCAATTCGGGATGGGTTTGAGCAATTGAGGCTCGAGAGTCGGCTAAAATGGTGGATCTGTAATTGAAATCTGGTGGTGGAGGGTTGATTGAAACCCTAGAGGGATTGAAAGGTCTGTTCGTCAGGAGAAGGCTGGGAAGGTTGGGTTTGAACGGAAAATCGAAAAGATTGAGGTTTGTCATCGACTTGGTAATGGAGAATGGAGACGAAAGGGTTTTCATAGATGAGAGAGGGAGATGAGTGTTGGGACTGTTCGTTGGGATGAAGATTTTTCTTCTTTTTTTTATTATTATTATTTTCATCGGTTGTGTATTCAGATAGAGAAAAGTTACCAACCATCAAAAAAAATTTTTTTAATATGATCATGAAAGATTTATAATTTTTAAATTATTTTAATTAATATATAATATTTTATTCTAAGTATAATTTAAAAGACACAAAATTTTTATAATTATTTTTATAAAAAAAAATTCCATAATATCTAGCATTACTGATTCAGATAATGGAGCATGAAGTTAACGGTCATGAGAGTCGTCTCTGTCTCTCTCTATGTCTGTCTGTATATCTCTTTTATTTTGGAACGCTAATAATTAAAGAGCCCTAATGATGTTGTAGTAAATAATAAATAAAAAAATAAAAATTTAAGGTTAAAATATCACATTGTAATAGGACTCAGCCTTATTAGAACTTATTAAAGTTCATTTATTAGAGTTTCAATTATTTTTGACAAAATTATTCAGCATGTTTGGTTATCATTTTTTAAAAACACTTTTTAAAAAATTTTATTTTTTATTTTTCATATTTTTTTTTTTTTACTAAATTTTTTAATATTTTAAGCAATTTTTTTTAATTTTTAGACATACCTAACATAAATATACCTAAAAAGTAAAAAAAAATTGAAAAAAAACCTTTTAAAAATTTACTAAATTCCAAAAATACAAAAAAAAAATATTAGAATTCAGTATATTTTTTATATTTTTATGTATTTATTAATTTTTAAAAATATTTTTTTATTAATTTTTTACTTTTTAGATACATCTAAGTAAGTGCATCTAAAAAAGTTAAAAAAAATGTTTAAAATTTCAAAATATTCACTAAAAACAAAAAAATACGAAAATCAAAAAACTCAATTTTTAAAAAACTTAATTCAAAAAACTCAAATCAAACACACTGATTGTTTGTGGCTGGGGCAAGTTGATAGTGCTCCACCTTGGTTTTTATTGTTGAGTCAATGACACTCACGTCTCGTTGGGAAAATATTATTTTAATAATTTTTTAATTTTTTGTGAAAATATATAGATAAAATAGATAGGATAATGTGATAATTTATAATGATTTTTTCACTTTTTAGTTAAAATATATAGTTGACAAACGATGTCTCAGTCTTTGTTTGACATATAAAATTTTTGAGAATTTTGATTAAAATAGTCATAAAAAGATAAAATCAACTTTTTTAGTCAAATAAAATAAAATATCACATCTAAAACAATCATTTTATTTTTCAAAAATATTAAAAAAAAATCTATTATAAACAAAACTTTTTAACACCAAATTAAAATAGTAAAAAAATTAACACAGATTCCAAACGAAATCTCATTACCTTTCTATCTCTTTTTAAAAGATAACGAGACACTTCTCTTTAATGAATGGTGTGAAACAGTAGTCTAATATCAATCAATAACTTCCGTAGGATGCTATTGCCGTTTGTAGTGAACAGCTATAGTCCATAAACTTCAATTTACCTTGGACTTCAATCAACATCTCCTCTCTATTTTTTCTACACATAATACAAGAAAAGTCAAAAAATACACTTATTTATCTTCCCAAACTTGGCCTAAGCTGAGATCGCATGCTAGAAGGCTGTTTGTTTTCCTCTATAGTCCATAAAACTTCAATTTACCTTGGGTTTTGAGTGATATGCACTTTATTTTTCTAATATTTGGAAATAATCATATAATCTTTTATAATTTGTAGAATGAAATATACCATTAGGTCCATTAATAATTTAATGGAAAAAAAAAATAAAATATCTATATATTTCGTCATTTGTTTGAAGGGTGAAGTGTACTTTAATACCTATATCTTACTTCATGTGTGATTTGCCTCTTTGAAATTTAAAGATAAGTATATAACTCCCTTAACCTGCTATGTGTTTCACACTTGCTATTAAGTTAGACGAAATATTTAACGGTACACTTCAATTCATAAACCACAAAAGAGTTATGTAGTCATTTCTGAATGTTATAACCACAGAAAGGTAAAATGAAGTTTGCCCTTTAATTAATAATTCCATAAGTTCCACAAAATTGATGTTTGTTTATAAAAATATACATGGAGTCTCGTGGGATTAAAAAATATTTTTTGGTAATTTGACTAACTGTCATGACCTGAACCCGCCCCTATAGGTTAGGAGCACAATCGGCCTGTAATCATGAAATTACCTACGCCCATAGACTAAAATCAAATCATATTTAATAATAGGGGGCTAGAAGCGGAAGCAGAATAATAAATTTTGTCCAATGAGTTATGTATACATGGCAAAATAAAAACCTTTCATATATATAATAACTCACATATCATATACATAATCAAGTTATACATCTCCAGGATCATTCATAACATAATTTTCCAAGCCAAAAACTTATATACAAAAGTAGTCGTACGTGACCAACAAAAGTAAACCAAGGACAAAACAAAAGATTAAAAACAAAGCCTCTTGCATGAGGCAACTTTGGCTGACTCTAAATTTTCGGTACTCTTTCACAATTTCACTAAGGCTGGGGATGGACATCATGCTGCTCACCTACATACATACATACATATATATGGAGTGAGCTATCGCCCAATGCATAATACCAAAAATAAAAGGGTTAATGAATGAGATTCGTTAATTAAATAAATCATACTTATATTTAATACATATGAAACACAATTCTCATTCATAACAAACTTAAGCAAATCATAACGGAATGACCTAAGGTCCAATTCATTATACTCAGAATATATCGAAGGGACGAAACAACCTTGAGTCCAACATATTCATATACAAAATGACCTTCGGTCCAATACATTCATATTCAAAATGACCTTCGGTCCAATGCATTAATATTCACATTGACCTTCGGTCCAATACATTATATTCACAATGACCTTCGGTCCAATCCATTCATAATCAAAACGACCTTGGGTCCAAAATATTCATTCATAATCTAACCTCAGGTCTAATGGATCCATACACAAATGACCATTCGATCCTTCACAACACATGTACTAAACGATCTCAGGTCCATCATTTCCAAATTCATATTCGTGCACACCTTTATAGTCATGATCATGTTTACATTCGTATTCATACTCAAACGACCTTTGGTCCGATCAATTTTGTGGTCATTTTGATAGTCATGGTCATGTTCACATTCCTATTCATATTCACAACGACCTTTGATCTATTCAACTTCTTATTTAAAATGACCTTTGGACCATTTAGACAGGCATGGAAACAAGTTAGACAGGCATGCAACAAAGGTTACACCCTTGGTTGGATGGCTGCTCTGAAGGAGTTGGCTGTCCCGAGGATTCTCCTTTCAAAGATGAAGGCCAACTTGCGCTGCCATTTCCTCTTACTTCAAGCCAATCTAAGACTAAGGCTTGGGGGGAAAAAGAAGAAGAAGAAGATGGAGAGGAAGACGAAGATGAAGATGAAGATGAAGATGAAGAGGCCGAGGTGGCAACTGATGCTGAAGTTCCTACTAGGGCCAAGTCCCCAACTCTGAATGAGCAAGTCCTAGACTTGACTCAGGATGAGAAGGATGAGGTCTCAAAAGGTGCCTCCCCCAAGAAGACTACATTCGAGGTGCCTATCGCTGAGAAAAGCCTCGATCAAACTTTACAAGAGATTGACGCCGAGCTCGAGGCTGAAAGGCTGCTAAGAAGATTTCCCAGTTGTCTTCTGGGGCTGAGACATAGTCTACCACCGACGCCGAGTAGTCTGACTATAAGCTTTTTCTTGTACTTAGCATTTTTTACATTCTGAACAATGTTTTTAGTTTTCATATTTGGCTGACGTGCCGCTTTTGTAATCTGAACAAGTAATCCCTCTGTAGGCCGAAGTGCCCTTTTTTTCTTTTGAATGCAAGTATAACTTCTTTTTCAAGTGTTTGTATGTTTGTATGCTTCACTGCTTCCATACTTAGAATATTTTGCATGTCTTTAATTTATTCCTTTAGTTGTAAAGTCTCCTCGGGGTGAAATACCTCGGACATTACTTCCAATTTGTTCATCTCAGCCTTGTCTTAATACTTGAAAACATTATAAAAATATTTTCACAAGTGTTATCTAAAACTTGCCACTTTACTTATTGTCTTCTATCAAGAGTTCAGTCTCTCATGCTTTCCAAGCTTGGCAACCAGGTAATCTCGACAAGTACGTAGATACTTCTTTCAATATCACCTTGGCTTAACTTCAACTTGTAAATTTTTCTGAAAATTTCAACAAATGTTATGCCAACTTTAGCTTGTAAATTCCAACTCCCCAGCATCATTCTCCAGCTCTCTGCCCTCTAATGTGAACTTAAGTTTCAGTTATGTTCACATTAAGCATGTGCCTATGATCTGTTACCGAAGTTAAATTCAAACAAAGACTAGCCGAGGTTTATCAACCTTGGTTCTCTGTTAATCTTATGATAAAGCACTTAATTCAATCGGGTTTCGATTCTGCTGAGATGAAAATCTAGTTAATCCAACTTAGTTCAACTCCATTATATGCAAGTATAATTGCAACTTTGCCATATAATGAGCAAATGTTCCTCATGTTTCAATCAGAAACATCGCCAACTTAGTTCAACTCTATTATATGCAAATATAATTCAACTTTGTCATATAATAAGTCTAAGTTATTCGTCATGTTTCAATCAGAAACATAGCCAACTTAGTTCAACTCTATTATATGCAAGTATAATTCAACTCTGCCATATAATAAGTCTAAGTTATTCGTCATGTTTCAATCAGAAACATCGCCAAGTGACTGGTCAGCCGTACTACACAAGTTTGAAAGAAAAATCAAGCTGAAATTCTATTATTACTTCGGCTAATAACAAAAAACTTTAAAATAAACTAAAAATCTAATAATAAAAAAATTCAAGTTGCAAGTATTCCATGGTCTTGGGAACTCTTTGCCTTCACTGTCTTCAAGTCGATATGCCCCATTGCCGGCGACCGAGATGATTCTATAAGGTCCCTCCCAATTTGGGCCAAGCTTTCCCTCTCTGGAATCCTTCTTGTTGCTGACGACCTTTCTCAGGACGAGGTCCCCAACTTGGAACTCTCGTAGGTTAACCTTTTTATTGTAAGCCCTAGGAAGTCATTGCTGGTATGCCCCCAGCCGAATTACTGCTCTCTCCCTTCTTTATTCCAATAGGTCCAGATCTCGAGCCAGAAATACTTCATTAGTCTCATTCTCTACTCCCTAGGTTCTGATCCCTAGGATGCCGACTTCTAATGGGATTACTGCTTCTGTGCCATAAGCCATGGCAAATGGGGATTCCCCAGTTGATCTTCTTGGGGTAATCTGATATACCCAGAGTACATTGGGCAACTTATCTACCCACTTTCCTTTTGTTGCTTGCAGCCTCTTCTTGATCCCATCCAAGATAGTTTTGTTGGATGCTTCTGCTTGACCATTGCTTTGAGGGAAGCTTGGAGTGGAATAGTAGTTCTTGATTTTGTATTTGGCACATAAGTTTTTGATTAGCTTACTGTCAAACTGTGTGCCATTGTCTGCTATTATTGCCCTTGGAATCCCAAATCTAGTAATGATGTTCTTCCATATGAAGTTCTTCACATCAACATCTCGAATCTTAGCAAGGGGTTCTGCTTCTACCCACTTGGTGAAGTAGTCTGTTGCTACCAGTAAGAATTTTCTCTATCTAGTTGCTTGGAGTAGTTGCCCAACTAGATCCATGGCCCATTGGGCAAATGGCCAAGGACTGGATACTGGATTTAAATCTGTTGATGGTTGATGTATCAAAGGTGCGAACCTTTGACACTTCTCGCACTTTCTGACATAGACTTCAGCATCTTTCTACATGCAAGGCCACCAGTACCCCTGTGTAATGGCCCTATGAGCAAGTCACATGGCCCCAGCATGGTTTCCACATACTCCTTTATGTACATACAGGAAGTCTTCGACTTGTGAAGGATGCACACATCATCAAAAAGGGGACCGGTAAAAGACCTTCTGTAGAGATGTCCCTCTGCTATTAGACTGAACCTTGCCGACTTCAGTCTGGTTTTGTGTGCCTCTTTTTTGTCCTCTGACAGCTTCCCATTTTTAAGGAACACTACTATTGCATCCATCCAACTTGGTCTCATCTCCACACACATTGTTTTATACTCTGTGATTAGTGGTTCCACACTTGGGCCTGACAAGTAGTTAACCATTATTGTCCTTGCCTTCCTTGATTTCATTGCACTAGCCAGGTTAGCCAAGGCATCGGCATGATTGTTGTCATCTCGGCTTACCTGCTGTAGTTGACAGTCTTGAAACAAGGCCAGTAGTTTAACAACCTCTTTAACGTAGGCTATCATCCTTTCATCTAGGGCTACATACTCACCTGTTGCTTGGTTCACAATTAGGTGGGAGTCACAAAAGACCACAACCTCGTCAGCTTCCATTGCTACTACCAGCTTCAATCCTGCAATCAATGCTTCATACTCTGCTTCATTGTTGGAGGCTTTGAACCCCAAACAAATTGATTGCTCTAACATTCATCCATCTAGAGATACTAGTACTACTCCTGCCCCCGCTCTCTGTCGGTTTGAACTCCCATCAACAAACAGGCGGAAGGAGTCGCCGATGTCAATATCGCAGGGCTTGAGTTTCTCTTATTTCTTTTGCTCTGCGGTGGGGTTTTTCATTCTCAGTTGGGTCTCTTCTTGTTCTCCTGGACATCCTAAGCCACAGCTCATCGGAGTTCGACGTGGGATGGCTCTAGGTGTGAACTCAGCCACAAAGTCGACCAGAATCTGGCCTTTGATTGCTGTTCTTGGCCTAAATTCCAAGTCGTATTGGCCTAATACTACTGCCCATCAGGCTATCCTGCCTGTCACATCTCCTTACTACAACAGGGACTTCAAAGGATGCTCAATTAATACCACAATCTTATGGGCTTGAAAGTAATGATTCAGTTTCTTGGAAGCCATTACTAAGGCCAATGTCAGTTTCTCTAAGGGAAAATATCTGGTCTCTGCATCTGCTAAGGTTTTACTCACATAGTAAACTGCCATATGTTTTCCCTTTTCTTCTCTGATTACCACTGCGCTTACTGCATGCTCTGAAACCGCCAAGTATAAAAACCGCTCCTCTCCAGGTACTGGATTTGAGAGAACTAGAGCTGTGGTCAAGTATTTTTTCAAGTCGGCCAAGGCGACTTCACACTCTTCTATCCACAAGAAGTCTGTGGCTTTCTTCACTAAACTAAAGAAAGGTTTGCACTTGTTAGAACTTTTGCTTATGAACCTATTCAGGGCTGTGGCCCTTCTAGTCAACATCTGCACTTGTTTTGCCGATGTTGGGCTCTTCAAGTCCAAGATGGCCTTGATCTAATCTGGGCTCGCCTCAATGCTCCTTATGGTAACCAAGTATCCCAGGAACTTTCCTGACCCAACTCCAAATGCGCACTTAGACGCATTGAGTCGGAGTCAAAATTCAGGATATCAAAGACTACTTTTAGGTCGACCAGATGGTCCTTAGGTTCTTTGGTCTTCACGACCATGTCATCAATGTATATCTCCACTGTTTTGCCTATTAGATGTCTGAACATCCTAGTCACCAATCTCTGGTAAGTTGCACCTATATTTTTCAACCGGAAAGGCATCACTCTGTAGTAATATAGCCCTTTTGGGGGCGATAAATGCAGTCTTCTCCTCATCGGGGGAGTACATAGCTATCTGATGGTACCCCTGTAAGCGTCCAGTCAGCTCATTCTTCCACGCCCTGAAGTGGCATCCACCAATTGGTCAATCTTGGGGAGTAGGAAACTATCTTTGGGACAAGCCTTGTTCAGGCTGGTGAAGTCCACGCAGACCCTCCACTTCCCATTCTTCTTCTTCACAACAACTATGTTTGATAACCATGTTGGGTAGTTTACCTCTCGAATGGCTCTAGCCTCCAGAAGTTTATCCACTTCCTCTTCTACTACCTCAACATGCATTAACGTACGTCTCCTTTCTCGCTGGATGATAGGTTTGGCCGACCTGTCCACATTCAGTCTGTGGCAAGTGACCTCGGGGTCAATACCAGGCATCTCATATGGTGTCCAGGCCAACACCTCAATGTTTTCTCTCAAGAACGCCTCTAACTCCTTTTCCTCTTCCTCGGCCAAGCCTGAGCCGAGAAGAAAGAAACGTTCTTCATCCCCTTGCTGGACTAGGATCTTCTTCAGGGCTTCCTCACTTTTCTCGGCTGGTTCTTGGCCGACATCATCAAGGATCTCCATGTCCTCATCCTCAATCTCTACTGTTTCTGCTTCTTGTATGTTGCAGGTGGATTTCATTGCTGCCATGGAGCAATTCTTTGCCTACACCTGGTCCCCTCTGACCTCCTCAATTCCATGTTCTGTTAGGAACCGCAACAGCTGGTGCAGTGTTGAGGGAACTACCCCCATTGCATGCAGCCATGGCCTTCCCAGGATAACGTTGTAAGATGAGGGGGTGTTGATGATTATGAATTCTGTGCTCACTTTCCTGGTGCCTACCTGCACCTCCAACTTTATTGCCCCCAAAGGCCATGTCGGTGTTCTATTGAACCGACCATTGGACTGTTGGACTGTTCCAGATTGTCTTTGTGAAGGCCGAGCTCCTTGTAGAATGCGCCTTGGTCAACTAGAATGCGCCTTACCTGGCACTCTCCAATCTTCAAGGATATCACGAGAGCATCATTGTGTGGATGTTGCACCATGTCTAGGTCAGCTTCAGTAAAAGATACCATTGGTCCCTAGCACTCGCCTGCCCTAGGCCTTTTTTGCTAGACCTAACACACATGTTGTAAGTGTCTTACCCTCTAAGTCTCCCCACGTATCTCATTCTCATTGACCCTCGAGTGAATCACATTGATCACTCGAGGTCCTTCTGCTTGTGGTTGCGGTGCTGGTGGGGGTAGTGTTGTTGGTGCTTGGGGCAACCTTGCCTGTTCTTCCCTTGTTCTGGCCTCATCCACCAGGTCCCTCAGGTGGCCTTGTCTAACCAGGTCTTTTAAGTGTGTTTTTAGGGCTCTGCATCCCTAAGTCAGGTGCCCATCCTCATTATGGTAGGCACAATGCTTCCCTAGGCTCCTTCCTATAAACTCGCCAGGGATCTTCTCTAATGCTCTGTAGTAAAGCTGGTTCATGATTCTCTCTAGGACTTTGTAAACCGGGATTCGGAATATGGTAGTGACTGCCTGTGCAGCCCTCAGTCCTATTTCTTGCTTGTTGTATCCAATATTACCTCGGCTTCGCTTCAGCGAGCCATTTCTCTTTTCTTGTTTTGACGCCTTTGTCCATGGCATATCTTCTTAGGCTCTTGCATACTTCTCGATCCTAGCCATGAGTTCTTCTATACTTTTGGGCAGCGTCTTTGCCAGTGACTTTCGAAGCAGGCAGTCATCGTTCAGGCTATTCTCAAAAGAAACGACCTCCAATTCTTGATTGCACCCTGGTATTCGGTTAAACACTTCATAATACCTTTTGGCACAAGTCCTGAGGCTTTCATCCTCACCAATTCCCAGAGCCATCAGGGAATCCACCCTCAATGGCTGTAGTTTGTTTGTCACAAACCTGGCCACGAACATCTCAGCCAGGCCTTCCCAGCTTTTCACAGTTTCTTTCGGCAACTTGTGAAACCAGTCTGATGCGATTTCTCCAAAGGATGAGGGGAACACAATGCAGAGCAACAGCTCGTTCCCGGTGTATAGTGCCATGGAGTTTAGGTACAAGCCGATGTAAAAGTTAGGATCAGACTTACTGTCATACATCTGGAATCTCGGCATATGGAATCTTTTCGGGGCCTCAAATTTGTCCAGCTTTACTGAGAATGGTGTTCTCGGCTTAATCGGAGATATGACCTCCGCATCTTGTCGCTTCCTCTGTAGGTAGTCTCTCAAATCCTCCTTAGTCCATCCAGGAGCTCGGCTGTCGACGGACTTCAGCCTTTTGGGTGCACTACTCCCGGTGTCATTATGAGTCCTCTTGGACCTCCCCCCATTCGTCGTGTCAAAGCAAAGCTCCTTCCCTTGAACATGTCGATGTTCCTTGGCATAGGCTTCTTTGCTACGATGTGTCTTCTGAGACTCTCCTCTCATCGATTCTCCTCGCCCGACCTCCCGTGAAGGCCGATGAAAATGTTCCCTCGCCCTGTCATGCTGGGAGACTGCGAGGATTGCTTTCTGCCCCCTTTTCTACGCATCGTTCTTGGCCGCTGGGATTGGCGTGTCCTCTAATGGAAACGGTGGTTGCATAACGTTGTTCTACACATTATGAAATTGACAACCGATTGTTGGTCCACCAATTTGTTTGCCATCCCTTCATCTCGCCGTCCCTCCTCAAGCATCTATCTTTCTATACCTGGAGGTCGTTTTCGTTGTAATACTCGCCTCGGTCTACTTTCTTTGGCATGTCTCCCTCTTTGCCGACGTCATTTTCCCCGGGATTCTATTCCCGGGGTTCTTCATTGCAGTTCTCCTCCTCTACGTTAGGGTCAAAGTGTTTACCACTTCCAGTGGAGATGTCGTCCCCAATCTTCTCTCTCTGTCCGTCGTTGGCCATCTATTCTCCTTTCTTTCCCACAGACGGCGCCAAATTGTGTGTGTTGATTTCTGACCACAATGCCAAACAGGTACTCAGCTGGAGAACACCGGCAGAATAGATTACGCCCGAACGACCTGTCACAGAAAGATAAGACTCCGGCAGTGGTTCGTCTACCCGGGAGCACTCCGACGATCAAGTCAGTACTTAATTATCTCTCAAAGATAGCAAATAGTGATTTAACTCACTAGCCAAAATACAAAAAGCATACCTTAGACCCACAATGGTGCCTTACTTTTATAGCCTGCACTAACCTGATCCCTGTAAAAGCCTAACTTCAATGGACTCTGGCCCAATGCTTATCCTGGACTCTCAAATAGATAGAGATAAACTCCCTAAAAGCTTTATCCTTATCCAGGCTAAGGTCCTCCCCCATCTAGGATTCTTATAGCTTATCCACTCACCTCGGATTCCGGGTTCTTTGCAGATAACTGTAACATGCCCGGGGGGTACCCGCGTGCGTTAAACAGTTCGGACCCCCGAGATCTCTTTGATCTCAAGTCTCACGAGTGCAATGTGAAACGTAGACGAGAGTCCAGATTTGGCAACTTTTATTAAAAATCCATTTTATTGCAATTTTGTCAAAAATGGACTGCGTCATCAGATCTCAGAGTCGCCACCTAATATTTTGGGAAATTAGGAAACCCATGACTCAGTGCCAAGGCCACTGTTCGTCGTAACCAAGGATGCTTGGCTCGGAACCTTAGGTATGAGAGGGGAAGGTCCATAATGAGCACCCCCGCTCACCCGATCAAAGATCAGCCTCTACTAAACCATGATATGACTTTTATTTTCTTTATATGTTTATGTTCTGATTATTTAGTAAATCCTAAAATTTACTATGTGAAGCATACAAGTATAGACTAGTTTGCTCAAATTGGAACAATTCAACTTCATGTTTGTTTTTCGAAAAGGTTTGAATTTGTCACTTGACAAAGTGGGCTTAAAGTTTGTGAATTTGCCACTGCAAAGTGGGCTTAAAACGTACATTTATTGAATTATTCCAATTCAAACAACAGCCTTCATCCACAGGCATTCATACATTTATATCAAGTAAGCAAGTAGCCTCATGTAGAATCTAACACATAGTAAAGAAAAACACACACAATGGGATGCTAAAGCATAAAAACTCACAGATTGACCGACGTCCCTCGAACAACTACAAAACAAAGTTAGTAAATATGCATGATCTTATATACAGAATCCTAATGCAATTCACTCATGAGATGCACTAAAGATTCGGCTTCTAAAATTGGCATGTGAATCATCTCAATAACATGAGGTAGCACATAGAATCACAGAAGAATTGATTAAACCCACACATGTAAATGTAGCCGAATCTTAATGCATGAGACATGAATGTAAAGCAGGGATATGCATGGCATGTCAGATATATACATATGTACAGTTAGGGAAAACGATAAAAGAATGGGATAGAAAGAAGCGGGGTGGGAAATTATTACAATACTTGAATTATTACAGATCTGAGAGAGACGAATAAAATAAAAATCCTCCCAAACACTCAAAATAAAAATAAAATAACTAATTTCCCAAAAAGAATTTCCAAAGCATTCCCGAACTTGGATTGTTGTTCCAACAAAGAAAGGTAGACAGTAAGAGCTTCTGGTTCGTGCAAGCTATGAGAATCAATGTGCTTCTTAAGCAAACCTTCAGCTAAAAGCAATAGTCTCTCTCCTCCATTACCACACAAAACCTGTAACTGAATCGTACAAACTGCCCAAAGCAAGAACCTTTCCTCACCAACAATGTTGTACGTTTTAATAGCTATCTGTTGCTGCTTCACAAATGAGTCCTCTCGAACATAACAATTGAAAAGGCCCATCATTAATGCCAAATTGTTTGGAATCTTGCCACAGGCATACTCGTAACAACTAGTAGCCATGTCCAATTGATCAAGTCGTTGGAATACAATCTACTGCATGCTGGGAATGAGATCATCAAATGCAGTCATTCTTATACAATAGCTCTAGCTCTTTGGCATTTAGGGAAACAGACAATGCTTCATCAGATTTAACCATCCTTCCCAAAATGTGACCCTTGAGTCAGTTTCGTGAAGTGGGTATTGGAGGGAAGGAAGACAGGTGTGTCCATGCACTTCGTCAATACACCAATGGCACTATCACCAAGTCTACACCGCCAGAGAGCCAAAACCACCACTACGGACTGAATACCTTACCATCTTCGTCAATCCAGAATAAACCAGACCAGAACCGAAGAAGCTTGACCGCTGAAACAATCCAAGAATAGAGAACAAACCTGGTGCAGCACCCAAACACAGTGCTGGAGATGACCATCAAACCAGCGAGAGAGAGAGAGAGTAGAGGCCATGCAGCTTCTCAGAGAGAGAGAGGTGCCGAGAGGGAGAGAAGATTGAGGGATGGGTGTGTGCCGTGGTGTGGAAGAAGCTCAGTGTGTGTCTGTGTGAGAGTTATCCATGGTGTGCACGTGTTGTGTCTGTGTGTGATCCATGTCTGTGTGTGATGCCTCCCCCTATGCACGTGAATGGTCATGAGTGTTGGGAGTGGTGGGTGTGTGCATGGTCTCCCCTCTCCAAACCGAGAGAGAGTGTGAGATGGCAGTGTGTGTATGTGTCCATGGTGAATATATGCTGTGTCTCTGGGTGTCTCACCGTGTGTGTGTGTAGTGTGTGCCTCTGTCAAAACCGTGTGTGTGTAGTGTGTCCTCTGTGAATGGATGGTGTGGGTGTGTGTAGCCGTGTGTCTATGGGTTTGTGATGGGTGGTGTGAGAGATGTGAGCTGCGTGCGTGTGTGCATCCCGTGAGTGTGTGTGCAGTGAGGTGCCCAGCGGGAGGGAAAGAGCTGCCATGCATATCTCTCTGCCGAGAGGGAGACCCAGCAGCTTTTAACAGTTTTCATGGCCCTTGCTCGAGAGCTCCGAGAGAGACAGTGAGATGGCAGTGTGTGCCTCCATCCCCCTCTGTGTGCCTCTGTTTTTTTTTTTTTTGAGAGAGAAGAGAGAACTCTGTTTGTTAGCCCCCCATCAGTTGCATTTTGAGAGAGAGAGGTCGAGACAGATCAGTGCCTCCTCTCCCCCTCTCCTCACTGCCGAGCATTATGAAGAGAGAGAGAGAGTTGTCTTTTTTTCATCTACCATCTTCCCTCCTCATGCCCCCAGCTGAACCAAAACTCTCCACCAACTCTTATTATTATTTTTTTTTATTCCCTCATTCCTTCTCTCTCACCTTTTTCTTTCTAAAACAATTCTCTCAGCCAAGAAAACCCACCATTACACAAAGCCCATTTTTTTTTATTATCTCTCGCTAGCCTAATCCCATGAAATCAACATCTTTTTTTTCCTTTTTTGTCTACTCACCTCACATGCTAGCTGTTAGTACACATTTTTTTTTTTTTTTTATTTATCATTCCCTCTGTCCCTCCACCGAATTATGCTCTACCCACCCATCAAAACATAATCATGTTATTTGATTCTTTTTTTTTCTTTTATTTATTTATTTTTTTTGTTTTATTATTATTTTTTTTTATATTTTATTTTATATTTATAAAATATCTAAAAAAATATTATTTCTACTAATTTATATAAAAACACTTAAAAATATGTACAACACATAAAATTATAAAAGATTACAAATTCATATAAAACTATTTTAATTTGACCAAAAATGGGTGACGTTGAGATTAAAATTTCAATTTGATTTTTCGGCTGAGAAATTCATAAAATAGCACATTTCAATTTTCATCAGTGGGTGGTCAAAATAAAGTGCCCAAGTCTTAGGGCCGGTCAAAATGGGGTGTCTACAGTTGCCCCTCTTTGACAGAGCTCGAAGTCATGAAATGACGTGAGTGAATGTCAAAGCCCGAAGACGACCCTTTTGACAAGGCCATAAGACTTGGGCAAACAAATCAGATGTAATGCAAGTGGTTGAACCCGAAGGTTGCCTACGTATCCCTTTGCAAAGAATCAAACCAGCGTAGTTCAGGGGCAAGATACAAATGATATGCAAGAAGATTTTGAAATTGGACTTATACGCTACGCGAAGCCAGTTTGAAAATTGGACTTATACGCTTACGCGAAGCCGGTTTGAAAATTAGACTTATACGCTACGCGAAGCCGGTTTGAAGATTGGACTTATACGCTACGCGAAGCCGGTTTGAAAATTGGACTTATACGCTTACGCGAAGCCGGTTTGAAGATTGGACTTATACGCTTATGCGAAGCCGGTTTGAAAATTGGATTTATGCAATGCAATGCAATGTCATGGAATGCTGGCTATGATTGCAACTTTCCCTATTCTCCAACAGGGTGACAGACTAGGTTGGTTCAGTATCCAGAATGAGGCGCATACAAGCTATCTCAACCTATCATGGGTTGCCATACAGATTTCAAAGCCGGGGATACACCCCTGGGTATTTAAACTAGACTTTAGTCTCGAAATCCGAACCTTTGCGTTCTAGGCATCGCCATTCGAACTCTAGTTTCCACCGTTTCAGTTGATCTCCTAGGAACTCATTACAAACATAGTCAAGTGACTATACCAGACCGATTGAAGTCGTTCGGGCACGACAAACACCAAAGGAATTGCACCTTTAGAGGATTTAAGGTCTCCTAGACCAGAGGATTTAAGGTCTCCTAGACCGAGGATTTAAGGTCTCCTAGACCGAGGATTTTGAGGTCTCATAGACCGGGGATTTTGAGGTCTCCTAGACCGGGGATTTAAGGTCTCCTAGACCGGGGGATTTTGAGGTCTCCTAACCGGGGGATTTTGAGGTCTCCTAGACCGGGGATTTAAGGTCTCCTAGACCGGGGATTTGAGTCTCCTAGACCGGGATTTTTGAGGTCTCCTAGACCGGGGATTTAAGGTCTCCTAGACCGAGGATTTTGAGTCTCCTAGACCGAGGATTTAAGGTCTCCTAGACCGGGATTTTGAGGTCTCCTAGACCGGGATTTAAGGTCTCCAAGACCGGGGATTTAAGGTCTCCTAGACCGAGGATTTTGAGGTCTCCTAGACCGGGGATTTTGAGGTCTCCTAGACCGAGGATTTAAGATCTCCTAGACCGGGGATTTAAGGTCTCCTAGACCGAGGATTTTGAGGTCTCCTAGATCGGGGATTTAAGGTCTCATAGACCGGGGATTTAAGGTCTCCTAGACCAAGGATTTTGAGGCCTCCTAGACCGAGGATTTTGAGGTCTCCTAGACCGGGATTTAAGGTCTCCTAGACCGAGGATTTTGAGTTCTCCTAGACCGGGGATTTTAGGTCTCCTAGACCGAGGATTTTGAGGTCTCCTAGACCGGGGATTTAAGTCTCCTAGACCGAGGATTTTGAGGTCTCCTAGACCGGGGATTTAAGGTCTCCTAGACCGAGGATTTTGAGGTCTCCTAGACCGTGGATTTTGAGGTCTCCTAGACCGAGGATTTAAGGTCTCCTAGACCGGGGATTTAAGGTCTCCTAGACCGAGGATTTTGAGGTCTCCTAGACCGGGGATTTAAGGTCTCCTAGACCTAGGATTTTGAGGTCTCCTAGACCGGGGATTTTGAGGTCTCCTAGACCGAGGGATTGCACAAAATAGTGCGATGGAATTGAATTTGAAATTTGTGTGGTAGGTGAACGAAGTGAGATTATTGTGCGATAGATGCACAGAATGAAAGAAGGAATTGTATGTTCGAACCAACTACCATATACATATACCATGTATAGACAAAATACATACAAATACGACAATATACACAGACATGCATATACGGTATACATATGTTCATATACAGACAAAAATACACACAGATATATACATACGGTATACATATATACATATACAGACAACATACAGACAGATATACAAATATATACACAGACATATATAGTATATATACAGGTATATACGACACAGACATATACGGACCTATATACAGACATATACGGATATATACATAGATGGAGAATATTCCGTTTGCAACCGTCAGTGGGAAGATATCGTTACTGAGAAGGCATATTTTGTTTGCTGACGTCAGCACACGTACGCAAAACACACAAAAAAAGAAAGGAAAATCACAAAATGGATGGACATGGAATGCGGGGTTTCAAACCCCTGACCTCAAGCCTGGCCTCCGAGTCCTTAACCACTAAGCACGCCACTCTTATGACAAGGTATGCAAACAAATATATATATATATACGAGACATATATACACAAAATCAAAACAAACCAAAATAAACACTCGACGTGGGGTTCGAACCCCTGACCTCAGGCTCAGCCTCTCAGCTTTTAACCACTGGGCCTAACCATTGAACCCAAGCCGCTCGTGTGATAGAAATATTCAAACAAATATCTATATTACATAGCTATACAATATATATACATATATGCATACACATACATTCCCGCGTCTCTCTCTTTTCTTCGATAGCCACGCCTGACACGCGGCCTGCTTTTGCGTCACTGGCCGACAAAAGCAGACCGCCTCGATGTAAGCTTGCCTCGGCTCTCACCCTCTCTTTGTCTTTCTCTCTCGTCTTCTTCTTCTCTTCAGCATCTTCCTCACTCTTTTCTCTTCTTCTTAACCACTCTCTTCTTCTGCTTCCATCACTCTTTCATCTTCTTCTTCATCACTTTTCCATCTTCCTCCTCCTTCTTCTTTTCCTCATCTATTTTCTGTCATTCCTCTGTGACTCCCTTCTTTCCTCTCTCTTCCTATACATGGCTTCGTCTCGCCCCTTCTCTCTCTTTCCAGATCTTAATGGTCCATCGAGCTCCTCTGGGCCAAGTGCCCCTGCTCTTACTCAACCTAGTCTTCCCACACTATCAGTTGAGCAAGTGATGGCTACTCAAAATGATATCGAGACCAACCACTACACGTTGAGATCTTGCATAGAGACAGTGGCGGCGGTCACTAACCTGTCTCACCGTCTGCAAAACAAGGCGTGTGAGGTATACCAGGTCAATGCCCAACTGTCTCTACTCCAGTGCATGTACAGAGATGCACGGGTAGAGATTTGTCCCTTGAAGGCTGAAAACAAGGAGCTGAAGGCTGAAAACAAGGAGCTGAAAAGGCACTCCACCTCTATGGCCCGATTTAGGGCATCTTCGTACCTCGCCTATGATGGCTCTGTCGGCGGAAACACTGTGGTCGTTCTTGGTGGAAGTACTGGAGCAGGGTCTTCGAAGATTGACGACAAAAAGTGACAAAAAGCGGAAGAGCTCGGCGACGGAAGAGCCGAGTAAGTGAAGTTGGTGCGTGGCCGTCACCGGAGAAGAAAGAAAAAAGATCCCTCTTTTTTTTTTTTTTTTTGTATTTCTGGTTTTCTTCTTCTTTTTTTTCTGTATTTTCTATTTTTTTTTTATTTTCTGTTTTTTTTTTGTTTTTTTTGTTTTCTTGGGGTCTCTGTAATCGGGGATGTCCTCCCCTGATTGTAATAAAAATTTTCAGTTTTGTATATAAATGGCGTGACTGGCACATTACTCTGAATTTGAAAATACTTTTGTTTGATTGAATTTGAAAATGATTGAAATTTGAACTTTGAATTGGACATTGATCCATACTGACCTGAATAAAACTGACTCAACGTAAGAAAAACGAAGCCAAAATAATCCAAACACACTTCTATACACTGACTGGTATGAATACCCTAACTGGTATAAATACACTAACTAGTATGAATACATATTGACATACTGTAGACGTCCCCGAACGCCCCGGGAGGGTTAAGTCCCATTCCGTTCATATTGGGGTCACTACAGTTCAAGGACTCAAATGTCACGGTTCTTAATCCTGAACCAAAGAGTCCAAATCCGGCAAATCGATTTTGAAAACAGATTTTTTTAAAAAGAAGTGCCAAACATGGACTGCTTTGCCAGATACAGAGTCGCCACCTAAATGTTTTTTAATGGGAAATTTAGGAAACCCTGACTCGGTGCCAAAGGCCACGTGTCCGTCATCACCAAAGTTGCCTCGGCTCGGGAACTTGGGTACGATTGGGGAAGGTCACTTTGTGAGCACCCCGCTCGCCCGGTCAAAGACCGGCCTCTACTAACCATGATATCTTATTTTGAAAACATTGTGCGTTCTTATTCCGGTTATTAGCCTAGATTTACTATGTGATGCGCACAGCATACAAGTATAGACTGGATCACCTGAATTGGAACAAAACACTTCATGTTTGTTTGTTTGAAAAAAAATGGTTTGATGGTGCTACCCGCAGGTAGGCTAAGACGTGAATTTGCCACCCTCGGGTGGGCTTAGAAAACATGATTTTGCCACTATCTAGTGGGCTTAAAACAAGCATTTGATGAATTATTCCAATCCAAATAACCCAACCTCCACCCACAGGCATCCAAGCAGGTATATCACATAAGCAGTTAGCCTCATGGTAAGCATGCTATTCATGGCAGTCACTCACACGCATGCAAGGATGCTAAAGCATAAAACTCACCGAGTACTCCAAGCCAAAACAAAAGCTCATTAGAAATCCATGCATGATCCTAGATACACAGAATTGCCTAATGCAACACATGCAAAGATGCAAACTATAGCAGGCTCGGCTATTCTAAACATGGCATATGTAATGCTACAGCTATCATGTATTCAACTTGGAATTGAAATACAAATGCAGTTAGTATGATGCGCCGAGCCCGGTGCATGCAAGACAGATGAATGAATGCAAAATATGCTATCATACTGTATGCTAATTGAAATATGCCCTAATCTGACCATCATAACCAGGTAAATAAAAGGGAAGAAAGACGTGGGATTGGAAGACATACATCACACTCACCCACACTTATTACAATTTTGCCCTCGCGCAGAGGGTCTGAATAAATATACAGTCCCGAATAAAAGAATAGTACAGTCCCAATAATACAGTCCAAATAATGTACAAATTCCTAATTAATTAACAAATTAACTAAGAAAACTATAAAACTAGCATGCAAGCCAGGGATTGCCTTGATTCCGCTCCGAGTGATGAATGATGCATGTTTAGGCTGCCTTGCGCGGAAATCCACTGGGATGCCCCAATTAGCCTCTGTTTGCACCTGTTCTTGAAATGCGTGCCAAGCCTCGGAAGACTGCTGATTCTTGATTTTGTTGCAACAGAGAGCAGGAAAGAGGCATAGCAATGTATTTCACGAATGTATGCATGTCTCGATCCTCGCGCCACCAATCACGCATCTCGATGCATGATGGCCGAGGAGTCGATTTGCACAATTCAATATGGAATGAATGCACATGAAAACACAACAAAACCTAACTCCATCATGGATGATCCGGAGTGTCGGCGACTAGGGAATTGCCTTATCGCTTAAGTAGTGCGTGAAGGGCATACATTAATAGTTGATCCGGTGTTATCAAAACAACCGGAACCCACTTCTTTTTACACTCGAGTGATACGTACAAGGGTTTATTATGCCCTGATCCTTCTGGTGGTAACTCTTCATCTGAAAAGGTCACCGCCAGGACTATATGCCTTGGTGTGATTAGCGATACAAGTTGATCTGGCGTAGTGTTAATTGACAACTTTGCCTTGCTCAAAGCTGCTAGCATTACTTGACAATGTTCTTGAAAAGCCATGAGAAGGCTCCAAATCGAGATATTTGTCTAAATCTTCTTTAGTTGTTTCAACACTAAGTCTCCCTCTGCCTCTTTCTCTTTCTTTCTTTTAGCGTCATTGTCCTTGTCCGAAGGCTCTTCTTGATCTATGTGTGAGGGCTTAAAGTAACGCCCACTCCTAGTTAGGTGATCTATCTCCTCTGCATGCCATGTTCCATCAGGAGTATTTGTCCCCCATCCTTCATTATTCTTTGGCTGATAAAGTGATATTAGCCAGATTTCGGAGGAGATCTCCCATTTTCTGATATGTTTCCATGCTCAGCTTGCTCTCTATATTTTCTTATTTCTTTCCTGTTGGTACTGCTCTAGCATTTTTTCTTTTTCAATCTCTTCCCCCTCAGACTCCTTTTTCATACTACTTTCTACAGTTTTGTTGCTCTCACCAATTTTTTGTTTCGCCTTGGCTTTCTTGCTTGCTTGCTTAAGCCTTTTTCTTCACTTCTTATTTATCCCCATCTGTTTCAGATTCCTCTTCATTACTTGTCCATCTGTGGTTGGGTTATAGATTGCTCGGGTCCCACCACCTAATTTGCACATTCTCCAGATCTTGCTCCTCAAAGAAATGGAGATTGTCTAGGTCTTCTTCCAGATCTACCAAATCATCCAAACCTAATTCAGGTTCATCTTCTCTGATGACGTTGATACTTAATGAATCAAGAAACACAACCTTTGGCTTTAGTTGACTAACAGGCACAATGTATTTGCTTGGATCATACCCATCCTTAAGTAACTTCCCTTTCTCTATCATCCGTACTTCGGATTCCTATTTTTGGGTTTCATCTCTTCTTTCTCCATAACCAATTTCTCCCTATTCTCTACTACTACCTTTTCCTTCTCAAATTGCAGTACCACTACTACCATAGTGTTTTCGGGTTTTACCTGGGGTTTAGGTGCATCCATCATGCATAAGTTAGTGCTTTCTGGAATAAACACCTCAGGCTTGGGTAGATGAGATGGGGTGATGTATATACTGGGGTTGAAGGTGGTTAGTAGTGTATGGATGAAATTGAGGCGGGAAAGTGTGGACGCGCCCGAATGTCCCGAGCTTCGCGCGCGAAATATCGGCGCGAAATCTTGTTATGTTCATTTGGGCTTACTACTATAGTTCGGACTCAATGTCACGGTTCTGAATTTGATCTCGCAAAGTGCAATGCAAGACCGATAAATCACCAAAGAGTCCAAATCCGGCAAATCGTTTTGGAAAACTGATTTTTGTAAAGAAGTACCAAACATGGACTGCTTTGCCAGATATAGAGTCACCACCTAAATATTTTGTTTTGGGAGAATTTAGGAAACCCTGACTCGTGCCTAAGGCCATGTGTCTGTCATCACCAAAGTTGCCTCGGCTCGGGAACTCGGGTACGAGAGGGGAAGGTCACGCAATGAGCACCCCCGCTCGCCCGATCAAAGATCGGCCTTTACTAACATGATATCCTCTTTTTGAAAACACATGTGTTCTTATTCCGGTTATTTAACCTAGAATTACTATGTGATGCGCACAGCATTCAAATATAGACTAGATCGCCTAAGTTAGAACAAAGCATTGCACATTTGTTTGTTTGAAAATGGTTTAAAGTTCGCTCGCAAGTAGGCTAAAATAGGGATTTGATAAATTGTTCCAATTCAAGCAATCCAACCTTCACCCACAGGTATTCAGGCAGTTATATCAACTAAGCAGTTAGCGTCATGGCAAGCATGCTATCATGGCAATCAATAACACACATGCAGTATGCTGAAGCATAAACACTCACAGTGTACTCCGAGCCAAAACAAAGAACTAGTTAGAAATCAATGCATAATCCTAGTTCATGTTAAGAAGGCTAACGCAACACATGCGAAGATGCATCTAAAATAGGCTCAGCTATTCTAAGATGTCATATGAATGCTACATTTGATACATGTATTCAAATAGGAATTGAAATACAATGCAGTTTGTATGATGCGCCGAGCCTGGTGCATGTAAGACAGATGAATGGATGCACGCATGCAAGCATAAGTATGCTAATTAAAACATGCCGTAAAACTAACCACTGAAAGCAAGTAAGTAAAAGGGAGAAAGAAATGGGGGTTGGAGGACATGCATCGCACACATGCACGCTTATTACAAAGTTCGCCCTCTCGACGGAGGGTCCGAATGAATAATACAAATCGACTAATTAACTAACTAACAAGCTAATTAATTATTACATAACCGAATAAATAACTAGCTACAACTAATTATTACAAAACTTAATTAATTAACAAATTAACTAATTAAATTACAAAACCGAATGCTAATTAACAAATAAAGCATTAAAATATGTAGACTAGGCCGCCTCAGCTCTGCCTTGAAGAAGTTGAAGATGCATGCTTGATTCCCGTCCCGAAAGCTCTCCAAATGCTCTTTTAGAGGCTCTGTCTACAGGGTGTCTTTGAGAA
The DNA here is from genome assembly GCA_030407325.1 of Camellia japonica. Lineage (NCBI taxonomy): Eukaryota > Viridiplantae > Streptophyta > Magnoliopsida > Ericales > Theaceae > Camellia > Camellia japonica. The sequence continues at coordinate 139,907,065 of JAPPVO010000002.1, forward strand.
CTAGCTGCTGAATCTTACCAAAATAGTGCTAAGGAGCGCACCAGTGGCCTGCCGGCCATGAAGAGCTTCTGCCGACCACCCTGCGGCCAAAGATGGACCACTGCCGGCCACAAACAAAGCACTGCCGGCCAACAACAAGAGGGTGCCGGCCACTGGTGTGCTGTGACACCAAGCTGCAGTAGAGCCCAAAATAGAGAAAAATTAGGGTCTCCCAAGGGTATGTACGCACTATGCCATCCCATATCACCTCAAAACATCAAGGGAGAGGCATAATCGGATCCAAGACCATCAATCACGCATCCTGATGCATGATGGCCAAAGATCCAACTTGTGCAAATTAATGTAGAATGAATGCACGAAAACACATAAATGCCTAGAACTCTATCATGCATCGTCAAGAGCGTCGGCAACCAAGAATTGAGGCACGTTTCATCACTTCAAGTATGAAACGTCCCTCGTTTCTCGTGTTTGGCTTAATACCCGAGCCAAACACAATGTAATGCATGCAACACAATGCGACTCAAGCATGCAAGTATGCAAAACATCTCAAGCATGCAAACATGAAAGGTACCAAGCATGCAAACATGAACAACCTAACAAGGCTAATGGCATGTACAATGCACAATGCTAAGAACAACAACTAGCATACACAATGCTATGAACATGGCATACACAAATGCAATAATACAACATAGCATACATAATGTGATGAACTACATGGCATACACAATGCTCAATGGACTTAAACCAAAATGGATAGACCTCAACCATACCCAAAAATAGTGGCCATTAGTGTTGAAATGATGGTATGAAAAGCATGAAAAGGCAAGGCAAACATGCATGCCAATTGGTTCAAGGATCAAAGCACAAAGATGTGACTCTTAAGCACACTTAAAGAGTGACAAGCATGGATGTGTGACAGCACCATAAGTTCTGAAAACATGCATGGAATGGTGCCAAACCACCCTAGCAAGACAAACAAAGCATGCAAGAAAACTCAAAGCTCGAAACTAGCAACGGGACTTAAGCCATGGCCATGCAAAGCAAGCCTCAAAGGGGCAAGGGCATCCAAAACAGTCCCAAGGCAGGTCAAAGTGAGACTAAAAATATGCTTGAACCTAGCCAATACAAGCTAGAAGAAAAGGCCAAAAACATGAAGCATGCGAGGCTACAAAAGGGGTATTACACTACACCCATTAAAACCAAACATGGCATGACTTGGACAACATAAAACAAAGTTACATCATGATACAACAAGACCAAAAATGCACTGATATGATGACCCAAAGGCCTAGGCTTGATGGCATGCACAATACTTCATTCTTGAGGCATAAAGAGCCAAACCTCCAAGGCATTAAAAGAGTGGCACGCACAAGTGTATGACCATGAAATATGTACTGATATAACACTTCAAATGATGCCAAAGCATACAAACATCACAAGTATAGCATGGTAGGGGCCTCAAAACTTAAGACTAGCCAAAGCATTTGCACTATAGCTATACTAAACATGAGTGATATGACCATGGCAGCCCAAAACAGTTCTAGAACAGCCCAAAATATGAATAAAATCATGCTAGAGCATAGCCAAAATATGCTAGAATGATGAGCCAAAACATCATGCACACAAGGCTAGTAAGTAAGATTTGTTCTACAAGTACATGAGCCACACAATAGACTACCAAACCAACTTTAGACAGAGTTATGAGATGTCAAATGATGATCAAAAACCCACTGAAATGGGGCCAATACATGCTAGCAAGACATGCTACTTTGATGAGCCACAAATGGGATTACACTACACATACAAGAAGCATGCACAAGGTGACCAAACCAGCCATGGACAGAGTTAAGGAAGGCCCTAAAAGTCACAAAAAAGCGCCTGAACTAAGCCTCAAAAGTATAGGGATACATGCTCCTTTGACAGGCCAATAACTCAAGCAAGCAAAACAAAAAGGGAGGGGGTCACCCCCCTCTGATTTTAGGCCTCAAAACCACATGCCTACCACTAAAAATTCACTGGATTTCAGTGGCTAAAAGGCCAAACAAAGACTAACTCAAGGCCTTAAAGTATGGCACAAAACAAGGCCAAACAAGGCATACAAGAGGGTAGAACACCCTAAACACCAAAGAGGCCTTAAACAATCACCAAAAGTACTTAAATACAGAACTTTTTTCAGTTGAAATCAAGGCCTAAAACAATAGGTAAGGATGGCCAAAATGATATACAAACAAATGCTAAAAAGGGGGAATATACTCACCCTTGAAGCTCAACTTCGAAACCAGCAACCTCAGGGGCCAAAAACGAACTTTCAGAGCTCCAATGACACTCCCAAGAACCTCAGCTCAAAGGTGGTGGTATATCTCTAGGTGTTGTAGTGCAAAAGTGAGAGGAAAATGGACTTTAAGGCACAAAACCAACAACAATATAAAGAGAGAATGAGAAATATAGAGAGAGAGATATATAACTTCTCCAAAATTGCTGAACCTCTGCTGGAGAGGAGGAGCCTCTCCTTATATAGAAGAATGCAATGAGAAGCTTGTTAAACAAGCTTGAAAAGAGCCTCATCCCTCCATACACTATGGAGGAGAGATGAGTGAAAACCAGCTGGCTCAAAGATCTGGAGTGAAATCTGCTGAGGCAAAGGGTTCTGCCGGCCATCAGTTGTGGCGGCAGTGCTCACTGACCGGCAGGCACATCAGTAGCAGGCATGGACAAAAGCATGGCCGGTAGGGCCAAAATGTGGTCGGCAGTGCCTCACAAAAAGCATGAAGAAAGGGCCAACACATGATCCAAAAATGAGACATGAAGAATACAGGGTTTGGAAGGCTCAAACCTGTGACGTTCTGTTGCGAACTCGAATACTCAATGAGCAATCGAACTTGTTATTGGATGTACCTGCAAGCATATCCAAGTCTTGAGGATGGTCAAAAATGGGGTGTCTACAGAAGGTGATGGTACTTAGTCATGGGATGGCAGTGGGTTAGTGGTGACATTAAGTTTTTGTAATAGAGTTATGACCTTATTGTCAATGAGATCTTGAATCTCATGATGAAGGCAAAAGCAACTATCAGTCTCATGACCATGTTGTTGGTAGAAGGCACAATGCTTGGTAGAATCATGTTTGGTTGGGAGAGGATCGAGAAGAGGTTGAGGGTCAAGGAGCTTAAGGTGTCCTTTGTGTATCAGAACTTTCATGGCTCGAGAGGAGGCCATATAGAGATTGTGAGCTTTGATTTAGGGGTCAGGTTGAGTTGGTTGTTTGCGGACTAATATTGGCAAAAGGGTAAACTAATATTGGCAAAAGGGTCAGCTGTTTTGGCGATGGTGGTGACAATATTGACTTTGGGGGTTTAAAAGTTTTGTTACTGCTAGTAGTATTGGAACTGCAGATACATGTCTTCTTTATGGGTTCCTTTTCATCCACTATGATTCTCTGTTTGATGGCATCTTCTATCCGAACCCCCATTTCGTGCAACTCCTTGAAAGTGAAGAGGGAAAGGACTATCATTTTCTGCAATATCTTTCCATGCAGATTCCTCATAACCATACGGATTTGATCTTTCTCGGGAGACTTGTTGGTCATCATCGATGTCTTTTCCCTCCATCTAGTAATGAACTCCACAAAGCCTTCATTGGGCTCTTAGCGGGTTGCTTCTAGCTCTCGGGTGGTCAATTCAAACTATGTGTTATAGGAGTACTAAGTGATCAATGCCTTGGCTAACTCCTCCCAATTCTGCTTTACCGAATCCTCCAATTTAGCATACCAAGTAGTAGCTACACCTAACAAAGTTCTCCCGAATAAAGACATCTTCTGGGCACAAGTCAAGCCCATAGGTTTTAGGACATCTAAGAAAAGACGAATATGAACCATAGGGTCCCCAGACCCATCAAACTTGCATATGTGTGGCATCTTGAACCTTTCAAGCAATCGCACAACAGTCTTTGTATATCCATCCTCAATGTTTGGAATGGAGTTGATGTCCTGTGATTTTTTTAATAGCTTCTCCAACTTAGTTATTTCCATCATGGTGGGGTCGAACTCAGTAAGATCAAGAAGGAAAAGTCCCTCAATGGGCTATGTCGGAGCTTTGGTAGTATAGGTCTGGCCTGGCCCTTCCTATAGATTAGGACCCTAAAAGTCCTCAACTGGCGGAAGTAGATCCAGAATTGGATGATTGGCTGGAGGTAGAAGAGTGGTGGATGAACCAAATGGGTGCTGCAATCCAACAATAGTCTCAGTTTGGGCGGCAATTGTGTGGTTGAGAGCATCCATAGTCCACAGAAGAGTTGTGAACATGTCCACTAAATCCACTAGATTTTGGGCCATCACGAAATCTGGTGAATTGGCAATTGGGGAGTTGGGTAGGTGTAATCTGAGAGGTGATTGATGCGAACTTTGACCAGTGGTACCTATCTAACCACATTCTTCTGACTACTAATGGAAGAGACACCAATACTGGCTGACCTTAAACCAAATCTGTAGTTTTGTAGAGTATACCAGCGCGAGTCCATAGAACTTGGGATATCAGATCTTTCTAAAGCTATGGTGATACAACTACCTAGCAAAAAGAAAAGAAGACACAAAAATAAAACCTCAATTAGACAGTATTTCGGCTACACTTCGGCTCAATCTCAATATCTATACAACTAATTATTGCCAAAAATCACTGTATGCCACACTGAAAATACTGAATTCAGCCCCACAAAACTGATGTGCCTGAACTATTGATCTGAATTTGAGAACCCCTATATGGATCCAACACATAGCACATTGTAGGTAAAGCAAACAAACACCCCTATGGAGGGTTAGGGTTTCCTTATCCTAGAGTTAGAATGATATAAAGCTTCACTATTCAAACAAGCAGTATCACAACATCCTAAAAATGTGAGAGCTTCTTGTCCTAAGTTGGAAAGTCACTACAACTAAGTATATGCACTAGGTAGGATTAGTCAATAAGGGTACCCCAGCAAGACACCTATATACCTACCCTACCCAACACCTATAAGTGAAGGGACGATCGAGCGATACGTTAATAATCCAGATCCGAGGCTTGTGCTCCTACCATGACGAAGCCCATCCAGGATATCAGATGGCAAACATATACGCACCATGTATACAATGCAATGAACATATAAATGTAAATAAATCCCATATTATGGAGTTCAACTCAAGGTCTCTTAATGTCACCAGAAGAGTCACAAAAACTGTAGGAGTCCAAGGGTACCCTAGTGTGTTTGACAGTTCAGACTTTCGATCTCCTAATCTGATTTCACTAGTGCAGTGTGAAATGGAAAATAAGAGTCCAGACCCGACAACTTTATAGAAACAAAAATTCATTTATTGCAAAATTTACTAGAAATGGACTACATCACCATATTTTAAAGTCACCACCTAATGTTTTGAGAAAACTAGGAAACCTGTGACTCATGCCAAAGGCCACTGTTCATCATAACCAGAAATGTCTTGGTTCAGAACCTTAGGTATGACAGGGGAAGGTCATGAATTGAGCACCTCACTCACCCTATCAAAAGATCGGCCCCTACTAAACCATGATATGAGTTTTATGTACCATATATGCTCATGTTTTTATTATTAATTAATGTTAACATTACTATGTGAAGCAAACATGTATAGACAGTATCTCTCATTTTGGGATGCTTTGATCTCGTGTATTTTAAAAGAGTTTTGAAATATGTACAACTCAAGAAAAATTGAGCTCACAGGCATAAAAATCAATGTTATTCCAAATTGAGAGACACAACCTCCATCCACTGGCAATCATTGAGATATATCAACTAAGTATGTAGTCGCATGGTAGAATGCTAGACATAATAAGAAAATCATGGACAAGTGGGATGCTAAAACTATAAATGCTCACCTAGTATTTATTGGCATCCCACAAAAGAATGAATCAAAAAAAAATAGTAAAATATGCATGATCCTATATGAAAAATACTAATGTAATACATACACAAAACACAGCTAAAGATCCGGCTACTAATACGTGACATGTGAATCATCTCAAGGTATATGAGATAATGCACATAATCACGTTTCAAATGAAAATTCTCATAGATGCATATGAGCCGAATCCGAATGCATGAAATACGTATGCGAGGCATGATATGATAAAAAGAAAGCGTGATGCTATTAACAAGTATGGAAAACATGGAAATAAAAGGAAGAGAATGAAATGGTGATCGGAAGACATATATAGCAAATGGATAGAAAAAAAAAATGGAGGTTAGAAGTTATTACAACAGACCTTTACAATGAAAGGAATAAAAGACATGAGGTTGGAAGTTAATACATCAATGAAATCAAAAATAAATAAGATAAATAAAAGACATGAGGCTGGAAGTTATGTACAACAATCAATGTATAAAAAAAGACGTGGGATTGGAAGTTACGTACAACAATGAATTGACTCAGCCAATTTGAGCTGAATCTAACAAATCATTATGTTAATCCAAGATAAATAAAAAAAGGTTGTGGAAGCTGCAGGTTTAGGAGATCATCTATCAAAAATTGCTTTGTTCTATCTAGAAAAGTCATCTGGCCATATGAATAAACTATATGGCTGGATCAAACACAGCTAGCCGACTGATTTATTCATCCAGCCATAAAAAAATAAATAAATAAATAAAATGGGAACAACTCTATTTTCTGCAATAAGCCCAAAACAAAGACAAATAGAGCATTTTCAAAGAATGCTTATCGCTACCACCCTTTTCTATCACAAGGATGTTTTAAGGAAGAGGTAGACAAGCTCCACGCACCATCCAAAAATACAAGAAGTTATATGATACTTACAATGGAAAGATTAACAAGTATAGGAATTGAGGTTGAGAGAAAAGTCAAGCCAAAAAAATAGATGGAAACCTACATTCATCTCTTTGTGGGTAAAGGTATATGAATACCCAAGTCCATGCTATTAATTGGAGAGAGAAGACTACCACCATTTCTAAAATAAAACCTCATAAAGCCAACAAAAGCTCTATAAGGATTCTAAGAAATCATAAACAAAAGGAAAACTTCCCAACATCAAACCTCAAAAATCATCCAACTAGCTCCATGTAACAATCACAACTACTCATTATAGTTGAGTATGGATTGAAACACACGAACCAATATACTTGGATGATGAGGAAAGTGATGAGAAAGTGTATGAAAATGGAAAAAAAAAAAAAAACTACATCACATAATCAAACTTGTGGATGGGTGGCCAATTCTAACTTCCTCTACATCCACAAAGTTCCAATTCACATAACTAAATATGACAACAATGAAGTATAGCACTAGAAAACAAAGAAAATGTGCAAGAATGAAAGAAAGCAAAGAATTCAATCAACTCAATGGATGAGTGGCTATATCCTAGTCCCCCTCACATCCATGAGGACCAATCATATGATTACAACACAATAGTAACAACATACAAAGCTTGATAACAAAGGAAGAAAGAGAGGAGATGAGAGAAAAGTTCAAAAATTCACCTCTTTAAGAGAGAATGAACTTCTTAGTTGTCAAACTCTATTCTAGCACCCTCAAAGTTCTTGAGTATGGCCTAGAATTCTCAACAAGAAGCTTCAAAGCTAAGATTTAATGGTGTTTTGATGATATTAGTAAGAGAGTTGAAGGTTGAAGATGATACAAGAGAGGTGGGAGTATGGTGCTCTCAACAAGCTTCTAACCCTTGAAAATATTTTCTAACCCTCCAAAATGAAGCCTGAGGCGTGTATATATAGAGTTTTGGACGCAAATATCTAAGATAATTGTGTAAAACTTTCAGAGGAATCTGAATTTCCCAAAAATGCTCTGTACCCGGACAATTTAGCTAGCCGTACAATTTTGTTGATCTAGCCAGCCACATTTTCCATCCGGCCATAAGTTGTTATATAGCCAGTGAGAAAAATGTATCACTAGATCAGTAGTGTAAGGCTAGCATAATTTTGAAAGGGAAAACAGATATTTTCAGAGAATTCCAACCCTTCCATTTCACTTTGTTCTTTCCTTGGTCTACTAAAAAAGACAATATTTGGAGTTCGAAAATGCAAGCTTCGAAACATTGTGGAAATGTTTGGAACTACGCAACTAAACCATTTTGAAAAGGGTTTTAAAAGGGTCAAAAATAGCTTGGCCAAAACGGGTATCAGGTTAGGATAGTTAGGTTTAAAACTTGAATTTTGACTTCCCTGCTAAGGAATTCAAAAGATCACACAATACGACTTTCATAATTGGGTTTTCAGAATAAAGCCCCAAGTCTTAAGACGGTTAAAATAGGGTGTCTACACCCATGCTCTTGGCTTGCTTGTGGCCCAAGCAAGCCTAAATTGCTCTCTGATCAATGTTTTTAATAAATTCAACTACTAATTTTAGAAATTTCTTTGATCAAAGTACAATCAGGATTTCCTCTTCTCGAGGTTAAAAAGTTAGTTTTTGGCAAAAACATATCCGGGGTTAAAATGGTCATTTTCGCAACAAAAAAAATTATTTTTTGGCTAAAATAGGTTTATACAACAACTCTAAACAAGTTTAAACATTCCAAAGATGATGTAATTACCATTTCATCATCGGAAGGCTTGCAAGAGCCCAAAATCTTAGGGTCAGTCAAAATGGTATGTTTACACTTGGGCTAGTTTACTTCAGGGTCTTGAGGTTTTGGAGGAAGGAACAAGGTAAGAAGTTTTTCATGGAGCCTCAATTAATTTTTAGGGGGATAAATGAGGTCCAAGCTTGAAGGGCTTCAAAGTTAGCTTTAGACGGCTTGCTGGGAGTAAGGTTTATTCAGTCAAAGATATGATTGTATTATTCAAAGCTTGGGAGTGGGCTTGGCTTTCAGATTGATTCTCAGAGTTTTCAATCCATTTCGAAGTGGCGTAGTGGGATTTTGGACGAGCTGGGTAGCTCCCACAATGGTCATAAGACTCTTAGCAAGGTTTCTTGGATTTGTTGGCACATTTGGAAGGCACACAATGACCTCATTTTCAACCATATTCCAGTGGATCCAGTGGCAATGATTGCTAAATCAGTGAGAGATGAAAATGAATTTGAGATAGCCCAAGCTGCTATTTTTTCACAGTCCACTGTTACTAAGTTGAATGGCAATGTTCACGGGACATGGCTCCCACAAACCCCAGGAGCTTTCAAAGTGAATTGTGATGTCGCGGTTTGCCCAGGAATCAAGTGGGAGCAATTATGGTATTGTTGCGTGATGATAAAGGGAACCTCATCGATGGGATGGTTCATGAAGTAGATATTACCTTTGTGTTTCAAGGTGAAGCCCTCACAATTTCACAAGCATGTGCTATGTATGCTTTCTTGAATTTGAATAGAGTGAAAAATGAAGGAGACAACAAGAAGGTGATCCATTTGTGTGTTTTTGAAGATGTCCCTCCGTGTGTGTGACAACCCCATTCTTTATTATGCTTTTAGTTCTTTACTTGTGCATGTGCTTATGTGCTAAGTGTGAATTTGAGTAATAATTATGTGATTAATGTGGTTTTGACTTCATATTTGTTGATCGTAGGAATATATGTTACAATTTCTATTATAATTTGAAAATTGAAGGCCTTATTAGCTTCCGAAACCAAAATTGGTTAGTTTATTGAGATCGGCATAATTTTTAGAGCCTATTGAAAAGATTGATTAAAATTTGATTCAATTCAGAAAAATTGAGTTTTAATTAGACAATCTTAAGTTTTGATTAGTGTTTAAACCATAATTAGCGTCCTAATCTAATTCACATGTGTATATATATGATAAGAGATGAGGGAATTAGAATGATGAACTCAAAAAATCTGTGAGAGCTCTAGACAGAGAGGAAGACTTCAATTTAGAGAGAGAGAGGGCTTGATCTTGAAAATTTGACTCGAAGGTTGGAGAATTGAGTAAAAGAACTCAAGTTGTTGCTAGAATTTTCTTGATTGAAGACTTTATGTAAGTGATTAGCTCTCAATTTATGAAACTAAGTCATTTCATATGTGAATTCAAGGAGATTATGTGTTTAAATGCAAGAATTGAGCTTAGGATGAAGAATTAGAGGTTTCATATTTTTTAGTATGATTCATGTCATCCATGTTGAATTTAGAAGATGAATTGTACATGCATTCATGATTCACAAGGTTTTGAAAGTGAATTGCATGTTTTTGAAGTGTTGGAAAAGAATTTGGAAACAATTGATACATGCATGGGAGTTTTGGTTTCAATTATGAAGTTTAAGCTTCAATTTTGCAAAATCATAGAGTTTTATTTAGTAATTAGCCATGTACTCATGTTTGGAAGGGTTTCCATGGTTTTGGGTTGCATCTTACATGAATCCATACTTTGAACATGTGTTTGAAGCTCAACTCTGTTCTAGAATTTCTAGAATTCTATCTCACCGCTTGAGCGAACAATCTGTCGCTCAAGCGTACCTTTCATGCATCCAGTATTTTTGCAGAGAATTGTAGTTGGCTTAAGCAATCAAGTCATTATTCGAGCGACCACATTTACTTTGCACCTTGGCTCAAGTGAACATTGAGCCTAGATTCGACCATCCAATACTTTTGTAGACCAAGCAGTTCGCTCGAATGACTAATGTTGCACTTGAGCGAAGTACTCTGTTTCAACAAATTTTGAAAAGACTTATTTTGATCAAATGTGCATTCTCATTCCTTTTGAGCATTCTTAGGCATGAATTGAACATCCTAAATGAATTTAAGAGTTAGAATGAAGCCAAAGAATTGAATGAGTTAAAGAACAATTTGGTTAAGCAATGTGATTCAACGTGTGTATATTTATGATTGTGTAGGATCATCCGCAAGGGCGAGTCAACAACCGAATCTCTTTGAGTAATATCTTAGTAAAATATTTTCTTACTTACTTTATTTTCTGAATATCCAAATGTGATAAGCTTTCTAAAACTGTGATTTTGCAAGTGTGGATGAGTTTCTATCTGTCTGATCAATATGATATTGTAAACATCATTGATGTGACACAAATATTAAAATGGACCCTAGGTCATTCTGTACATCTGATAAGATGGACCCAAGGTCATTCTGTGTAATTAAAATGGACCCAAGATCGTTCTATGCATTTGATAAAATGGACATAAGGTCGTTCTAAACATCTAATAAGTCTGATTATTTGTTATGAATTGACCGAATGGTCATTATACAGCGGTAAATGATTGGACCCGAGGTTGTTCTGTTATGATACGATCAATTCCATTCTATATATCCGTTGGACCCAAAGTCATTTTACTATCTGTTGGACCTGAGGTCGTTCTGTTGTGTAATGCTTATGATATAGAAATGCTTATGTCAATTACTAGAACTCATTCACATGACCCCTTTACTTTGATATTATTCACTGGGTGTTAGCTCACTCCGTTTATATATATGTATGTAGGTAGCAGCGAGATGTCCAACCCCAACCTTAGTGAACCTGTGAAGATACCAAGTTTTTATGAAGTTTGTCATGAGCACCTCACGAGCGATTTGTTTATATTGTCTTTTGAATTTTTGTTTTCTTTTATTGGTCATGTTTGACTTTGTATATGTATATAAGTTCTGGTTTTGTATGACAATGATGTTTGAAAGATCTTGAACGTATGGAACCCTTTTATGAATGAATGAGTGTGAGTTATTAATATATATATATATATATATATGAGAACTTTTTGTTCATGCCATTTATGCACAGCTCATTAAACAAAATTTTCTAATTCTGCTTTCGCTTCCGGCCCTATATAATTAAATATGATTTGATTTATGTCTAAGGTCGTAGGTAATCTCATGATTATTGGCCAGTTATGATCCAAACCTCTAAGGGCAAGTTCGGGTCATAACAGTGGGAGTGTGGAGCCATCTTTGACAATATTGGGGCCATGACTCATAGGTTTCTCTTGACCTTTAAATGGTGTCCTAAACGACATAATGGTGTGGCACAATGGATTGCTCGAGCTAGACTATGAGGGTCTCTTCCTTTAAATTGGGTGGCTTGTCCCCCTTCTCGTCTTGTTCTTGTTTTTTCTTTGAGTTCGCTTTAATTAGAGTTTTCTTGATTAAAAAATATATAAAAAATTAATATTTTAATAAAATAATCATTACATTTCGTTTTATTTAATAAATCAAACACTACCAAAGATTGTGAATCAATAGTCTTGGCGAGTAATGCTCTGAGATGTTGTAATATTATTAAGGAATATTCTAATATTAAATACATTTTTAAGAATATTTTTTTGGAGTACAATATTTCTATTTCACACATCATGTCTCTCTCAAGTTTCCCCCAATAGAAGCAACATCAATTCGATTAGAATTGGGATCAATCAATCCTAGCCTGGTTCCCAAGCCACAAATAAATGGCTCAGTACCATTTGATGGTTACTACCATGTGTTAATTAACTCATTGTGAGACTGTTTGTTACAGTTTTTGGAGAGTGATTATAATTTATTGGAGAACTTACCAATAAGTTCCATATACAAAGGTTAAGACCCATCTAATCCTCAAACAAAACACTTGCACCAATTAGTCCTATATATTTTTAATTGTGACCAAAAAATCCTTTTTTTTTTTTAATTTACAAACACTGTTACATCATACTACCGTCGGACTTCCGTCAAACGGTCACCGGAAACTCGTCAGAATGTTCAACATCACCGGGAAGTTGTCGGAGTATTGTCAGAAGTTCACCGGAGTGTTAAGAATGTTAATGGAAGTCACCGGAATGTTCAGAACGTTCACTGGACGTTAAGAACATCATTGGAGACTCACCAAAATGTTTAGAATATTGCGGGGGAAAAAAAAAAGAATAAATGGAAAAATTAGAGCGAAAAAAAATAGCAAAATGTGCTAAATATTGATAAACTAAAATAATAAAAAAAAATGAAACAACAAAAACCAGCAATAATGGGAAAAACATACGCTATTTTTCAATTTTTGTAAGATTTAAGCAAATAATCTCCACTATTGATCAAACTGAAAAGTGTAAGTTTTGAAAACTATAAAATGTTACAGTTTCAAAGCAAAAATCTATTAAGCATTTATCCTTATTAATCAAACTGAAAAACATGTTATGAAACTGTAAATTTTACAGTTCTAAAGAATGTTATGAAACTGCAAAATTTTACAGTTTTATACCATGATTCATTCTAGCACCAAAAAAATTTGAAACTGCAAAATTTTACAGTTTTCACCGCCTGTAACTAAAACTCGAAAACAACTTATTCAGAACTTGAAAATTTTCTCCATTAAAACAGAAAAAGAGAAGTGTATAGTAGAGAAAATGTAGAAAAAAAATAAGAGATCGAAGGAGAAAGGCGAATATAGAGAGAGAATTGTACTCCGGCAATTATTTTTTATTTAGATCTAGCCAAATCTGATGTAGATCTACATCAGATCTAAGTGGATCTACTCATCTTCTTCGTCGAAAACAAATCTTCTTTACCGTTGGTGAGAGTGAAGTAAGGAATCGGCGGTCGGTGGTTGCCGGTGAATCCTAATCGATGGTAGTCGTCGGTCGTCGGTCGCCGGTCGCCGGTAACTATATATCGGAAAGAGAAAGAGAAGAAGTAAGATATGGTTACCGTTAACGATCGCTAGAAATCACAAAGAGCAAAAGAGGCAGAGAAGAAGAATAACGTTATAGAACTTTTGAGTATAAATAAAAGGTTATGGAACTAAATAGACTACACATTTTTCAAAAAAGTCTTCTTAGTAATTTTTCCCTAATTTATTTTGATTTGAGAGTTTGTGTCAGACTATTTGGTACAGTTTATGTTTATAACTTATTAAGCAGAAATAGCTTAAATAAGCTGAAAAAAGTTAATTATTTGAAAGTTGGGATATGGGTGCTTTTAATTTCTACTTTCTGATTATCAGTTTTTAACTTAAAAAAAAAAAAAATAAAAAATAAAAAATCCACCCAACAGGGCCTTTGGAAAGTTTATTTTTGCTCGAACATTACCAAATATATTAATAAAATATAGGATAAGTTGTATAGTTAAATCTTTTAGTTGGAGTGAAATTTTATTTTGAATTTTGTAATTGTAATTTGAATAATTTAAATTTTTTATTTTTTATTGTGTTACATAATAATCCCATTATCACTTATAGTTACAATTTTAAACCAAAAAAAAAAAGCCATATACAAAATTAGAATGATTAAAGTGAAATTTACAAAAAAATTAGAAGAAATTCTAACGTTGCAACAAAACTAAAAATATGAAAATCAAATTGTTCAAATTAAAACTGTAACGAGTTGAATCAAATTGAATTTAAGGAAAATGAAAAATCCCCCTAAAAAAACTCCCCCTAATCCCCCTAATTTCCATTTTGGCAAACTGTTTTTTTTTTTTTCTGTTTTCTTTTTTTTTTTTTTTTTTTTACTTAGAATGGAAAATCGGGGGATTCGGGGCCCCCCTTTCGGGGGATGAATCACTTCCGTTGAATTTATACTCTAATCTCAGTTGGAGATTTATTTTAAATTATTAAACTCCATTCATTTTGGACCCAATTGATTGAATCGTGACCCGTTAGTAACCATGAAATATTGTTGTGGTTTTATTATTATTATTTAATTACCATAAAAGAGTTGTGAATATTTATAGTGTACACCATTAAACGAAATATATTTTGTCGTAAGAAAATATTATATTTACTTTTATCTTTAAAGATGTTGAAATGTATTTTTAATTGATATATATATGTGTGTGTGTGTGTGTATATAGTTAGATATTTGTGGTTAGATATTTGTTTAGGTGTATATATCTATAAATAGTAACCAAAAAGGACTTTTTGTTCAACTTTTGGGAGAATGCCGTGAGGAAGAAAGAAAAAAGGATTCTAATGTTGGTTTTTCTTGGGTTTGATCTAGTGTAAGTCATTTTTGACCCCTAGTGCTTTGAATCAAAACGTAGATGGCGAAAAAAGTGTCATTTAGCTCTAAACGGATTTAATTTCTGTTGCCGAAAAATTTGAAAGCTTCTTGGCTTGAGGTAGGGATTTTTCCTACACTTCTTTATGCACTTTTACTTGATTATATGGAGCTTAGAGTTGTATATAATTTAATTAGAATTTTTGAAAAATTTGTCATTTATTTGATTAAAGGAGAAATTTTGAGAAAAATAAAGAGTTGATGTCCAAATTGCGAAAGTGTAAACTTGGAATATGTTTCTAAGGTTATGAAACAGTTATGTTTTAAATTTGAACAAAAACGGACTTCCATTCGATCGGTTTTAAAAATTTTACCGGTTTGTAACCAAAAGAGCATTTTAAAAAAAAATAAAGAAATTACGTTTAAATTTTAGGGCTTTTGATCAAAATAGGAAGTCATAGTTGAATAATACTTGGAGAATGAGTTTGGAAAGAAAATGACGTTTTCTTGGGCATTAATGGTATTATTTTACTTAATGTATCTGTTGGAATAAAATCGACACGATTAGAAATGGACCTTGAAAGGTTACCAGACGTGATTGTGATATGAAAACTAGTTTAGTTGTTCATATTTGATGAGATGTGAAATAGATTGTATTTATCAAATTTTTTGGAATTTAATTGTTTAAATATCTGTTTAGAAATATTTGTTTTGGGCTGTCGGTGGAGGATAGTCATGATTGTTGTAGAAATGCATGAGACTTAGGTAAATTGAACCACATTCCTCATTTGTTGCATTGGGCATTGCATTACATTTATTTCATTGGAAATGTATCTGTTTTTGAGAAATGTTTGGAAATGTATCTGTTTGCGAAAAGATGAATACTTGGTGAATCTGGGTAGGGGGTGTAGAACCGTGCGGTTAGGTGTCGAATCTTCCAGTTTACTGGTAAAAATGACAGTGGTAGTGCATTAGGGCCTACTTGCAGACACTCACCTAGAGATTCACAGAGCTTGTATTCATGTAACAGATATGGTTTAAAATGGAAATGACTTTATATCTGTTGTTGCATCTCAACATTGCATGCTTTATAAAAAGAGAGATAAACTATTTTATCATGAGCATGGCATGAGCATACTCCTCTTTAGTCTTGTCATAGTCCATATGTTGTGTAGTATATTTCTACTAGACTGTGGCTCACCCTACAAGGAAAACCATTTTAGGTACAGGTGTTATGCCTCCGCCAAGACACTAATTTGGGAGGACTCTGAGCTGAGACTTCATTTTTGTTTTATTGTTATTTATTGAATGTAAGCCCATGATTGTATTTGCGTTGAGTTGAAACTCCATTTTGTGTAACCAAGAATATTCTTCGATAAATATGTAAGTCTGTAGGGCACTTATTATCTGTTTAGCTTTCCATTTCATACTTGTTGTAAAATACATGCTTGGGATTGAAACTGGGGCATTGAGATGTGAACAGTATGTATTTGATATCTGGGATTTAATGGGAATGTATGTATGGAATAATCAGCTATATATATGTGTTTGTCTATCAGGTGGGTTTTGTTGCATAAATAGATATACTCTACCCAATTTTCGGAGTGTTACAAAAACTATGGAAATTAATTTAACACTTCAGTTAAACTATAAGAACTAACTATGTAATTTATTTTAAAATATAAATTTTGATTGATTTAAAATGATAGAATTCACAATCTATATGAAATTAATTTATTATTTAGAGACTGTTTGTTATAATTTTTAGAGAGTGATTATAGCTTATTTTGATTGGAGAGTTTGTGCCAAACTATTTGGTACAACTTATGCTTATAGCTTATTAAGCAAAAATAGCTTAGATAAGCTGAAAAAAGTTAATTATTTGGAAGTTGGGATATGAGTGCTTTTGGTTTTTGATTTCTGATTATCGACTTTTAATTTAAAAAAATTTCCACCCAACCAGGCCTTTGGAAAGTTTATTTTTGCTCAAACATTACCAAATTAGATCTTTTAGTTCGAGTGAAATTTTGTTTTGAATTTTGTAATTTTAATTTGAATAATTTAAATTTTTTATTTTTTATTTTGTTACATTATAATCCCATTATCACTTACAATTACAATTTTTTTAAAAAAAGAGGCCATATACAAAATTAGAATGATTAAAGTGAAATTCAAAAAAAATAGAAGAAATCCTAATGTTGCAACAAAACTAAAAATATGAAAATCAAATTGTTCAAATTAAAACTATAGAAATTAATTTGACACTTCTCTTAAACTATAAGAATTAACTATGTAATTTATTTTAAAATATAAATTTTGATTGATTTAAAATGGTAGAATTCACAATCTATATGAAATTAATTTATTTTAAATGTATAGTCTACAAATTTAGGTTTGTTTTGGCAATTGGCTAAAATAATAAAAATGTCTAAATCACTACAAAAAAATAAATAAATAAATAAAATTATTGTCTCTACTTTTTTATATATCTTCTTATAAAAAATTAAAAAAAAATAACTAAAATAATAAATTTCTAAAACAACCCTTAAACCAATTATATTCTATATTTTCGTTCACATAGGTTTATTTTAGGAAGTGACTCCTTTTATTAAAAAAAAATGTACAAAAAAAATAAAAAATGACATGATTCAAATAAATTAATAAGTTAAAAAATTAATAAGTCATTCAACAGTAATGAGATATTGTTTGGTAGAGCTGTGGGAAACTGCTTATAGCTTATGCCTAAACAGCTTATAGCTTGTAACTTTCAGCTTAAGCTGATTTCCAGCTTATTCTTAAAGCATCTCCTGCCCCACTCAAAGAATAAGCTGATTTCTGACTTCCAAAAAGCTATAAGCTATAAGCTATAAGCTAAACCAAACACATCAAAATAACTTAAATTAAGCTGAAAGCTGGAATAAGCAGATTATAAGCTGTGCCAAACAGGCACATAATGTGGAAGTGTAATGTAATCTTTGTTCTGGTGAGGATGGTATGGACACAATAAAGCCTTGTTTGGTTTGGCTTTCGAAAAAAGATTTTGGAGAGGATATTTAGAAATTTTGTTTGATTTGTAATTTTTTTGGTTTGGCTTTTGAAAAAAGATTTTGGAGAAGATATTTAGAAATTTTGTTTGATTTGTAATTTTTTTTGAAAAAATTTTAAAATCACTTCTTCTCTTTTACACATCAATCAATCACTTTTTCTCTCTTTTCTTTCATTTTCAATTATTTTTTTTTTCACATACATCTACTCAATTACAACAAAATATCAAATCATTCTAAACTCTCAAACTCAAAAATTATTTTCAAAATATATAACTAAACAAATTTTAAAAATTTTTAAATTCTGTTTACAAAATAATTTTTTAAAATTTATCTCCCAAAACCAATCTTAGTCCAAATATCTTCGCCTGTAAGGAACTAAACGACAAAAGAGAACAAAAAATCTCAGGGGTGGAGGGACCCATTTGAAAAATGTCCTGCGTCATGGATGGATAAAAAAGCCAACAAAGACGACAGAAAATCTAAAGGCTGGGGACCCACTTGAAACATGGATGGATAAGAGAACAAAAAGTGGACAAAAAATCTTAGAAGTTAGGGACCCACTTGAAAAACGTGTTTCTTCGTGGATGAATGTAGTCCACACGTTTCAGCAGGTAAACCACCGGCTATCACTTGTCAACTTCAACCCGTGTGTTGATAAACCAACTGTCCAAGGAATAGGACGGAAAAATTTTCGGACCCCATTTTATTTGTTTTGTTTTTTTGTTTTTTTGTTTTTTTTGATCATGAAGAGAAATTCATCAATGATGAGTCAAAATAGTACTTACAAAAGAGTCTATATTTACAAGTAGAGTTTATCCTAATCAAAGAAAAAATGAGCAAATAAATACATAAGCAAAGCTAAAATAATATCAAAGACATGATCATACACGATTTTAACCCGTACTGCAAAGCAGAAGCGATCATAAGAGATCAGCACTAAGACTAGTCGGAGATACCACAAAAGCTTCACTTCAGAGAGGGTAGACTACTTATATTACGTTTTTGCACAATAACTCTTGGGAGACTTCTTCCCACTCTCTCCCTCCTTGTGAGGTGCTTCTTCCCCTATGGTGGAATTTTTTTTGCGTTTTCTCCTCCTCCACCTCTCAACCGGAGTTCGATCTGCCATTTCTCCGCTGCCTTCCATTGTTCCGTGCCGCCACAACCATGACACCAACGGATCTGCCGCCCATCGCCTCTTCTTGCTGCCGACACCACCCCCACCACGACGTGGCCTTCCTTCCACCAGATCTGATTCTTCCTCCTATTTTATTTGTTTTAAATCGATTTTAATATAACTAGTTTGGGAAAATATTAATTGGATAGAGTAAAATATAATGATAAGTAGATCAAAATTGTAAAATTTATAATAAAATATGAAATTTTATCATTAAAATAATTAAGTTTAAAAATTAAAAATTGACGCACAAAACTCAAAAAACGAAATCCGTTACTTTTTACCTAGGAACGAAACAATTATCGAGTGT
Source organism: Camellia japonica (assembly GCA_030407325.1). Lineage (NCBI taxonomy): Eukaryota > Viridiplantae > Streptophyta > Magnoliopsida > Ericales > Theaceae > Camellia > Camellia japonica. The sequence goes on from JAPPVO010000002.1 coordinate 139,926,460, forward strand.
TTTGAGAAAGTGGTTAAAAGTTAATTATTTTGATTTTTTTATAAATATGTAAGAGGTGATGTGATTCAAAATAAGTTAAAAGTTGACTTTTAACTTTTTATTTGCTTCACAAATGACCCTTATGTGTTAGTTTTGAGACAAATTCATATCATGTTTTAATTTTATATTTTTTTGCTAAAATAATAAAATTGAATATTTTTTATTAAAATTTTGAGGAATAATTTGTCAGATAAAAAATAGTATAGAATAATATTATAAAACTATTAAATAATCACTAAAATAAAAAAATAAAAAATGTCGTGTGTCAAACACTACAGGAAATAGGGCGTACGGCAACGCTTGTTTTATGGCGTTTAGGAAAACGCCATTATAGATTAATGATACACAACGTTTTGAAAACGCTGTCTCTGGATCTCAGTTACACGGCACCGTTTTGGGTCAATTAGTTCACACCGTTCAAAACTCCGTCCCTTTCAAACCGTCTCGCACTCTCACTCTCACTCTCGCTCAGTCTCACTCTTCCACAGCTCACTCTCTCTCTTCCAAAACTCAGAAACCCTCGATTTGAAGCTCGATTTCAAACAAACTCACTCTCTCGCTCAGAAACCCATTCGATTTGAAGCTCAGAAACCCTCACTCTCACTGATTTGAAGCTCTCACTCTCGCTCGATTTCAAACTCTCTTTCTCGCTCGATTTCAGAACTTGTTGCAGATTTTGGTCACTAGATTTGCGCTTATCTTCTGATTTTGGTTCTCCTGTCTTTCGATTTTGTGAGTTTCGATTTTGGTCCTTTGGTCAATCGATTTCAAACTCTCTCTATCGCTCTATTATTTGTGATATTTCACATATTTTGTGCCGTAGTGTCAGAATTCAAAGTTCTGGAACTTTCGAAATTCAGAGATTCCTCCAATTCTCCGATGATCTCGATGGCGGTGCAGACCAATGGAATCCGCCAACATCCGCCGTCAACAGCGGTGGCGCCGCCGACGGAGTTTCATAGCTCAGAAGGCTCTGTAATCGGCACTCTTCTCGCTCTTGTTATATGGCTTGGAGCCATCCACTTCAACGTCGTCGTCGTTGTCTCTTCCTTCCTCCTCCTCCCTCTTTCCAAATTCTTCGCGTTCGCTCTCTCTCTCTCTGTTCATAATTTTATAAGATTTATTAATCTCAAAATCCAATTCAATTGAAATCTTTTCATCCAAAGAAGCCTAAAGAGATACATGAATATGTATATATACATATGCTATGCATGTAATTTATTTGTGTATATTGAGAGTAACCTTGTGTATCGTTCAGGGTATTGGGGCTGCTTGTGGTTCTTATGTTGATTCCGATTGACGAGAAAAGTAGATGGGGCCGTAAATTGGCAAGGTTAGCGATTTTGAACTCCTATAGCTTTTCCAGATTGAGTTTTCTATTATGTGAATTATGAAACCAACAGTGTGTTTATTCTCAATATTTGAATCAGACAAAAAGTGTGAATTTTTAGAGAATAGTGATATATGATAATTTTATGAATTTTCAGGTAAATATGCAAACATGTTTGTGGTTATTTCCCAGTGACTCTTCATGTTGAGGATATAACAGCCTTCGATCCCAACCAAGCCTATGGTAAACACTTTTTTTTCTTTTTTCTTTTTCTTGGTTTATTGTTGTTTTTTGTCTTACAAAGTTACAATTTTTTTATTGAAGAGAGACAAATATTTTTGTTAAAATGAAAATTTTGGTATAAAAAAATTAAAATTCAACAAATCCCGAGCAAATAAATTGGGAGCTTTGTCTAAACTCACGGAATTGGGGGTATGTGATTTCAAAGGCCAGGAAAAAATATTTTTTAAAAGGTGGTGTTTTGTGTCTGTGTTGTATGAAGTGATTGGTATACTTATTTTGGATTTTATCATCTAATGACGGTTTTAAATAGGATGGATTCCTTGTTTTCAACTATGGTTGCAAATGAATTGGGCCATACCATATGTGAATAGCGCATATTGAGGGTTGAGACCAAGATGGAACACACAGCTTTGTCATAATGCAGCGTTCCGGTGACTGATCTTTTTTAAAAACTTTTGTTACATTGGTGAATAATAACATATTAAAAAACAGCATGTGAATTCAGTGATGTTGCCCATAACCTTACTACTTAAAGGAGAAACAATAGAAAGAGAACCAAATGCCACATTTCTTGATATGGAAAAATGCAGAACAACATCCACCTAGTAGCTACAATACCAAACTTAATGTAGAACAGCAGTAATAAGGCTGATATAAGGCGATATTTATGTGTTAAAGCTTGGTGGATATGGTTGTTAGGAATGGTTTTCTAGGTATTTTAAAGACAAGGCAAAAGGATTTTTAGGTTTATAATGCAAGAAACATAAAGTTTTGGTGATTGAAACAGTAACTACAAAACACCTTTGGCTGACTCGTGTTTTTTAAGTGCTAAGAGTTAAATCTTTATGGGAATGACCTATGGTATGATTATGAGAGTAAGTTTTCATATTGAACTATTATTGAGGTAATGAGCTTTAGTGATTTAAATTTAAAGTGAAAAGTTCTGCTTGCTATTTGATCCTTGTTGGCAACATACAGGGCATTGAGGGTTTTGGCAAGTAACTGGGCTGGATCCCTTTCTACCTTCCTATTTGAGGTGAGATTGGAGAGGTGAATTTTGACCTTTGTTACCCTCAATCTACTTCTCCCTGGTTTGACTTTTTCTTTTGTGAATTGTTTTGACTTTGATTGTTCAGTCCCTAAATAAATAAATTATAAAAAAAAAAGTGTATTTATGTTTTGATATTCCCCCCCTTTTTTTCCAATTTGCAATCTTCTTGTAAGATTCCAATTTTCCAGGCTTTGTTGATAATTTGTAGTTTTTTCCCCCCTCTCAGTATGCTAAATGTTTTTATTTATACTTGGATAATTTTTATATCTTCTTTTATGATGTATATATTTAGTTTTTGGAGTTGGGACACATAATGTAAACATATTAAAGGTTGGAGGGAGCTCTGTTTTATTAATAGGGTTGCAAGTAACAAGAGTTGAAAATGATTGAAGGGGCTGAGATTTTGATACATTTCTGCAAAAGACATTGCTGGAATTGATTTTGTTTATTTAGGCCTTGCTGTCTTTCCTTGAGATGTTAAGATGCCAAAAACCTCTTTTGAGGTTCTAGATTATTTGTTTGAGAATGAAAAATTACTTTTCAACATTATATCGGACTAGGATTTCTTAAATTGAGTTGCTGGACAGATGCCAAAGGTTCAATCAATTTATGGCTCCTCTTTTCTTTTCTTTTTTTCCTCTTTAGCTCATTGAATGCTGAAGATTATATTTATTTGGTGTTACCTGCAGTTGACTTCGATACTTCTACTTACATAATTTTTTGGTGATTTTTTCAGGGGGATGAATTACTTGCATGAGAATAAACCTGAATCAATAATTCACCGTGATCTTGAACCTTCGTAAGTTATCTGGATAAGCTAGTAATTTTTTTTTTCCCTTTCTATCCCAACCCCCTCTTTTTTTGTTTTGTTTTTTATTACCAATCTCTGCCTGTATATACATGAAAACATGTTTTTTGTTACCAATCTCTACCTGTATTTACTTTCCATGTTTTCATTAAAAAAAGAAAGAAAGAAAGAAAGAAAGGAACGCCAATTTAGTTGAAGAAGACATTAAATCACATAATCGGTAGAAAAACATCTCAGTTGTTCGAGTAAAGGTATATAGTTTCTTTACCCATTGTAAAAGTTGTGACTCACTCACAACTTAAGGATGTTCTTGTATGATTTTGTTGATTTGCAATTTGACATTCTCAACTATTTTCCATGAAAAGGGTTGGGTTAATTAGATGGACACTTCCTCACGTATCATTGAACGTCACTTTACCCCCTTCAAGTCCAAAACCATGCATTTTGCCCGTTAACTATAAAAACTACACAATTGTCCCTCTTCTAGAGTGGTGAAAGTGATGCAATTTTAAAGCTGAGAGGGTCCAAATGTATGGTTTTGAAATTGAGAGGGTAAAATGGTTACTCTGCGAGGTGTCTCAATAATTAACCCAAAGTTTTGTCGCTAGTTTATGTAAATTATGGTCTTCAGGAAACTTTGTAATAATTTTTACCCTTTTATCATAAAGAAATGATGAGAATGAATTGTGAGAGGTAATGCAAAGACTAATGCTTCTAAAGGTCCCCCCCCTTTGAAGCAAGTCAGCACTTTTATAAAGAAAAACTTAAAACTTAGGAACACATACAAAATGCAAGCACAAGCAAGAAGTGAGATGGTTAAAACTCAAGGCAACAAGTTTCATTTCTTTGGTGTTCTTGTGGATAGAATAGAAGTACACAAAAAATTACCCGGTCTTTAAAATCAACATATCTGTACTTTATTATAAAACAAACATGCCGTTTGGTGGGTTGAAGTTCTCACACATTGTAGTAGTCCCATAATAACCCACAACCACCAATTGGCGTAGATTTGTGCAATAGCTGTGAATTTTCACAAGCATTATAAAACAAACATGCCATTTGACGTGGGCCAGTAATGCTCGTTTTCCATTCTCCTTTGAAGGAGATCCTTGTCTCCTATGGTTTTGTGTGATAAAATCTTAAATTCTTTGATGAATTTTTTCATATTTGCAGGTTTTTGGGGAGATTGCAGAGGGGCATGAAACACTTCAGAGGATAAATGAAGCTTATGTGGATGATAAAAGCAGACCATACAAAAATATACGGTGCATTTCTCACACCTTTTGTATTTGGTGATGTTATATGTTGACTAGTAACTAATGAATACGATGCTTTAACAGAATCAAACACACTTACATATTAGATGATCCTTTTGACGATCCTTCACAACTATCTGAGTTGATTCCAGATGCTTCTCCTGAAGGAAAGCCAAAAGATGAGGTAATGAATGACTTGCAGATTCCATTGATTTCCTGAACTTTTGAGGCAGTTTGAAACCAAATGGAAAAATAAAATTGATGCCTCTCTGATTTGATCACAGAAGTTACTTACTTATATGTAATATATAACCAAATTCCCCAAAAGGATCATTAAAAACAGGAATGATATTCCTTTTGGTAAATTGCAAGGATGCTTTGTTGATTGAAATGCAAAGAAACTTACTCTATTTGATCTTAAGAATAAGAATACTAGTATCGAAAGCAAAAACCAGAATGTGATGATTTCATCTTTATTTGTGCTTATAAGCACCTTTTTCTGTTAGCTGGTTTAAAGTTGGTCAGCACTGGTTGGGGTTGTCTTAATGTCTCTTATTGAACTCTGTCTTAATTTTTAGTGTTAACATAAAATAAGGTCATTTTTAGGATGGTCTGAACTGGATTTGAAGATTGAAGTTCTTTTCAAGCTTGATGTGCATGATGCCATGGTTCATTGCATGGTTTTCTCTTTCTTAAAACCAAAACATTAATTTATATGGATGGGTCTAGGCAAACAAATTATGGCAAGTAACCTTAAATGCCAACACAGACAAGATATTATGATTAGTATAAAGTATATAAATTTGTGTCAAATTGGTCACTTTTACATGCTATTTCAGTAATCTATTCTGGGTTCTTTTCTATAAGGTGCATTATAATGGTCTGCATTTCTTTCCTTTTGTGGCTTTTTGATATCTTTTATTTTGCAAGAGTTACAGGGGAAAATTTAGTATGAGGCTGTGTATTTTGAACAATTTGATAATGTAATTGTTAAATCTACTGGTTGAATATATTTTTTGCAGTTATAAATTTAGAGTCTTTTCTATAAATATATTTTTTGCAATTATATTCATAAGGGAGTTGATGTTCTCAAAGAGCTTTAGGTTTGCTTTCAATATATATGATCTTATTGATAGGACTGAAAATTGATGTTGTATAGCTTGGTTTCCATTCACCAACATGTTTTAGTGATGTTGAATTGCTGATTATATGGATATTTATGGAAATGTCCTTAATTCTCTTGAACATATGATTTATTGGGTGTGTTGAAGTGTAATGCTTTGCTCTATTATTGCAGAGCCAAGATGACGAGCGGGAGTGAAGTTTTTCAATAGAGCAGCCCGTGAAGATTACTTGAAGCTAAATATCAGAGCGCACTCTATATTATTGTTTTTTTTTTTCGTTAAAATGAGAAAATATTAGCAATTTTTATTTTTATGTATTGAGTTAACATATTGTTTTACAAGGGTTTTTTTTTTTTTTTTGGTTGTGGAAAATTGAAAGATGAAAAATTGAAAAATGAGTACTCCATATTAGTAATTTTTTTATTTTTTATTTTTTATTTTTTTTATATATTTTGAAATGGTGATGGATGGGTGGTTTGCTTTGAACAGCTGTAAAAAAAATCATTAAAAAGGCAAAGAAAAAGTGGCGTTTTTCATAAAAACGTCGCAAAATGTCGTCACTGCTTACGTCATAGTTAACTCTGACGGAAATAGTCAAACGGCTGTTTAAAAATCAGTGACGTTTTAAAAAACGTCGTCTAAACTCTATAGTGGCGTTTTGAAAACGCCACAAAGATATAACGGCGGCCGTATTAGCGACGAATTTTTTAAACGTCGTCTTATCTTTTTGTGGCGTTTTCTGGCCTTTCGCGGCGTTTTTTAAACGCCGCTAATTTGCGATTTTCCTGTAGTGAAAGTTCCAAAAAAAGGACTATCTTATGTTTGTTGCAAATGACTACATTTTTAGCTTCTTTGTCCGTCTTCGTCGCAACTTAGGATCTTTCCAAGCGCTAAATTGGTCGCCCGACTCCATCCCTCGGCGATTTGTTTGGGGGGAAATTACTGTAGAATAAAGATTTTTAAAAATTATTACATATTAGTAAAAACAATTATGATTTTAAATATTAATATTTATTATATTTTTGTAAGAATTTTTTCTATTTCTCTTTTTTTATTCAAAGATAATTAAAAAGTAGAAGTTTAATTATATTTTTTACTCTTAGAGTTTAATTTAAGTTTCACTTTGGCATTTATAATTTTAATTTAAATAATTTAGTCTCTGCACTTTAATTTATTTTCGATTCGGTCATTCTATCTAAATTAGAGGTTAAAATTAATAATTTTAAAACAATTGTCAATTTTCTAGGGTATGCACATAGACAAAATTAACAAAATTTAAATGAAATGATCAAATTAAAACTAGACTCATAGTGTAAGGATCAAATTGATGTAATTATCTTTCCTGTGTGGAGGTTTATTTCTTTTCCTTGTAAGGCCATTTTCTCATCCTCTATGGAAGCTTGGATCCTTCCTTCCATGAAAGTTTTTATCTCTTTTGGAGATCTTGTGATACCGTTGTACCAAATTAATCCGATCTTTTATCAGTTTTGAATTGAAAATTTTCTTCCCTATCTATATATAAAGATCAAATTGCTCAAATTGAAATATGCACTGAAAGGAAATTTGGGTAAAACTACATTGGTAAAAAGTGTAATTAATCAAAAAAATAGAAAAATACTATACAAAACTTATAAATTTGATTATTATCTGATGTATCATAAAATAATAAAATTTTAAAAATTAAAACGTTCCCACTTCATGATGAGATAAATGTCACATCATTAACTAAAAAAAGTTTATAATATTTGCTAATTTGTATAAAAATATTCTTTTTTTTTTTTTTTAGATAAGTTTATTTTGGGGACACTTACGGACCCATTCTATTAATCAAACTTATTATAAATCCGGTTCATTTTTTCACTTATCAATATTCCTAAAATGCCCTTAATTTACTTTCTTCATCTTCATTAGCAACACTATTACAACTTACTTCTCCTCCACTAGCAACCACATTCTTTCGTTGTTTCTGGCCGTCACCTATGACCACCTTCGACCTCCAGCGACTACATCCACCAATCGTCTCTAACTGCCAGCCACTACCTTCGACCTCCAGTGACTTTTGACAATAGTTTTCGTTGATATTTCTCCGATCATTTTTTTAATGAAAATAACGTATATCACCACGACGCTACTACTGCCACCACCCAATCACTTGTTCTCATAAACTCACTCACTCACATTTACACATACTCACACTTATTCACTTACTCACTCACTCATTTACTCATTGTCATTTATTCACTCACAGAAAATATAACCATATACAGACATAGCACAGAGTAAGTAATAGAGACGTACAAGTCTAATAAGTTTATCAAAACTACATTAGTGATAAATTTATCACAGATAATCATTAATGATTGTCACTGATAACTTATAACTGATATCAGTGATTTGTAAAAAAAAAATTACAAATGACAATTTTGGTTCACTTACTCTTACTTATGTTCAATCACTCACTGACTTACAAGAACCCATCTTCTTCTCCCACACACATAGACAAGAGAGGTTGATAAATTTATCATTGAAAAGAATCCTAAATTTTTATCTAGTTTGTAGCAAATCTAGTTTACAAGAGGGAGATGGAGAGGTAAGCGAGACACCATTGTTTAGAGTCATTTAGGGTTAATTTCAATGTTAGAACAACTGGATTAGTATAGATATAGATGACGTCGCCAAAAAATGGTGGCTAACGAGGATGATGATCATAAATGAGGCAGTATAGTGATGTGATAATTGTGTAGATCGACAACGGCAGAACTGGATCAACGACGATTAAATGTAGATCGACGATAGTGGAGTACAAATCTGTGAAGGAGGTGGTGAATTTGTGACATCAAATATTGGTAATGAATAGTTATGTAGATTGACGACAATAGAGATAGTTGGTGAACGATGGCGACAGCCGAACGATGATGGTGATGGTAGTAGGTGGCCGACGATGGAGACGGTAATGGTGGACAGTGGTGATGTGAAGCTTTTGGAGAAATAGTGAAGAGAGAGAGAGAGAGAGAGAAAGAGAGAATTTAATAAGGGCAACATAGGGAACGTAGGATTTATTAATGTATTCAAAAAATTAACAGGACTTATAGGTATTTAAGTACACTAAATGAGACTAGCTGGTAACCCTTTATTGCTCTTACAGTTTACTCCATGTACTGTTTGTATCCTTAAAATTTTAAAAACAAGCACATAATCTAAAGTAATTTTTGGATTAAAGTGCACTGTCAAACATTTCATCCAAACTAACAATAAAGTGTAAAATGCATATCTGGACAAAAGAGGATAATATATCCATATCTAAAATTTCAGGGATAAACCGCATGTGAATCCCCCGTCAAAAAAAATAAAGTAAAAAAAATGATGAAAATGCATGTAATTTACATAATGGGATTACTTATATACAAGCATATTTTAGTCTTTCTTCAAAACTTACGGTGTTTGGGAAGTGAGTTTTTATGTTGATTTTATTAGATGTAGGTTTTTATGAGATAAAAAATTTTTGGTGTTTGGGAAGATAGTTGGGTTTTTATGTGGTTGGATGTGATGTTTGTGAGAGAAAAAGTGAAATGATTATGGGGTTGGATGTGATATTTTGTTTGGATGTGTTTTTTTTGATTTTGCAAAACTTTTGTCTTTTAGTAAAAAAAATAAGAAAAAAATTTGGGAACTTAGCTTCCCAAACACTATCGGTGTAAATGGTATGTTTTAATTCACAAACCACAAGTTATGTGCTTATTTTGAAGTGTCAAAAGGTAAGTTAAAAAAAAAACACAAAGATAAAATCAAATTTGTCTCTTTTTTTATTTATTTTGTAATTACACTAGGGTTGAGAAGTAGAAATATATATATGTGAGCTTGTTTGGCTAGAGCTTTTTGGTTAAAAAAGCACAAAAGATAAAATAGGTTAAATAAGCCAATAAAATTAAATATCACATCCAAATCATAATCATTTCACTTTTTTCTCACAAACATAAAAAAATAAAAAAAAAAGCCAAAAAAGTCAAATGAAACAAAATTTTAGTCCCAAATTAAATAGTTAAAAAATCAAAAAGTTAACTAAAAAAATCAATTGTCAAACAACAACATAGAGAGAGAGAGAGAAAAAAAAAAAAAAAACTCGTGGTTTAGTTATTTCTAAGCGTTTCTTGCTGTACTTAAGTCACTCAAACGTATAACAAAATAATCATTAATTTTTTGAGATAAACTTCCCTTTATATTTTATCTTTGTATATTGTGCTATCAACAATGCTTGGTAGCCTGAACTTTCATAGCCTGAATGTCTCAAAACGATGTCATTTTAAGAATAAAACGATGTCGTTTTGATACATTTGAGCCATTTAAACCACACAAATTTAAGCTATCGAGCATTTTTCTGGTGCCATACTTTTTTTTTTTTTTTTTTTTTGTGAGTTCTAATCCGGACACACATAGGTTTGAAGAATTTTTTCAGTAATATTACATAATTTAAAAATTCTTCAAACCTATGTGTACACAAATTTTATTCCGTAATATTTTAGTCTTTCAGTAATATTACATAAGTAACCTATGTGTACACAAATTTTTTTTTTTTTTTTGTGCCATGTCTATAATTTTTTTAGTAATATTACTGCTCCAGACATAAAAATTTTAAAATTATCTAAAATTCCACATTAATGATTCAGATTGATTTTATAAGTGAACTCCACGTTACACTAATTTAATTTTCACCATAAATTATTATACACAAAAAAAAATCTGAATAGATATGCCATGATTCATAACATTTTTATAATTTTTTTTGTTTGCTGCATGTATTTGGTAAAGATAATTTTCTCAAATCAATCACTCACTGATCAATCACATCACAAAAAAAAAAAAGATATAAAAAAAATATTAAAGACTTCAAAAATTTTATTAAATTATTTATCAAATATCTCATATAAATATAAAATTCACACTATATAAATTTCATATAAGGCTAAGTTTGGCAACTCTTAAAAAATTTAAAAAGTCAAAAAGTCACTATCCTATTTAAGTCACATGATCTTATTTAAGTCACATCACCTCTCTAACACATCACTTCAAACACAACCCATATTTCATAAAAAGTCAAAAAATACACTTATTTAGATCATCCCAAACAACCCCTAAGCCTCCGTTTGGGAAGTGGGTTGACTTTTTGACTTTTTGAATTTTTGGCTATTTTAACCTGGGCTATTTTAGCCTGGTTTGGGAAGGACTTTTTGACTTTTTGACTTTTTTGACTTTTTTTGTGAGAGAGGATTGTAATGATTATAGGTTAGATTTGATATTTTATTTTTTGTGACTAAAATAACCTATTTTATTTTTTGTGACTATTTTAACCCCTAACCCACCCAAACCTTCTTGCCAAACACCACCTAAATCTCACTCTCATATAAAATATTTAATAAAAATTTTAAAATCACTAACGTTACTCAATAAAATAATGCCAAGCCAAACTTGCTGCATCACCCGAAAACCACTATAGTGTCATATGCATAACTTCACACACGCACGCAGCACATCCACTTGACCCTTGACAAAACAGCTGTTCTCTCTCTCTCTCTCTCTCTCTTCCAACTCATTGCAACTGAGCGCCGCCCCCATTCCCACAGCCTGGCCACTCATCATTTGCCGCGTTCCCATATGTGCTTATTTGTCTATATATAGTCACATCACTTCCCATGTTAAATAATCTACCCACTTTGTTTTTATACATATTTTATTTACCTTGAATGGATATGTGTTCTCACTTTTCTGACCCACTTCCTAGTTTCGGGTCCGACGACGTCCCGGAATCTCCGTCGTTGTCAGATTGTGGCAGTGGTGCTCGGCCAGCTGCTAGGTTTTCTGACAAGGAGGTTTTGTTGGCTTCAAGCTGTGCGAAGAAGAGGGGAGGGAGGAAGAAAGTCAGGGAGACTCGGCACCAGGTGTACCGAGGTGTCAAGTTGAGGAACAACAGTATATGGGTCTGCGAAGTGCGTGAGCCAATTAAGAAGTCGAGGATATGGCTCGGGACGTTTCCGACTGCGGAAATGGCTGCGAGAGCTCACGACGTTGCTGCGATTGCTTTGAGAGGTCGGCTAGCTTGTCTCAATTTCGCCGATTCGGCTTGGAAGCTGCCTGTTCCGGCTTCATTGAAGCCCGAGGATATTAAAAAGGCGGCGACGGAGGCAGCAGAAGCGTTCCGGCCATCGTTGCCGTACCTAGAGGTTTCTGGTGACGTAACAAAGCCGGAGAATGTGCCGGCGACAATGCCCGGAGAAAATATTTTACATTGACGAGGAGGCGGTTTTCGGGATGCCGGGATTGCTTGCAAACATGGCAGAAGGATTGATGCTACCTCCTCTACTACCTCACTGCGCAGGAGGAGAGTGGTACCAGGGTGATGACGTGGCACTCTGGAGCTTGTCAATTTAGGAATCGAAAAGTGGTTGAGACCACTGAAAGAGGATCACTAATAACTTTAATGTTGGTAGTCATCCATATAATGAGATGTTTTGCTTATTTATTTATTTTTTTTTCAACTTATTAATGATGGTTTAATAATTCAAAATTAGTGATACCAATTACTGTCGTTTAAGAATCTGAGTCGTTTTGGCTTTTGTCTAGTCAGAGAAAGAAAGAGATTTTTAAAACTAGATTACCGGACTTTTATTTTTTGTTCAAGTATGGAAATTATAGTTGTGGGTATTTGAGAAATTGCTATTTTGATAAGGTATTTTAATTTTTAACTATTTTAGTAGATTAAAATTTTGTGTTTGAAAAAATAATTAAATTTTTTTATACTTAGATGTGATATTTGTGAGAGAAAAAATGAAATGATTATGAATTTAATGTGATATTTTATTTTATTAATTATTTTAACTTATTTTATTTATTTATTTATTTTTGTGAATTTTAACTTAAAAGAGATTAAAATTTTTCTTACCAAACATCTCATTATGGGAGGAAAAAGTAAAAAAGAAAAAGACAAAAGAGAGATTTTTTAAAAAGTACTTTTAATTTTTGGTTCAAGTAGTATATGAAAATAATTTAAAAATAACAAAATAATATATATATATATATATATGCGCGCGCGCCCGCTCTGGTGTAAGGATCTATCCTATCATCAACCGAGGTTTATGAGTGTAGTGTCTTATAGCGTATAAAACTGTAGAAGTGTTTATAATGTTAGTGTGTATAATAGGATCTTTTGGGAAAAAAAAAAAAAAAAAGGATGAGTTTTTAATTTTTTATCCACTTTAAATTATATTATCTCTCATATTTTTTATTTAAAAAAAATAAATAAATTAAAAAAATTAAAAAATTAATTTTTTACTACCTTTCTAAAACATCATAATTTATAAAACTGTAAAAGCAGTTATAAATAAAAGGAATATTTCTCATACAGTTATTGTCAAACAAACTTTTCGATTTGAGTGCCAAGGTCCAATTGGTCAACCCTCCATTTTAATAGTTCTCTTGGTCAAATGAAGCTTATTATTGGTAATATAGCTTTGTTTGGCATACTCCACTTCGGGCTAATTTTTTTCTTTGATCAGCACTTCGGGCTAATTTAGTCGCGTAAGATAAAATAAATTTTTTAATTAAATAAAATAAAATATTATATTTAAATTATAATTAATTTTTTTATAAAAGTTAAAAAAAAATTAATAAGTTTATTTTAAATTAGACTTTTTAATCTCAGATTAAAATAATTAAAAAATTACATCCCAAACAAAACTTATTTTGACTTTCTTGAATCATTGCAAGCTATTAGGATATTGAGGCCTCGTTTGGGAATAGATTATTTTAGTAATTTTTAACTTTGTGGTTAAAATATGAGATAAAAACAAAATAGTATGTTTGGAATGACTTTTTAATTTTTTATATAAAAAAATATGTAAAAACTAGAAAAAAAAAATATTTTTTATTTTTTGATATATATTATAGGTTTTTTAATTTTTTTTAATAACATTTTAATTTTTAGACTAAAACACTCGTTGACCAAATGAGGCCTGAATTCACATTCAATCACCGAATGATTTTCTCTCTCAATATACTCTAATCATCAAATAATGCTATAAAAATCTCTAGACATAATTGTATAATTAGAATTACATTAGAATAAAAAAATACGTATATATTATAATCACATGATATGAAAATCTCAAAATATAAAACTAAGATTACATTGCGTTGAGAATTCAAAGACAGAAATTCAAACTCAAAAGATATTGTAAGTTTTGTAATAGAGCCAGTATTAAAGTCTCACTTGAGATTAGTCAAATTCCTGCAAGATACATCACCACAAGATTTTTTGGAATAAGACGTACGCTCAAGGATTTTCTATCCCTAAATATTCTTATCTTCATATTCTAAATCACTCACAATCATTGGATATGTCTTAAGATTCTTAAATCTTGAAATTCTTATATGATCCAATAGTCATGAGTGATTTGAAATAGAGAAACATGAATATTTAGGGATAAAGGATCCTTGCTCAAGACCATGCCCATAACAATTAACTGCTTTCTAGAAAGATACAAATTGCAACAAAAGTAAGATGGGCTTGGGTAAAATTGTGTGGGGAAGAAGATAACGTGCAATAAGTTCTTCATCATGCTCACATCCCTAAAAGTATCAAAGAAAATTATTTATTTATGTTTGCATTTATCATTCTAACATCGTGAAATATCCAAGCAAAATTGAGCCTATCTACAAGTATGTTCAGCAAGAGCATTTCTATTAGGGGTGGGTGCGGATTAGTTGCGGTCACGGAACTTTCAATTCGTTATCCGTCTGTTAGATTGACGGATTGGAGAAAATTAATCCGTATTCGTCTGCCAATCCGGCGGATGTGGATTGAGCGAATTGACGGTTTGGCGGATGGATGCGAATCGGTTTGGCGGTTTAAAATTTTATAAATTTTTAACATAATTCAACTTGTGCATTTCCTCAAAAAAAAAAAGAAGAAAATATTACAGTCAATGACTTAAAAAAATATTACAATCACTGCATGCCTCATCCAAAGTAAGAAAGTTTGAAACTTTAGAGTATCACAATCACTGCATGTCTCATCCATATATTACAATCATAGCATGCCTCATCCACATAAAGTATTACAATCAGTGGTTTTTAAAATATAAAAACAATTCAAACCACCAAAACCATGAACAGAGCAGTAGTAGAGATTGTATGTCTCTGTTTTGTTACATCTATATCTGTTTTTGAAAACAAAACCACCCAGCATATATTATATTTTCTATTTATTATTTTTAGAGATAGATTTAAAAACCAAAAAATATAGATAAATAATACATTTATTTTTTTTAATTTAAAAAAGATATTCAAGTTGAAAACTTTTTTTTCAACAGAATATTTAAACTCTTTTTTAATTGAAAACACAAACAGAATATTTAAACAAACTGAAAACACAAAGTCTTATAAATTACTAGGGATGCTCGCGGTTTGGCGGTTTGGTTGGGGCCAAAGAAATCTCAAATTCGCCATCCGTCGGCTAGATTGGCGGATTGAAAAAAATCAATCCGCAATCATCCGTTTGTCATCACGCATCCGTCAAAAAATGTGACGGATCGGTTTGATTTGGTTGATTTTAACGGATCGATAAATCCGTTGCTCACCCCTAATTTCTGTATTTTGTAAAGTAAGAGAATTCTTATCGACTATAATTCCTATTTAGGTGTGTAAGTTTGAAGCATTACAAAACCACTATTCTGATAAAAATCAGAACAGTGCTGTCCACATTTAAATGACTGACAAAAACTTCAATCACCCTAAATATAATTTTCAACCACTTTGCAATGTTACTTTGTATGTGTATGTGTGTGTGTTTTTTTATCAGCAAAAAAAAAAAAAATTATTTATGATAAAATACATATATACATATGGAATTGTATCAACAAAAGGGGGATGAAGTACAAAAAAAATCAAAACATAACTGCATAATCCCAACTAGGTAGGGACTGTAAGGATGCCCAATTTTCAACTACTTTGCAATGTTACTTAGCCCGTGATTTATAATAGAAGTTTGAGGTTATCATTTTCTGATGCTTCTATTGCAATTTCCCATTTTGAGATGTTGGCTAGCTTGTCCAAAAGACAAAAGTTCTTGCAGGAGTGTGGAAAGCTTTGCTACATTCTTTTTATGAATATGGGTCTCTGTACCCAGAAGCATCCATCATTTTTGTTAGGTTGTCCCTTTGTCTGTAAAAATACAAACTCGATTAGTCCATCAGATGAATAGAGACAGAGAAAAGAAGCCTACGAAAGTATCATCTATGCTTTAAAATTGTATTATTTCAACATATGGTATAATCAATCAGTAAATCCCTTCAAAGTTTAAAGTATGCCCC
The DNA here is from genome assembly GCA_030407325.1 of Camellia japonica. NCBI lineage: Eukaryota > Viridiplantae > Streptophyta > Magnoliopsida > Ericales > Theaceae > Camellia > Camellia japonica. The sequence continues at coordinate 139,942,672 of JAPPVO010000002.1, forward strand.
ACCATTGACTGAATATGAGCTTGAGCCCCCCAAAAGCTCACTACATACACATTTTGGCAGATTGGATTGGAAGTTAGTTCGAAGATTGAAAAGCGATTCCAAGTTTCTTAGGGCCCTTTGGATATCATACTTAGGAAAAGACACCAATTGGTTGTTGGTCGAGTGGCGATTGGAGCTCGACTTGGTAGGAAGGACTAAGGTTCGATTCCCCGCAACGCCAATTGGGAGGGGGCTTAAGTCTAACCATCCAAAACTGACCCCCGAATCCGGATTAGTCGGCCCGAAGGGTCGGATACCGGGTGGGGAACCAAAAAAAAAAAAAAAAAAATACTTAGGAAAAGACTAATCCATTCCTTAAGAGCAGAGGTGTCAAATGGGCAGGTTTGGGCAGGTAATTACGGTTTAGGCTTGTAAACGATTCAATTTAAATAAGTCTCTGTTTGGCAAGTTGGTTTTCAGGTTTTTTTGGCTATTTTAGCCACAAAAAACAAAATAGGCTATTTTAGCCATAACAAACAAAACATCACATCCAACTCATAATCATTACATTCTTCTCTCACAAAAAAAGTCAAAAAAGTCAAAAAGCCAAAAAGTCAAAAAGTCCTTCCCAAACCAAACTTTTTAGCCCAGACTAAAATAGTCAAAAAAATCAAAAAACCAACCCACTTCTCAAACCAAGCCTAAATGGATTTAGTTGGATTAGGTTTAATTGGATACGGGTTGGACTAGTCAACCTGGCAAACCCATTGGATTTTTTGAACTTTGACTTTTTATTGAATATAAATGTTTTCTTCCCAAAACAATTTGTAGAAATTATATATAGATGAATAATGTATTTGACAAAAAAGAAGATAGGGTTAATGCAATCCAAAATTATATATGTAAAATAAGTTATTATGTATGTATATGTACATACCTATTTTTGTATGTTAATATACGTATGTATTATATTTTTTAAGTACAATAAAAACTAAAACGAAAAAAAATGAAAAATATATCTTGCATCTCTAAGATCAAAATAATTTTCAAGTGAAAAGGAGGAAAATATATAGGATGAAACATCAATAAATCCTAAAATATGATTTTGTGAATTGTTTAATTCTCATTTTTTTTATGAATCCAAAGGTCTTATTAAAGTAGAAATTATACAAAACGGTAGTCGCTTACATGTTTGGATTTAACTTTTTTAAGGACAAAAGTGGGTTTATCCAAATGTAAAATTACACATCTGGACAATCTGCACTATAGAGGTTTTGGATTTTCCATCCTCATGAAAAAATCCCACATTACGAACAAAAATGTAACATTCCAATGTAACACTCTAATAACGTAAAAATTCTTCTCCCAAACGTAAAAATTCTAATAACGTAAATATAACACACTAAAAAAACTCATTGGTGTATTTTTTTCAAACGTACCAACGTAATACTCAAAAAAAATTCTTAGTGTATTTTTCCCAAACGTAACAACGTAACACTCCAAAAATACTTTTTAGTATACTTTTTCCAAACATAACAACGAAATACTCCAAAAAAACTCTTTAGTGTACTTTTCCCTCTTTAGTATATTTTTTTCCAAACATAACAGTCCAATATAATACACAAAAAAACTCTTTAGTGTAGTTTTCCTAAATGTAACACTCCAATAAATATAATCTCAAACGTAACACTCCAATGTAACACATAAAAAAAATACTAAAAAACTATTTAATGTACTTTTTCCAGACTTAACACCCACAGTTTGAAAATTATATATTTATCCAAAACTTAGTAATGAATTTTTGTACTCTTTTTGGAATGGTTTGAGAAAAGTATAGTAATGATTTTTTTTTTTTTTTGGAAGTGTTACATTGGACTGTTATAGTTTAAAATTATATATTTGTCCAAAACTTACTACAGAGTTTTTGTACTTCTTTTGAAATGTTTAAAGAATCTCATATCCTTTTGGCATGTTTGAAAGATCTCATCAAGTCATTTTTGTACTCATTTTGAAATATTTTCCAAATAAAAAAGGTTCCTATATAAAAATTAATCCTAAATTTAATTCCCATAAATTATGTACTTTACCTTTCTAGCATATGCTTATAGCTTATTAAGCAAAAGGAAAATGATTTTCCCCCCGAATTTTGTCCCCCCGAATAACCCGATTTTTTTTTTTTTTGGCCTTTCTCGGTCTGAAATAGATAAAAGAGAAAGAGAAAGAGCAGAGAGGGGAAGAGGAGATGGTCGCCTCTGCCTGATCGTCGCAGCTCGTCGCAGCCCCGTCTCTGCCTCCGCCCGCCGTCGCCGTCGCCGTCGCCTCTGCCTCTGCCTCTGATCGTCGCAGCCCCCGCCTCTGCCTCCGCTTCCGATCCGATCGTCGCAGCCCGATCGGAGGATCTGTGATGATGTGATGATGATGATGATGTGTTGGGTGGTTGATGATGATGATAGGTGGTTGATGATCTCTCTGTCTCTCTCTGCTACTCTTTCTTCTTCTTCGTTCTTTTTTCTTCTTTCTTCTTCTTCTTTTTTTCTGATTGAAAAAAAAAAAGAAAATCAAAATGACGAAACGACGTCGTTTTGAATTCGGGGGATTCGGGCACCCTCTCTTTCGAACTACGTAGCACAACTCTAAGCAAAAATAGTTTAAATAAGCTAAAAAAAGTTAATTATTTGGAAGTTGGGATATGAGTGCGTTTAGTTTCTACTTTCTGATTATCAACTTTTAATTTAAAAAAAAATTTCACCCAACCGGGCCTTTGGAAAGTTTATTTTTGCTAAAACATTACCAAATATATTAATAAAATATAGGATAAGTTGTATAGTTAGATCTTTTAGTTCGAGTGAAATTTTATTTTAAATTTTGTAATTTTAATTTTTTATTTTTTATTTTGTTACATTATAATCCCATTATCACTTATAGTTACATTTTAAAAAAAAAAAAAAAAAAAGAAGGCCATATACGAAATTAGAATGATTAAAGTGAAATTCAAAAAAATTGGAAGAAATCCTAACGTTGCAAAATATAAAAATCAAATTGTTCAAATTAAAACTATAGAAATTAATTTGACACTTCACTTAAACTATAAGAACTAACTATGTAATTTATTTTCAAATATAAATTTTGATTGATTTAAAATGATAGAATTCACAATCTATATGAAATTAATTTATTTTAAATGTATAGTCTACAAATTTATATTTGTTTTGGCAATTGGCTAAAATAATAAAAATGTCAAAATCACCAACAAAAAAAAAATTAATATTCTCTCTACTTTTTTATATATCTTCTTATAAAAAATTTAAAAAATAAATTTCTAAAACAACCCTTAAACCAATTAAATTCTATTTTTTTTGTTCACATAGGTTTATTTTAGGAAGGGACTTTTTTTTTATATAAAAAAAAAATGTACAAAAAAATATAAAAATGACATGACTCAAATAAATTAATAAGTTAAAAAATTAATTTTTTTTATTAAATTGTGAAAATAAACCATAGTCACTCTGGCTTCCTGTTTGGGTGCAAGAAAATGAAATAAAAGTCACTCAACAGGGTAGTGAGATATTATGTGGAAGTGTAATGTGATCTTTGTTCTGGTGAGGAAGATATGGACACACTAACCTTCCCAATATCTTAGTCCAAATATCTTCGCCTGTAAGGAACTAAACGACAAAAGAGGACAAAAAATCTCAGGGTTAGAGGGACCCATTTGAAAAATGTCTTGCTTCATGGCATGGATGGATAAAAAAAGCCAACAAAGACGACAGAAAATCTAAAGGCTAGGGACCCACTTGAAACATGGATGAATAAGAGAACAAAAAGTGGACAAAAAATCTTTGAAGTTTTTTTGGGTGGATAAAAATCTTAGAAGTTAGGGAATCAGGATCCTCTTCCTACTTGACGTGGGTTTATTTTTAGGCTCAATTTAAATTATTTATATTTTAAGATTTGTTAAGTATATTATATTTATAAAAAATTAAGTTGATTGAATATCAGAAAGTATGTGATTAAAAAATTGTTTATTAAATTTTAAAAAAATAATTTTTAGTTCGATGATCCGAACACATATTTTTTAATATCCGATCAACTTGATTTTTTACAGATATGATATATTTAACAAATTTAAAAATATGAATAGTTCGAATTATTGAAATTGAGCCTAAAAGTGGACTCCATAACCCAATAGGGAGCAAGTCAAGTAAAAAATTCAATGAGAGGATCTGATTCTAGGGACCCGCTTGAAAAACGTGTTTCTTCGTGGATGAATGTAGTCCACACGTTTCAGCAGGTAAACTACCGGCCATTACTTGTCAACTTCAACCCGTGTGTTGATAAACCAACTGTCCAAGGAATAGGATGGAAAAATTTTCGGACCCCATTTTTTTTGTTTTAAATCGATTTTAATATAAGTGGTTTGAGAAAATATTAATTTTATAAAGTAAAATATAATGATAAGTATATCAAAATTGTTAAATTTATAATAAAATATGAAATTTTATCATTAAAATAATTAAGTTTAAAAATTAAAAATTGATGCACAAAACTCAAAAAACGAAATCCGTTACTCTTTATCTAGGAACGAAACAATTATAGAGTGCTTTAAGAAAGTTGTTAAAAGTTAATTTTTTTAATTTTTTTTTTTAAAATATGTAAAAAGTGATGTTACTCAAAATAAGTTAAAAGTTGATTTTGACTTTTTATTTGCTTCACAAATGGCCCTTATTTGTTGGTTTTGAGACAAATTCATATCATGTTTTAATTTTGTATTTTTTTGTTAAAATAATAAAATTGAATATTTTTTATCAAAATTTTGAGAAATAATTTGTCAGATAATAAATAGTATAGAATAATATTATAAAACTATTAAATAATCACTAAAATAAAAAATAAAAAATGTCGTGTGTCAAAGTTCCAAAAAAAGGACTATCTTATGTTTCTTGCAAATGACTACATTTTTAGCTTCTTTGTCCGTCTGCATCGCCGCTTAGGATCTTTCCGAGCGCTGAATTGGTCGCCCGACTCCATCCCTCGGCGATTTGTTTTGGGGGAAATTACTATAGAATAAAGATTTTTAAAAATTATTACGTATTAGTAAAAATAAGGGGAATTGATCAGTAAATCCCATTTTATCATCTTGTAGATCATGTGGTCCTAATTATTTTCTTTTAAACCGTTTAGTCCTTTGGGTTGTTTGTTTACTATTTTGCCATTAAAGTGTTAATTTGAATTTGTAGACCCGCATGTATTTATGGGAAGGGGTGTGTGAGATTCACGTTCTGAAAAAAAGGTAATAGTACTCTTTTTCTGTGACGTGAATTTGACATTTTTTTTTCCCATGAATTATTTATGGAAGGGGTGTGTGAGATTCACGTTCCAAAAAAGGTAATAGTACTCTTTTTCTATGATGTGGGTTGTGACGTGAATTTGACAATTTTTTTTTATTTTTATCATCCCATTTTATTTTTCCACCGATTCTCCAACCCTCATACTCTTCAGAAACATTGAATGCCCCAAAATTCGAAACTTCTCATCATCCCCATTCTCTCCCTCCTCAATCTCGTTTTCATGCTTTTGATGCTGATCCATCAACTGCAGCGGAACCGACGGCACATGATGAGAGGGGTCGTAGACGTGAACCTTACCATGTCTGATCGCCTGTTCCGGCGGATTCACAGAGTCCACCATTGTTGTGACAGTCCGCCATTGTTGCATCTAGCGTAAACATCGTCAAGTCGGTGTACCATGTCGGCAAAGTCGATCTCCCGGATTCCTGCCCACCTACCAACAATTCCACCGACGTGAACCTCACCGATTCCACCGATTCTCGTTCTCAATCTCACCGATTCACAGTTCTGGTTCTCAATATCAATCTTAGTTCTGTTCCACAGTTCCGGTTCTACACTGTGGGGTTCACTGGGTTCACGTCATAGTTCATTGCTGGGTTCACGAAGCCGAAGCACACTTGCTGGGTTCGATTCTCGTTCCACAGTTCGGGTTCCACACTGGTTTCACTGATTCTCGTTCCACAATTCTGGTTTCACCGATTCTCAATCTCAATCTCAGTTCGGTAGCCGAAGGAGGAAAGAGCAGAGAGAGAGAGAGAGAGTATTGATATTGAATCGAAATGCAAATTTGTTGTTGATTGATGAAGCGAAAATTGAGAACAACGATTCTAGAATAAAGGTGTTTTTGGATTGAAGGGAAAGTGGAAATAAGCTCACCTCTGTTGGTAGTGAAAATAGCTTGTGACCATGGCTTCAAGAGAGAGAATGAAGAGTAGATTGAGATTTGAGAATATTTGGGGCTGTGGGCAGGACAGGGTCCAACCCTATATGGCCGATTTTGACGAAGACTTTAGAGAGAGAGAGAGGGAGAAAGAAAGAAAGAAACCTCAGGGATTGACGACGAAGATGATGTCACGGCGGCAAAAAGCGGAGACACCATCGCGGGAGACATTATGATCGGAGATGTCAGGAGCCATGGGTTGCTCCACCCTCAAAAACGAACGGTGGTTATGGTGGACAGTGGTGGTTGTGGTGGAAACTGAAATCAGAGGCGTAGTGATCGTGGGTTTAGATACCAAATGTGACCAAAAACATCCCACCAAACACGCGAGGGTATTTCCGGCAACGAATCACCCATTCATGTTTAAAACAGGACCTACCGGTAACAAATCACGCACAAACGAGACTTCGGAATCAAACAATTATTGTGTGGGACTAAATGGATCACATGTTCCTATGGTGGGACTTACTGATAATTTCCCCTAAAAAGAATTATGATTTTAAATATTAATATTTATTATATTTTTGTAAGTATCTTTTTCTAGGGGGATGCACCAATAAATCCCAAATTAATAACTTATACACTGTTTAGTCCTAAAAGTTTTCGTATAGACTGAAAGGTCCCATTACAATGTTTCAAACATCAGATTAATGTTTCAAACATTAGATTTCAAACATCTAATGTTCATCAGATTTCAATAATGTTTGAAATTATAGGATGAATGTTTCAAACATTAGATTTCAAACATCTAATGTTTATCAGATTCCAATAAATTTTGAAATTATAGAATGAAACATCAGATTCATTTATATCATGAACATCATGATGATGTATAAATAGGACTAAATGGAGCATAAGAAAACTTTTAAGACTAAATGGTTCAACTTTTCAGAAACTAGGATTTATGGATAAATTTTCCATTTTTCTATTTCTCTTTTTTTATTGAAAGATAATTAAAAAGTAGAAGTTTAATTATATTTTTTACTCTTGTAGTTTAATTTAAATATCACTTTGGCCTTTATAATTTTAATTTAAATAATTTAGTCTCTACACTTTAACTTTATTTTCGATTCGGTCATTCTATCTAAATTAGAGGTTAAAATTAATAATTTTAAGACAATTATCAATTTTCTAGGGTATGCACGTAGACAAAATTAACAAAAATTTAAATGAAATGATCAAATTAAAACTGGATTCATAGTGTAAGGATCAAATTGATGTAATATTCTTTCCTATGTGAAGGTTTGTTTCCTTCCCTTGTAATGCCATTTTCTCCTGCTCTATGGAAGCTTGGATCCTTCATTCCATGAAAGTTTTTATCACTTTTGGAGATCTTGTGATACCGCTGTACCAAATTGATCCAATCTTTTATCAGTTTTGCAATGAAAATTTTCTACTCGATTTATATAAATAAAAAAAAATGTAGAGATCAAATAGTTCAAATTGAAACTATATGCACCAAAAAGAAATTTGAGTCAAACTACATTGGTGAAAAGTATAATTAATCAAAAAAATAAAATTTTAAATAATTTTTTAAAGAAAACAGAAAAATACTAAACAAAACTTATAAATTTGACTATTATCTTATGTATCATAAAATAATAAAATTTTAAAAATTAAAACTTCCCCACTTCATGATGAGATAAATGTCACATCATTAACTAAAACAAGTTTATAATATTTGCTAATTTGTATAAAAGTATCCTCTTTTCATTTTTTAGGATAAGTTTATTTTGGGGACACTTAAGGACCCATCCTATTAATCAAACACATTGTAAATCCAGTTCATTTTTTAACTTGTCAATATTTCTAAAATATCCTTTACTTTCTTCATCTTCATTAGCAGCATTATTACAATGTACTCCTCCTTCACTAGCGACCACCTTCTGCCGTTGTTTATGACCGTTGCCTATGACCACTTTCGACCTCCAGTGACTACATCCTACAACCGTCTCTGTAGAGACTCCATTTTTGACTGCCCTTAAGACGTGGACGCCTTATGGTAAACACTCGATGATGAAATGTTACGCTAAACAACGGCTCAAGTTCTTAAGCAAAAGGCTTTAATTTTTGAGCTTCTAATCCTAACCTTATACGCCATTTTGACCAAAACTATTTTAGATCTTAAAATCATCTTTTTCAAAATATTTTTCCGAATGTTTCTATGATATTCCGAGGCTCACATTTCGTTTAAAATATTACACTTTTCGGTAAACCGAGTAAGGATAAAATGGAAATAAATGGAAAGGAAGTGAACTCTTTGAAAAATATTTAAAAATATCTTATTTATAGGTTTGGAGTTGAAGGAAATAGAATGGGAGAGAAGAAAACTAGTTAGGGAAAAGGTTGAGCATCAAACTGTTAAAAAAGAAATAAGCAGCTTTCACTAAATTAGACATATCTCTTTGTACACTTATAATATAGATGTGAGGCTACCACCATTGGAAGGTATACTTCTAGGGCGTCAATTAGACTCAAGAATCACCTAAAGCAAAGTCCGAATATGGGAGATATACCTGTTTGAAGTCCAGATTGAAAACAGATTTTCTTTGCAAGTAACAGGCCGGCCACTCGGCTAGTTGATGAGAAATTCGGCCATTTCAAGTGGCTGGACGACCATGTGTCCCAGCATGCCAATTTTAGTGGTCGGCCGTCCCCCTACATGGATGGCTGGCCAGGTTTCTTAGCTGGTAGATATTTTGCTGCCAGCTGTTCCCCCCATGTGCATGCCTTGCACCAATTGTCTCTATACAGATATGTCCGACTGAGGAACCCGTTTTTCTATATATACTTGACCATACCTTATGTTTTTAGGTTAGAAAAAATTCCTAAGTGCTCAAAACTTGTGAAACACTCTCCCTCTCTATCTTGCAATATACATACACTTTATATATATTTCCTAAACCAAAATTTTGAGTTTCCTTGCTAAGGTTCTTGAGCTAAAATCTTAGCCATTGAGAGTGAAAGCCTTATGGTTTGTGAACCAAATAGTAACCTCTCTTCAAAATGTATAACTTTGGCCATCTTTACACTACTTCTTCCTTTTTTTTCTTGCTATTTTTACACTATTTTTGGACTATTCTTATGGGTTGAAACTTGTGACTTAAAGCTATCAAAGGTGGAGGAGTTAACCACCCTTTTTTTTAACCTTATTCCATAAGCTTTTGTCCTTGTGTTTACCACTTGTTTTCCAACTTTTGGCTACTGATTTTCAGAGTTTCAAGAGGCTAAAATATGTGGTTTTGAAGTCGAAAAAATAGAGGGGTAAGCCACCCCTCCTTAGGCTTGCTTACTAGCTTTAATTCTCTTCTATTTTAGCTCACTTTTTCTAGCTTTTTCATACTAATTCAAGCACTGTTTTTGTGAGTTTTAGGATTGTTTGTATGCTTTTACTTCATTTATGCTTTGAATATTATACTTGCCTTGTTGTAAGTTCTCATAGGCTTGGGTGGTTTAGGCCTTAGACACTAACTTGTTTGAGTTGATAGCTATTCTTTCATAGTTTTTATGCATTGTCTCACACTTGTAATAATCATCTCTACAACCTCCCTCCTTTCTTGGTTTTATTGCTTTTTGGTTAAGAGTTGTTTCAAACAATTGAGGTTGTTTAAGGCATGCGAAAGAGACCTTCCATGTTTAATTGTTTAATCTCTTCGGAGGTTCATTACCAAGGCATTACATCTCTCTCATGCCAAGAACAACTTTTTGTTTGACACTTCTCTTCATTAGTGGGCATAACTCTCACTTTTGGGACAAAATGATTAAAGAATGGTAAGGTAATTAAAAAAGGCTAATAAAATTGGACTAAAAGTGGTAACAAGATAATAGAATCAAGTTGGATTCAATCGGACGTTAATTGAACTTATTGAGCCTTGGATTATTACATACTCCTAGTGATGTTAATGGTTCAAGGAGCAATGTCCACTCCTTTCCTTGAGGTGACTCCATGATAGGAAATGGGGTGTTGTTGGTCTTTTATTTCATGTCATTGATCTTTTGTCCAATTAATTCATAGATCATCATGCAATAACATTGCGATCATTGATGATTTGTGAACCGATTCTACTCATCCCTTGGTCAATTCCATGACAGGGAGAGGCAGAAAGGACAAACATCTCCTGGAAACACTCTGTTTATGCTCCGTTTTCATTCTATTGCAGCAAAGTAAAGCCCAAAAATAATGGCCGGCTGGCCATCGTACCATCCAGCCAACCACTTTTCATGGCCGATCAACCACTTCATTTTACACAAGCAGTGCCATTTTCATGGCAAGACAAAGCAGAGGCTAGGGTAAAAACATATTAATTTTCTAACTACGAGACAGAACAGAAACTGACAATAAACAGAGAGTTTCTGGGAGGATATTCTTGTTCGTATGCGTGCGACTTCACGTCTTTTGTTCCTTAATTTAGTCCATAATTTAATTCTTTAATAGTAGTGTGTTGTAATTAATTACTTAGAATTATTTGAATTTGTAATAATTAGCTAAGTTAGCTCATTCATTTATTCATTCATTTGGTGTTGTAATAGCTAGTTAATCCGAACACTCATTCGAACCCTCTTGTGTAAGGACAAACTTGTAATATTGTGTATGTCTTCTGATCCCCATTTCTTTCTCCCTTTTATTTATTCGCTTATGATGGATTATATATAGCATCATGTTTTCCTTAGCATTTTCCATGACTCGCATCCATTCATTTTGCATGTATAAAGGTTAAGCTCATCATACTAATCAATGTCAATTTCAAATTACTTACTTGAATACGTGTGCAATTGCATGTTTTAAGTTGACTCACATGCCATGCTAGTGGCTGAACCTATTAATTGCATGTTGTATACGTTACATTAGTCATGCTGCATTGTTTAGGATCATGCATTATTTCTAACTATTTTTTTCTATTTTGGCTTGCCTCGGTTGAGTACTAGGTGAGCATTTCTTGCTTTAGCATATTGCATCTGTGTTAGTATTTCAATACCAAGCATATTTACCATGAGGCTAAGTATTTAATTGATATATCTCTTGAATGCCTGTAGATGAAGGTTATTTTCCTTAAGTTGGCTGGTTTTGATTAATGTATATATGAGCTCACTTTTTCAAGTGACACATATTCAAAACACTTTTCAAACAAACATAAAATCAAAGCATTCCAAAGTGGGAGAAATAGTCTATAGTTGTGCGCCTTACATAGTAATGTTAGCATTAATAAATTAGAATAAGAGCATAAAATGTACATAAAAATCACATCATGATTAGTAGAGGCTGATCATTGATCGGGTGAGTGGGATGCTCAATTCATGACATTCTTCTCTCATACCTAAGTTCTCGAGCCGAGACATTTTGGTAATGACGGACAAGTGGCCTTTGGCATGAGTCATGGGTTTCCTAAATTTTCAGAAATATTTAGGTGAGGACTCTAAAATCTGGCCATGCGGTCCATTTTTGCCATTTTTTTTATTCAAACTTGATTTTCCAAAGACTTGCCACATTTGGACTCTTTTGTGTTTTCACTGTTTTCACATTGCACTTGTGAAATCAGATTCAAAACCACAAAAGTCCGAACTGTAGCGCTATTGTATCCAAGGAGACTAAACCCTTCCGAGGAGCACGAAAACCAAGCTACAGTCTCTAACTGCCAGCCACCACCTTTGATCTCCGGTGACTTTCGACAATAGTTTTCGTTGATATTTCTCTGGTCATTTTTAATAAAAAATAACATATATCACCAACGTTACTACCACCACCACCCAATCACTTGTTCTCATAAACTCACTCACATTTACACACACACACACACACACACACACACACACACACACTTATTCACTTTCTCACTCACTCATTCACTCACTGTCATTTATTCACTCACAGAAATACAACCACACACAAACATAGCACATAGGAAGTAACAAAGACGTACAAGTCTAATAAGTTTATCAAAACTACATTCAGTGATAAATTTATCACAGATAAATCATTAATGATTGTCACTGATATCAGTGATTTGTAAAAAAAATTACAATTTTGATTCATTTACTCTTACTTATGTTCAGTCACTCACTCACTTACAAGAACCCATCCTCCTCTCCCACATACATAGAGCACAAGAGAGGTTGATAAATTTATCACTGAAAAGAATCCTAAATTTGAATCTAGTTTGTAGCAAATCTAGTTTAAGAGACAGAGAGAGATGGCGAGGTAAGCGAGACACCATTGTTTAGAGTCATTTGGAGTTAATTTCAATGTTAAAACAACTAGATATTGGTATAGATATAGATGATGTCGCAAAAATTGTGGCTAACGAGGATGATGATAATAAATGAGGCGATAGTGATGTGATGGTTGTGTAGATCGGCAACGGCAGAAGTGGATCAGCGATGATTAAGTGTAGATCGACGATGATGGAGAATTTGTAATAGTAAATGTTGTTAATGAATAGTGGCGGTCGTATGTAGACCACAGTAGAGATATTTGGTGAACGATAGTGACGGGCGAACGATGATGGTGGTGGTAGCAGGTGGACAACAATAGAGATGATGGTGGTGGACAGTGGTGATGTGAAGCTTTTGGAGAAATAGTAGAGAGAGAGAGAGAGAGAGAGAGAGAGAATAATTTAATGAGGGCAACATAGGGAACATAGGATTTATTAAAACATTCAAAAAGTTAACAAGACTTGTAGGTATTTAAGTGCACTTAATGAGACTAGCTAGTAACCTTTTATTACTCTTATAGTTTACTCCATGCACTGTTTGTCTCTTTAAAATTTAAAAAATAAGCACATAATCTAAAGTAATTTTTGGATTAAAGTGCACCGTCAAACATTTCATCCAAACTAACAATAAAGTGTAAAATGCATGTCTAGACAAAAGAGGATAATATATCCATATCTAAAATTTCAAGGATAAACCGCATGTGAATCCTCCCCCTCCCCCCTTCAAAAAAAAAAAAGAAAAAGAAAGAATGATGAAAATGCATGTAATTTACATAATAAGATTACTTATGTACAAGAATATTTTAGTCTTTTTTCAAAACTTACTATTGGTGTAAATGGTATGCTTTAATTCACAAACCACAGGTTATGTACTTATTTCGAAGTGTCAAAAGGTAAATTATGCATGAAATAAACCACGAAGATAAAATAACATTTCTCTTTTTATTTTTATTTTTTTATAATGACACTAGTGTTGAGAAGTAGAAATATATATAGAGCTTGTTTGGGTCGAGATTTTTGGCTAAAAGAGCACAAAAAATAAAATAGACTAAATAAATCAATAAAACAAAGTGTCACATCTAAATCATAATTATTTTACTTTTTCTCTCACAAAAATCGAAAAAGCTAAAAAAGTCAAATCAAACAAACTTTTTGTCCCAAGATAAAATAGTCAAAAAGCTAAAAAACTAACTAAAAAAGTCAATTGCCAAACGACAACATAGAAAGAGAAAACCTCGCGCCTTTAGTTATTTCCAAGCATTTCTTGTGGTACTTAAGTCACTCAAGGGTATAACAAAATAATCATTAATTTTTTGAGATAAACTTCCCTCCATATTTTATCTTTTTATATTGTGCCATACTTTTTTTTTTTTTTTGGTGGGTTCTAATCTGGACACAGATTATCTAAGAGCATCCCCATCTCTTCTCTTATATTCCCTCCTTACTCAAAATAAGGGGTTTTTCTGTCAAAACACGTCCCCAATAGTTTCCTTATCCAACCCCTCAAATATAAGTATTGCTACAGTGATTCCCTACAAATAGGGAGTCATTGTAGCTCTATCATATGTGATAAATTCTTATTTTATAGGCGCGAAAGATGTCCCCTTGAACATCCCCCGGATGTCCCGTGGGAGTCTTAGAAAATATCCAAAATTAACTTGATTGGTCGATTGCCAAGTCGTCTGGGTGATTGACCACCTGGACGACCGCCCCTTTTTCTTTACTACTACTTCCTTATCTTATGAAGTTGTGTTCATTTGTTTTTATTATTTTATTATTTAAATAATATTTAATTATAAAATAATTAAAAATATCATTTTAATAGAATAGAGAAAGAATAGGGAGTTTGTTGGGAGAAGTAGATAAAAAAATAATTCCTAAAATAGGGAATGAATTTTTTAATAATATTTTACAGTAAAATTTAGGTAGACTGATAAGGATGCTCTAAATAGTCTACCTTGTAAGCCTTGTAGTAAAGACTATCAATGTAAAATTTTAATTTTGTCGACCAACTATAAATACGAAAAAAATATATATATTATTTTATGAATTAGATTATTTAAGTTTATAATCTTATTCGTATTTTGTTTTATAAATTTAAATTCTTTTTATTGAATATGACATGGTATAAAGACATCATAATTTATTTGATATTTATAATTTTTTTTAGTAATATTATGGCTCCAACCATAAAAATTTAAAATTATCTAGAATTTCACATTGATGGCTTAGACTGATTTCATATGTGAACTCCATATTACACTAATTCAATTTTCACCATAAATCACTATATCTAGAAAAATCTGAATATATGTCATGCTCCATAACATTTTTGTAATTTTTTTTGTTTCACGCATATATTTAGGAAAGATAGTTTTCTCAAATCAATTACTCACTAATCAATCACATACTCAAAATAAAAAAATAATTTTTTTTTAAAGATTTCAAAAATTTTACTAAATTATTTATTAAATGTCTCATATAAATATGAAACCGACACTATATGAGTCTCATATAAATCTCACATTTATATAAAATATTTAATAAAATTTTTAAAACGACTAACATTACTCAATAAAAAAAATGCCAAGCCAAACTTGCTATATCACTTGAAAACAACTATAGTAGGTGTTTGGAAAGTTATTATTTTAATAGGTTATTTTAGTTTTTAGTTATTTAAATAAATTAAAATTTTTATATTTAGAAAAATAATTAAATTTTTTTATAATTAGATATGATATTTATAAGAGAAAAAATAAATTATAAATTTAAAAATAATATTTTATTTTATTAATTATTTTAACCTATTTTATAATTTTATAGATTTTGACCTTAAAAAAAAAAAAAAAACCTTTAGCAAGCACACACGCACGCAGCACATCAACTTGACCCTTGACAAATCAGCTGCTCTCTGTCTCTCGCTCTCTCTTCCAACTCATTGCAACTGTGCGCCGCCCCCATCCTCACAGCCTGGCCACTGATCATTTGCCGCGTTCCCATATGTGCTTATTTGTCTATATATCACTTCACTTCCCACATTAATAAGGAAAAAGAGTAGGGACTCTAATTAGAATTATCATTAATAATGTAGTAGTAGATTTTATCCACTATTATAGTATGTATTGTGTTTATTTTTTATTTTTACTTTACCATCTTATTAATGATAAAAAAGAGTAGGAACTCTAATTAGAATTATCATTAATAATGTAGTAGTAGATTTTATCCACTATTATAGTATGTATTGTGTTTATTTTTTATTTTTTATTTTTTATTTTTACTTTACCACCTTATTAATGATAAATTTAAAATCATTAAATTAGTGATCGCTAGGACGACTATATTAATAATCTACCCACTTTGTTGTTATACATATTTAAGTACCTGAAAAAATACACATTTGATCGTCAGCTTGTCGGTTTGTGCCCCCAAAAGCAAACTTAACTGCTGCTGCTCATCACTCTCAACTCTCATCCCAAATCATACTTGTAACCACTACTATACTCTATGGATTTGGACATGGAAATCGATATGTTTTCTCACTTTTCTGACCCACTTCCTAGTTTCTGGTCCAACAACGTCCCGGAATCTCCGTCGGTGTCAGATTGTGGCAGTGGTGCTCGGCCAGCTGCTAGGTTTTCTGACGAGGAGGTTTTGTTGGCTTCAAGCTGTCCGAAGAAGAGGGGTGGGAGGAAGAAAGTCAGGGAGACTCGGCACCAGGTATACCGAGGTGTGAGGTGGAGGAACAACAGTAAATGGGTCTGCGAAGTGCGCGAGCCAAATAAGAAGTCGAGGATATGGCTCGGGACGTTTCCGACTGCGGAAATGGCTGCGAGAGCTCACGACGTTGCTGCGATTGCTTTGAGAGGTCGGCTAGCTTGTCTCAATTTCGCTGATTTGGCTTGGAAGCTGCCTATTCCGGCTTCATTGAAGCCCAAGGATATTCAAAAGGCGGCGACGGAGGTGGCAGAAGCGTTTCGGCCATCTTTGCAGTACCTAGAGGTTTCTGGTGACGTAACAAAGCCGCAGAATGTGCCGGCGACAATGCCGGAGAAAATACTTTACATTGACGAGGAGGCAGTTTTCGGCATGCCAGGATTGCTTGCAAAACATGGCAGAAGGATTAATGCTACCTCCTCTACAAGGGATGGCAATTAAAACCATACCCAATGGTTATCTATGGAGACCTTACCCGAAATACATGGGTTTTCTCTATTTTTCTATCCATCCAGTCAGTAGGAGATTTAATTTAATTCCTCATCAGGGAATGGGTCGGGCTCATTTCTCTGTATGTTTTGACACAGCTAGGGTTTTCTCACTCTCACTCCCACTCCCACTCCCACTCCAGATCAAAGTTCCAATAAGAGATGTATAGAGAACATAGTGGATGAGTTCCGATAAGAGAACACAGTGGATGGGGAGGGTTGTAAACAGTGGATGAGTTCCAGATTCTCTATTCCAGCATCAAAAGCAACTAGAGATCAAAGTTCTCCAGCGATCTCGTTGGCGCTTAACACAGTTCTCCAGTGTGGTGAGCTCTTTCTCTCTCTCTCTCTCTTTCTCTCTCTCTCGTTCTCTGTTGTTTTTCGGCTATTTTTGCTTTGTTTTTGGTCTGATTAAGAAACCCATATGGGCAAATACCTAGTTGATGATTGATTTTTTGGGGTAATTTATTTTTGCATGTTTATAGATGCACTTATGAACATGTATTGATGAATTAGCTTGCATGATATCTAGAACATTGTGGGTTTTTCTTCCCCTTTCTCGACAACCAAGCAGGGACCTGGGGTTGTCATCTTTGTGACCTGGTCTTTGTTTTATTGTCTTTCACACGCATTGAAATGATGAAGATGTACTAATATCGTATAATTAGATAAAAGATTATGAATTTTTTTGTGATTCTTTGTTATATGATTCAAAGGAATTACTCATCCATGTTTTTACCGCATCTTTTTCCTATTTTTTTATTACTTCTTGCTATATTTGAGGGTCGAATCTAGCTAAATCTAAAAGGGTTCCTTAGTTATTAGCTGGCTGTAATTGTATATATATCTGGTTGTCTACGCTTTCCATGAAATCTATAACTTTTATTCGGATCTGCTTTACTGCGCCCTGTATTAGCTAATGGTCTTCTTCCTCCTACTGCATAATGCATTGGTTCTACTGGATTTCTATCTTCGCAAACTAGATGTCTATAATTTTCATTATATGCTAATAGAGGATTATTAGTAAATTTCCTCCATTTATTAAGCTGATTTCTGATTGAAAATTTTCTGCATGGTCAGGGTCTCCGATTGAGAAGTCCTGGGTATCTTGGAAATATTGAAGTTCCTCTAAGGTATTTTTTATGCTTGACTAGGATGCACCTTATTCCTTTTCACTTTGGTAGCTTGCTATCAATTAATGCTTCTACATAGGGATGATGCTCTTCCATTACACAAAGTACTGCATGAGCAAGTTTATTTCCAAAACTATCTGTTGATCTGGATCTGAGAAAATTATTCTAGAGACAAAGCCATAATCTAACAATTGTGAGGTTGTTAGATAACGCATTTTGCCCATAATTTCTATTTTCAATGGCTCGAACGTTGCTAGATTTATCTGGCAAAGGCAGATGCTGAAGTCTAAATTACACTGACATTTGTCAAAATATTCTAGCCTGTCTATACATCTTTCTTCTTGTAAGCAGGGCTGCTCTTCATCCTCGTAGAGATAAGTCCATTGATAAGCTATACCAGGGCAGTGAACTCCTGTTATGGAGAGTTCCTGAAGAAACTGCTGTATAGTGACTAACTCACTATTTCTGCTATCTTCGGCTAAGGTGTATATATAGGATTTAAGGTGCTTTATTTCTTGGCTTTTCTCACAAAAAGATCGAATGATAGAATGCTTGAAGAAATACATTCTAGCACTCAATTATTCAAATTCCTCACTGGTGAGTTGTCTAGTTTCTGGGTCAAGAAATGGAGTGGGTGTTTTTTCTGGAGTTAATTTTTGAAGCTGGTTGGTTAGGGTTCGAATGGTAGCTCTCAATTGTTTTTTTTCGTCTCGGAGCTGGTCTAGCTCTTCATTGACCTTTTTGCCTTTATCCATAATTTTCTTGAAATTTCTAGTAAGGCCTTCACAATGTCTGCACATTTGGAGAGGATTTTGAGAATCTATCTGAGGGTTAGTACTACTGCTTCCAATTATCTGGCTAACTGGAACTCCACTAATAGCAAGAATGGTTGACTGCATCTTGCCCAATGTGTCTAGATAATCTTTAGCTATTTGGCTGATAAAGTAACTGGTTCCTATTTGTCTACGGCAAATGTACTGGCTAACTCGAAATCATAAAATCCTTTAAACTGAGGTATGAAATTTTTTTTAACTAAGAGTTCAACTTCTACCCAATCATAGTAAATACTAGGCTTGGTTCCTTTAGCTACTACATAAAAGGAAAAGTTTTTAGACAAAGGTTTATTCTAGATTTTTAAAAAATATATACTAAGAGAGTTTAAGGCTGACAGACGTTTAACTGGGTAGTTATGGTTGTTCCAAAGGTTCTCTAGAAGACACTGTTGAACTGGATCTAGCTCGATTCTTGTTAATGGTCTGAATTTGTTTCTGCCTTCATAAATGGGAAGGGCAAATCTCCCAAAGTTCATGGTTTTGCTGTTCTTCATTATCTGCACAAAAATTAAACTGGTTATTTTCTTTTTCTAAATAAATATTCATACTTAGCCAATCTTTTAATTTATTATCACTCCCTTTAATATGTTCAAATTCTACTTTATATCCTTGTCTTATTATACAATCTAAAAATTTTGCCCATCTTCTGGTACTTAATTTGCGCTCATTAAGTTTATTATGAAATCTAACTATAGCTTCACAGTCTATTCTAATTGTAAAGGCTTGTGTAAGAATAATCTAAATTTGTTTATTGCATATACTATTCCTAATATCTCAAAATCTAGGCTGGTTATGGTCGTGTCTTTTTCTTTAAATTTTCTAGAACCATATCTACAAATGCGTTCTTTATTTTTACTATCATACTTGCTAGGTTTAGCTAATAATACTGTTCCCTATCCTAACTGACTTGCATCTGTCTCTACAACTATATATTCTGATTCTAAGGGAAGTTGTAGGTCGGGTAGATTTCTACAAATTTCTTTAATTTTTCTTACTAAAGCTATATCTTGTTGATTGAAATATTTTTACCCTGTAGGTGTGGTCTTATTGAAGCTATATCTTAAAGCTATATCTTACCATTATGCAGTAAGACCACACCTACAGTGCAAAAATATTTCAATCAACAAGATATAGCTTTAGCTAGAAAAATTAAAGACATTTGTAGAAATCTACCCGACCTACAGCTTCCCTTAGAATCAGAATATATAGTTGTAGAGACAGATGCAAGTCAGTTAGGATAGAGAACAGTATTATTAGCTAAACCTAGCAAGTATGATAGTAAAAATAAAGAATGCATTTGTAGATATAGTTCTGGAAAATTTAAAGAAAAAGACACGACCATGACCAGCCTAGATTTTGAGATATTAGGAATAGTAGATGCAATAAACAAATTTACATTATTCTTACACAAGCCCTTTACAATTAGAATAGATTGTGAAGCTATAGTTAGATTTCATCATAAACTTAATGAGCGCAAATTAAGTACCAGAAGATGGGCAAAATTTTTAGATTGTATAGTAGGATAAGGATATAAAGTAGAATTTGAACATATTAAAGGGAGTGATAATAAATTAACAGATTGGCTAAGTATGAATATTTATTTAGAAAAAGAAAATAACCAGTTTAATTTTTGTGCAGATAATGAAGAACAATAAAACCATGAACTTTGGGGGATTTGCCTTTCCTATTTATGAAGGCAGAAACAAATTCAGACCATTAACAGGAATCAAGCTAGATCCAATTCAACAGTGTCTTCTAGATAACCTTTGGAACAACCATAACCACCCAGCTAAACACTTGTCCGCTTTAAACTCTTTTAGTATATATTTTTCAAAAATTCAGAATAAACCTTTGTCCAAAAGCTTTTCCTTTTATGTAGTAGCTAAAGGAACCAAGCCTGGTATTTATCATGATTGGGTAGAAGTTGAACCCTTAGTTAAAAATTTTCCCATACCTCAGTTTAAAGGATTTTATGATTTCCAGTCAGCCAGTACATATGCCGGTAGACAAATAGGAACTAGTTACTTTATCAGCCAAATAGCTAAAGATTATCTAGACACATTGGGCAAGATGCAGTCAACCATTCTTGCTACTAGTGGAGTTCCAGTTAGCCAGATAATTGGAAGCAGTAGTACTAACCCTCAGATAGATTTTCAAAATCCTCTTCAAATGTGCAGACATTGTGAAGGCTTTACTAGAAATTTCAAGAAAATTATGGATAAAGACAAAAAGGTCAGTGAAGAGCTAGACCAGCTCCGAGACGAAGAAAAACAATTGAGAGCTACCATTCGAACCCTAACCAACCAGCTTAAAAAATTAACTCCAGAAAAAACACCCACTCCATTTCTTGACCCAGAAACCAGACAACTCACCAGTGAGGAATTTGAACAATTGAGTGTTAGAATGTATTTCTTCAAGCATTCTATCATTCGATCTTTTTGTGAGAAAAGCCAAGAAATTGAGGACCTTAAACCCTATATATACACCTTAGCCGAAGATAGTAGAAATAGTGAGTTAGTCACTATACAACAGTTTCTTCAGGATCTCTCTATAGCAGGAGTTCACTACCCTAGTATAGCTTCTCAATGGACTTATCTCTGCGAAGATAAAGAGCAGCCCTGCTTACAAGAGAAAAGATGTATAGACAGGCCAAAATATTTTGACAAATATCAGTGTAATTTAGACTTCAGCATCTGCCTTTGCCAGATAAATCTAGCAACGTTCGAGCCATTGGAGATAGAAATTATGGGCAAAACGCGTTATCTAACAGCTTCACAATTGTTAGATTATGGCTTTGTCTCTAGAATAATTTTCTCAGATCCAGATCAGACAGATAGTTTTGGAAATAAACTTGCTCATGCAGTACTTTGTGTAATAGAAGAGCATCATCCCTATGTAGAAGCATTAATTGATAGCATGCTACTAGAGTGGAAAGGAATAAGGTGCATCCCAGTCAAGCATAAAATATACCTTAGAGGAACTTCAACATTTCCAGGATACCTAAGACTTCTCAATCGGAGACCCTGGCCATGCAGAAAATTTTCACTGAGAAATCAGCTCAATAAATGGAAGAAATTTGCTAAAAATCCTCTATTAGCATATAATGGAAATTATGGACATCTAATTTGCGAAGATAGAAATCAGAAGATATACTGTAGCCTAGCTATCCTAGGTTATCTCTTCAGCAAAGAAACATTCGTCGATGAAAGTCAGTATCCCAACTATCAGCATAACGTCGCTAATGAGTCACCACTAATGGGAGAAGATGACCAAGATAACCAATGGGGGAATGAACCAGATATGGGGGATGATTTTTATGACCAACTTTTAGCAGCAGATCTTGACGATCTCTCAGATAGAATGTATGGGTAAAAAAAAAAAAAAAAAGGTGCACTTCACATAATTAGACTCATATAATATTTTGGAAGTATTGCAGTTCCTTGTAGATTTTTGACTCTTTGAAATTTTGTAAATTTTCTACAAAGGATCCACCTTGAAGATTCATCATCCAAGCGTCTACATCAATTCTTGGCATCTTATAAGAAAAAGACAAAATTTGTAGAAGATAAAGCCTCTCTTCAGCGATTAGAGAAAAGCACGCCAAGAAACGACAAATAGCTATTGTAAATATTTATGTCTGTAATTATTTGTGTCTGTCAGTGATAAGGCTTCTCCTTCACTCACTACTTTAATAAAGTAGATGACACCTACCCTGCTTCATTAAAGAAAAACTGTGAGAATCCTTACACGTGTCCTGTAATATATTATAGTGTCAAAATTTTATTTAAAAGGTAGGATTGAATAATGTACGATGGGGCCCAAAGCAGTACCCGGCATCATTATCCAAACCCTTTACTTGTTTTTATCTGCATAGAAAGTTTGTCAAAAATATGCATATAATTGTATGCATAGTCTTTGTCTTTATGTGGAAATTTTGGCAAAGCCTATTACTAGGCTTAACTAGGTCTTTTGAAAAGTTTGGCCGTCAATTTGAGTTAGCTATTAAGTCTAGGTTTTAGGTTTTTGTTTTTATCCTCCTTTTTATTGTATAAATTGGCATTCATGCCAACGGAAGAAACAATGAAAAATTTCCCTTCACTCCACTTTGCAAATATTTCCAACTCCTTTCAAAAATTTCTAAGCGTTCTAAGTCTTTCAGAAACTCAAAGTCTGTAATATAATCCTTGTAACTATATTACATATTAATATGAAGTGTGAGTAGTCTCTCTTTTTCTTTAGATATTTCAAAAGGGTAACTCTTCTATTCTAAAAATTTATTTTCTTTTTGGACAAACTAAGTTTATGGAATGCTTGTTTGCTCATTAATATTACATGCTTTGCACCTTCGTAGTATCTGTTGTTTTCTATTTTATTACTGAGTGACCTTAGTTGAAGAGCCCGTGTGAGCCGTGGTTAGGCGTTTGAGGGCAAATTGTAGGCAGAAAGGGAAAGGTAAGGAATAGAAAATAAAAATATACTATGTTGAACGAGGCTTAGCTTCAAGGTGGGAGTACATGTAATGAAAACAAACATTGCCTAAAAATAGTTTTGCCAAAGAAAAAGAATTTTAGAATATAAGGAGAGCAACCCGAGTAGAAATATCAAGGAAATATTGTTCATAAAAGAATTTTAATAATCAAAATTTTATGCCTTTAGAAGAAGAACTTAGGATTAAAATCAGAACCAGTACTGAGCTTATACAAGAATTAGAAGATCAAAAATTAAGATATCAATTTCTATTATCATTAGCTTCCGGTAGATCTCTAGAAAATTATAGTTTGAAAATTACTCAAATAAATAGATAGATAACTGTAAAACAAGAAGCCTTACAGCTAGTTATACAATAGCTTGAAGACTTATTAGCATAACTATAGAATTAATTAGATAATTCTCAACCCAATTTCAAAATAGTGGTAGACCACTAACCCCCAACCCAAAAATTGGTATCAGAGCAGTGTTCGGTTGTAGGACAGTTTAAGTTAGTTTATGCATTTTGCTTATGGAAATAGAGTAGTTTTTATTTTTGTACAATTTAGTTATAAATTTCATATTATAGTAGCTTTTAATAATTTTAAAGTAGGATTTAATTTTGTATATGAAAAGAGTAGAATATTTAGATTTAGAACTCAGCAATCACAACCATCATCTTAATATAAACAAAAATAAATTTCGTTGTAATTTTGAAGGTACTTTTACACATCAGCTCCATAGTGAACATAATTCTCAGCTAAATAGTATTATAGATCATCAGATTAATTTTGCAGAAAACATTAAAAAGGAGTAGATAAAATTAGTAATCTCTTTATTTCATTTATAGATCATCTTTATAATACTCGTAGTATAGTTAAAAATCAAGATAAAAAATTAGATTATATCCAAGATCAGTGTAGTTCAATCCTATAAAAACGAATGGAGTTAAATTTAGAAAAATTTCCCACAAAAATAGAAATAGAAACTCTAATTTCAACCATAAATACTGTTTGCTCAAAACAAATAGAGTTAGAATTTAAGCAACTAATTGAAAAAATTCATAGTCAGATAAATCAAATAGCTAAACAAATAGAACAAATCAACCAAATTCAAGATAATTTAAAACAGTAATTAGAAATTTTAGAACAACTAATAAGATCTTAGTTTATGAGTAGTGATAAAAAAGCTAATAGGGACTACCAGATTATTTTAAAACAAGCAGAAGACTTTCATAATAACCCAGAGGGAATCAGTAGCTATCAGGGAATGAATCAGTCAGATAAAATATCAGTAAGACAAAATAATATAAAAATTTTATTTCTAGTCAGATTGTGTGAAAAATTTGAAGAATTATCAGAACAATTACACAATTTAGAAAATCGTTTAGCTTCTCTAGAAAGAATAATACTTAAAAAAGGAAAAGGAGTAGAAGGACAAGCAAACAAACTCCAATCTCAGATAAACGAAGAAGATATAGTTAGATATTTCGAAAAGCTTAAATTACCAAAGAAACCTGTTTGTAGAACTTACAGAAAATAAAAAATGTTTAAACAGCTAGTAAAAGGAAGTAGTAGTAAAAAGCGTAATGAGGATGAAGATATTAAAATGGAAGAATTTATAGATGTAGAACAACAAATAGAAAAATTTTAGAAGGAAAAGTTAGAGTTAATTCCAGCTAAATATGTATATAAGCTAGGTAAGATTCATAAAAACAATATCTATTTAAACACTATGGTGAACAAATGATTAGTGTAACTCATGAAGATGAAAAAATAGAGCTAAATTTAATAGATAGAGAAAGTTATAAATATGTAGTAGATGAATACCTCAAAATGACCCACTTAGGATTAATTGTGGTAGGAGTTAAGGCTTTAACTAGAGAAAATTTAGGAACTAAAGTTTTTGTATGTCTTTATGATGATAGGTTTAATGATGTAGGGCAAAGTATTTTAAGCAGTTATGAATTAGATATGAATTTAAAAGGAGGAATAGTTTATTTTACACCAGATTTCCTACTACCAACCTTGACCTTTCATAAAAAGATAAAAATAAGAATAAAAAGTAGAGGATACAAAATGAAAAAAGAAGAAAAGAATTTATTAGTTTGCACAGGATTTTTAGGCTTAGCAGTCTCAGAAAGCAATACTCCTTATAGACTTACAAATGATCAGATAGTTAAGTTATTAGGCGCAAAAGGAATAAAGGTACTACCAGCTAAAAAATTTAATTCTGAAGATAATGGAACATTAGATTGGAATTTAGGAGATTTTCTAGGACAAAAAATGTTAGCCCCTCAAGATAACTTATTATATCAAAAAGCAGATGGAAGCTATGCAATAAGATTCACTCAATATACGTATGTAACACCAGAAAAATCTGAAGATAATGAATTTAGTAGTATAGATAAGGAAGAAAATTAAGATAATCATAGTGACATAAATCAGCTTTATGTAATGACAGAGGAAAAAACAATATCACAAAATAAGATATATAATATTGATGAGATAGATTTAGAAAATTTCACCCTAAGCGATATGAATAAAATACTAAATACTAGATACTATGAATATATAGCTAGAGGAGATACCCATGATGAAGCAGTGCCATTTTTAGACTAAGAATTTCATACAGAATATGTAGACGATATCATAGAAGATAAAATACATTCTAGCAAAATATTTAGAATAACAAAACAATCTAATTTAGAAGATACTTTTTATATGAATACAGAAAGCACATGAACTAGTAACTCGCAACAAACGGTATAAGATCCAGTAGAACCAATGCATTATGCAGTAGGAGGAAGAAGACCATTAGCTAATACAGGGCGCAGTAAAGCAGATCCGAATAAAAGTTATAGATTTCATGGAAAGCGTAGACAACCAGATATGAGTATACAATTACAGCCAGCTAATAACCAAGGAATCCTTTTAGATTTAGCTAGATTCGACCCTCAAATATGGCAAGAAGTAATAAAAAAATGGGAAAAAGATGCGGTAAAAGCATGGATGAGTAATCCCTTTGAATCAACAGATATGTAGGAATATATGGAAACACTTTTAGGAGATTCAGCTTTTAATATGTATTTAACTTTTAAAGGAAAATATGAGGAGACAATTAGACAGCTTAAAGGACTAGGAGATGACCCATGGAATTTTACTAGTTTTATAAAGGAAATACTTATAGGATATGACCCTTCTAGAAGAAATGATTATACTCAAAGCATAGCTTTAACTGAGTTAGATCAAATAACATTAGGAATTTGGAAATATGTTGTACCCTTTAGCAAAGACTATTTAGCCATAGCAGCCAGAACTGGAAAAAGTTTTGATGAAGAAATAGGAAATAAATATTTTAGAAAATTACCCGGAGAACTAGAAAGAGAAATAGAAAATAAATGGTCAATTTATTATGCAAACTTACCAGCAAAAATAGCCTCAGGAGAAGTTAAAATAAGAGGAACTTTAGGAATAGGACCTAGAATAGTTTTTACATTTCATAAGCTCAGAGAAAAATATATAGAAGTTAAGATACAGAAAGATTTGAAAAAACAAAACTATGGTTTTTGTAGCAACGTAATATATATACTCCTTAACAATATGACGATAAATATAATAGGAAAAAATATAAAAAATATGGAAAATATAGAAAAGAAAAATATTGGAAGAAAAAATATAGAAAACCATGGAAAAAACAGAAATTCATTAGAAAGAGTAGAACTTTTAATAGGATAAATTATAAGCGACTACCCAAAGAAGAGAAAGATAAAAGAAAACAAAGATATGTTAGAAAATCTAATAGTAAAAAATACAATTGTTTTATATGTGGAGAACCCAATCATTTTGCAAAAACATGCCCAAAAAGACAAATGCCTAACAATAATAAACAGATAAAAAAACTACATATTATAGAAAATTTAGAAGAAGATATAGTTAGCATAAACAATGATGATTCAGAAGTCCACAGCATAGTCAGTGATTATGAATATCAAATAGAAGCCATAAGTTCAGATAATGATTCAGAAAGTGATACAGACATAGATAATATTTTAGGACAACTTAACCAAGAAATCGGAATACCCCATTCTCGTGACAATTTCTTTATGATGGAATACAATGCAGATACTGAATGTCAGCATAATTTTCAAATAGGACTAGGATTTGATACCACTAGATGCAGTTATTGTAATTGGTTTCCAGCTAAAGATAAGAAAGCTCAGTGTTTATTATGCAGTATAACCTATTGTGTAATCTGTCTAGAAAAATTAAACATGACACACAAGATAACATTAGGAAATAACAATGAGATGCTAGAAGATCGTAGTCTAGAGAATTACATGTAACAATTAGAGAATTAGAAATACAGGTAAGAGAACTTAAGTTACAAATACAAGAGGTAGAAACTAAAGCTAATTTTGACATAGAATGTTTAGAAGCAGAAAACAGACAGCTTAAACAGCAGTTAGAACAATTTCATATTAAGTACCCCTTAAAAGATAAACTTGTTGAAGAACATATGAATTCTTTAGAATTAGTCAACCTAGTTGATTCTCAACCCTTTAGTTAATACTCCCAAACACAGTCAGATAATGCATACTTACCATTTAATTGTCCTGTCATACCCAAGCCAAATTCAGTTGAGATTTCTTGTGTAATTAAATTCGCAGAAAAAACCCTTAGTATAGATGCCATGATAGATACAGGAGCCAGTAAATCATATATTGAACAACACATAGTTCCACCAGGATGGAGCACAGCTTTAACAACCTCAGCTTTAGTCAGTATAGCTGATGGTACTAAACAAACATATACACATTGCATCAATGGAGCATAGATTAGTTTTCATCACATAGGTTCTCAGACTCAACATGTAGAATGGTTTCCTTTGCCTCCAGTTTGGATTGGAAATACTCGACAGAACCATCCTTTCATCTTAGGACTTAACTTTATACTTAGTCTACAAGGCGGCATGTTTATCAGCCAAAACAACATCAGTTTCTTCAAACAAACGGTACATGCACCCACAACATATGCCCTTAGCACCATTGCCCATTCATCAGAGTTGCATGCGAAGTGTGGTGGTACCATAGGAGTAGATTCTGTTCCCGCTAGTTTTTTATTTCCTAATAGAAACATTTTTCTTGAACTTGCCTAAAAGTATATACCCGATGAGATAGCAAATATTTCTTTAGAAAATTTAGACATAGAAAATTATGAATTAGAGGATTTAGATGAGTTTGATTTTGAAGAAAAAAGAGACTATTGGAACGTAGAAGATTTTCAACAAATAGTTAACCTAGAGTTAATTTTTGCAAAAATAGGAAAATTAAAGAAAAAACCAGTGTACAGAAGAACTGAAAATGATTTAGATGAAATAATAAGATTAGCTGAAACAACAGAAATTTTAGGTGAACAGCCCATGAAATATTGGGAAAGAAATAAAGTTTTAGCCAGTTTAGATATAAAAAATAAAGATTATAGGATTACATCAGGACAAATAAATCATACGCCAGCAGACATAGAAGAATTTAGGACACAGATCAAGGAGTTATTAGATTTAGGAGTAATTAGATCCAGTAATAGCCCACATAGGAGCGCCGCATTTATGGTTAGAAATCATGTAGAAATAAAAAGAGGAAAAGCTAGAATGGTTATAAATTATAAAAGATTAAATGACAATACAGAAGATGATAAATATAATATACCAGATAAAGATCAGCTTATAAACAGAATACAAACAGCAAAAATATTTAGTAAATTTGATTGCAAGTTGGGATTTTGATAGATAAAAATGGAAAAGGAAAGTATACCTTGGACAGCCTTTTGCTACCCATAAGGACATTATGAATGGCTAGTTATGTCTTTTGGACTAAAAAATGCACATTCCATATTTCAGGGCAAGATGAATAGTATATTTAATAAATATAGTTTTATATTAGTATATATAGATGACATATTAGTATTTAGCCCATATAAAAATAGTCACATAGATCATTTATATATAGTATTAGAAGAATTCATAAATAATGGAATAATAATTAGTAAGAGAAAAATGGTATTAAATAAACCTCATATAGAATTTTTAGGAATGGAGTTAGGAGATGGAAAAATCAGGCTATAACCTCACATAGTTAAGAAAATTTTAGATTACCCAAATAAATTAGAAGATACAAAACAACTTCAATCATTTTTAGGAACTTTGAATTATGCACGAATGTACATTCCTAACCTTAGTAAAATAATAGGACCCCTATACAGTAAGACCACACCTACAGGGCAAAAATATTTCAATCAACAAGATATAGCTTTAGTTAGAAAAATTAAAGACATTTGTAGAAATCTACCTGACCTACAGCTTCCCTTAGAATCAGAATATATAGTTGTAGAGACAAATGCAAGTCAGTTAGGATGGGGAACAGTATTATTAGCTAAGCCTAGCAAGTATGATAGTAAAAATAAAGATCGTATTTGTAGATATAGTTCTGGAAAATTTAAAGAAAAAGACACGACCATGACCAGCCTAGATTTTGAGATATTAGGAATAGTACATGCAATAAACAAATTTAGATTATTCTTACACAAGCCCTTTACAATTAGAACAGATTGTGAAACTATAGTTAGATTTCATAATAAACTTAATGAGCGCAAATTAAGTACTAGAAGATGGGAAAATTTTTAGATTGTATAGTAGGACAAGGATATAAAGTAGAATTTGAACATATTAAAGGAAGTGATAATAAATTAACAGATTGGCTAAGTAGGAAGATTTATTTAGAAAAAGAAAATAACCAGTTTAATTTTTGTGCAGATAATGGAGAACAGCAAAACCATGAACTTTGGGGGATTCACCCTTCCCACTTATGAAGGCAGAAACAAATTCAGACCATTAACAGGAATCGAGCTAGATCCAGTTCAACAGTGTCTTCTAGATAACCTTTGGAACAACCATAACCACCCAGCTAAACGTCTGTCACTTTAAACTCTCTTAGTATATATTTTTCAAAAATCCAGAATAAACCTTTGTCTAAAAGCTTTTCCTTTTATGTAGTAGCTAAAGGAACCAAGCCTGGTATTTACCATGATTGGGTAGAAGTTGAACCCTTAGTTAAAATTTTTTCCATACCTTAGTTTAAAGGATTTTATGATTTCGAATCAGCCAGTACATATGCCGGTAGACAAATAGGAACCAGTTACTTTATCAGCCAAATAGCTAAAGATTATCTAGACACATTTGGCAAGATGCAGTCAACCATTCTTGCTACTAGTGGAGTTCTAGTTAGCCAGATAATTGGAAGCAGTAGTACTAACCCTTAGATAGATTCTCAAAATCCTCTCCAAATGTGCAGACATTGTGAAGGCCTTACCAGAAATTTCAAGAAAATTATGGATAAAGGAAAAAAGGTCAGTGAAGAGCTAGACCAGCTCTGAGACGAAGAAAAACAATTGAGAGCTACCATTCGAACCCTAACCAACCAGCTTAAAAAATTAATTCCAGAAAAAACACCCACTCCATTTCTTGACCCAGAAACCAGACAACTCACCAGTGAGGAATTTGAACAATTGAGTGCTAGAATGTATTTCTTTAGGCATTCTATCATTCGATCTTTTTGTGAGAAAAGCCAAGAAATAGACCACCTTAAACCTTATATATACACCTTAGCTGAAGATAGCAGAAATAGTGAGTTAGTCACTATACAGCAGTTTCTTCAGGATCTTTCCATAGCAGGAGTTCACTGCCCTGGTATAGCTTATTAATGGACTTATCTCTACGAGGATGAAGAGCAGCCCTGCTTACAAGAGGAAAGATGTATAGACATGCCAGAATATTTTGACAAATGTCAGTGTAATTTAGAGTTCAGTATCTGCTTTTGCCAGATAAATCTAGCAACGTTCAAGCCATTGGAGATAGAAATTATGGGCAAAACGCGTTATCTAACAGCCTCACAATTGTTAGATTATGGCTTTGTCTCTAGAATAATTTTCTCAGATCCAGATCAGACATATAGTTTTGGAAATAAACTTGCTCATGTAGTACTTTGTGTAATGAAAGAGCATCATCCCTATGTAGATGCATTAATTGATAGCAAGCTACCAGAGTGGAAAGGAATAAGGTGCATCCTAGCCAAGCATAAAATGTACCTTAGAGGAACTTCAACATTTCCAAGATACCCAGGACTTCTTAATCGGAGACCCTGGCCATGCAGAAAATTTTCACTCAGAAATCAGTTCAATAAATGGAGGAAATTTTCTAATAATCTTCTATTAGCATATAATGGAAATTATGGACATCTAGTTTGCAAAGATAAAAATCAGAAGATATACTGTAATCTAACTATCCCAGGTTATCCCTTCAGCAAAGAAACATTCGTCGATGAAAGTTAGTATCCCAACTATCAGCATAGCGTCTCTCATGAGTCACCACTAATGGGAGAAGATGACCAACATAACCAGTGGGGGAATAAACCAGATATGAGGGATGGTTTTTATGACCAACTTTCAGCAGCAGATCTTGACGATCTCTCAGATAGAATATATGGGTAAAAAAAAAAAAAATAGATTAACTAGGATTTTTATCTTTGTGAATCTCTGTTCTATCATTTTTCTGACCATCATGATGATAGAGAGTTAATAATTGGTTGGATAGTTGAAATTGGAGATTACAGTTCATGGAATTATAGAATTAGATGAAAGATTATAGATCTTGTTTGATCTTTCTTACTCTTCTCAACATGAAAACAGAGTAACTAGGGAGTTTCATCTATGTGAATCTCTGTTTTGCCATTTTTGTAACTAGCAGGATGTTAATGAGTTAATAATCTGTCTCCAATTCAATCCCAATTTTCCCCCCTTGAATTCAAGTGGAAGTTGAGTTTATCGTTCTTAGCTGATCTGCAACAGCAAAAGTCGATACGAAGGTATTCCCAAATTCCCCTCTTTCCCAATTCATATTAGCTGCTGAATTTGAGATCTTCAATGTTCAATTGAGAGCACTGTTGGAATTGAATGGATGCCAATACCTGTTAGTATTTTATTAGACATTTCACTGATTTAAAATCAAAGCTCTTCGTCATCAGGTCTTCCTCTTTTCGCTTTATTTATTTATTATTGGGAGGTAAGGTGATTAATGATCATGCATAGAATATACGATATTAGTACATTTCACTGTCCCTTTCCCTTCTTATGATATAACCGAATCCAGCTCAATTGTTGATATAGAGTGAATAGATCTTCCATTTGGTCGATTGTATGTGTGACTTGTTTAGATCATGGATGGGCTGGGACAAAAGAAAGAAAACAAATTTTCAACTTTTATGGCTTCTTTGTCAACCAACTGCTTGTTTGGCCAACTTCTAAGTAATAGCAGACACACTGTTAGTGTCACGACCCAAACCCGCCCCTAAAAGTTTGGTCCATGACCGGCCTGTACATAGGCCTCAAAACAGAATTTTAAAATAATATTTAACCATATATGGGGCCTTAGGCGGAAGCAATATCAATAAAAGACAACATCCATTGAGCTTGTGCATACATGATGGTTTAATTGTATTTAAGCATTCAAATACATTTCCAAATATACATATACAATCACAGAATTTATATAGATCTCACACACACTTACATAAGACTTAATAATTTATAAGACTCCTAACAATAAATTAAGGCCTCCACGTGGAGACACACCCCAGGTGACTTGATAGACAGGCGAACCTCAGTACAACTCTAGTGTCAATCCCCGATGGCTCACCTATAGAAATATACATAAAATAGAATGAGCAAAGCTCAATGAATAATAGCAATGTAAGAAGGTTAATTGATAAGCAAAACCTTGGATAAAATAAATAGACAGATACCAACCATATACAGGTCTTATCCATAACTATATTTCAATACAGTCTCAGGCTCACATATAATACAGACTGGCTTCAAGCCCATGCAGAATACAAAACGACCATAGGCCCAACACATTATACAGAGTGGCCTCAGGCCCAACAGATTACACAGAGCGGCCTCTGGCCTAACAGATTATACAGAACGACCTCTGGCCTAACAGATTATATAGAACGGCCTCTGGCCTAACAGATTATACAGAGTGGCTGTAAGCCCAAATATGATACAGAATGGCTGTAAGCCCAGATATAATACAGATCGGCTGTAAGCTCAGATATAATACAGAACGGCTGTAAGCCCAGATATAATACAAAATGGCTTTAAGCCCAGACATGATACAGATTGGCTTTAAGCCCATAGATAATACAAGACGGCCTTAAGCCTAACATATTATGCAGAGCGGCCTCAGGCCCAGATGTCAACAGATTGGCCTCGGGCCCATTATTAACAAAACAGAATGATTCCAGATACACAAAGATATCATTGTTCCATAATACACATATGTTCCATTTGTTCATCATGAATTCAGATAGTTAACTTGCAGATAAAAAGAACGTCAATATTAACTATTAATAGTAAGCAAAACATACTACTACAGTACTATTACTCAATAGTGCACAAAGATTTTCTCATGGTTTATTACAAGTCGACATAGTTGTCTTGCGGATAACAGAACATTAATAATAACTATTAACAGAAGGCAAATATATCACTGCATTAATAGGGACAGAACAATTCACATCATAACGGCCTCGGGCCCACGTCTATTACTACGGATAGAACGACCTTAGGTCCATATCAATGCCATTATTCAAGCATATCGATTAATTGAAGCAAAGCACAACATCAATGGAATAGACCATTCACAAATAACAATACATAAATCATAATCACAGAAAGTAAGTGCAACATATTGTTACACTACTATTACTCACAGTGATCGGCTCCCGGTAGTAATGGGACGATGTCCTCGTCTCGACCTACAAGTACAATGCACAACACATAATATGAGATTATACTCGATCCTTTACTTATTCTCTTTGATCGTTCAATCAATTAGCCATGGTGGTACCAAGTTCATTATTCCTTAATAAGTTATAATCCATGTCTAAGAAAACAGGAGAAATCGATGGGAAATGGTTTAGGTGAAGAAATGGTACAAAACTGGTTGACAGAAAGTGAACAGTCGTCACTAATTTGGGCATAACTATTTATGTATTTAGAATTTGGGAGTGAGACCACCGCCATTGGAAACTAGACTTCCGGGGTTTGATTGTAGGCTCAAGAATCACACAAAACGGAGTCCCGAGGCAAAAGATATGCTTATTCAAAGTTGGCTGGACAAAGCTGTCTCCCGCACATGCGGGAAACAGAGCCGCACGTGCGGCCCTGGGCAGTTTGCAGTCCGAAAATGGCTGAAAATTTGGGACTTCTCATTTTCAAAATCAAACCTCAATTCCATGTAAATCAAAGCCCAAAACCCTTTAATACATAACAAATTTCACATTATTAATCTCCATCAAACATCATAACCTCAAAATAAACAAATATAATGACTTTAATTCTTCAATCAAGCAACTCTTAGGAAATCAAGGTTCAATCAAATATATACATAGAACCCTAACTCAAGTGGGTTCAAAGCTTCCCTTATTATCATGATTTCATGAAATTGATGCCTCAAACATAAGGATTCAAGATAATTTATCATACCTTAGTTCACTCTTTGACTTTCTCATAGTTCTCTTTAATTTCCCCAAGCTTCCATGGTTGATCTCCTTCTTCTCTCTTCAATTTCTTCAAGTCGTCTTCAAGCTCCCAACAATGGTGAACTCTCTCTCTCTCACTCTCTCTTGGCCTCTCTTTCTCACGGTTTTCTCTCCCTCAGATATTTTGTTTTTGACTTCAAAAAGATGAGTTCACAACTCATATGGCATATCTCTATATATATAAATATATCACACATACAAGCTTAACACAAGGGAGAGCCAAACGTGGCCTTACGAATCGCGCAAAATAAAATTTCAATTAAACTTCCTAGATGACTCTAAAAATTGTGCTGATCATAAATATGTCCCTTGTTCTGGTTTCTGAAGCCTGTAAGGCCTTCAATTTGCAGTACCAAGTTAACCACCCAAACGTTCATTAACGAATCAGACAAATTAGATTTCCAATTAATTTTCCTAAATAGTTCTAAAAATTCCCATTAATATATCTATGTACTCAATTCTGATTTTTGAACCCACAAAGGTCGCCAATTCCAGTTTTAAAGTCATAACTCAATAGATAGTTCTTCAATTCCAATAGATATAATTAAATTAAAACACATTATCCCATAGTTAAACAATGATGACTTCTCATAGGGCTGCAAATGAACCGAGCTTTTCATGAACAAGCTCGAGCTCGGCTCGTTAAGGCTCGTTTAAGCTCGGTTCGCTTACTAAATAAACGAGCTCGAGCTTAAATTTTAAGCTCGTTTGTTAAACGAGCCGAGCCCGAGTTCACTAATACTCGGCTCGATAGGCTCGCGAGCCTAAATATATATATATATATATATATAATTATATATATATTATTATAATTATATTATATATAAATAAATATAATTAACAATTAACAAAATATTAAACTTTGGAATTATATATATACACGTGTACACACACATATACATAGCAATCTTGAAGAGAAAAGTCTGGAGCCATGTGGTGGACTTTTATAAGCACTCACTATTGACCATATTTGTGCCTTGGACCGATGTGGGACTTCTTGCGCAAGTCCTCTCAGCAGCAAACACAAGTGTATCAAATGTCAAACTAATTGTCCCACATCGCCTCTGCACAATGTTGTTCAGCTAAAAGGATCTCTATTTATATCCAAGTGTAGTAAGCTTCTGGACTTCCGTTAGTTGGACTTGGCTAACAAGCCACCACGAGCCGAGCTCGAGCTAGATAAATTTTGTGCGAGCCGAGCTCGAGCCAATATATTTAAGCTCGTTTCGAGCTCGAGCCGAGCTTGAACATCTTGAAAATAAATCGAGCCGAGCTTGAACATTGATAAACTCGGCTCGGCTCGGCTCGATTACACCCCTAACTTCTCATACGCATTTTGGGGTCGTTACATTCTCTCCACCTCAATTGTTGAGCCCTAAGTTGTTGGGGGATATTGGTTGATCAAATACCCACACAAAAATTACCCATAATAGCCACAAATAGTTTGAACACCGTAACTGAATTTCTTTTGATTTTAATTTCTACCCATTAATCTGCTCATAGTTTTATAAATTGGGTTAGTCTTGCTTTTATGTATTGTTTTGTACAAGTCCCTCAATTGTTTTGCACTTGTACTGTAATCTTTGATACTCTTTGACTAGAATTTTATTTTAAGAGTTCTATTTTTTATTGTTTTATTTATTAATATGACCCAATTGTGATTTTTCTTTTCCTTTCTTCATTGTTATTATGATTTTTATTAGTCTGTTAAGTGGTTTTTTAATGAACTCTAGTATGCCACCAAGATGTTTGTTGAAAGACCTTAAAGGATTGTGGATTTTTGGACAGATTGAATCTTTTATACCTACATTGCAAGAATACAGACCAAAAATAGATATGGATTTTGCAATAGAGTTTACTAGTTATTGCCCTTCAATTTTGAGATATTTCCCAAGTCTTGTTCATTGATGCTTTGAAATCACTCCAAAAATAAGTGCAATTAGGATTCATACATGCTTGATTGATCTACTACACTCCACAGTTTGCTCCCATAACTGGGATTGCCTTTTTAATTCCCTTTATTTATTTATTTATTTTTTTTGGGGGGAGGGAGGGGGGGGAACCCCTTCAACTGGGCTTTCTTGTTAGAGAATTGTATTATGGTTAGTCTAATGTTTTTTGACAATAATTCCCTTTGTAGTTGTATGTGAAATGTTATGAATTGATCATCCAACTTAACTCTAAACTTTCTAGTGTTGTTTTCAGAAATGGATAAGACCCAAAGCATCAACATAGATTTTATTAGTACCATGCTCTTATGATGCACTCTAAATGTAGCCTATATCAATCCCGTACTGCAATTTAGTAGTGCTGGACTAGCATATGACTTTGTACACTTAATTAATAACTAAACAGAAATTTAACTCTGACCCACCTTTTGTAAATAGTTAAGTGATAAAATACAGCACAATTAATATGTTTTGCAATTCTTCATTTGTTGTGAGAAACCACATAACATTATATCCAACTAGAATAATAACTTCATAACGTCTTTGTGATGAACTACAATAACAAAAGGGTTTTTCTATTTTTGTCTCTTTTTTTTAACCCAAAACCAAACTGATATGGTCAATTCTCAGCCATTTTTTTCACCTACCAAATATTCTAGAAAAACATCTTACTTACAAGTACAAAAAGTACAACAATTTTTAAAAAAAGAACCAAGGTTTACAATAACTAACATAAGCAATATCTAAAGACCATGTTACCATGAACCTATTTCCAAAGAGACAAATTTGATGCAGAAAATGGATTAAGTTATTAGTCATGCATGTTCCATTCTCAGCTGCCTCCATGAAACAATGATGGAACCCTATTGAAGTTGCCTTTTTAAGGCCTACATAAATGCTAAAATTTCATCTTTTTTCATATTCATGCATCACAACTAGGCCACATCAATAGAGCTGAACTGCATAGTGAATGTTACTTCTTGCTGTGCATCTTGTAAACTGTAAATTTATTCTATCTACAATATGTCCTAGGTATATATAGATATATAAACCAAATGACTAACTACAAAATGCTAACTACATTCAGAATAATCTAAAACAAGAACTGTCAATCATTAGCTTTTGTCCACAAGGTCAATTTTATTCCCAACAACGACTATTATAACATCACTGCCTCGCTCAGTGCGAACCTCCTCAATCCATTTTGAAGTGTTCAGGAATGATTGCCTGCCTAAACCCCACCAAAAAAGTATCTAATGAAATAACAGAAATGTATCATACAAGATTTCTACAATTAATCAAGTAGAAATTATAGCAAGATGATTAGACAGTACATTTGAAATTACAGTACTTAAAGCACCGTCGTGGTGGACCGTCTATTTGGTACGTATATATATATATATCTTAGAAAATTCAGTTTATAAAAAAATATATGTGAAAAGGTACTTGACAACGAATGAATTTTTTTTTTTTTTTTTTTTTTTGGGGAGGGGGGGGAGGGGGAAGGAATTATAAAATAGCCACCAAATAGTTGAAGGAATGGCATGGGAGAGCTAACGGTATGTTGATAGGACATATGCTTAGAAAATTAAAGCAAAAAATGTGAAAACTTAACTAAAAATGGGTTGTTCGAGGAAAAAATTATGAAACAGTCACCAAACAGCCCAATGAATGGCACAAGCACCTTGCCTAAGCCTTTGTAAACTTGGGAGAGCTAACCTATGTTGATAGGACGTATGATTACAAAGCTAGCACAAAAAATGTGAAAATGTAATCGAAAACGAGCCATTTGGGAGCAAAATTATAAACCAGTCACCAAACAGCCCAAGAAACTACATCGACACCTCACCTAACTATAATCAAACTTGAGAGAGTTGACAACGTGTCTATAGGATGTACAGATAGAGAATTAGCGCAGAAAATATGAAAATATAGTCCAAAATGAGCCGTTTAAGGGAAAACTTTTTAAAGTAGCCACCAAACAACCCAAGAAATAACCTAGACACCTCACCTAACTATAATCAAACTTGCAAGAGATGATGGCACATCTATAGGATGTGTGGATAGAGAATTAGCATAGAAAATGTGAAAATGTAATTGAAAACGAGCCGTTTGGGGGGAAAATTCTAAAGCAACCACCAAACAGCACAAGAAACAGCATGGAAACCTCACCTAACTATAATCAAACTTGCGAGAGCCGATGACACGTCTATAGGATGTATGGATGGAGAATTAGCACAAAAAATGTGAAAATGTAACCGAAAATGAGTCGTTTGGGGGCAAAATTTTAAACCAGCCACTAAATAGCCCAAGAAACAGTATAGGCACTTTACCTAACTATAATCAAACTTGCGAGAGCCGAAGGCGCGTCTATACGATGTACCATTAGAGAATTAGAGCAAAAAATGTGAACAATTAAGTGAAAATGGGTCGTTTAAGGGTGAAATTATAAAACAGCCACCAGAGTCAGTGTCAGATTTGTTACTTTGGTGGTATGGTCACAAAGTTAAGCATCTGGGAAGCAATTCCACTTGCAATCCTTTGGACTCTCTAGATTTCAAGAAACGGACAATTTTCCAATAACAAAGAACCTGTTTTGGCAAAGCTTGTGGAAAGTAAAAAGATCAAAGTGGCAACATGGGTGAAGTTCTCAATTAATGGTTTTTTGTTTTTTTGTTTTTTTTTTTTTTGGATGGACTTAAGAATATCAAGGTGAAAGGTTGCATTAAATGAAGCCGTCCAAACCCTCCTAATCACTCTACCATTGTTGTGCTCTGTTTTATTTAGCTACTTATGCTTGCTGCCGTTTCTTCATTACTATCCTGCAGGTCTATACATGTGGCTTGGTATGATGATTTTTATGCTCTGTTTCAGAGCCTGTTGTTTTTCTTCTTATTTCTTCTTAGTTGTACCGGTATGAGATGTTTACTATTTTGTTTTGTTGGCATCCCACCAACCCTCGATGGTGTGTTTGCACATGATTGGGCATATATTTTGGTGCCAACCTAGTTGGAATTGAATTGTGTTGCTATGATACAAATTGTACCCATCACTTTGATGTATTATCAGTATGTATTCTGGTTATCATCAATAAAATTATCTTCATTTTGCTAGAAAAAAAAAAAAAAGAACAGCATGGTTGGTAAAGCTAATGGCTAGTCAATACGATGCTAGACTACATAATTAGTATTATACTTGTAAATTTGAAGAGTTATATAACTTTTGTTACAAGTGTATTCAGTAAGGAAAATGTTTGGTAGCCCAAAATTTTGTGGCTCAAATGGCTCAAATCTGTCAAAACGATGTCGTTTTACATCGTTTTGCACTCAAAACGACGTCGTTTTGAGTGATTTGAGCCATTTGAGCCACAAAATTTTGAGCTACCTAGCATTGTTGATTCAGTAAACACGAATTGTTATTTTATTTCTTCTTTTTTTTTTTTTTACAGATGGACAGTGTAATCGCTTGCTGTTGGATTTATTAGTTGTTTTATTTGGATGTTATGAAGTTTGTGTTGACTACTTTGTCTTTATTTTTTGATCATTGTTGGATTTTATATTTACTTTTGTAGAATATGGATATGCTTAGATGTTTTGGGTGGATTTATGAATTGAATGAACCTATATTTTGTTTAGATGGATGAGTATTGAGTTTAAAAATGCTTGAGTTAAATTGATTGTTACAGTATAAATTTATAATTTGTTTGGATGAATGAGTATTGCAATTACAGGTCATACCTTGAGAATGGAAAAAATTTCAATTTTATTTTGTAATAGTAATTTAGAAAAATAAATGACTTTTGACAACAAAAATGGTTGATCATGAAATCACCACACAAAATTTCACTTTTTCATAAGAAAATAATTTTATTACAATTCATTACTTTTGCCGACGAATTTATTTAGTCACCAAAAGAAGTTATTTTTAGCAATAAAATTAATTTGTTGCAATTGATAGCTTTTGGATACGAATTTAGTTGGTTGCCAAAAGTACTTGTCTGCAACAAAAAATTTTATCGCGAAAAGGCTCTTTAGGCAATGAATATTTTGTTGGCAATAGTTTTTTTTTGGCGACAAATCAAATAAACTAATAAAATAATATCATCTTTGGCAACCAAATTATTTTGTTGGCAAAATTAATTTTCAGAGACAACAATATTTTTGTTGCCAAAAACTTTTAGCGAGGAAGGATTAGCGACAAACATGGCGACAAAATTTGTTTGTCGTTGAAAGGTATTGGTAACCAATTACTAGCTTTTAGCAACCAATTTTTTTGTTGCCAAAAATTTAATTTCTTGTAATGGGTAGTGTTGAGGTAATATTAATTCAATATTTATGTTATTCTCAGAAGGTTTAAGTCCTCCCCTCCACATAAAACGTATTTTTCATCACTACCATTGCCTCCGCCACATCTTGTATTTCTTTCTTGATAACAAAGTCAAGAAGCCGCTGCTGCTCCATCTCTCGCTCTCTTCTTCTTTTTCTTCTTCTTCTTTATTTTATTTTATTTTATTTTTATTTTTTTAAAGGTTTTGTTTCTGTCTAGTTTGGCTTTCCTTAATAGTTCATGCATTGGTACCGTTGACGTTATCTCAAGTAAATTAATAATAGTTTGGCACTATTTCATCTTCTTCTTCTTCATTGTTTTTAATAATGATATACCTATTGGTATTGGCAATATAGTCATATATTAGGCTGTATTGGATAGTATCAAACTAATATATAAGTAAATAATGATATCAGAAGTATCCAATCCCTAATGTATTGACGGATATTATACGGCTGATATTTAAAAGCATGCTTCCTAGGTGTTCTTCAGTCTTTAGATTTTCGAGATAACAACTGTTTTGTCTTGAAGAAATGGCCACCACCAAAAATTTAATCTTAGGCCTCGTTTGGGAACAGGCTAATTTAGTAACTTTTTGGCTATTTAGCTAAAATATGAGGTAAAAAAAACTAGTATGTTTGGGATGACTTTTTGGTTTTTTACGAAAAGATGTGCAAAAAGTAGAGAGAAAAGAGAATCTTTGACTTTTTGGTATGAGTTGTTGGCTTTTTGGCTAATTTAGTAACTTTTTGACTTTTTGACTAAAAAAGATGGTTCCCAAACGAGGCCTTATTGTAAGGAAGGAATACCTCTTTGTGTTGGGTTGCTGATTTATCAAGATGTTTTTCCATGTTATGGTGGTTTTTTGATATGAAAGGGGGTGAGATGGTGTTGCTGATGGATTTGTGCTGGGCTACCTTATCGTGTTAATAGTATAGATTTATAAATTTTTTGTAAGTAAGGTTGTCATTAGTGATGTTTTGGTGGATTAGTTTTTCTCTCAACTTGTGGTTTGGATATGGATTTACACTAATTAGGGACTTCATTTCTTCATGTACAAGAGAGTGAACATTGGAGCAGTGAAGCATTGGTGCAGACAGATCTTGACAGGGCTTATGCACAGATTAGTCTTGATGAAATGCTGTTGTTGCTGGAGTGTTGCTACTGGTGTTGGAGTGTTGCTACTGCTATTAGAGTGTTGCTACTGTTGTTGGACATCATTTTTTTTTAATTTTTTTTTTATTTCTTTTGCTTTTAGTTGAATTAGTGTGTTGTAAATATAGATGTCAATGAAATTCAATTGAAAATTTTGTAAGAAATTTGGGTCTGATTACATTTGAGTTATTGATTTCATTTAATATTAAATCTTCGTTTTACATGATTCTTGTAAGATTTTATTTTTTCTTTTATTGTCTTTAAAATGTTCTGATGTGGCGTCATCGGGTGAAAACACTCATAATTATACAAGTTTTAGTTTTTTTTTTCAATCACTAAAAACTTATTTGATTGTCTTAAAATTATATATTCGATTACTTTAAAACGAACTTCTTAATTAATTAATTAATGTGTATTTGATTTTGTTGTTAAGTCAAAAAAATTAAATTAAATATATATTTAGCTTTGGTTGTGAACCTTAGGAAAAAAAATAAAAAATAAAAATTTGGGTCAAGTTGGGTTGGTGAAATCCAAAACCCATTCGGGATGGGGAGGGTAGTACCCATGGGGGATGGGGAATGGGGAATGGGGAATGGGGAATGGGAAAAAAAT
Organism: Camellia japonica; assembly: GCA_030407325.1. Classification (NCBI taxonomy): domain Eukaryota; kingdom Viridiplantae; phylum Streptophyta; class Magnoliopsida; order Ericales; family Theaceae; genus Camellia; species Camellia japonica. Next base: position 139,985,481 of record JAPPVO010000002.1, read on the forward strand.
AATTATAGGAGAATGGGGATGGAGAATTAATAACCACTCCAATGTGAATGTTCACACTGTCAATGTGAACATTCATATTGTAAAATATGAATGTTCATATCACCAAATTGCTAACCGTTTAAAAAATAGTTGTAAGAGTAAAAATGTCCATAAAATACTTTAAATATGAGAATTAGGATTTGATAGATCAAATGTTCAAATAATAAGACTTATTGAAATATAAGAATATCTTATGGACTAATTAGAATACAAACACTTAAAAAAAAAATTTAATAAATTTTTCATTCACGATCTGTATGAAATCAATTTATTTTAAATATATAGTCGACAAATTTAGGCTTGTTTTGGCAATTGGCTAATAAAAATGTTAAAATCATTACAAAAAAAAAAAAAAGAAAACGAAAAGGTTAATTAGTCTCTCTACTTTTTTATATATCTTCTTACAAAAAATTAAAAAAAAAAACTAAAATAATAAATTTCTAAAACAACCCTTAAACCAATTAAATTTTATTTTTTTGTTCACATAAGTTTACTGTGGGAAGTGATTTTTCTTTTTTTTTTTAAAAATGTACAAAAAAAAATATATAAATGTTATGATTTAAATAAATTAATAAATCAATAAACTATATATATATATATATATATATATATATTTTAATTGCCAAAATAGACCATAGTCACTCTGGCTTCCTTTTTGAGTGCAAGAAAATGAAATAAAAGTCACTTAACAGGGTAATGATCCCGTTTGGTAGAGCTGTGGAAAAGTAATTATAACTTATAGCCTAACACTTTATAACTCATAACTGTGAACATAAGTTAATTTTTTACTTATAAATTAAGGTCTCGTTTGGGAATCCTTCCTTTTAGCCAAAAAGTCAAAAAATTACTAAATTAGCCAAAAAGCCAACAACCCATACCAAAAAGTCAAAGATTCTCTTTTCTCTCTACTTTTTGCACATCTTTTCGTAAAAAGTCAAAAAGTCATCACAAACATACTAGTTTTTTTTAGTTCATATTTTAGCCAAATAATCAAAAAATTACTAAATTAGCCTGTTCCCAAACGGGGCCTAAGTTTCTCTTCCTCCACGCAAAGAATAAGTTAATTTTAACTTACAAAAAGTTATAAACTGTATTAAGTTAAAAGTTAAATAAATTGAGTTAAATATATTAAAATAATTTAAATTAAGTTAGAAGTTAAAATAAATTATAAATAAATCCTATCAAACAGGACAAATGAGATATTATGTGAAAGTGTAATAATGTAATCTTGGTTCTGGTGAGGATGATACGCACACTTTCACATTACACTTTCACATAATATCTCAGTCCAAATAGCTTCGTCCGTAAGGAAGTAAAGACAAAAAATCTCAGGGGTAGGGACCCATTTGAAAAATGTCTGGCTTCATGGATGGATAAAAAAAAGCCAACAAAGCCGACAGAAACCTAAGGGCTAGGGACCCACTTGAAACATGGATGGATAAGAGAAGAAAGTGGACAAAAAATCTTAGGAGGAGTAGGGACCCACTTGAAAAACGTGTTTCTTCGTGGATGAATGTAGTCCGCACGTTTCCGCAGGTAAACCACCGGCTATCACCTGTCCACTTCAACCCGTGTGGTGACAAACGCAACGGTCCAAGGAATAGGATGGAAAAATTTTCGGCCCCATGTTATTTGTTTTACATCGATTTTAATATGAGTAATGTTAGGAATAATAAAAAAATATTATGATAATAATTATGAAAGATTTTTTATCTTTAGATTATATATATAATAAAATATTATATATTAATTAAATGATGAAAAATTTTCATGATGTATTTTATGATTTTTTTTATGATCCCTAACATTACTCTTTTAATATAAGTGATTTTGGAAAATATTAATTGGATAGAGGAAATAATATAGGGGTATTTGGCAAATGTTTTTTTTGACTTTTTGAATTAAAATTTACAAAATAATAAAATAGGCTAAAATCTATATAATAAGGGAAGATAGTTTTTGAAAATGTATAAAATGTATGTGAGATACATTTGATATTAACGGTACAGATCTTTCCAAACAAAAATAAACGGCTGAGATGAATTTTTTTCCCGCCTGTCTCTCTGTCTCCCCTCTTTCATCTCTGCCCCCCCTCTTTCATCCATCCTCTTTCATACGCTCTTCTCTCTCTCTACCTCTCTTCTCTGCCTCTCACCGAGGAGATGAGATGGAGTGCTGCAACAGTTCCTCTTTCCGAACTCTGTAAGAGAGGGGAGTCGTTGCAAACCCCACTCTCTCCGACAATCCACAAGTTTCTTGCAACCCCCGATTCCAAGTCGACGTAAGTTGGAAGGCAGACCCCCTTCCGGAAAGGTCTCAATTTCTGGGTGTTCTTCAATTTTTTTTGGCTCACAGATCGAAATCGGAGAAACACGATGTGGCGAAGCAGCTTCGTCGAGACCCCTATAAAGTTCTCGGCGTCTCAAGGAACTCCACAGATCAGGAAATCAAAAGCGCTTATCGAAAAATGGCTCTCAAATACCTTCCCCTCTCTCTCTCTCTCTCTCTCTCTCTCTCTCTATTTTCTAATGATTGGTTTGGTTTTGTATTCAAAGTTGAAATTTTTGTCTAGGTTAGGATTTTTTTTCTTGTTATGACATTGCATAGATCAGTATTGAGAATTATTTAACAATTTTTGAGATCTTCACATTGTAGTTGATTCTGAAACGTTGGCACATTTTCAAATTTAGTTTTCCCTCTTTTTGGAAATAGAAGAAACTTTGAAGGACGAATTTACAATACTAAGGGGTGTTTTGGGAAGATGGTTATAATCTGATTTTTGGTGAAAAGCTGATTATAAGCAGATTATAATCAGCTTTTCTGTGAGAGAAGAGGAGATAAAAAATCTGAAAATCAGATTTTTTATCTCTTCCCAAAAGAGGCCTAACCTGTATCGTTTGACATTGTTTTGGTTTCCAAATGAAGAACAAAGTCGCCCTTTTTTTTTTATTGGGATAAATAATAAGAACAAATTTTATTTGGGTCAGTTGGATTTTTTTGTTTGTTTCCTCGGGTCCTAGATGATGTAAAAACTTGAGATTTGAATTTTTTTTCCCTTACCCTTTTGATAACAACTAAATGGAATCTAGATGGAAAATGAACAATAACACAACATTAGGGATTTGGTGTAATGGTGGCTGTTCATTGTAGTAACCTTCAATTTGTTGAATCTGTCTGTCTGTCTGTGTTCAATGTCTAGATTAAGTCAAAAAAGATTATAGACAAATATAAATGCCCAAGTGATGTTGTGTTGTGTTCTGTTCAGTTATCTGCTCATAATATCAAGTATCAATTCTGGGTTTTTCAATTCTTTTTTTTTTTTTTGTTGTTGTTGTTGTTGTTGTGTTCTTCAATTTTTATGTAGCTTTCAGCTTAATGTATTGGGCTTTTTGACATAGTGATGGTACAGTTAAAATGATTTAATATTTCTGTTATTTTTCTTGGTTTGTATGACTTCAATTCCTGGTTTTCTGCTTGAAAGCTAGGTAAAAACTGTACATTGCTGCCAATAAAATAGTGCACACAAGACCCATATTGTTAAAATTAATTGTTACTATAATAATAAGATAAATGGGTTGCCCTGGATTGAACAATTGGAATAAGGTGCAACGGTTAGGCATTACAGAACCAATCTCTTGGAGTGGACCCACGGAATTTGATGTAATCAAGAGCCACGAGCTCGAAAAGGTTTTCTTTCATTTGTCTATACACCACTCTTCTATTGCTTGCATTAGTTGAGTGGATACTAAACAAGTTGGGTATTCAGTATTTGGCAGTTGTGGGATTGTATGAGAGCCAAGAGGAAGCAGTTAGTAGGGAGGAAGTTAATAAGTTTATTTTAACAAGTTGAATTTGTTGAATTTGAATTTGTAGTTTAACTTTGCAATTTGAATTTGAATTTGTTAAAAGTTAAATTACAACAAGTTAAATTACAGAAAGTTAGAAAGTTAATAAAGTTAGAAAGTTAGAAGGTTGTTAACTACTAAATTAACGAAGAAAGAAAGTTTGAAGAAAGTTAGAAGGTTGTCGCAGGAAAGTTAGAAGAAACACCATATGTTGTTAACTGCTAAATTACAGAGAAAAGGTTGAGAAGCATTTGATTCCATGTGGGAAAAATATGAAACTTAGAGGAAATGGGTTATATTGGCATTCTGGAATTATTAGGAGTAATTTTAAACTTTATGACTTTAGAGATTTGAGTAAAAATTCAGGTAGTCCTCCAAAATTATAACTCACATATCCTTAGTTAGTTTCCTTTTATTTAATTTGTTCTTTATTACTTTCTAATTTGGAATCATGTTGGTCTAACGCTCTGGAATCATCTGGGTCATGCAAATACTTCAATTGTTGATAATTTGAGTTACAATTTTAGTTTAGAATTTGGGTTTATATATTTGAGTTAGAATTTGGAATCATGTCGGTCTAACACTCTTGATAATTTGAGTTATAATTTTAGTTTAGAATTTGGGTTTATATGTCTGGGTTTATATATTTGAGTTAGAATTTTGGTTTATATATTTGGGTTTATATATTTGAGTTAAAATTGGGAAATTATTGGTGAAATTGATATTGATGATATTTACACTTACTAACAGAGTATGTACACCCACCTTCCATTGAGTATGTACACCCACCTTCCATTGTTGTTTGGGATGTCCCAAAATAGTTAACCATCTTGAAAAGCCAAGAAACTAATACTGTTATCATCATTTTGTTAAGTTTGAATGCATTTAATAGATGGACAACTTTGAAAATTCTTACTATACTGTTAAAGTGTAAACATATTAACTCATAAATTTAATTTTTTTTCTTTCCTTTTAAACAAACCCAAAGTAATTGTTTGTGTTTGTTATTTTTTTTTTTAATGGAATATGATAAGTACTAAATTAACAAAAATAAATAAAACATGATATGCTTTTCAGTTGTCTTTGTAAAACAGATAGATGGAGAGACATTATACTATAGTTTGATTCTTCATCTACCAATATCCATTGAACGCCACGCCACGCCACGCCACGCCACACCTCACCTCACTCACTAATGATTTTGAAAGAGTTCTTTGTTATGATTGGCAGCACTTATTAACTGTCCTATTGGTTCAAAGGGGTTTTATTATTTGTTTGGATTTGTTTTCTGGGGGTGTAAATTGATACATGGACCAATTGTTAACCAAACATTTCTAACATTTTTTTATTTCTTTTTGTTGCTCACTCACTAATGATTTTGAAAGAGTTATTTGTTATGATTGGCGGCACTAATTAATTGTCCTATTGGTTCAAAGGGGTTTTATTATTTGTTTGGATTTGTTTTATGAGGGTGTAAATTGATACATGGACCAATTGTTAACCAAACATTTCTAACATTTTTTTATTTTATTTTTGTTGCTCACTCACTAATGATTTTGAAAGAGTTATTTGGTATGATTGGTAGCACTAATTAATTGTCCTATTAGTTCAAAGGGGTTTTATTATTTGTTTGGATTTGTTTTCTGGGGGTGTAAATTGATACATGGACCAATTGTTAACCAAGCATTTCTAACATTTTTTTATTTTATTTTTGTTGCTCACTCACTAATGATTTTGAAAGAGTTATTTGGTATGATTGGCAGCACTAATTAATTGTCCTATTGGTTCAAAGGGGTTTTATTATTTGTTTGGATTTGTTTTCTTTTTTTCTTTTTTTTTATTTTCAATAAATCTGCTGATACATATCAAACAAAGAATCTGCTGATCATTTATTTTATTTGATATGTATCAACATCTGATCAAATTTTATCTGCTGATACATATCAAACAATAAATCTACTGATACATATCAAAGTTTACATTCAAAGTTCATTCAAAGTATAAATAAATTTCATTCAAAGTTCTATCAATTTATCTGCTGAAATTTTTTCTGCTGATATGTATCAATAAATTTCATTCAAAGTTCTATCAACTGGTTTGTATCTCTATCTGATTGATTGGGGTAAATGATTTCTTTTCATTTTATATTGTTGGGTTTGAATTTTCCAGAATTCCCTCTAAAATTATCAAATTTACATTTGTCTTTCACACACTCGTATGAGCGAGTCTTGCATTCACAATAGCTGGAATTATTTTGTAACACTAATTAACACCCTTTCTAACACTGTCAGTCTGTCATCATAAGCATTACTTGAACACACCATCTCTATTACAATCCTAGAACAATATTACATACTGGAGACCTAACAATGAAATACAATATTACATATGTGTGTGTGTATTGGAGAATAAAACTAAAGGCACGGTGTAAATTCATCCACTAATCATTGGTTACAGTCCTAATTTTTAGACTAAATTTTGGTTACAATCCTAATTCTCAAACTAAATTTTGTTCAAAGTCATATAGTTGTGGATACAGTGGGATAATCTTTTCTTTTTCTCTCTGCTTCGAACCCCGATTGGAGCTCTCCGGTACCTCTGTCCCTCTCTCTCTCTTTCTCTCTATGCTTCATGTTTAAATTGTTGATTCATGGTCTAGTTTATCATAATTTCTGTTTCTGGTTCATTTCTGTTTATCATCATTTTTGGTTTATCATTTCTGTTTCTGTTTCTGGTTTATGCTTCATAGTTTATGTTTAAATTGTTTAAGTTCATTTTTGTTGGGTATTTTAAAAAAGAGAGGAAAAAAAATAAAGGGGTTCTTACCATATACTCCCTAGATTTTGGTATATAAAGCTTGGTTTCTTTGTTTTGTTTATTTATTCATTTGCCGAATTATTTAATTATGATTTCATTTTGCTTGCAAGATTTGATTGTTGTTGGCATTGGAAGGAATATATTTGTTCAGGCCGAAGTGAGTAATGCCTTTTATTGTCTTCTTATTCTTTGTGATTCTTCTAATTCTCAGACTAAATTTTGTTCAAAGTCATATAGTTGTGGATACAGTGGGATAATTAACCGTTCATTTTGTCAGTGCCACATTGCACTGTGATGGTTACATGTCCATAAAAAAAATAGTATTGATTCAATTTCTAAAAAGAAAAAAACTCTGCAACAATTTGTTATGCTTATGATATTTTAAATTATTTAGTTTGTTTTTATGAGAGAAATTGTTAGAAGCTAATCCCAAATACTGGTTGGCTATGTGGATCATTTTCCATATGGCTTCATTCAAAGTTATGTCATCTGGTTTATTTTCATTTTATATTGTTGGGTTTGAGTTTTCCAAAATTCTCTCTAACGAGCTGTTAACAGGTTATTTCTGCTCTCCAGTCTCGGCTCGCAAGGTAAGATGCTCGCTCCCTTTGTCTTTATGTTCCCTTTCTCTCTCTGTATTTCTGCCTACCCATTTTCTGTTCATTCCCCTCCTCTCGCTGCTCAATCTTTTTGAGTTTTCCAGAATTCTTTTAGGGTTGTTTGCCTATGCCATTTTTACAAAACTGACTACATAAAACAATTTTGGAAACACATCAATCTGTTACAAAAGATAGAGTTTTAGGTAGATTACTCTACTTATATTTTCCGACTTTAGTTCTATGTCTTATGATAAGGTTTGGCCTCAGGTAATGTTTAATAAAGTTGAAAATTAAAAAGTAAGTATTGAAAATTGAATGTTAAATTTAGTGAATTAAAAAGTTGTTTGATCAAAATTTAAGTACTAAACTAAAAATAAATTGTTTGATATGTATAAGATAAAATTTGAAATTTATTATTTTCAAATCGTTATGTATTTTAATCGTTGTGTATGGTTCATCGCTATTAATCTCTCTGTCGGGTTGTTCTGTGTTGCCCTCTTCTCGCTAACTTGAGGCGATTGAATAGCAAACTGATACATTTAACTTTGATACCGAGTTCGTAAAAGTAGATTAGGGAACCCTCTTCGATCTCATTTTGGTTTGGTTTTCTTCTCCCTTTTTGATCTCATTGATGATTGAGATTTTATCATTTTGATTGCCTAATGACTTGGTGATTAGGGTTTATTGATTTTGATTGTATTGTGGTTTCGAAACTTATTTGTTAATTTATGTAAAGCGTGAATTTGTGGTTGAGAAAACAATATTGTTCATTAGTGATTTCTAATAGCGGTTAGGTTCTACAATTTTTTTTCACAGAAATGGGATATTGTTTTTTTTTTATTTATTATTATTTTATTTGGGTAACAAGAAGAATTATGTTAAAATTGGGGAATTATTAATTGTATTGATATTGATGTTATTTAGACTCTTCCCATTGTTATTTTGATGTCCTAAAATGCTTAACAAAGCCAATATAGTTAGGTTTGTGTGAATGCATTTAACAGAGGACAACGTTGAAACTTCTTAATAAAGTCAAGTTACTTATGTGTTATGGGATATTTATGTTTTCTTTGATTTGGAAAACAAGAAGAATTATATTAAAATTGGGAAATCTAGGGAGTATATGGTAATTTATAATTTGCAAGATATCTGAAAAATTATTGAGAGGAGTTAGAATTCCATAGAGAAACTAATGGATTCACAAAAATTCTTATTTATATCACTTGGGAGAACAAGAAAGTTGGTACTTGCAATTTGTACATGTTTGAAATGATTTGGCAATTCTAGACATAAAGGGGAATTTTTTTATGATATTTGCTAATATTTTGTGAGTTGATGAAAAACGCGTGAAAAAATTGCGTCTTACTGTTTGGTGAAAGTGTTGGAATATAAGTGTGAGAATATAGATAACATGTTGGTTGAGAGATTGATTACCTCCTTACGCATTTCCTTGGACCTGGTATTTGTTACCATGTGATATTACTACCCGTCATCACTGACCTATGTTTTAGGAGAATCAAGGCAAGTGTGTAGTGGGGTTTTAAATGGAATGGAACCACAAGAAGGTATTGGGTCATATATGTAAATGACATTGCAATTCAAACCAATCTTTTTACAACTGACCTATGTTATAAACAACTCTTCAGGAACACGTAGATTAATTATTTGCTAGATGAACATTATTAGCTAAAAATACTAAAAAATCAGCTTTGAACCAACTTTTCAAAAAACCCATAATTATTAGGATTGGTTAGAATAAGTGTACATTAAAATTAAGGTATTTTCGGGTGCAAAGTTAACACCAGTGTTTGATTTTGGATTTTTGAATGGATTAATTAATTTTTTGCTGCTCAACCACTCTCTAGCAGAGCGCGTCCCAGACACGCTGATTTAGCTTCGCATCCAGGTAATCGTCTCTTTACTTATAGGCTTTTATTTTTCTTTTTCTTCTTCTTCTTCTTCTTTTATTTCTATTTTTATTTTTTATTTTTTATATTAATTATAAGTATATGTTAAAGTTTGGTAGGCTTATATGCCACTAAACTGGGTTCCATTTTTTTTAAAAAAAATTTGGTGGGTTTGGATCCGGATCAACATTCTTTATTTGTTTATTTATTTTTAAATTGAATATCTAAATCTAGGGAATCACTATCCTCAATTGGGATAGTAATCCCATTATTTAATATGTTATCATACACTTGAGCCACACCAAATCACAAAAATATTCACCAATCCCATTTTCACAGAAATCACAGAAGTATATGTTAATAAGTTATCATAAACTTGGGACATACTGAAGTTTGGTTGCAATATCAATTAAGTGAATTGAATAGTATAGCATATTGCTCCATGCATCAGTTCATTTTTACACTGCCATAGCCCCATGAATAGAGCTTCAAGCCCATGACCCTTGCTTTGGGTCTCTGCCAACTGTTATTATACCCGGTGTGTTAGTGTTCCCCTTCAATTACTATGCATTTGTTTACACCATTAACATTTATTGTATACAGTTTTTATTTATTTATTTTTATTATTATTATTATTTTATGGTTAATTGATGGAATGTTTTTAACATATTTCAGGGAGGAATTTAAGGATGAGGAGATGGTTGATGTGAAGTCATTACACATCCGAAACTTTCTCTGAAGTTGAGTTTGTTGGTTACTGCTTTGCTTTGCATTTAACAATTGTTAGGATACTCATATCCAGCAATTGTTTGAAGAAAAGAGATTATAACTGTTCAGGTATTTGTTAAAATAAAAGGAAATACTGGATTAATGTTTTGGTCATTTGTATGTGTCCGATCTATCTTATCTTTAACTCCGTGAATATTGATTGGTTGGCGATTTGAAATTGCAGTTGAAGTGCTGCCTCTTTTGTTTTCAATAGCCAACTTTTGTTTTAAGCTTCTGCTATATTACATAAGGATTTTGAAGCTGTCTTCTTTGATTGAAATTTTTATTTTACAATTTTTAAGCTAGGGATATATTACAATTTTTAAGCTTTTGCTATATTACAATTTTTTTTTTTAACTTGCTCTTATATTTTGATTTGCAATATTGGTAAACATTATAAATCCGATATGTTTGTTTCTTAATTTGCATTAAGATTAGAGGAGTTGTTATTTTATTTGAGTTTTGTAGAGCATGTAATACAAACAAAATTGTTACAAGTTCTTTAAGAAGAAAAATATTTTAATATATTTTTATAACTGCATTTTAATCTTAATATTATTTACACCTTGCCTTTAGGAACGGGCATACGGTAGGTCTTTAGGCAGAGCACTGGCTGGTGTGCATTATTTGATATTTAATTTTTTTTTTTATATTTGAGAGTACATTGTAGAGTACAGTCTGTTAAATATATTTTTATAATTGCATTTTAATCTTAATATTATTTACACCGTGCCTTTAGGCACGGGCATACGCTAGTAGTCAATAAGATAAAATATCACATTAAATTTATAATTATTTCATTTTTTCTTTCACAAACATCACATCCAATTACAAAAAAATCCAACTATCTTTCTAAACACAAAATTTTTAACTTACTAAAATAATCAAAAACTAAAATATCTTATTAAAATAGTAACTTTTCAACCCCTCACATAGTGATAAGTAGATAGAAATTGTTAAATTTATAATAAAATATGAAATCTAACCATTAAAATAAATAAGTTTAAAAAGTAACAATTCACGCACAAAACTCAAAAAACAAAATCGGTTACTCTCTATCCGGGAACGAAACAATTATAGGGTGTTTTGAGAAGATAATTAAAAAATAATTTTTTAAATTTTTTTACTTTTTCAACTTTTTTGTATAAAATATGTTAGAGGTGATATAATCAAAATAAGTTAAAAGTTGATTTTTGACTTTTTATTTACTTCACAAATGGCCTCTATGTGTTGGTTTTGAGACAAATTCATATCATATTTTAATTTTATATTTTCTTAAAACAATAAAATTAAATATTTTTTATTAAAATTTTGAGAAATAATTTGTCAGATAATAAATAGTATAGAATAATATTATAAGACTATTAAATAATCACTAAAATAAAAAATAAAAAATGCCGTGGGTCAAAGTTCCAAAAAAGGGACTATCTTATTTCTTACAAGTGGCTACATTTTTAGCTTCTTTGTCCGTCTACTTCACAGCTTAGGATCTTTCCGAGCGCTGAATTGGTCGCCCGACTCCATCCCTCGGCGATTTGTTTTGGGGGAAATTACTATAGAATAAAGATTTTTAAAAATAATTACATATTAGTAAAAAACAATTATGATTTTAAATATTAATATTTATTATATTTTTGTAAGTATTTTTTTTCTATTTCTCTTTTTTTATTGAAAGATAATTAAAAGTAGAAGTTTAATTATATTTTTTACTCTTATAATTTAATTTAAATTTCACTTTGGCCTTTATAATTTTAATGTAAATAATTTAGTCTCTACACTTTAAATTTATTTTCGAGTCAGTCATTCTATTTAAATTAAAGGTTAAAATTAATAATTTTAAGACAATTGTCAATTTTCTAGGGTATGCACATAGACAAATTTAACAAAAATTTAAATGAAATGATCAAATTAAAACTAGACTTACAGTGTAAGGATCAAATTGATGTAATAATCTTTCATGTGTGAAGGTTTATTTCCTTCCTTTGCACAGCCATTTTCTCCTCCTTTGTGGAAGCTTGGATCCTTCTTTCCATGAAAGTTTTTATCTCTTTGGGAGATCTTGTGATACCGTTGTAACAAATTGATCCGATTTGTTTTGAATTGAAAATTTTTTTTTCCCGATCTATATAAAAAATATGTAGAGATCAAATTGTTTAAATTGAAACTATATGCACTGAAAGGAAATTTGGGTCAAACTACATGGGTGAAAAGTGTAACTAATCAAAAAATAAAATTTGAAATAATTTTTTTTAAAAAATAGAAAAATACTATACAAAACTTAATAAATTTGATTATTATGTAATGTATCATAAAATAATAAAATTTTAAAAATTAAAACGTTGCCACTTCATGATGAGATAAATGTCACATCATTAACTAAAAAAAGTCTATAATATTGCTAATTTGTATAAAAATATTTATATTTTTTTTTTTTTTTTTTTTTTTTAGGATAAGTTTATTTTGGGGACACTTGCGGACCCATTCTATCAATCAAACTTATTATAAATCCGGTTCATTTTTTTACTTATCAATACTCCTAAAATGCCCTTAATTTACTTTCTTCATCTTCATTAGCAACTCTATTACGACTTACTCCTCCTCCACTAGTGATCACCTTCTATCGTTGTTTCTGACCGTCTCCTATGACCACCTTCGACCTCTAGCGACTACATCCGACAATCGTCTCTAACTACCAGCCACTACCTTTGACCTTCGGTGACTTTTGACAATAGTTTTCATTGATATTTCTCTGATCATTTTTAATAAAAATAACATATATCACCACGATGCTACTACTGCCACCACCCAATCACTTACGCCTCGTTTGGGAACAGATTTTTTTAGTAACTTTTTGACTTTTTAGCTAAAATATGATGTAAAAAAAACTAGTATGTTTGGGATGACTTTTTGACTTTTTACAAAAAGATGTGCAAAAAGTAAAGAGAAAAGGGAATTTTTGACTTTTTGGTATAGATTGTTTGCTTTTTGATTTTTTTTAGTAACTTTTTGACTTTTTGAATAAAACAGCCACTTGCCAAACGAGACCTTATTCTCATAAACTCACTCACTCACATTTACACATACACACATGCACTCACTCACTTACTCACTCATTCACTCATTGTCATTTATTCACTCATAGAAATACAACCACACACAGAAATAGCACAGAGTAAGTAACAAAGATGTACAAGTCTAATAAGTTTATCAAAACTATATTAGTGATAAATTTATCACAGATAAATCATTAATGATTGTCACTGATAACTTATCACTGATATCAATGATATGTAAAAAAAAAAAAAAAAAAAAAAATTTACAAACGACAATTTTGATTCACTTACTCTTACTCTTGTTCAGTCATTCACTAACTTACAAGAACCCATCTTCCCACCACACATAGAGAACAAGAGAGGTTAATAAATTTATCACTGAAAAGAATCCTAAATTTGAATCTAGTTTGTAGCAAATCTAGTTTACAAGAGAGAGGGAGATGGAGAGGTAAGCGAGACACCATTGTTTAGAGTCATTTGGGGTTAATTTCAATGCTAGAACAACTAGATCAGTATAGACATAGATGACGTCGCCAAAAAATGGTGGCTAACGAGGATAATGATCATAGATGAGGCAGTATAGTGATGTGATGGTTGTGTAGATCGGCAACGGTGAAAGCGAATCAGCGATGATTAAATGTGGATCGACGATGGTGAAGTACAAATCTGTGAAGGAGGTGGTGAGTTTGTGACATCAAATGTTGTTAATGAATAGTTACGTAGATCGAAGACAGTAGAGATAGTTGGTGAACGACGACGACAACTGAACGATGATGGTGGTGGTAGCAAGTGGTTGACGATGGAGACGGTGGTAGTGGACAGTGGTGATGTGAAGCTTTTGGAGAAATAGTGGAGAGAGAGAGAGAGAGAGAGAGAGAGTGAGAAGAATTTAATGAGGGCAACACAGGGAACGTAGGATTTATTAATGTATTCAAAAAATTAACAGGACTTATAGGTATTTAAGTACACTAAATGAGACTAGCTGGTGACCCTTTATTGCTCTTACAATTTACTCCATGTACTATTTGTCTCCTTAAAATTTTAAAAATAAGCACATAATCTAAAGTAATTTTTGGATTAAAGTGCACTGTCAAACATTTCATCCAAATTAACAATAAAGTGTAAAATGCATGTTTGGACAAAAGAGGATAATATATCCATATCTAAAATTTCAGGGATAAACTGAATGTGAATCCCAAAAAAAAAATAAAATAAAAAAAATGATGAAAATGCACATAATTTACATAATGAGATTACTTATACACAAAAATATTTTAATCTTTCTTCAAAACTTACTATGGGTGTAAATGGTACGCTTGAATTCACAAACCACAGGTTATGTTTGAAGTGTCAAAAGGTAAGATAAATAAACCACAAAGATAAAATAAAATTTCTCTCTTTTTTTATTTGTTTTATAATTGCACTAGGTTTGAGAAGTAGAAATATATATTAGTTTGTTTGGCTAGCGCTTTTTGATTAAAAGAACACAAAAGACAAAATAGGTTAAAAAGACTAATAAAATAAAATGTCACATTCGAACCATAATCATTTCACTTATTTCTCATAAAAAAAAAGGGCAAAAAAGTCAAACCAAACAAAATTTTAGCCCTAAACTAAATAGTTAAAAAATCAAAAAGTCAATTAAAAAAATCGATTGCCAAACAACAACATAGAGAGAGAGAGAAAAAAAAAAACTCACGGTTTAGTTATTTCCAAGCATTTCTCGTTGTACTTAAGTCACTCAAAGGTATAACAAAATAATCATTAATTTTTTTAGATAAACTTCCCTTCATGTTTTATCTTTTTACATTGTGCCATCAACAATGCTTGGGAGTCCAAATTTTCATAATCCGAATAGCTTGAATGTTTCAAAACGACGTCATTTTGAAGGTAAAACGATGTCGTTTTGATACATTCGATCTATTCGAACCAAACAAATTCGAGTTACCAAGCATGTTTTTTTGTGCCATACCCCTTTTTTTTTTTTTGGGTGAGGGAGGGGGGGGGGGGTGGGTGGGTGCTAATCTGGACACACATAGATTATCTAAATAGTTTACTTTGTAAGCCTTGCAGTAAAGACTATCAATGTAAAATTTTAATTTTATCGACCAACAATAAATACGAAATATATATATATATATATATTATTTTATAAATGAGATTATTTAAGTTTACAATCTTATTTGTATTTTGTTTTATAAATTTAAATTCTTTTTATTGAATATGACACAGTATAAAGAAATCATAATTTATTTGATATTTATAATATTTTTCAATAATATTACGGCTCCAAACATAAAAATTTAAAAATTATCTAGAATTTCACATCGATGGCTCAGATTGATTTCATATGTAAACTCTTATACTACACTAATTCAATTTTCACTATAAATCATTATATCTAAAAAAATGTGAATAGATATAATATTTTTGTAATTTTTTTGTTTCACGCATATATTTGGGAAAGATAGTTTTCTCAAAACAATTACTCACTGATCAATCACATACTCAAAATAAGAAAAATAAAAAATAAATATTAAAGATTTTAAAAATTTTATTAAATTATTTATCAAATATTTCATATAAATATAAGACCGATATTATATAAATTTCATATAAATCTCACACTCATATAAAATATTTAATAAAAAATTTAATAAATTTTTTAAAACCACTAACATTACTCAATAAAAAAATGCCAGGCCAAACTTGCTTATATCACCCGCAAACCACTATAGTGTCATACATATAACCTCACACGCACGCAACACATCAACTTGACCCTTGACAAAACAGCTGTTCTCTCTCTCTCTCTTCCAACTCGTTGCAACTGTGCGCCGCCCCCATCCCCACAGCCTGGCCACTGGTCATTTGCCGCGTTCCCATATGTGCTTATTTGTCTATATATAGTCACTTCACTTCCCATATTAAGTAATCTACCCACTTCGTTGTTATACATATTTAAGTGCCTTAAAAAAATACATATTTGATCGTCACTTTGTGGGTTTGCGCCGCAAAAGCAAACTTAACTGCTGCTGCTCACCACTCTCAACTCTCATCCCAAATCATACTTGTAACCACTACTATACTCTATGGATTTGGACATGGAAATCGATATGTTTTCTCACTTTTCTGACCCACTTCCTACTTTCTGGTCCAACAACGTCCCGGAATCACCGTCGGTGTCAGATTGTGGCAGTGGTGCTCGGCCAGCTGCTAGGTTTTCTGACGAGGAGGTTTTGTTGGCTTCAAGCTGTCCGAAGAAGAGAGGAGGGAGGAAGAAAGTCAGGGAGACTCGGCACCAGGTGTACCGAGGTGTCAGGTGGAGGAACAACAGTAAATGGGTCTGCGAAGTGCGCGAGCCAAATAAGAAGTCGAGGATATGGCTCGGGACGTTTCCGACTGCGGAAATGGCTGCGAGAGCTCACGACGTTGCTGCGATTGCTTTGAGAGGTCGGCTAGCTTGTCTCAATTTCGCCGATTCGGTTTGGAAGCTGCCTATTCCAGCTTCATTGAAGCCCAAGGATATTCAAAAGGCGGCGACGGAGGCGGCAGAAGCGTTTCGGCCATCCTTGCAGTACCTAGAGGTTTCTGGTGACGTAACAAAGCCGGAGAATGTGCCGGCGACAATGCCGGAGAAAATATTTTACATTGACGAGGAGGCAGTTTTCGGGATGCCGGGATTGCTTGCAAACATGGCAGAAGGATTGATGCTACCTCCTCTACTACCTCACTGTGCAGGAGGAGAGTGGTACCAGGGTGATGACGTGGAAGCTTCTGATGACGTGGCACTCTGGAGCTTCTCAATTTAAGAACCTTAGTCGTTTTGACTTTTGTCTAGTCAGAGAAAGAAGGAGATTTTTTAAAACTAGATTACCATACTTTTAATTTTTTGTTAAAGTACGGAAATTATAATTTTAGTGTTTGAAAAATTACTATTTTAATCGGTTATTTTAATTTTTTTATTATTTTAGTACGTTAAAATTTTTATATTTGAAAAAATAATTTGATTTTTTTGTAGTTAGATGTAACATTTGTAAAAGAAAAAATAAAATAATTATGAATTTGATGTGATATTTTATCTTATTAATTATTTTAGTTTATTTTATTTTATTTTATTTTATTTTTAATTAATTTTAGCCTAAAAGTAGTTCTAACCAAACACTCCATTATATGAGAAAAAAAAAAAAAAAAAGAAAAGGAAAAAGACAAAAGAGAGATATTTTTTAAAAAGTAATTTTTGGTTCAAGTACGGCAATTATAAGTATATGAAAATAATTTAAAAAATGGAAAAAGATTAAAAATAAAAAATAAAAAAATATGCGTGCTCTGGTGTAAGGATCTATCCTATCATCAACCGAGGTTTATGAGAGGTTTATGAGTGTAGTGTGCATAGCGTATAAAACTGTAGAAGTGTTTGTCTTTGTGTTGACTTTTTGCGTATTTTAATTTGAGTTAAAATGTTTGGTTTGGAAGGAAATTTTTGAGTTTTTTAATTTGTTTTTATGAGAAAAAAATATAATAATTATAAATTAGATACTCCTTCCGTCTCAAAATAATGGTCCTTTTTGGGAAATTTAATTTTTTTTGGTAGTACAATTATTGCATTTGAGAAAAGTTGATTTTTCAAAATTACCCTTTTGATAGTATATTTTTTGGGAATATCAATGTCATCATTGTACTTTTTATATTGTTTATTAATTTAAAAGAAGGGCAAAATAGGAAATTTACATTATTTTTGTACTTGATTTTTGAAGAGGGACTAATATTTTAGGACAATAAAAAATGGAATAAGGGACTAATATTTTGGGACGGAGGGAGTATGATATTTTATTTATTAGGATTAAAATATCTTATTTTATATTTTGTGGCCACGTGGTGTGTATAATGTGTAAAACTGTAAAGGTAGTTATAAATAAAAGGAATATTTCTCATACAGTTATTGTTAAGCAGACTTTTCGATTTGGGTGCCAAGGTCCAATTGGTCAGGCCTCCATTTTAATAGTTCTCTTGGTCAAATGAAGCATATTATTGGTAGGTCAGTTTGTTGCATGTTGTGATTAAAATTTAATTTATTTAATTTAGTTTATGGGTTTATTTTTAGATTTTATTTTGATAATCTGAATTGTTTTATGTGTAGAATTTATTGAGTATTATATCTTTGTAAATAATCATATTGATAGGATATTAATAATTATTTGATCAGATCAAATTTCTATTAAAAAAATAAACGATGAAAAAAAAAACAGTTGACAGAATTCTGATCCGATTAAATAATTATCGATATCTGATCAACGTAATCTTTTACAAAAATATAGTACTCAATGAGTTTTACAAAAACTCTTTAATGTAGTTTACCCAAAACTTACTAAAGAATTTTTATACTCTTTTTGAAATGGTTTGAAGAATCTTACATTCTTTTTTGAGAGCGTTACATTAGAATGTTATATTTGGTACTAATGAATTACATTGGAGTGTTACACTAAGGAATTTTTTTAGAATGTTATATTAGAGTGTTACGTTGGAGAAAAATATAATAATGATTTTTTTTTTTTGAAGTGTTACAGTTTAAAATTATATGTTAGCCCAAAGCTTACTAAGGAGTTTTTGTACTCCTTTTGAAATGTTTGAAGAATTCCATATCCTTTTGGAATGTTTGAAAGATCTAATATCCACTAACCAACCGACCTGAAACGAATTTTTGTACTCTTTTTGGAATGGTTTGAAGAAGCTTACATCATTTTTTTGGAGTGTTACATTAGAATGTTATATTTAGTACTCATGAATTACATTGGAGTGTTACACTAAGGAATGTTTTTGGAGTCTTAAATTGGAGTGTTACGTTTGAGAAAAGTGGAGTAATGATTTTTTTTTTTAAATTTTTTTTTGAAGTGTTACATTGGAGTGTTACAGTTTAAAATTATATATTTGCCCAAAGCTTACTAGGGAGTTTTTGTACTCATTTTGGAATGTTTGAAAGATCTCATATTTCAAGTCATTTTTATACCCATTTTGAAATGTTTTCCCAATAAAAAAGATTCCCATATAAAAATTAATCCTAAATTTAATTTCCATAAATTATGTACCTTACCTTTTTAGCACGAAAGAATAACGAAAAGGAAACATATTAGAAATAAGGGTATAATCGTAAACTCAATTTCCAAATAATATATTAAACCTACATTTTAAAAATCAATGGGACTAATTGGTCTATAAGAAAATTCTTGGGACTAAATAGATTATCATTCCCTAAGATAGGATTTATAAATAAATTTTTCCATATATATATATATCACAATTCAAACGCAAAAAAGATTTATATTTTAGCTTTTTAATATCAAAGGACAAAGGAAAAAAAGAAACAAAAAATAATAAACATATATTTAAAGAGAGAGAGAGAGAGAGAGAGAGAGAGAGAGAGAGAGAGTGTGTGTGTGTGTGTGTGTGTGTGTGTGTGTGTGTGTGAGAAAAAGAAATTTACAAGTGACGCGTTCAATGGGAATAAATTAAAATGAATATATATATATATATATATATATATGGGCGAATTACACTAACTGTCCTTATAGCTTGGGACTTGTCTCACTTTGGTCTCTGACCTTTCAATTGTGATATATTAGATCTTGAATTTTGAATCTCGTTTCAAATAAGGGCAATTGAAGATACTGTTACTCTATTTGAAGGGCAAAGTTGTGAAGATGTGGTGAGGCAACTAACAGAGATTCTAGCAAGGAAGGCATCTGCAAATGACGTCGGTTTGCAATCGTCGAGCTACCGCCAGTGATCCAAGAACATTCCTCTATCTTGCTTTTTTTTTTTTCATGTATTTTTGCTTGGGAGTGGGCACTTATAGTTTCAACTCTCTTCTGTACCACTTTGATCGGGATTTGATCCTTAACATTTAATTAGAAGAGTTTTGTTTTGCAAATCTGAATGGCATGAATGACACAACACTGAGCATCAAAACCATTTTGTTTTGAATTTTGAAATTGAAAATGGTTGCATTTCAATGAGTTCTGAATTGAATATCGACCCTATAACTGACCAAAACACAAAATATAACTCAAGGAAAAGAAAAGAAAATGAAAACATCCCAAACATACCCTTTTATGCTTGCCGGAATAAAATGGACACAAAATAGAGCATCACCGGTCGACCGCTCAGTCAATCGCCTGTGACGACCTTGACCTCCAAACTAGTACATTATATAATTTAAATAAGTTTAATTGCATGATTATGTGCTTGATTGTGTGATTACATGTTTAATTCTATAATTATCTGTTGATATATGGAATACCTGTTTAAATTGACAACTTAGAGTCGGAAATTGGAAGCCTAAACGGCTTCAGAAACCGAAATTGACTAGCCCAATAGGCTAATTAGAATATTTAGAATTTTATGGTGACTTCAATTGAAATTTGATTTGGA
Organism: Camellia japonica; assembly: GCA_030407325.1. NCBI lineage: Eukaryota > Viridiplantae > Streptophyta > Magnoliopsida > Ericales > Theaceae > Camellia > Camellia japonica. Next base: position 140,005,937 of record JAPPVO010000002.1, read on the forward strand.
TCAAAATAATTAGAATAAACTGATTGGATTAAATAGAATTAAGCCTAGTTAATTAACCTTAATCAGCTTTGATTAGGCTAAGCTAATTACATCTTATATAAGGCTCAATTTAAGCTTATGAACTCATTCTATACACTCTTGGGCTGAGATTTGAGAGAGAGAGGGGAGTTGAACTCAACACTTTAATGAGAGGAAGGAGAATTTGAAGGGAATTACTGGAGAATTGGAGAATCAAGCTAAGACCACACTTAAATTCAACACTAGGTATGGCATTTATCACTAACTCATGTAGATATGGCATATAGTAGTTGAATTCCTCTCATTTTCGAACTCATTGGCATGTTATTGAAGGAAAGAAGCAATGAATATCATAAAATGGAAGAATGGAGTTGAATTGCTTACATGCATGCATATTTTGAGTCGGAATTCATGAAATTCAAACATGCATGGCACAATTATACCTCATTTTGGAGAATCCTTCATGTTTTCATGCCTCTCATGTCACTTGAATATGTTTTGAATATGTTTTGAGGAGATATACACTCAATTTGAATTAAACATTATTTCATAACTTGAAATTGAAATTAATGGTTGAGAATTTTCCATGATTTTGAATAAATGGTTTCAATTGGAAGTATTTTTATGTTATATAGTGATTCTCCATGTTTTTATACCAAAAACACAAGATTTGAATCTTTGAGTATCAAGTTTGAACTTCAAACACAGTTCTGGAAATTCCAGAATTCGTGCTGTCCGCTCGAGCGAAGGAGTCCACGCTCGAGCGTGGAATTCAGGCTCCCAGAAGTTACTGAAATTTTATAGTTCGCTTGAGCAACCAAAGTGGTGCTCGAGCGAGGACCCTTTTTCTTAATATTCCACTTGAGCGACCATCGAGCTGGAATTTCGTGTATCCAGTACTTTTGTAGATTGCTCGAGTGACGGATACCACGCTCGAGCGACCACTTATGTTTTTGAACCCCCGCTCGAGTGTGGGAAGTTGCGCTCGAGCGGATACCCTGTTTTCAGCAAAATTTTACTAACTCTTTTAAGTGCATATTTGCATCCTCATGCCATTCCAAGCATTCTTAGGCATCATTTTTAGACTCATATAATCATACAGCAAGTTAGAGACGCACAAAGAGAATTGAATTAAAATGAAATGGAATTTCATTTATACTTTGTTATGTATTTCGTTTAGGTGGACGCCCGAGGCTTAGCGTCACCACAAACCACTGTGAGTAATAACTTTATAAAGATATGTTAAAGTTATTCCTATTTTCGAAAATGTTATTGCTATTGAGATTGATATATAATTGATTAAATGTTTTATTGAAATGTTATGATGATTTACCAAAAACTGCTATTGTTCATCGAATGGTTTATTGAAACTCTGGTTTCGTATAAATGAATGAAGTTCTCTTTGAAAATGTATTCATGACTCAATAATTATTGACCTTTGCTTGGGAGAGATTAATACCATGGCCCATTGATCGTTGCCTGGGGGAGATTAATAGCACGACCCATTGACCCTTGCTTGGGGGATATTAATACCACAGCCCATTGACCCTTGCCTGGGGGAGATTAATACCATGGCCCATTGACCCTTGCTTGGAGGAGATTAATACCATGGCCCATTGACCTTTGCCTGGGGGAGATTAATACCACGACCTATTGACCTTTGCCTTGGGGAGATTAATACCACGGCCCGTTGACCCTTGCCTGGGGGAGATTAATACCATGGCCCATTGACCCTTGCCTGGTGGATATTAATACCACGACTCATTGATCCTCGCCCAGGGGAAACAATACCGTGGCCCACTGGATGATTGGAATGTAGAAATCTTTGCTGTTAAACCTTAATGGTCGCATCGGCTATGATACATTGATTGGCCCTTGAGGTCCTATTGTTATAACAACATTGTTACTCTATCGAATGTACTACATGTTAGTTTGAAAGGGGTATTGATGTTAAGATTGACATTTGTAATGTTGTCGAACTTCATTCATTTAACCTTTTTATTATGTTATTACTCATTGGGCGCTGGCTCACTATTTATTTATATATGTAATTGTAGGTGGGCAAACTGATCATCAGAGTTAGGTAGCCTCGAGTTTACCCGGGTCAACCTTTTGTGGAGCTTCCAAGTGAAGTAATCAGACTTGGGTAGAGCCATGCTTGTCGAACCCTTTTTGTGTGGTTTTTATGGTTTTGCATTTGTACATAGTTAGGGTTGTACCTTGTAAGACATGAATTTGTACTTATGTTGGATGTAACTTGAAACAAAACCTTGCTTATCATATTCACTCTTCTCATATATGCACGGCTCAATGGATGAATTCTATGACATTTTAGACTTCCGCTAAGCCCTGTACCTTACATTAAAAGTTTATTGTATGGAGGCCGTAGGTAATCTATGATTACTGGCCGGTCATGATGCTAAACCTATAGGGGCGGGTTTGGGTCCTGACAGAGTGGTATCAGAGCACGAGTTATATCTCACTCACTCGTCCATTGAGCTATAGAGAGTCTAGAAGAGACTTCAGGATTGCATTCATGTGTAATTACATATTAGAGTGGGATAAATTGTATGATTACATGCTTTGAATTTGTACATGTGAACATATTTTATTTGTTGTGTTTATTATAATACAAATTTTATATAGAAAATGGTGAGGACAAGGGGTGATGAGCTAGAGGAGGCAACCTCCTTAAGATTGGATAGAATGGAATGAATGATGCATGATATGGCTGAGGCCATAAGACAACAACAGCAGTGGCAGCAACAACAACAACCAGCTCCCCCATCTTAAATGCCTGTACCACCTCTAGCTCCAGGGTGTCAGCCTGAGACCTGCACTGTTGCCTTGACTAGAGAATTTAAGAAGATGAAGCCACCAGTGTTTCATGGTGGAATTGAACCATTGAAGGTTGAAGCTTGGGTTTTGGGAATTGAAAAATTGTTTGAGGTGTTTCCATGTACCAAAGCCAAGAAGGTGCAACTAGCTACATTCACGTTGGAAGATGATGCAAGGAGTTGGTGGATGTTGGTTCGAAACGATAATAAGGATATTACTTGGACCCGTTTTCTGGAAATCTTCTATGAAAAATACTTTTCACAATGTGTGCGGGATAGAAAAGTAGCTGAATTTATGGAACTGAAGCAGGGAAACAAATCAATTGTTGAGTATGAGGCTCAATTCACAGAATTAGCTCGCTTTGCTCCCCACATGGTAGACACAGACTACAAAAAGGCCAGACAGTTTGAAGGAGGGTTGCGTGATCCAATTTTGGATAAAATCAATGTACTCAAATTACCGACATATGTAGATGTACTTGATAGGGCACTAATAGCAGAAAGAAATGTGGCCAATCGTAAGCAAAACTTTGAATGGAAAGGTAGAAAATAGAATTTTAATAAGGGAACTATGTCAATGAGAAAGAAATTGAAGTCTGGGGGTTTCGGTGATTCAGGGTCAACCCAAAGCGGCAACTTAGCACCTACTTGCACCGTTTGTGGAAAGAAGCATCGGGGTGTTTGCTATTACACTATGGGGGCTTGTTACCAATGTGGGAGGACATGACATGTGGCGAGAGATTGCACACAATCACAACCGAGTGGCAACCGAGGTGCCACAAGCTCAATTGGATTTGCACCCACGGCAAAACCAGCCACAACACCGCCTACCACAAGGAATGAACAAAGGCAAGGAAGGGTTTTTGCATTGATTTCGGGGGATACTCAAAATACCGAGGCTGTGGTGTCAGGTATAATCTCCATTTGCGGTAAACCTGCTTATGCTTTAATTGATTCCTGGTCTACACACTCATTTATTTCTATGGTCTTTGCTGAAACTTTGAATAGACCTATGGAAACATTGAATTATACACTATGTGTTGCATCACCTAGGGGGATCCATGCTATGTTCAACTGTATTTATTGCATGTGAATTATTTCTCGGGAATGCCACTTTGTATGCTGATTTAATACCTTTAGACATAGGACATTTTGATGTTGTTTTGGGTATGGATTGGCTAACTAAATACTATGCAACTAGTGATTGTGCCTTGAAATGAGTAATATTCTAACCTCCCGGGCAAGATGAATTTTATTTTGAGGGAAAAGGGGTAGTCCCACCACCATACCTCATATCTGCCATGAAAGCCCGAAAACTAATAGATAAGGGTTGTCAAGGGTATTTGTGTAGTGTAATAACCGAACCAACGGTAGACATTACTTTAGACAATATACCAGTGGTGAGAGATTTTCTTGATGTGTTTCCGGATGAATTACCTGGCCAACTTGTTGATAGAGAAATTGAATTCACAATTGATGTAATACCGGGAACTCGACCAATTTCTAAAACTCCCTACCGTATGTCTACCACTGAAATGAAAGAATTGAAAATTCAGTTGCAGGAATTGCTTGATAAAGGGTTTATCAGACCGAGTACATCCCCGTGGGGCGCACCGGTACTTTTCGTCAAAAAGAAAGACGGTACTCTCCGATTATGCATAGATTACCGAGAGCTCAACAAGGTAACAGTGAAAAACAAATACCCTTTGCCGCGTATTGACGACCTGTTTGACCAGTTGCAAGGGGCACAGATATTTACAAAAATTGACTTGAGATCAGGATATCATCAATTGAAGGTTAAGCCTAAGGACGTTGAAAAGACTGTCTTTTGAACCAGGTATGGACATTATGAGTTTTTAGTCATGTCATTTGGAGTTACAAATGCGCCTGCAGCATTTATAGATTTAATGAACAGAATTTTCAAACCTTTCCTAGATGACTTTGTTGTTGTATTCATTAATGACATCTTGATTTATTCTAAAAGTAAAGATGAGCATGAACGACATTTGAAACTGACTCTTCAAACACTTAGAGAAAAACGGTTGTATGGGAAATTCAAAAAGTGTGAATTTTGGCTTGATGAAATTGCGTTTTTGGGGCACATCATTAATAATGATGGTATTTCTATGGATCCTTATAAAATTGAAGCTATTATTGATTGGCCAACCTCGACTAATGTATCAGAAGTTCGTAGTTTTATGGGATTGGCAGGGTATTATTGAAGATTGTTAGAGACTTTTCAAAGATTGCTGTGCCATTGACTCAGTAAACTCAGAAAGGGGAACCATTTGAGTGGACGGATCAAAGGGAAACAACCTTTCAAGAGTTGAAGACAAGACTGACTACAGCTCCAATTCTTACTATTCCCTCAGGTACCGAAGGTTTTATGATTTTTAGTGACGCATCTTATAAGGGCTTGGGTTGTGTTTTAATGCAGAATGGCAAGGTAATTGCAGATGCCTCTCGACAATTGAGACCACACGAGAAGAACTACCCTATACATGACTTGGAACTTGCTGCAGTTGTGTTTGCATTAAAGATATGGCGACACTATTTGTATGGGGTCAAATGTGAAGTATATACAGATCATAAGAGTTTGAAATACTTTTCATGCAGAAAGAGTTGAACATGCGTCAAAGGCGATAGCTTGAATTAATCAAAGATTATGACTTGCAGATTCACCATCATCCGGGCAAAGCTAATACTGTAGCAGATGCACTTAGTAGAAAGAATGTGGGTATAGACGTGCCCTAGGGCTTCATGCTACTACAGTTTGGACTCAAATGTCACGATTCTTAATCTGATTTCACAATGTGCGATGTGAGATTGATAAATCACCAAAGAGTCCAAATCCAGCAAATCGTTTTGGAAAACTGATTTTTAAGAAAGAAGTGCCAAACATGGACTGCTTTGCCAGATATAGAGTCGCCACCGAAATATTTTATTTTGGGGGAATTTAGGAAACCCTGACTCGCGCCTAAGGCCACGTGTTCGTCATCACCAAAGTTACCTCGGCTCGGGAACTTGGGTACGATTGGGGAAAGGTCATCTATGAGCACCCCCGCTCGCCCGATCAAAGATCGGCTTGTACTAAATATGATATCTTGTTTTTGAAAACACATGTGTTCTTATTCCGGTTACTAGCTAGAATTACTATGTGATGCACACAACACACAAGTATAGACTAGATTGCCTAATTTGGAACAAAGCATCGCATATCCGTTTGTTTGGAAATGGTTTGAAGTTTACTACTCGCAAGTAGGCTAAAACACGGATTTTAATGAATTGTTCCAATTCAAGCAATCCAACCTTCACCCACAGGCATTCAGGCAGTTATATCACATAAGCAATTAGCCTCATGGAAAGCATGCTGTCATGTTAACACTCACATATATGCAAGATGCTAAAGCATAAACACTTATAGTGTACTCCGAGCCAAAACAAGAAACTAGTCAGTAATCATGCATGATCCTAGTTCATGTTGAGATGGCTAATGCAACACATGTAAAATGCAACTAGAAATAGGTTCGACTATTCTAAAATGGCATGTGAGATATGACAACTCGATACATGTATTCAAGTAGTAATTGAAATACAATGCAGTTAGTATGATGCACTGAGCCTGGTGCATGCAATACAAATGGATGGATGCAAACATGCATAGCATAAGGATGCTGAATAAAATATGCCCTAGAACTAACCATCGTAAGCGGTTTAAGTAAAAGGGAGAAAGAAATGGGGTTGGAAGACATGCATCACACAAACGCACGCCTATTACAATAATTGCGCCCTCTCGACGGAGGGACCGAAAGAATAATACAAATCAATCTGATTAACTAACTAACAAGCTAATTGATTAATTACACAGCTAAATCGAAATAAATAACTATTCTAAGTTATTAAAACACTGAAATGGCCTCGAGACGAGGGATGAATGCATGCTCGGAAATCCGTTGACATGCTTCATGTTGCCTCTGTTTACACTGCTCTGTACCTCTGGAAACTGTGCCAACTTCTGTGACACTTCTGAACCACCTTGTGGGCATGCTGAGAGGCCATCGGCCAAATGGAAAGGCCATCGGCCAAGAGATGAAGGTCATCGACCAGAAATAAGGCTCTCGGCCAAATGTTTGTTGTCGATCGGCACTGAATATGGTCGATCGACCATCTCTTCCTGTGAAAAGCTCCTGTTGCTGCAGCAGAGGACAAACAGAGCATGGCAATACATTTACAAGACAATGTTTTCACAACCACACCCCTTATCATGTTTGAGACTCAAAGGAGTGTAGTTCTCGACCCTCGGACCACCAATTACGCATTTCGATGCATGGTGGCCAAAGAGGCCAAGTGCACAATTCAATATGGAATGAAATGTACAAAAACACAGAAGGGGCCCCAACCTCTATCATGCTTGATCAAGAGGCAAGGGAATACACACACAATGCAATGCAACCTAAGCATGCAAGCAAGCTAATGCAACATGAGCATGCAAGCAAGCGATATGCAACCTAAGCATGCAAACATGCATGCATACAATCTAATAGGCATGCAACAACAATACCAATAACAAACATGCAACAACATGTAATTTAACAAGTATGCAAGATAGATGAGCATGCAACAACATGTCAATTAGCAAGCATGCAACAAGCATGTAAGCATGATGCAATAGGACTAGCATGCCACAACATGCAAGGGAACTAATATGCAACAACGTATAATGTACCAAGTATGCAACAAGCATGTAAGCATGATGTAAAGTAACAACTTTGAACAACATGGTAAGATGCAATATGAACATGCAAACATGCAAGGCATGTAAAGGTGGACAAGTATGCAACACCATACAAAATGAGACAAGCATGCGACAAGATGGTAAAATAGACTTAAACTAAAGATGGATAGACCTCAGCCATGCCCAAAATCAGTGGCCAAAATGCTATGGAAGTGAAGACAAAGGTACATGCAAACATGCATGCCAATTGGCCTATCACCTAAGCATAGGAGAGCAACTTTCAAGAACACTTAAAAGGGGACAAAGCATGCACGTATGACAATACTACAAGCTCTGAAATGATGTTAGGTATGATGCCAAATCACACAAACAAGCCAAGCAAGGCATACAAGAAAGCCTAAAACTTAAGGCTAGCCAAGGAGCTCAAACCATGGCTATGCAAAACATGAAGCAAATAGCAAGTATAATCCAAAACAATCCTAGATCATGCTAAAATGAGCCTAAAACATGCAAGGACCAAAGCCAAAATAAGCTAGAATAAAAGGCCAAAAGCATGAGGCACGCAAGGCTATAAAAGGGGTGTTACACTACACCTATCAAAACAAACATGGCATGACTTAAGCAATGAAAAACAGAGTTATGGCATGATAAAACAAGACCAAAAACCCACTTAGATGGCATCCCAAAGACCTAAACATGATGGCATACACAATGACCTATTCATGAGGCATAAAACATCAACTCTTTAAAGCATTAAAGGAGTGACAAGTGCAAGTGTTTGAGCATGAAAGATGGACTGAAATAGTATAACAAATGATGTCAACTCATTGAAATGGTCCAAGTAAAGCATGCTAGTGACTTGGACACTTAAGGCTAACAAGCTAGAATGTCTTATGGCTATACAAAGCATGGTATATATGGTCAAAACAACTCAAAACAGAGCTTTATCATGTTACAACAAGGCTAAGAACTTCATGGAGTTGAGCCAAAACATGCAAGAATGATGGTCTAAACACAAAATGCATGTTAAGGCAATAAAGAGGATTACAAGACAAGTACATGGTACATGCAAGAGGCCATTAAACCAACCTTAGACAGAGGTAAAACATGGCAAAATAACACCAAATACTTGCTGAAATGGAGCTAAAACAAGCTAAGCAAACATGCTACCAATATAAGCCATTTATACTAGCATACAAGACAACAAGGAGAGGGGATGACCCTCTCCTATTTAAGACCTCAAAACCATCTTTCCACCACTGAAAATCCTCTGGATTTCAGTGGTAGAAAGGTCATGCAAAGCCAAGAATAAGGGCCAAAAGGGATGGCTTAAAACAAGGCCTAACAAAGCCTAAGAGGGGCGAAACAACCCCAAACCAAAAAATGATCTTAAACAAAGATCTAAAGCATCAAAAATCAGAACTTATTGTAGTTTAGAGTTAAGCTTAAAACAATAAGCAAGAAGGTCTAAAAGCTTAAGCAAGAAAAGGGTATTAAAAGCAAGAATGCTCACCCTTGAAGAACACTTTCAAGAACAAGGCTCCAGCAACTTTTCCAAGCTTAAACCACTCCAAAAACTTTGAAACTAACTCCCTAGTGCCTCAGCAACAAGAGGATGGTGTATTGCTAGGTGCTCTAGTGCAAAAGTAAGACAAAATCACACTTTAAGGCACAAGTACACATACAAATCAAGAGAGAGGGAGATATAGAGATAGATAGATACAACTTTTCTAACCCTATTTTTCAGAACCTCTGAGAAGGGAGGAGGGCCTCCCCTCTTATAGAAATCCAAATTCAAAGCTTACTAAGCAAGCTAATCAAGGGGCAAATCCCTCCATACACGTGTATGGAGGGGGGAATTGTGCATGCTAGCTGTTAAAATATCTGCATAAAGCAGATGAATAGGGTTCAGCTAGAAAACATGGCCGATCGACCAACATAAGTGCCGATCGACCAAATAATGTGCCGATCGGCCAACACTGTTAGCCGATGGAAAGAAAACAAGGCCGATGGCCTCAAGCCTTGGCCGATGGGTTGAGGGGATGGCAAACAAGCCACCCTCTTCCCTCAAAAGCAAAAACACAAGTGCTTGGTCCACAACCAAGCACAAAATAGACAAGTTGAGAGATCTTGAGGCAAGGCGCGCGGCTGAGACCTCCGGGAACTCAAAACGAACACGAACATGGATGATCATCGAGTATTCAAACGATGATGTCCAAGTCTTGAGGACGGTCAAAAATGGGGTGTCTATAGTGGGGAATCTTGCCTGTTTACTCATGGATCAAAGAGAGCTATTGCTGGAGTTTGAAAAACTCAAAATTGAAGTGGTGCCTTTTGAACAAAATGGCTTGATAGCCGCAATGTTTGCCCAACCTGTTATTATTGAAGAAATCAAACAGAAACAGTTGGATGATGAGTTTTTGAAGAAGAAGATTGTGATGAACTTGACACCAAGCCTAAACCGGGGTTCATAATTGAAGACTCCGTGTTGAAAATATCGAGGGAGATGTGTGTTCCGAATGATGCAAATTTGAAAAGGAAAATTTTGGAGGAAACTCACAAGTCAATGTTTGCTATGCATCCAGGAAACACCAAAATGTACCAAGATTTGAAGTTAGTATATTGGTGGCCCAACATGAAAAGAGAGATTGCCAACTTCAACTCTAAATGCTTACAATGCCAGCAGGTAAAAGCAGAACATCAGAAACCAGCAGGTTTGTTTCAATCTCTTCTTATTCCAGAATGGAAATGGGAACATATCACCATGGACTTTGTTGTTGGCCTACCTCGGACACCTAGAGATATGGACTCTATTTGGGTCATAGTTGATAGATTGACTAAATCTGCTCACTTTCTTGCTGTAAGGACTTCATTTACTGCTTATAGACTTGCTACTATATACATTGATGAGATTATTCGACTGCATGGGGTTCCAGTGTCTATTGTGTCAGATAGGGATCCAAAATTTGTTTCTAGATTTTGGTATAGTTTGCAGGAGGCAATGGGAACAGAGTTGAGATTTAGTACAGCATTTCATCCGCAAACCGATGGGCAAACTGAGAGAACTATTCAAACCTTAGAAGACATGCTTCGTATGTATGTATTAGATTTTCAGGGAAGTTGGGAAACTTATTTGGCATTGGCCGAATTTGCTTATAATAACAGTTTTCACGCGAATATCGGTATGGCACCATATGAGGCACTATATGGAAGAAAGTGTAGATCGCCAGTTTGTTGGACAGAGGTTGGTGATAGAGCTATTTATGGGACTGAACTTGTGTAAGAAACGACTGAGAAGATCAAAATCATTCAGCAAAGGCTCAAAACTGCACAGAGTCGACAGAAAAGCTATGTAGATCAGCGAAGAAGGGACTTAGAGTACGAAGTGGGAGATCATGTATTCATCAAGGTGACCCCAATGAAGGGGCATATGAGATTTGGTAAAAAAGGAAAACTGACTCCTCGCTACATTGGACCGTTCCAGATCCTTGAGAGGTTGGGTCTTGTTGCTTATCGTATTGCCTTGCCATCGGGAATAGAACAAGTGCATAATGTTTTCCATGTATCCATGCTTCATGGGTACCTTAGAGATCCGTTCCATGTGATTGATTATCATCGGATTGCTCTAGATGAGGATATGGTGTATGAAGAATGGCCCGTGCAAATCATTGATCGGCAAGTGAAGCAATTGAGAAACAAAACTATCCCTATGGTGAAGGTCGAATGGAGAGAACATTATGGGAAGGAGGCCACTTGGGAGAAAGAGGAAGAGATGCGGCAACAGCATCCGCATTTGTTTCCGTTTGAAAGTAACTTAAGTTTGGAGGACCAAACTTTCTAAGGGGGAGAGACTGTGATGACCCTGACCTCCAAACTAGTACATTATATAATTTAAATAAGTTTAATTGCATGATTATGTGCTTGATTGTGTGATTACATGTTTAATTCTATAATTATCTGTTGATATATGGAATATCTGTTTAAATTGACAACTTAGAGTCGGAAATTGGGAGCCTAAATGGCTTCAGAAACCGAAATTGACTAGCCTAATAGGCTAATTAGAATATTTCGAATTTTATGGTGACTTCAATTGAAATTTGATTTGGATCAAAATAATTAGAATAAACTGATTGGATTAAATAAAATTAAGCTTAGTTAATTAACCTTAATCAACTTTGATTAGGCTAATCCAATTACATCTTATATAAGGCTCAATTTAATCTTATGAACTCATTCTATACACTCTTGGGCTGAGATTTGAGAGAGAGAGGGGAGTTGAACTCAACACTTTAGAGAGAGAAAGGAGAATTTGAAGGGAATTGCTAGAGAATTGGAGAATCAAGCTAAGACCACACTTAAATTCAACACTAGGTATGGCATTCATCACTAACTCATGTAGATATGGCATATAGTAGTTGAATTCCTCTCATTTTCGAACTCATTGGCATGTTATTGAAGGAAAGAAGCTATAAATATCATAAAATGGAACAATGGAGTTGAATTGCTTACATGCATGCATATTTTGAGTCGGAATTCATGAAATTCAAACATGCATAGCACAATTATACCTCATTTTGGAGAATCCTTCATGTTTTCATGCCTCTCATGTCACTTGAATATGTTTTGAATATGTTTTGAGGAGATATACACTCAATTTGAATTAAACATTATTTCATAACTTGAAATTGAAATTAATGGTTGAGAATTTGCCTTGATTTTGAATAAATGGTTTCAATTGGAAGTATTTTTATGTTATATAGTGATTCTCCATGTTTTTATACCAAAAACACAAGATTTGAATCTTTGAGTATCAAGTTTGAACTTCAAACACAGTTCTGGAAATTCCAGAATTCGTGCTGTCCGCTCGAGCGAGGGAGTCCACGCTTGAGCATGGAATTCAGGCTCCCAGAAGTTACTAAAATTTTACAGTCCGCTCGAGCGACCAAAGTGGCGCTCGAGCGAGGACCCTTTTTCTCAATATTCCGCTTGAGCAACCATCGAGTGGGAATTTCGTGTATCCAGTACTTTTGTAGATCACTCGAGCGACGGATACCACGCTCGAGCGACCACCTTTGTTTTTGAACCCCCGCTCGAGCGCGGGAAGTTGCGCTCGAGCGGATACCCTGTTTTTAGCAAAATTTTACCAACTCTTTTAAGTGCATATTTGCATCCTCATGCCATTCCAAGCATTCTTAGGCATCCTTTTGGGACTCATATAATCATACAATAAGTTAGAGACGCACAAAGAGAATTGAATTAAAATGAAATGGAATTTCATTTATACTTTGTTATGTATTTCGTTTAGGTGGACGCCCGAGGCTTAGCGTCACCACAAACCACTATGAGTAATAACTTTATAAAGATATGTTGAAGTTATTCCTATTTTTGAAAATGTTATTGCTATTGAGATTGATATATAATTGATTAAATGTTTTATTGAAATGTTATGATGATTTACCAAAAACTGCTATTGTTCATCAAATGGTTTATTGAAACTCTGGTTTCTTATAAATGAATGAAGTTTTCTTTGAAAATGTATTCATGACACAATGATTATTGACCTTTGCCTGGGGGAGATTAATACCATGGCCCATTGACCCTTGCCTGGGGGAGATTAATACCACGACCCATTGACCCTTGCCTGGGGGAGATTAATACCACGGCCCATTGCCCTTGCTTGGGGGAGATTAATACCATGGCCCATTGACCCTTTCCTGGGGGAGATTAATACCATGGCTCATTGACCCTTGCCTGGGGGAGATTAATACCACGGCTCGTTGATCCTCGCCCGGGGGAAACAATACCGTGGCCCACTGGATGATTGGAATGTAGAAATCTTTGCTGTTAAACCTTAATGGTCGCATCGGCTATGATACATTGATTGGCCCTTGTGGTCCTATTGTTATAATGACATTGTTACTCTATCGAATGTCTGCATGTTAGTTTGAAATGGGTATTGATGTTAAGATTGACATTTGTAATGTTGTCGAACTTATTCATTTAACCTCTTTATTCTGTTATTACTCATTGGGCGCTGGCTCACTATTTATTTATATATGTAATTGTAGGTGGGCAAACTGATCATTAGAGTTAGGTAGCCTCGAGTTTACCTGGGTCAACCTTTTGTGGAGCTTTCAAGTGAAGTAATCAGGCTTGGGTAGAGCCATGCCTGTCGAACCCCTTTTGTGTGGTTTTATGGTTTTGCATTTGTACATAGTTGGGGTTGTACCTTGTAAGACATGAATTTGTACTTATGTTGGATGTAACTTGAAACAAAACCTTGCTTATCATATTCACTCTTCTCATATATGCACGGCTCAATGGATGAATTCTATGACATTTTAGACTTCTGCTAAGCCCCGTACCTTACATTAAAAGTTTATTGTATGGAGGCCGTAGGTAATCTATGATTATTGGCCGGTCATGACACTAAACCTATAGGGGCGGGTTTGGGTCCTAACATCACCCGACTAAAAGACATAGTCGGGGACAACTACTGTGCATTTTTCGATGAGTGCTTGATTTAAAGAAAAAGTACAAGTTAATGTGACCTTGGTAATGAGGACTCGAGAGTAAGGGAAAAAGACAGAAAACCTAACTTGACTGTGCCCCTAGTTTATCGTTTTGAATTTTTTCTTTTGATTTTCTACCTAAAAGAGTTTAATCAACATGAGAGTTAGATTAGCATGCTTGTTCCACTCTCCATTTTAAAATCAAGTAAGTTAGGCTACGAGCACTAAAAATTTTCCCTTTTTGATCCAAATAATGGTTTGGGTTTTGCAAAAATGGAATAATTGTCAAGAAAATCAGTCAACTTCATTAAAAATTGTCAAAATCTGTTTTTGCAAATGACCACTAACCAACCAACATGAAATGAATCCTTGAGATGTACAATTGAATATGCCTTGCAACTGAATCTATTATAATGTAGAAATAGGACAACTGAATTGAACGGGACGAGCCAATTAAACATAGATAGGATAGCCGAGTCGAATAAAGATACACTAATCAAACATGGACGAGATGAGTGAGTTGATAAATGATTAGGGCTGAACTTCAAGATGAAGCTGCCTTCGTATCCTAAAGATAGGAATCAGGCCATAATACTTCCAGCTAAGGTTCACTTGGGTATTAATACTCTCATCTTGTGCTATAACTTTTTCCAAAACCGCCCTTTCGAGTTTTTGACCTTGCGAGCTTCTTTTTATTTATTTATTTTTTTTCTATTTATTTATTTTTTTTTTTCATGCTCTAACTTTTGCCTAGGTTGCCCTTCTGGGTTTTCAGCCCAGCGAGCCTCTTAAGGATAGTACTTTTTTAGCTTGTCGATGTTGATTGGTTGTGAGAACTCCAAACCATCCAAATCCATAAGAATGATTGCCCCCCTGACCAGATTGACTTTATGATGTAGAGACCCGTCCAATTGGGCCTGAACTTGCCCTTAGGGTCGTGGATAAAAGCTCGATTGTCCTTCAGTACTAAGTCCCCTTCCCTCAAATTCCTAGATCTAACATTTTTGTTGAATGCTCTGGCAATCCTATGTTGATACCCCTGTAGTGGTGTAACGCCTTCAATCTTCACTCATCAAACAACATTAGCTCCTCAAATCGGTTCTGCTGCCAATTAGCTTATGCTATTTGACATTCAGCCATAATCCTCATGAAAGGCACTTTTATCTTAATTGGAAAATAGCCTCCATTACATATACCAATGAGTAAGGGGTTGCCCATGTAGACGTTCGAATTGATGTCATCTCCCTAAAGTGAAAAAGGTATTGTATCTAGCCAATCTCTATAAGTTTCCACCGTCATATGCAAAATAGTATTGACGTTCTTATTTGCAGCTTCAATGGTTCCATTGGTTTGTGGCTTGTAAGTTGATGACTTGTGAA
Organism: Camellia japonica; assembly: GCA_030407325.1. Classification (NCBI taxonomy): domain Eukaryota; kingdom Viridiplantae; phylum Streptophyta; class Magnoliopsida; order Ericales; family Theaceae; genus Camellia; species Camellia japonica. Next base: position 140,021,418 of record JAPPVO010000002.1, read on the forward strand.
AAATCACGTTATATTTCTCAATTAAAACTGCCACTTCTCCTCTGAAGTGTGAGCCATTGTCTGAAATTACTTTGTTTGGTATCCCATATCTGCAAATGATGTTATTCCTGATGAATTTGGCCACATGTGATGCTTTTAACACTGAAAATGACTATGCTTCAACCCACTTAGTGAAATAATTAATGGCAACCAAGATAAACTGATGCCTATTTGAACCCTTCAATGTGATTGCCCCAATGACATCTATATCCCAGACTGAATAAGGCCAAGGCGAAGCCATGTTGTAGAGTTTTGATGGTGGGATATTCTTGCGGTTGGCATGGATTTGACATTTGTAGCATCTCCTAACAAAGTCGATACAATCACTTTCCATGGTTACCTAGTAGTATCCCTCTCTAAGGATCTTTCTGGCCAACATTATACCATTCATATGGGCTCCACACTCTCCTTCATGGATGACTTCCATGATACGCTTTGCCTCTTCTTTCTCTACACACAACTTATGCATTCCTAGATGTCTCATTCTGTACAGCTTATCTCTGCAGATGATGAACTGAGCAACCAGACATTATATCTCCCATTTGTCCTTGGCATTTGTCCCTTGCGGGTATGTACTACTTTCCAAAAAGTTTCAACTATTAAAGTACCAGGGGTTTTTATTTTGAACTTCTTCTGTTGCAGCTACCATTTCATACGCGGGCGTATATCTTTGTTCTATCGAGATTAGGCGCATCTTAACCCCAACTGGTATATCTATCATGGAGGCCAGGGTTGCCGATACATTAGCAAATCAGTTGTTCTCTCTCACCAAGTGTGTAAATGTCAGTCTTTCGAACATCGAGATCAACATGTCCAAGGTCTGATGATAGACTTTTATTTTTCTCCTCTTTAACCTTCCAGTCTCCATTGGCTTAAGAGACGACCAAGTTCAAATCCCCAATCATATCCAACCTTATTGCCCCTAGTTCTAGATTTGCTTCCAGTCCAGAAATGCATACCTCATACTCTGCTTGGTTGTTAGATACCTTGAATTGGAGTTTGAAAGATAAAGAGATATGAGAATCATCTAGCACTATGAGCAACACACCTATCATATAGCCAAATTGATTGGATGCTCCATCAAAGTACAACTTGCAAGTGTCTTCTTCCATCTGCATGACTTCCTCATATGGGAATGAATAATCCATATCGTCTTCTCCTTCAATCGGGTGATCAGCCAAAAATTCTGCCGTGACCCTTCCTTTAACAGATTTGCGAGCGACATACTTGAGTTCGAATTTAGAAAGCAAAAGCAACCAACGAGCTAGCCTACTGATAAGCACTGGTTTCTCAAAAAGATATTTGATGGGGTCTAATCTTGAAACTAGAATTACCGAGTGAGCTAACAAGTAGTGTCTTAACTTCCTGGTAGCCCAAAATAAAGCTAAGCAAGCATTTTCTAAGGGATTGTAGCCGGTCTCATATTCAAGCATCTTCTTACTTAAGTAGTAGATGGCTTTCTCCACTTTCTCGTCTGACTTTTACATAAGCATACATCTCATGGCTGATTCAGTCACTGATAAATACAAAATCAGGGATTTTCCTAGCTCAGGTGGTGATAACACAAACGGATTCTGCAAATACTGCTTAACTTGCTTGAAGGTGAATTGACACTGACCATTCCATTGGAACTTCTTTCCGTTCTTCAACAGACCAAATAGTGGTTCACAGGTCAAGGTTAATATAGAAATAAACCTCCATATGAATTGCACTTTGCCTAGAAAACCCCGCACCTCCTTTTCAGTCATTGGTGGCGGCATTTCTAAGATGGCCTTAATTTTGAATGGATCAACTTCAATTCCACACTCTATGATCAGAAATCCCAACATCTTGCCCGCAATTACCCCAAAGGTGCATTTCTGTGGATCCAGCTTCAGCTTGTATTCCCTGATTCTCTCAAAGAATTTTTTCAATGTGGTATAATGGCCTTTCCAATCTTTGGACTTGACAATCATGTCATCCACATACACCTCAACTTCCTTGTGGATCATATCATGCAATAGTATGGTAACGGCTTGCTAATAAGTGGTCTCGACATTTTTCAAACCAAGTGGCATGACCCTGTAACAATACGTCCCCTATGGTGTACTAAAGGTAGTCTCTTTTCTGTCCTCTAAAGCCATAAGGATCTAATTATAACCCGAAAAACCATCCATGAATGATAGCAAGGCATGACCTATAGTCAAGTCTACCAATTCATCAATATGTGGCAATGGAAAGTCATATTTCGGACTAGCTTTGTTCAAATCTCAAAAGTTAACACAAACTTTAATTCTGCCATCTTTCTTCGGGACTGGCACAATGTTGACTAACCAAGTTGGATACTCGGATACAAGCAAGAACCTGGCATTGATTTGTTTAGTAACCTTTTGTTTGATTTTCAATGTCCAATCTGGACGAATTATGCGAAGCTTCTATTTGACAGGTCAGGTATTAGGATTAAGAGGGATCCGATGTTGTACAATCTCAAGATCAATTCCAGGCATATCTTTGTAGGATTACTTAAAAACATCTTTGAATTCCTTTAATAAAATAACTAATTGCTTGCGTTCCTTCGAAGATAAAGTGGAACCAATCTGGTCTAAACGAAGATGTCTCTCAGTACCCATATTAACGGAAACAATTTCGTCGATTAATGGCTTAGCATGCCTTTCTTCTTCCCAGTTGATTAAATTTTTCAAAGCCCTGAGGAATTTCTTCCTCCTCATTTTCATCAAAATTCTAAAAATTTCGGTCAATGCTATGAACTATAGGCACGGAAAAGTAAGCAAAAATCACAACATCTTCATTCAGAATCTTGGGCTCAACAGTTGCAATAGACTCAAAAGAAAAAAAAAAAAAAAGAAGACTCTGATATCTTAGACAAACTCAAATCTGACTCTAACCCCACAAGCCTAACGAACTCTGACTCAATAACCAATTCAGAATTCTCAATAAAACTTTTCTCAATCATGCCAATTTGCTTGCGTGTCATTCACTACATCCACGGTGAAGCTTGAGCAATCGACAGGTGGTCTTTCCCCGATCACAAAAATAGTCATATCCCCCAAGTTCATTGGTTCAACACTGGTATCAAACTCTTTCAGCAAATCAGCCAATGTTAGACCTAGGACGTCCTCTGTGCTGCTTTTCAGAATTGACATCACTATTTTGACCAATGTTGATGCTTGGATCTGCCTGCTCTTTGTCGCCATCCGAAAACTGATGATCAAAGAAGATTTCAAACCCGGGATATCTCTTCTTTTCCTCTTGGTCAATCCATGGGTCTAGAAACCCACAAAAAGGGAAATCCTCTCATTCCCGAACAACCATTCAAGGTTGCACAAATTGGCTATAGACCTACTTAAACTGTTGCGCGGTTCTCTTTGTCTTGATCCTCTCCTTGATCTTTTCACTTTTCCTTTTCCAATCATCTGTTGTAGGTGCATACCCTAGTTCGAATGCATGCGGGTTATGAGGTACCTCACTGGCTATAGCAATACCTTTTCTGTTGCTTCGTTCTAACCCCATCCCAGGAATGTGACCAAGTTTACTCATGAAGTAAATTGAATGGGCACTAACGTATACACCTTCATCTTCTGCTATGAGTGTTTGAACTAGCTAGGCCTCTGCTAATCTAAAGCCTAAGAGGAACACATCCTTCTTCCCATGTTGTATTTCTAACAACGACGTTGTAACGTTTGGGGGAGGATGAATGGATGAATTTCCGAAGACAGTGGCAACTCCTCCGTCATATGGGTATTTTACCAATTAATGCAGCATGGATGATACAACTTTCATCTGATAGAGCCAAGGCCTTCCCAATAGCAAGTTGAATGTTACGAGGACATCCATAACATGAAATTCAGCTTTGTGCTCAGATGGACCCACTGTTATTTTCACTTTGAGTGTCCCCATAACCTCCAAACTAGTATTATCATAAGCTCGAATCAACTGAGTAGTGGGCGTGAAATCTACTGGCTTTAGCCTTATTGCATAAGCAGTGTGCGAAGGGCAGACATTGATGGATGATCCAGTGTCAATCAGAACAATCAGGATCCATTTCTTTCTACACCATAGTAACACATATAGAGGCTTATTGTGTCCTGATCCTTCTGATGGTAGCTCTTTGTCGGAGAAGGCCATCATGGGAGCTGTTTCTCTTGGGGTGATTAGCGACACCAGTTGTTTCGAAGTTGTGTCAATTGATAGCTTAGCCTTGCTTATGACTGACAACATTGCTTGTCGGTGCTCTCGAGAAGCCATGAGAAGCCCCTAGATGGAGATGTTTGCCTAGATGTTTTTTAGCTATTTTAAAACCAGGTTTTCTTCCACTTGTTTCTCTTTCTCTTTCTCAACTTCTTTGTCTTTGCCCGAGGACTCTCCTTGGTCTAGGTATAGAGGCTTGAAGTAACGCCCACTTCTAGTCAAATGATCAATTTCTTCTGAGTACCAAGTCTCATCAAGCACATTGCTTACCTATTCATCGTAAGTGTGTGCGAGTTATAGGTTATTATCATCCCACCATTCGTCTTCGTTGACCAAAAGACAATTATCAGGTTCTACTCGAATCATTCCCACAGTATACTCTGGTTGGCTTTTTGGTTCTTCTTCTTTCTCTCTAGAACCCTTTCCTTTACTATTGTTATCAGATTTTCTGGTGTCAATTTTTGGTTCATCCCATTTTCTCTCAGTTTTTTCATTACAAACTTCGATACTACTTGACCAACCATGACTGACATTGGAATTTCTTGGATCCCACCATCCTATTTGCATATTCCCAAGGTTTAATTCTTCAAAGAACTGGAAATTGGCCAAGTCTTCCTCTAGGTCGGCCAAGTCATCCAACCTCTGTTCAACTACATCTTCTCTGACAACATTGATAGAAAATGAATCAGGCAGAACAACCTCAAGCTTTAGTGCTCTTAGAAATGTGTACCTCAGGTTTTGGTAGATGAGAGGGTGTGATGTAGATACAAGGGTCAAAAGTGGGTGATAGTGTATGGATAAAGTTGAGATGAAGATGTGGTACAACTTTGTCACGTGGTGGCAATGCGTTGGTAGTGACATTACATTTTGGTGGCTGTAAGGGAGCTATGACTTTGTTGTTAATGAGATCTTGAATCTCATGACGGAGACAAAAACAACGGTCGGTATCGTATACAGGCTATTGGTGGAAGGCACAGTATTGGGTAGGGTCATGTTTGGTTAGAAAAGGATTCGGAAGAGGTCAAGGGTCAAGAGGTTTGAGATACCCTCTTTCTACCAAGATTTTCATGGCTTTAGTAAGGGACATATGGAGTGGGTTGAAGGTTCTGGTTGAAGCTTAGGCTGAGTTTGTTGTTTGTGGAGTGGAGTTGGCAAAGGGGTCGGCTATTTTGGTGGTGGTGGTAGTGATTGAGTTGACCTCAGAAGATTTCTATGTCACATTACTGCTAGTGGGCAGTGTTTGGATTGTGGCCAAAAGTCGTTCGTACCGGCTTTTTATCATCCACTATAATTCCCTATTTGATGGCGTCCTCTATCTAACTCCCATTTCATGCAGCTCTTTGAAAGTGAAAAGTGGAAGAACTATCATTTTCTTCAACATGTTTCTATGCAAATTTCTTACTACCATGCGAATTTGATCTTTCTCCGATGGTCTGTTAGTCATCATTGTCGCTTTGGCCCTCCATCTGGTCATGAAGGCTACAAAACCTTCGTTTGGTTCTTGTCGGATTGCTTCTAATTCCCAAGTGGTCACTTCAATTTGCATGTTGTAAGCATATTGGGTAACAAAAGTCTCAGCCAATTCTTCCTAACTTTCTTTCATCGAATCTTCTAATTTAGCATACCAGATGGCAGCTACACCAGATAAAGTTCTTCCAAACAAGGAAATTTTTTAAGGTCGAGTCAGGCCCATGGGTTTAGGACATCCAAAAAGGGGCGAATGTGGACCATAGGGTCACCAGCTCCATCAAACCTGTTAATGTGTGGCATTTTAAATCATTCCTGCAATTTCACAGCTGTTTCTGTATACCCACCTTTGATGTCTAGGATAGAGTTGATTCCTTGCGACCTTTTCAACATTTTCTTCAACTTGGCCAATTTTAGCATATTCGGATCAAACTCATTTGTTTCCAGGGAAAATTGCCCTCCTGTTAGTTGTGGAAAAGGAAAAGGTCCTCCCGATGATTGCGTAGGAACCCTTAAGTCTTCTGGTATGTTAGCTTCAGGAAATTCCTCAACTGGTGGAGGTGGGATTGGATGAGTCACCGGAGGTGGTTGCTAGCGGATGCCCCAGATGGGTGTCGCAATTCAACAAGAGCATCACCATGGGTGGCAACTGTATTGGCCATAGAATCCAAACTTTGTTGAAGGGCCCACAACATGTCCACTATATTTTTGGAACCTGAGCTGTCACTAATTCTAGGAAATTGAGTGGGGATGATCTAGCTGGTGAAGAAAGAGTACTCTGGACAGTTGATGAGGCTTTTGCTATTCTTTTTCTTGTAACTAGTGGCAAAGAAACTAACATTCGCTGTCCTTGAACCAAATCTATAGTTTTACAAAATCTACCAATGCGAGTCCATAGAACTTGGGGAATATTTGACTGTTCTGAAGTTATGGTGCCCAATTACCTTGCAAAAATAAAATGGAATTCCCAATCAAAATTCAGCAACATTTTGGCTCAATTGATTACTGGTAATTCATGCTGACAAACTAAACTCCACCCCACAAACAAAAATGCCTGAACCATTCATTTGAATCTGAGAATCCCCATACATTGCACATAACACATAGCAAGAAAGAGAACAAACACCCCTATGGGGGGTTAGGGTTACCCTATCCTAGTTTTGAAATGATCTAGGGCTTCACTATTCAAACAAGTGGTATCATGCATCCTAGAAATGGGAGAGCATTCTATCCTAATTTTGGAAAGTACTATAGCTTACTATGGCCTTGTTTGGGAAGTGAAATTTTAGCCTTTTTTAGGCCAAAATCCATAAAAAGACAAAATAGACTAAAATAGCCAATAAGATAAAATGTCACATCAAACCTATAATCATTTCACTTTTTCTCTCACAAACATCACATCCAACTACAAAAAAATCCAATCATCTTCCCAAACACAAAAATTTTAGCCTACTAAAATAAGCAAAAACTAAAATAGCCTACAACTTCCTAAACACCCACTATATGTACAAGGTTGGCTCTACTCTAGGAGTTGAAGTCAATGTGACGTTGCCAAAGAGTCCTTTGGGTTATAACCAATGAAGATCCCAAGAAGTTAGAAGAGTCAATATAACCTCTCTTCGAAGTCTGAGAACCTTAGATAGCAGAGCTTCCTTTTTGACAGATCTCAAAAGGTTATAACACAAGGCCTCAAAAGTAACGTAAAGATAGGTATAGTGTCACAAAAAGTTTGTCTATGCTCCCACTAGTATATGGGCAACACAGGGACTTTAAGTGCACTAATGCATGTCATGCAATGAACATATAATTGAAAATAAAAGTCATATCAGCAAAGTCGCCAAAAACTGTAAAATGCTTGGGGGTACCCGTGCATGTTAAATAGTTCGGACTCTCGACTTTTTTGATCTAGTCTCGCGAGTGCAATGTGAAACATAGATGAGAGTCCAGATTTGGAAACTTTTATAGAAAATCCATTTTAGTGCAAAACCATTGCTAGAAATGGATTGCATCGCTAAAACTTAGAGTCGCAACCTAATATTTTGGAAAAATTAGGAAACCCGTGACTCGTGCCAAGACCACTATTCATCGAAACCAAGGATGCTTGGCACAAAACCTTAGGTATGAGAGGGGAAGGTCATTAATTGAGCATCTCAGCTTACCCGATCAAAGATTGGCCTCTATTAAACCATGATATGAGTTTTATTAATTTCATATGTTCATATTCTGGTTATTAAATAAATCATACAATTTACTATGTGAGGCATACAAGTATAGACTATGCCACCCACTTTGGAACAACTTGATTTCATGTAGTTTGAAAAAGTTTTGAAGATGTACAACTCAAAGAAATTGAGTTTACAAACATGAAAATCAACATCATTCCAAATTAAGTGGCACAACCTTCATCCCCCGACATTCATACAATTATATAAAGTAAGCAAGTAGCCTCATGGTAGAATGCTAAACATAGTAAGAAAAACACACACAAGCAGGATGTTAAAGCATAAAAACTTACATATTTACTGACGTCTTGCAAATAGTTACAAAACCAAATTAACAAAATATGCATGATCTTATGTACAAAATCCTAATACAATTCATTCATAAGACGCAACTAAAGATTCAGCTTCTGATATATGACATGTGAATCATCTCAAGAACATGAGGTAGCACACATAATCACATAAGACTTGATTGAACCCACAAATGCAAACTTAGCTGAATCAAGATGCATGAACTATGGATATAATGAAAGACAATATGAGGCATATTCACAAAGAAAAGCAAGTAAAAGAATGAGATAGAAAGAAACGGGGTGGAGAATTATTATAACACTTGAAAGAATAATTGCAAACCAAATGAGAGAGGGAGGAGGAAAATATTATAACAAAATAAAAATCTCACAAAACACTCAAATAAAAAAACAAAATAGAAGCTTCATGTGTCTTGAGGATTGCCGAAAATAGTATGCTCATAGCCAGAAAACTACTTTGTTTCATCCAAAAGAAGCTAATGGCCAGTCGGCCAACTAGGCCTAGCAAAACCTGTCTTGTTGCAAAACCGAGAAAAGGAACAAACAAGGAATATGTAAGTGTTTCAACTAACCACTTCCGGTTAGATAACAACAAAACTAATATGAAACTAAAGTAAGAAAACAAATATAAGATAAAAAAGTGCAAGAAAATGAGGATGAGATAGAAAATGTAAGGAAATGAAAGAATTGAAAACTAACCGCTTTTGGTTAGATTACAACAAAACAATATGAAACAAAAGCAAGAAAATAAATTTTGTTACACAGGAAGGCAACCCAAGATAGGGGTGAATTAAGTAATTAAAAAATATGACCAGAAAAGAGATTTCAAATGACTAAGTGATTAAATGTAGCAGACAAACAATTCATACACAGAGAATTAAAAGAAAAGGAAAGAAGAGCTCAAACACAAGGATTTATAGTGGTTCGGCTCACTGGCCTACGTCCACTCCTCAAGATACCTCCTTGAGAATTTCTTTAATATGAATCAATGCACCACCAAGCTTCACCTAGCTTATGGATTTTTACAAAGGACTTACTTCAACCTGTTGAGGACCTCTCCATTAAATGCCTCACTTTACAAGTGTATCACTCAGAAAAAAAGGAACAAGAGTAAGAGGTATAACTGTCATCTTTTACAAATTTTCTCTTTCAAAAAATGGATAAGAAAATGTAAGCACACAGGAATTTAAGACTCTCTCAGATATGAAAATGAAAGTACAATGGGTATATTAAAGGCTCTTGAATGCTCTAGGTTTCTTGTACTGAAGAAGTGTGTTAATCGAACGAGGAGAGCTTCTTCTTTATAGCATTAATGGCTTCTAGCTATTGGAGAGAAGCAGATTTGAATCTTCTAGCCGTTGGAGCAAATCATGGAGGATATCTTCCAGTTGTGTTGATCAGAGCATGGTATATACAGACTGTAGATTGGTCTTGGGAAGAGAAAGATCATTAAATGCACAAGCTTTTCATTAAATGCTCACATTCATAAGTCAACTCTTGGTAGAAGATATAGTGCATAAAATTTGCTCAGGGATTAGAAATGATGTCATATTCTGCACATAGATCAGAAAAAGTGGCTGAGAAAAGAGTTGTGTCAGTCCAGATCTGATTTGGCAGCTGGATCTTTGAAAACCAATTTTATAGGTGTTGACCCTTGAAGATTGGGTGTCGACCCTTATCATTCTTGGTGTCGACCCTTGCTGTCTTTAATGTCGACCCTTTCTGTTGGATTGTATTATGAAATTTAGTGTCGACCCTTGCTGCTGGATTCTGTTATGAAATTTAGTGTCGACCCTTGTTGTCTTGGCGTCGACCCTTGCAGCTGGAACACTTAGGCATTTTGAGCTTCACTCTAGTGTCAACTCTTGCTATTTTGGTGTCGGCCTTTGGACTAGTTTTGAGCATAAATAGTGTTTTGCATGCATGTGCTAATTTCATGTTTTAAAGGGCTAAAACCATTGGAAAGCAACACTATAGAAGTATATATCTTTTAGAAACATTGAAGCATAATTGCATAAAATCATTTTGAAAACTTTGAATAATAAAATGAGCTCAAAATATTTGTCAATAATCAAAATCAATACGAATTTAAATTTGAATAACCTTGGGGCTAACAATCTCCCATTTTTTGATGATGACAAATATTTAAAGTTTTCAAAGTATGAGTTTCAAAGTGAAAGCATTAAGAAGTGTTTTTCAAGGAGTTTTATAAATGAAGGATTTGAAAAATGAGATTGAAAACTCCCTCTATAAAAAGGGCTTTAAGGCTAAAACAAAGATAATGAGAAACATGTACCTCAATGAGATTTTTAATAGATACAACAATTATAGAGAAAAAAGAGGAGTAGATTCTAGCAGAATGGTAGAGGAGTGTGCAGCCAATGAGGGACAGCTTCTCACCAACCTTGCGTGAACCACAACATGAATTTCCAAATTTGTTCACCTAGATCATCATCCCATTGTTGTTGGAAAGTTTGGCGGAATTTTTCATTTGAGTCCTTGATCCTATATACTGCAATCACCATGCTCTCCACACTGGCTTTGGCAGCTTCAATGACTTGAGTTTGCTGAAGCTTCATTCAGTCAATGTCTTGTTGCATGTCTGCCTGCTGAGAGAGGAGCTATTGGACCATGGAGGCCAACTGATCCAATTTTTGTTCCAAGGCAGGGGAGGAGGAAACAGGTGCAGAGTGGGAGGATGAGGGAATGTCAGAGGCATGAATGGATTGGGAATTGGGCTTTAGATTGTGAAGCCTTGAATTTAGTGATGCAATCTCATCCAACAAGGGGCCCTGAGCTATAAAATCAAGATGGTCTATTTTGAGAGAGAGAGAGAGAGAGAGAGAGCGGAGAGAGAGAGGAGAGGTCAAATGAATGTGGTAGAGTAAAAGGGCCTAGTGGAGAAGGGAAGGGAGGAAGAACTGAGAAGGGAAGAACCAAGAGTTGTAGGAGCAGGAGAAGAGAGGGATTTCCTGGACTTGGTCCAGACATTGTTACTCAAGGAATACCCTATATTTCTTAGTGTTTCAGACCCATAACAAGAAGGGTCTCAATGAACTTTTTCTTCCCCTTTAAGATCAATTTTGAAATGTTTGAAAATCTTTGTGAAAATCATCCCATATGGAAGGGCTTGATTGTTTTGTTTATGAGCATTGATGATACAATGAACCACCAAAAAACCAAAATCAGTGAGAACACTAGTGGAAAGGGCCCAAATGAGATAAGTGTGACCGTAAGTGATGGCATCAAAGCGACCTGAGCAAGGAATAATGTTGTGTGTGATGTGATTTAAAAGTCTCATTTCAAGGGAAAGATCTTTCCCAGAGACAATGACATGATCATATAGGTCAGGGTTATTTGTGAGGAATCTTAGACCAATAAGATGAGAGTATGTTGGTGGTTTAAGAGCAACCGATGGATTGACCCTATGGCCATCATTAGTGGTTTTCAAAATAGAGTTGATGTTAGAGGATTTCAAGGTGAAATGAACTCTTTTACAAAACAATCTAATGTATGATGAGAAGTTTCCTCATTGTACGAGAGATTAGCAAAGAATTCCTTGATGATGGTAGGATAAATGTTATAGTCAAGTTTCAAGAAAGAGTACCATTTTTGGTTATCAAACCAAGCTTTTATAGGAATGAAGGGTTTTTTAAAGAAAAGAATATCAATGGTTCTACCAGAGAGTACCTTTCTTAGGTTGAAGTCCTTGTTGGAAGCAGATCTGCAGTTACAGTTCTTGAACTGAAGCACAGGAGGAGAAGCAGCAACGGCGGTGGAAGAAGAGGAGGTGCATGGTCGCTTCCTTGTTGGAATAGGAGGAGAGGCTTGAGGATTCATGTAGAGGAAGAAGAGAGGTCGCGAGGGAGATGGATGAAGATCGGAATGTGAATTGACGGTGGGAGTTGTTGAAATAGGAAGGGGCTAGGGCTAGGGCTAGGATTTTGATGGGTGTCGCAAGAGAAAATGGAAGGGTCGCGGGGTATATAAATACCCTTGAGAAAGTGTCAACCCTTGGGAAAAAGGGGTCGACCCTTCAAATTTGAAAAGACCGCGCGACAAAAACCTTAGCCAAAGGTAGATGTCGACCCTTAGAAGAAGGGAGGTCGACACTAAAAAAAGTGTCCTCAGGCACCTTAGGTATCGAGACCCTCAAAGAGAGGTGTCGACCCTAAAACACAGTGAACCAAAAATCAACTGGTGTTGACACCAGGGAAGATGGGTGTCGACCCTTATCAATAGAAAGCACAAGGCTGGTTTACAATGTGTCGACCCTATAGAGCAAGGGGTCGACCCTTAAAGGTTTTGAAAGACAAAATCTAGTGTTTTTCATAGAAAATTTCTCAGTGAAGCATAATAACACATAGTTTAACATCACATATGAATATTTAACATGCCAAACTCAGTTTGAATAAAGTAGAATTGTTCCTCATTGAGAGGCTTGGTAAAAATATCAGCCAATTGTTGGCTTGTAGGCACAAATTTGAGTTCGATGTCACCTTTAAGTACATGTTCTCGTAGAAAGTGATGCCTTATTTCAATGTGTTTAGTGTGTGAGTGCTGTATTGGATTTTTTGAAAGATTAATGGCACTAGTGTTGTCACATTTAATAAGAATGTGATCAAAGTGAAGTCCAAAGTCAAGAAGTTGTTGTTTCATCCAAAGCATTTGGGCATAACAACTAGCGGTGGTAATATATTCTGCTTCAGCTGTCGATAAAGCCACAGAATTTTATTTTTTACAAAACCATGATGTGAGTGAATTACCAATAAAATGACAAGCGCCACTAGTGCTTTTTTTGTCAAGTCTACATCCCGTAAAGTCGGCATCCGAGTAAGCATAAAGGTCAAAAACATTTGTTTTAGGGTACCAAAGACCCAAAAGTGGAGTGCCAACAAGATATCTAAAAATGCGTTTTACTGCGGTGACGTGTGATTCTTTTGGAGCTGATTGAAAACGTGCACACATACAAACACTAAGCATGATGTCGGGTCTACTAGCAGTTAGATAGAGTAAGGAACCAATCATACCTCGATATTTCTTTTTGTCTACCAGTTTACCTTTCTTATCTTTGTTGATTTTAATCGATGTGCTCATGGGAGTTGCTGCAGGTTTGGATAAGTCCATTTCAAACCTTTTCAGGAGATCTTTGATATATTTGGCTTGAGATAAATGAATTCCATCTTGGGTTTGTTTTATTTGTAATCCGAGAAAGTATATCAACTCTCCCATCATACTCATTTCAAATTCGCCCTGCATATCCTTAGAAAATTCCTTGCACAAAGATTCATTAGTAACACCGAATATGATATCATCAACATAAATTTGAACAATAAGCATATCATCATTTTTGGTTTTTATAAAAAGAGTGGTATCAATTTTCCCACGAGAAAAACCGTTTTCAATAAGAAAATTGCTTAAGCATTCATACCAAGCTCTAGGGGCTTGTTTTAAATCATACAAAGCTTTTGAAAGTTTAAAGACATGATTCGGGTGTTTGTGATTTTCAAAACCGGGAGGTTGTTCAACATACACTTCCTCCGAAATATACCCATTTAGAAAAGCACTTTTTACATCCATTTGGTAAAGTTTAAAATCTTTAAAACAAGCAAATGCAAGCAACATGCGAATGGCTTTAAGATGAGCAACGGGTGCAAATGTTTCATCAAAATCAATGCCCTCTTCTTGGTTATAACCTTGGGCTACAAGTCTAGCTTTGTTTCGAATAATAACACCGGATTCATCCATTTTGTTCCAATAACGGAATGATCCTTAGGACGAAGAGTCAAAAACCAAACTTCATTTCTTTCAAACTGATTTAACACTTCTTGCATAGCAAAAATCTAGTTTTCATCGTGTTTAGCCTCAGAAAAAGTTTTTGGCTCAATTTGAGAAACAAAAGCTAAATTGCCACAAACATTATGAATAGAAGAACGAGTTCTTACACCTTGTGTGGCATTTCCTATAATGAGATCTTTGGGATGACCATGAGCATACTTCCATTCTTTGGGTAGGCCATTTTCTTTTACTGGTTGGGCATACTCTTTTTGGAGATCTTCCACAGAGACTTCAACATTGGGTTCCGAAAAGTGAAGTTCATCATTTTTCAATAAGTAAATGCCTTCAATTCTTGGATTAGAATCTGCAACATCATCACTAGAATTTGCATAGCCAAGAAACACGATTTCATCAGATTTTGCATCAAACTGCCCAAGATTTTCTTTATTGTTATTAAGTACAAAACATTTATAACCAAATGCACGTAAATGACCAATGTTGGGTTTTCTACCTGTCCACAATTCATATGGCATTTTCTTAAGTATGGGTCTAATCATGGCACGATTAATAGCATAACAAGCTGTATTGATGGCTTCCACCCAAAAATATCTCGGCAACGAGCCATTTCCTCAAGAACTCTATTTTTTCTTTCTACCACACCATTTTGTTGAGGAGTTCGAGGAGTAGAAAAATTATGATCAATGTCATGCTCATTACAAAATAGAATAAACTCATTATTATCAAATTCTTTACCACGATCACTTCTAATGCTACGAATAGAAAGACTAATCACATTTTGAATACGTTTATAGAGAGCAGAAAATGTAGAGAAAGTATCGCTTTTGTGTGCCAAGAAAATCACCCAAGTAAATCTAATATAATCATCCATACAAACAAGACAATAAGATTTACCCCCAAGACTAAAGGTTTTAGATGGTCCAAACAAGTCAATATGCAACAATTGAAGAGGTCTAGGAGTGGAAATAATATTTTTGGATTTGAAAGAAACTCTTGTTTGTTTTCCTTGTTGACAAGCATCACAAAGTCTATCTTTTTTAAAATCAATTTTTGGTAAATCAACAACCAGTCAAATTTTGAAAGTTTTGAAAGCAAATCATATGAGCATGTCCCAGCCTTCTATGCCATAACCAGCCAGATTCATTTATAGCAGATAAGCACTTAACATCATGATTAGGAGATAAACTATCCAAATCAAATACATACACATTTTCATGCCTATGACCAACAAAAAGCACTTTGTTATCAGCAAAATTTTTAATGGTGCAGTGGGATTTTTCAAAAGTGACATGATTGCCTTTATCACACATTTGACTAATACTAAGCAAGTTATGTTTCAATCCTTCAATAAGCAATACATTTTCGACAATGGGTGAAGAAGTTTTACCAATTCTACCTTCACAAATGATTTTTCCTTTACTATTGTCTCTGAAGGTTACGTGACCTTCTTATTTGGATTTAAGGGTTAAGAACATTACTCTATCGCTGGTCATGTGCCTTGAGCACGCACTATCAAGGTACCATCGGTTGTTGCTGGATTTTGACCTAAAGCACACCTACAAAAATCAAATTTTTGGCCTTTTGGTACCCATTCTTTCTTGGGTCCATGAGAGTTAGGATTTGAAGTGTTTTTAGGAACCCACTCATTTTTTATTCTAACAATTGAGTTTCTCTTAATAGGACATGAAGGAGAGATGTGACCTTTTCTTCCACAATAATGACATGCGAGATGAAAATGGTTAGATGATGCATGAACAAAGGTCTTTTTGGAATTTTTTCTTTTGAAAAAGGTTTATATCCAATCCCCATTCTTCCAAAGGTTTGATTTTAACTTTTGAGAATTTTATCTAAGGTATCTCTACCTTGAGTGAATTTTGAAAGAACATTTTTTAAATCTTCTATGTTTTCATTTAAAACAGTCTTCTCCTTATTCAAAATTTCATTTTCTTTTTGCAAATCATCTACTTTCTTGTCAAAGATGGAAGATTCTTTTTCAGTTGAAACTTCTTTCTTCTTTTCCATTGACAAGACTTCATTTTCTAAAGTATTGATCTTAGAAATCAAGGATTTCTTTTCTTGTGATAAACTCAAAAACATTTTCTTTTGACAACTATTTTTCAAACCTAGTTTTTCAATTCAGCATGCAATTCATCAAATGCAGATTGTAATTCATCAAAAGTAAAGGATTCATCATTTACCTCATTTTCATCTTTAAGTGCCATCAAGCATAGATTTGCGACTTCATTTTTGCAAATATCAGTCTTTGAGTCGTTGTCATCACTGTCTTCTCCCTATGCTACGATCATGGCTTTCTTCTTGTCCTTCTTAAATTGTTTCTTGAGCTCCAGACATTCTGATTTGTAGTGTCCCAGTTTGTTGCATTCATAGCAAGTAACTTCAGATTTTTTTTATGATTTTCTCCTTTTTAAAAATCTTTGTTGAAGTCTTTTTTGAAGAACTTCCTTACATATTGTTTCTTCTTTACGAAGCTTTTGAACCTCTTGGTAATGAATGCCATTTCTTCATCCTCCTCCTCTAGAGCATCTTCTTCTTCCTCTTGAAATTTTGAGGTAGACTTGAAGGCTATCCTTTTCTTTTTATTCTTGTCTTCTTCTTCTTTGCCTTCTTGCATAATGAGCTCAGGGGTTAGGAGAGATTCCATTAACTCATCAATAGGTCCCTTGCTTCTATCACTGCAATAACTTTGGTCTCCCAGCGTTTTGGCAATGATCTGAGGACTTTTCTGATAATTTCTGCATTAGTATAAGTCTTCCCAAGAGATTTTAGAGTATTTATATATCCGTAAAGTGGGCGAACATTTGGGATATGTTCTCATCAGGTTTCGTCTTGAAGAGCGCATAGTTGTGAACAAGCAAACTAACTCTAGACTCTTTGACTTGAGTGGTTCCCTCATGAGTTACAATAAGTTTATCCCAAATTTCTTTCGCTATTGTACAAGTGCATATTCTGTTGAACTCAGTATCGTCAGGTGCATAGTACAACATGTTAACATCATTGGCATTGGCTTGAATATCTTTATGATCAGCACTAGTCCATTCACTCTCAAGTTTGGGAACTAACAGACCATCTATGGTTTTTGTGGGGACTTTGGGACCATCATAGATGATTTTCCAAACCTCATAATCGATAGATTGGATATGCATAATCATACGGGTTTTCCAATAGTTGAAATTTGTGCCATTGAAGAAGGGTGGTCTGTTTGGGGCTTGACCTTCAAGAAGAAAGAAACTAGGGGTTGTCATAGATTACTCTAAGATGATTACGTTACAAAACTAGAGACGAGACTCTGATACCAATTGTTACACAAGAAGGCAAGCCAAGAGGGAGGGTGAATTGGGTAATTAAAAAATATGACCAGAAAAGAGATTTCAAATGACTAAGTGATTAAATGCAGCAAACAAACAATTAATACATAGAGAAATAAAATAAAATGAAAGAAGAGCTCAAACATAAGGATTCATAGTTGTTCGGCTCACCGACCTACGTCCACTCCCAAGATACCTTCTTGAGAATTTCTTCATTATGAATCAATGCACCACCAAGCTTCACCTAACTTGTGGATTCTTACAAAAGACTTACTTTAATCTGTTAAGGATCTCTCAACTAAATGCCTCACTTTACAAGTGTATCACTCAGAAAATAAGGAACAAGAGTAAGAGATACAACTGTCCTCTTGTACAAATTTTCTCTGTTAAAAGATGGATACGAAAATGTAAGCACACAAGGAATTTAAGACTCTATCAGATATGAAAATGGATGTACAATGGAGAATATTAAAGGCTCTTGAATGCTTTGGGTTTCTTGTATTGAAGAAGTGTGTTAATCGAACAAGGAGATTTTCTTTATAGCATTAATGGCTTCTAGCTGTTGGAGAGAAGCATATTTGAATCTTCTAGCCGTTGGAGCAAATCATGGAGGATATCTTTCAGCTATGTTGATTAGAGCATGGTTTATATAGACTGTAGATAGATCTTGGGAAGAGAAGGATCATTAAATGCACAAGCTTTTCATTAAATGCTTACCTTTATAAGTCAACTCTTGCTAGAAGATATAGTGATGGAAAATCTGCTCAAGGATCAGAAATGATGTCATATTCTGCACATAGATTAGAAAAAGTGGCTGAGAAAAAAGCTCTGTCAGTCTAGATCTGATTTGGAAGCTGGATTTTTGAAGCCCAGATTTTATGAGTGTCGACCCCTGCAGATTGGGTGTCGACCCTTTGCTCTCTTTTCTTCTCTGAGTTGATTGCCCGATAGTACTGGTGTTGACCCTTATCATTCTTGATGTCGACCCTTGCTGCTAGATTGTGTTATGAAATTTAGTGTCAACTTGCTGTCTTTGGTTTCGACCCTTCCTATTGGATTGTATTATGAAATTTAGCATCGACCCTTGCTATCTTTGGTTTCGACCCTTGTTGCTGGATTGTGTTTTGAAATTTTATGTTGACCCTTACTATCTTGGTGTCGACCCTTGCAGCTGGAACACTTAGGCATTTTGAGCTTCACTCTGGTGTCGACCCTTTCTATTTTGGTGTCGACCCTTAGACCAGTTTTAAGCATAAATAGTGTTTTGCATGCATGTGCTAATTTCATGTTTTGAGGGGGCTAAAAACCATTGGAAAGCAACACTATAGAAGTATATATCTTTTAGAAACATTGAAGCATAATTGTATAAAATCATTTTGAAAACTTTGAATAATAAAATGAGCTCAAAATATTTGTCAGTAATCAAAATCAATACGAATTTAAGTTTGAATAACCTTAGGGCTAACAAATTTGAAATAGAAATGAAAGAACTGAAAATTCAACTTCCAAATAAAGAGTGGACTTCTTGATTTTCAAACTTCCTTTTGATCACCCTTAAGATTGTGAATTATGATCTCAATCCTCAATTCAAAAGTTTGGAATTTGAGCTTAGAATGATGGTTTTGGACAAGTGTATATCACTCTTTAATCTGCTTCAACTTAGTAAGACTACTTTCTCTTTGATCAAAGCTTTAGGACTTGGTTCTTGAGTGGTTTTTGCAACGGAAGTTGAGATATGGTATATAGCTTAAGAAAATGGAAGTTCGCAACAAACACTTAATTTTGGCTATCTCTTGAATTCAAAACTTAAACTCTCTTCTTCTCTATCTCTAGCATTCTCCACTCAATCTATCCTCTTCCTCCTATGAACAATCTGATGTATACATATAGGCAATGCTAGTGGAGAAACGGTGGAAGATAAGAATGGAGCATTAATGAAGATAATGGAGCAAATGGAGCACTGATGAAGCACTAATGGAGCTAATAGAAGACAAAAGTGGAGCATTACCTTCAATAGATTAAGCACTAGGAAATGGAGGATAAGTATACATGCATTCAATGTATAATGGGTCAGAAAAATGGGTTGTGAAGCCCTCCACCCGAACCAACACAAAATTGGTGCAAATTTGTCTTTGGAGCAGTCGACCGGTCAGACAATTGGGCGGTCAATCGGCCATGGAGGAAATTTGCTGTTTTGTTTCGGTTCAATCCAACTTCTCTCCAGTTGTCCGACGGGACTTAAACACTTGGCTAAAGTAGGCTTAGGGTTAGGAACAAAGCTCAAATTTCATCTTTTTTACTGAGGATTTTGTGGGAAACACATTCTGATTGTCATCATTGGGTAATCAAAAGAAAGTGCCCAAGTCTTAAGGCTGGTCAAAATGGGGTGTCGACACAAATGCTAACAAGTGTCCCTATATATTGTTTAATGTTGAGAAGTATGTATAAAGTGTTTTAAAAATATGTAAACATGTTAAAAAGTGAATGAATTTCCATAAAATACATTCAATTTAATGAAAAATATTTTATATTTAATTTTTTTTTTTTTTTTATCATTTACTTGTGTTCTAAGAACACTTGTTGGACCTTATATATATATATATATATATATTAGGAAAATTGGATTTTTAATGAGAAGGCCCTTGAAACTCAAAACTGTCATACTATTTTTTTAGAATTCTTATTTTTTGAATAATTAACAAATCTTCTATTGGTTAACTTTTATTGAATCATTAAAAAAAAAAAAATTATGACTTTCAAATGAAGAGTATACTATTTCATTTCAAAATTCAAATTTGAAATGAGAGATTTTCAAAAATATTTTGGAGATAAAAAATCATTTTGACTCTAATTCAAATTCATTCATCAAATTTATATATTACCCAAAGATATTTCATAAATATATATATATATATATATATATATATATATTTATAAATCTCAAAACCCAACATTATATGAAATTGGACAAAAAGATTAGAGAGTGAGAAAGAATCCTACAGAGGAATTAAACAGGTGATTTGATCGATTATGCAAAATTTTTCGCATCTTATATGAAAAGAAACACATGTTTGAAATCTCATATTGTGTTTTTTTCTCTCTTTTTTCTTTTGTAGGTTTTTTTTCTTTGTTTTAGTTTTAGTTTATTTGGTGTATTTAATTTTAATTTTTTTTTCGGCTTCATAATCTAAGTTAGTTGTTGAAATTATAATAATGTAGTAGATGCGATTGTACCTCCAAAATCTATTGTTCATTTTATTAAAATTTTACAAGTGTAATCTACAGGAAAAAAAAGTAGCAGTGACAACAAAGGGATAAAAGACTAACACAAAGAGTGATGTTTTACGATAGAATTGGAGCTCACATTTTTTTTTTTTTTAAGAAAAATTTTACCAATCAAGAAGAGTATTTGGAACACATACAAAAGTTTGAAGAAAGTTTTTGTTCAATCCCATTTATTTTTCATTATATTGTTTCTTCAATTATATTAATTTATGTGTTCTATTTTGTTGTAACATATAAAAAGGATGCTCGATTTAAATCCAAATAAAACTAAACTTAATTATGTAACTCTATAATATTTTTGCTTGCCACGCTCCGAAATAAATGCAACATACCATCCAAGACGATAAGTAAATAACAATATGAATCAGAATATGATGTCCTTCTATTACATGAGATTCGGTTGTACAAAAGGATGACACATGTGATATACATTCATAAATAGTACATCTTAAATCTACAGCATGACTTACGAAATAGTAATAATGTAATAAAAGCTGAATAGATAATCATATGCCCTAAAGGCTTATATCTTTCCAAGTCAAGGCTTGGGTGCACCAAAAATGAGTCTTAAGCTTAATACAAATAAAGCCCTAGGCTTATACAAAAGTGAATACAAAAGAACAAAATTGAGCCTTTAGCTTGTGACAACACTCACCACTGATTAGTGCTAATCTATGATTAAGCATGTTAATTGACTGATTGAATGAAATCCTGAACTGATTAATTGAGTATATTAGTTTAATGCATGTCTATCTGTTTGACTGCTAAATTATCTGTTCATGTGTTATGTTTAAATTGCAAATTGAAGGCCTTATCAGCAGCCGAATCTGGAATTGATTAATGTTTTATGCTAATTGGAATTTATGTGATTTTATGATAAATTTAATTGAAATTTGATTTGGTATGATTAAATTGGATTAAAAAAAAATGCTAATTTACAAGAGTTGGACTTATTCACCAAATTGCCATGCTTAGTTGGCCACTTCTCCAACACCTTGAGGCTTAAGTACACTTAGACATACCTTTTGCCCAGCCATTTTGAGAGACAAACCGATTGAGAGAGAGAGAGAGAGTAGGAGAATAGGCTTGATTTCATCAAACTTAACTTGGAGACTTGGAGAAATTGAAGGTTGATTGCATAATTGAGCTCTCATTCTTGTAATTGAGGAACCTAGGTATGGAATTTATCCTCTTAATTGTTAAATTAAGTCATATATTGCATGGTTCATGGTAATTGAGTGAGTTGAGTTAAGAATTGGTTTACAATGTTGAATTGAGAGCTAGATCATGCATGAATGCTCTTATATTGAAGTTTTGAAGTTGTTTCATGAAAATTGTTGCATGCATGTTCGTATTTTGGGTCTTGATCCATGAACTCACCATGTTTTGAAGTTAAATCTTGTATTTGATCTTGTTTTAGCACATTGGAGTTCCAAGGAACCCATGCATGTGTTGAGTTTGCATTGTTCTTCATGTTCATGGAAACTTCTTTGAAATTGTGTTTAATTGACTCACCTTTGGGCCTTGATTTCATAAATTGAGCTTTGAATCATGTTATACTATGAATTTACAAGTGTTTTCCAGAAAATTGGCCCAAAAGGATCGAATTTGATACATTAAAAGTTGATTTTGAGCTTGAAGGTTCAATCTGGAATTTCCAGAATTTGGACTCACGCTTGAGCGGCGTGGAATACGGGTAACCAGCACTTTGCATTGTTTTACAATCCGCTTGAGCGGGGGAAAGAACGCTCGAGCGGGGACCTGAGTCACACGCTCGAGCGGGGGTCGAGCGCCCGTCGAGCGTGAATTTCATGCATCCAGTACTTTTGCCATGTTTTGCAGTCCGCTCGAGCGGGGAAAGTCACGCTCGAGCGGGGATCTTTTGTCTGCATGTCCGCTTGAGCAGGGAAACCCACGCTCGAGCGGGACCCCTGTTTCAGCAAAATTTTGAAAAAGTGTTTTTAAGTGCATCTTTGCATCCTCATTTCATCCTAGGCATTCCTAGGCCTAGTTTAAGGCATCTTAATGAGGATATTGAGGTAGAACCACACCAAGTCTAAGTAGGGATTTGATTCCCAAGTATGTGACTTAGTGTGTGTTCATCTTGTAACTGTGTAGGGTTGGCATCCGAGGACGCGCACTAGCTTATCTGTAGCTCAGAACTCTGTGAGTAACAATATTGTAAAGATATGTTCAATTGAGATTACTTTCTGAACGAATGACTGAACTGCTTTATGAAATAACACTGTTTACTTAATGAATGCTTGTCCTAATTGTGAACTGTATTCGTGGCATCCATAGAAATTTACTGTTACTGTACTGTACTGCTACTGTCACAGAGATCTCTGTCGGTGCCCATGTTTGGAACCACTATTGTTTACTGATATGATGGCCATCAACTGACTGTTCGGTCTGTTAAGACCTACTGTACTGCTTTGCTATTGGGTGTACCACATATGACTGCTATGACTAAATAACTGTTATACAGATATAAATGACTGTTTTAAATGCTGAAAGGACATTCATTCTTAACCTCTTTACGCATATGTTATTCACTGGGCTTTAGCTCACTGTTTATATATATATGTAGGTGTCCAGGCACCGAATCGGAGCTAGGAGCGTTGGGTTAAACTTCCTTTTTGTCAAGCCAACCACTGTGCCTCACTGCGAGTTCCATGTACTGCCAAGCTAAGGCTGCTGTGGAATGTTTAGATTCTTCCTCTTGTTTTTGTTTTGTATAGACTGTGTAGACTTGTACGTACTGTTATGGTAGGGATTTGGTCCCTAACCTGAATACCTGTATATGATATATGTACATACTATTTTGCTTCTGACTGTGAATATGTTTAAAAAGTCTTTTTGCCTACAGACTGTCACAGCTCATTGGACATCTTTTAATTACTGTTTTGGCTTCCGCCAGCCCCTGTACTCTGTATTACTGTTTTACTGTTAAGCAGGCCATCGGTAATCTCGGATTACTGGCCGGTTACGGTGCTAAACCCATTGGGGTGGGTTTGGGTCGTGACAGAGTGGTATCAGAGCGTTTTTTTTTAAAGCACGAGTTATACCGCACACACGTGTCCAAATGAGCTATAGGATGTCCTAGAAAAGTAATAGGGCATTACATGAGCATGAAAAGTGTGTGTGGACATGAGATGAACATATGTGCTACTGTGTTAATGTGTTTAAAGTATGCAACTTCCTATGTTTATTATTAGTATCTTTCATATAGTGAAATGGATAATGCAAGAACTGCCGATGAAACTGAATCATCTGATGCCAGAATGGCAAGGCTTAAAAGAATAGTTGAACTACAGCAACAGCAGAACCAACAGCCCCCACCTCCCCGGTACAGCCGGAACCGAATGTGAATGATGACATAATTGCTCTAACGCAGAAGTTCAGTAAAATGAAACCGCCATCCTTTCAGGGAGGCCTTGAACCATTGAAGGCCGAAGTGGGTGCTAGAAACTGAAAAATTACTTGAAGTGTTTCCATGTTCTGAGGCACACAAAGTGCTACTGGCTACCTTCACTTTACAAGAAGAGGCTATAAGGTGGTGGATGCTGGTCCGCGACACCAATACTGCTATGAACTGGGCTCAGTTTAAGGGAGCCTTCTTTGAGAAATACTTCCCACAGTGTGTCAGAGACCGCAAGGTAACTGAGTTTGAACAGTGGAGACAAGGTACCATGTCCATGGCTGAGTATGAGTCAAAGTTTACTGAACTCGCCAGATATGCACCGCTCATGGTTGACACTGATTACAAAAAGGCCAGGAAGTTTGAGGCGGCCTTAATGTAGAAATTCTTGACAGAATAAATGTTCTGAAACTATGAAGTATGTGGATGTTCTTGACCGATCAATAATGGCTGAGTCAAACATGAGGCATTGAAACATACTGAAACACCATCGACGATGGCGTGGTAAAAGACGGGGTTTTAAAGTTTAAGAAAGGCCGAAAAATCCATTGAACAAAAAGCAGAATACAGGGTCAACAACTAGTTCTAGTCAAGGAAACCGTTCTATGCCGCCCTGTCCGAATGTGGTAAAATCATAAGGGGTTTGTTATAAAATCTCTGGTGCTTGTTACAGGTGTGGCAAGGTGGGCCACATGGTTAAAGTTGCCCTTCCATCCTCCGGGCAATAGTAAAGCTGCAGCCAGCGTCGCAGCATCAACTGCTGCACCAAAACCCAACCCTAAAGCCATTGGAAAAGAGTCTATGAGGCAAGGCCGAGTGTTTGCACTCGTACCGAGAGATGTACAGAATATCGAGACCGTTGTGTCAGGTATACTCTCAATTTGTGCTCAAAATGCATATGTTCTGATTGATTCGGGGTCTACGCATTCATATGTATCGCATGCTTTTTCGCGAAAATTGAATAGACCATTGGAACCATGAATTACTTGTTAGCTGTATCTTCACCTGTTAGGGGATCCATGACTTGTGCTTATATGTACCCTGCATGTGAAATTATTGTTGAAGATGTTCATTTGTATATTGATTTACTGCCATTGAATATTGATCATTTTGATGTGATATTGGGATGGACTGGTTAACGAAATATCATGCTACCATAGACTGTGTAACGAAACAAGTAGTTTTTCGTCCACCTGGACTGCCCGAATTTGTGTTTAACGGAGTTGGGGTAGTACCTCCCCCATGCCTGATTTCATCTATGAAAGCTTTTAAATTGATTAGAAAGGGGTGTAAAGGGTATCGATGTTCTGTATTGACTGTATCTACTGATGATAAAGCTAATGTGAACAGTATTCCTATAGTCAGAGAATTCCCAGATGTTTTTCCAGATGATTTGCCAGGGGATTTGATTGATAGGGACATTGAGTTCACCATTGATATGATTCCGGGTACACAGCCAGTTTCTAAAGCTCCTTACAGAATGGCTCCAACGGAATTGAAAGAATTGAAAGTTCAGCTGCAAGAACTGTTAGACAAGAAGTTCATCAGGCCCAGTACTTCACCATGGGGCGCGCCAGTCTTATTCGTGAAAAAGAAAGACGGCTCATTGAGACTCTGCATAGACTACCGTGAACTGAACAAGGTAACAGTGAAAAATAAATATCCATTGCCTCGCATTGATGACTTATTTGACCAGTTACAGGGTGCCCAAGTGTTCTCCAAAATTGACCTTAGATCTGGATACCACCAGTTGAAAGTCAAACCAGGGGACATTGAAAAGACTGCCTTTCGAACGAGGTACAGACATTACGAATTCTTAGTTATGCCTTTCGGAGTTACTAATGCACCTGCTGCATTTATGGATCTCATGAACAGAATTTTCAAACCATTCCTAGATGACTTTGTAGTTGTATTCATAGACGAAATTTTGATTTATTCCAAAAGCATGGAAGAACATGAACGTCATTTGAACATTGCCCTACAGACCCTAAGAGAACAGAAATTTATGCAAAACTGACTAAATGTGAATTTTGGCTAGACAGCGTGATGTTTTTGGGACATGTAATCAGTAAGGATGGTATTACAGTTGACCCACAGAAGATTGAAGCAGTAGTGAACTGGCTTAGACCGACAAATGTTACCGAAGTCCGAAGTTTCCTAGGTTAGCCGGGTATTACAGAAGGTTTGTCAAAGATTTCTCCAAAATTGCCCTACCACTGACACAGCTAACTCAGAAGGGGACATCATTTAACTGGACTGACTAGAGGGAATCAACTTTTCAGGAGTTGAAAACTCGACTAGTGACTGCACCGATTCTCACCTTACCCTCAGGTACGGATGGTTATACTGTATATAGTGATGCTTCTTATAAGGGTTTGGGATGTGTTTTAATGCAGAATGGTAAAGTGATTGCGTATGCTTCTCGACAATTGAGACCACATGAAAAGAACTACCCGACCCATGACCTGGAACTTGCTGCAATAGTGTTTGCACTGAAGATTTGGCGTCACTACCTTTATGGGCAACATGTGAGGTGTATACAGACCACAAGAGTTCGAAATACTTCTTCACACAGAAAGAACTAAACATGAGGCAGCGGAGATGGTTAGAACTGATAAAAGACTATGATTTGCAAATTCTGTACCATCCGGGGAAAGCTAACACCGTTGTCGATGCACTGAGTCAGAAATCGATTGGAAATTTAGCCTGTTTACTTACCTGGCAGAAAGAATTGCTTTGTGACCTTGAAAGATTTGAAATCGAGATCATTTTGCGTGAACAAGGTGGAACATTAGCCACCATTTCTGCTTAACCGGCATTGATTGAGGAAATTAAAGAGAAACAGCAACATGATGACTTCTTGAAAAAGATCATTGAAGAACAGGGATCCAAACCGAGGCCTGATTTCAAATTTGAGAATAATGTGTTGAAATTCCAGGGAAGATTGTGTGTACCGAGTGATTCCGAACTGAAAAGAAGAATTTTGCAAGAGGGCCACAATTCAAAACTGTCTATCCATCCAGGGAATATGAAAATGTACCAAGACTTGAAACTGAATTTCTGGTGGCCGGGGATGAAGAAAGAAATTGCTGACTTTGTGTCGAAATGTCTTCATTGCCAACAAGTTAAAGCCGAACATCAACGACCCGCAGGCTTACTGCAACCCTTACCGATACCGGAGTGGAAATGGGAACATATCACTATGGATTTCATTGTTGGTTTACCTCGCTCCAGTAAAGATATGGATTCAATTTGGGTTATTGTTGATAGACTGACTAAATCTGCTCACTTCTTACTTGTCAAAACAATTTATAATGTGGACAAATTGGCTGTAATCTATATTGATGAGATTGTTAGATTGCATGGAGTGCCTGTGTCCATTGTTTCTGATAGGGACTCGAAGTTTACATTGAGATTTTGGCAAAGCTTATAGACAACATTGGGTACTGAGCTGAGACTGAGTAGTGCTTACCATCCTCAGACAGATGGCCAGTCAGAAAGAACCATCTAGACTCTGGAAGATTTACTGCGGATGTGTGTTCTTGATTTCCAGGGAAATTGGGAAAGTCATCTACCTTTGGCTGAATTCGCCTACAATAACAGCTTTCACTCGAGTATTGGAATGGCGCCTTTCGAGGCTTTGTATGGCAGAAAATGTCGATCTCCGATTTGTTGGGCAGAAGTTGGAGATGGGACTTTGCTTGGGCCCGAAATTGTACAGGAAACTATTGAAAAAGTGAAACTGATTCAACAGAGACTGAAAACCGTGCAAAGCCGACAGAAAAGTTATGTGGACGTCCGAAGGCAAGACAGAGAATATGAAGTAGGTGATCATGTTTTTGTTAAAGTGACACCGATGAAAGGCCAGACTCGTTTTGGAGTCAAGGGCAAGCTAGCGCCGAGATATGTCGGACCGTATGAGATTATTGAGAAAATCAATCCGGTGGCGTATCAAGTAGTGCTTCCTCCTGAAATAGAGCATATGCATAATGTCTTCCATATTTCTATGTTGAGGGATTACCTTCGGGATCCCTTTCATGTGATTGAGCCTACCCGTGTAGTGCTAAGTGATGATTACACTTATGAGGAACGGCCCATACACATTGTAAACAGACGGATCAAGAAGTTAAGGAATAAAGAGATTCCGTTAGTGAAAGTTGACTGGCAAAACCATGGTGGCGTATATGCTACTTGGGAAAGGGAAGACGATATGATCAAGAGATATCCTGAATTGTTCCCACTGAATCCTGTTTTCTTCCAGAATGAAGGTAACTCGAGTTTGGAGGACCAAACTCTTTATAAGGAGGGGAGACTGTGACAACCCTCACCACTGATTAGTGCTAATCTATGATTAAGCATGTCAATTGACTGATTGACTGAAATCCTGAACTGATTAATTGAGTATATTAGTTTAATGCATGTCTATCTGTTTGACTGCTACATTATCTGTTCAAGTGTTATGTTTAAACTGCAAATTGAAGGCCTTATCGGCGGCTGAATCTGGAATTGATTAATGTTTTATGCTAATTGGAATTTATGTGATTTTATGATAAATTTAATTGAAATTTGATTTGGTATGATTAAATTGGATTAAAAAAAAATGCTAATTTACAAGAGTTGGACTTATTCACCAAATTGCCATGCTTAGTGGGCCACTTCTCCAACACCTTGAGGCTTGAGTACACATAGAAATACCTTTTGCTCAGCCATTTTGAGAGACAAACCGATTGAGAGAGAGAGAGAGAGAGAGAGAGAGAGAGGGGAGAGAGAGAGAGAGAGAGTAGGAGAATAGGCTTGATTTCATCAAACTTAACTTGGAGACTTGGAGAAATTGAAGGTTGATTGCATAATTGAGCTCTCATTCTTGTAATTGAGGAACCTAGGTATGGAATTTATCCTCTTAATTGTTAAATTAAGTCATATATTGCATGGTTCATGGTAATTGAGTGAGTTGAGTTAAGAATTGGTTTACAATGTTGAATTGAGAGCTAGATCATGCATGCATGCTCTTATATTGAAGTTTTGAAGTTGTTTCATGAAAATTGTTGCATGCATGTTCGTATTTTGGGTCTTGATCCATGAACTCACCATGTTTTGAAGTTAAATCTTGTATTTGATCTTGTTTTAGCACATTGGAGTTCCAAGGAACCCATGCATGTGTTGAGTTTGCATTGTTCTTCATGTTCATGGAAACTTCTCTGAAATTGTGTTTAATTGACTCACCTTTGGGCCTTGATTTCATAAATTGAGCTTTGAATCATGTTATACTATGAATTTACAAGTGTTTTCCAGAAAATTGGCCCAAAAGGATCGAATTTGATGCATTAAAAGTTGATTTTGAGCTTGAAGGTTCAATATGGAATTTCCAGAATTTGGACTCACGCTCGAGCGGGGAAAGTGGCGCTCGAGCGTGGAATATGGGCAACCAGCACTTTGCATTGTTTTACAGTCCGCTCGAGTGGGGACCTGAGTCACACGCTCAAGCGGGGGTCGAGCGCCCGTCGAGTGTGAATTTCATGCATCCAGTACTTTTGCCATGTTTTGCAGTCTGCTTGAGCGGAGAAAGTCACGCTCGAGCGGGGATCTTTTGTCTGCATGTCCGCTCGAGCGGGGAAACCCACGCTCGAGCGGGACCCCTGTTTCAGTAAAATCTTGAAAAAATGTTTTTAAGTGCATCTTTGCATCCTCATTTCATCCTAGGCATTCCTAGGCCTAGTTTAAGGCATCTTAATGAGGATATTGAGGTAGAACCACACCGAGTCTAAGTAGGGACTAAGTCTTCGATTCCCAAGTATGTGACTTAGTGTGTGTTCATCTTGTAACTGTGTAGGGTTGGCATCCGAGGACGCGCACTAGCTTATCTGTAGCTCAGAACTCTGTGAGTAACAATGTTGTAAAGATATGTTCAATTGAGATTACTTTCTAAATGAATGACTGAACTGCTTTATGAAATAACACTGTTTACTTAATGAATGCTTGTCCTAATTGTGAACTGTATTCGTGGCATCCATAGAAATTTACTGTTACTGTACTGTACTGCTACTGTCACAGAGATCTCTGTCGGTGCCCATGTTTGGAACCACTATTGTTTACTGATATGATGGCCATCAACTGACTGTTCGGTCTGTTAAGACCTACTGTACTGCTTTGCTATTGGGTGTACCACATATGACTGCTATGACTAAATAACTGTTATACTGATATAAATGACTGTTTTAAATACTGAAAGGACATTCATTCTTAACCTCTTTACGCATATGTTATTCACTGGGCTTTAGCTCACTGTTTATATATATATGTAGGTGTCCAGGCACCGGATCGGAGCTAGGAGCGTTGGGTTAAACTCCCTTTTTGTCAAGCCAACCATTGTGCCTCACTGCGAGGTTCTATGTACTGCCAAGCTAAGGCTGCTATGGGGTGTTTAGATTCCTCATCTCTGTTTTTGTTTTGTATAGATTGTGTAGACTTGTACCGTACTGTTATGGTAGGGATTTGGTCCCTAACCTGAATACCTGTATATGATATATGTACATACTGTTTTGCTTCTGACTGTGAATATGTTTAAAAAGTCTTTTTGCCTATAGACTGTCACAGCTCATTGGACATCTTTTAATTACTGTTTTGGCTTCCGCCAGCCCCTGTACTCTGTATTACTGTTTTACTGTTAAGCAGGCCTTCGGTAATCTCGGATTACTGGCCGGTTACGGTGCTAAACCCATAGGGGCGGGTTTGGGTCGTGACATAGCTCCACAGTCCTGCTAAGCTAAGTCCTTGGTGGAGGCATATCACCAACACACCTAAAAATGGTTTATCCCGGATAGGGTGAGCCAAAACCTAGTAGAAATAATCTGACACAATAAATGAATCTTAACAAAGATATAAGGGTGAAATGCATATGCAATACCCATGTCAATACAGTTTACATTTCTTTCTCAAAATCATGCCATGCTCAAATTATATCACAATTCTCAAATCATGTCCTTTACCATAGAAAACAAGGGGGAAATTCTTAAATCGGCATAGCCTTTCACGGATATTTCATTTGCAGGAAACTGTCAAACGGCACCCATGTAAACGTAGTCTATACAAGCACTACTATTGCGATTTTATGGATATTTTGTCCGTGGGATTCAGCACCTATGTATTCGGGACTTTCACCCTGGATACACAAGCCAACTTAATTTGGTGATATGCACCTCTTTCCAACATTCACCCATTTTTCTCAAAATCATATACATTTACAATATATTAAATGAGCAACAAATGTTCAATGTACGTGGATGAGAAATTAGTTTCTATTCATCTAATTCTCATGTAATTTTTACAACAATCATAGCTATCATCCACCGATAGCCCAAAACAGATATTTCTAAATAGATATAAAATCTCTAATGCAGATAAACTTTTTAAAATTCAAAATGTGAGCGATAATACATATCCAACTCCACCATCCATATTAATATCCAAGGGTCAAAATCAATGATTTGTTCACAACTCAACCTCAATTCCGCTCCCACAACCATTTTCCATACAACCATTTGAAAACTCCACTTTTGATTTTAAACTAAAACCCTAGGTTTGTTCAAAATCCTCCAAAATCACAATATTGTTTATGAAAAACAAATAGCTAAGTTAAAAATCATAAAAGAGTATAGAGAATCCCTACCTCGAAGCTAGAAGACCAAGGAAAGAGTGGAGAAACCTCAAGAAAGTTGAAATCCAACTCTATTTAGATGAAAACGAGGCTCTAAATGAGCTTTACATTTTTAACAAAGGGACTATGGTGGAGAAATCAGTGGATCCAAGTGTTTTAGAAGAGAGAAGGTGAGGTTGAGAGAGAGAGAGAGTCTCAACTTTGGGATTTTAGAAAGTTTAGAGACAGAGAGAGATAAGAAAAAGTGATATAAAAAGTGATTTTTACGGACTGATATATGCACAGTCCGCTGAGCACAAGAAGTGACGCTCGAGTGTAGAATACACACTTCCAGTAGTTTTGCAGACAGAAGACCAATGCTCGAGCTTAAGAAAGGCCGCTCGAGCTAAGACCGCTCAAGCGCAGGAAGCACCGCTCAAGCGTAGAATACATTCTTCTAGTAGTTTTGTAGACCTACAAAAGTATTGAGAATTTACAAAGCCCGCTCGAGCGTAAGAAGTGACTTCTGTGCAACAAAAGTTTGAAAATCAATCTACCAACCTGTTCCAAACGCTACCAATACAACCCAATAGCCAAACTCAAGGAGGGCAAAGAGGAATAAGACAAAAACAACAATACAGAACCATGAAACTCGGGTCTAGAATATCAAATGGGTTGGGTCTAAAACCAGAATCCTATAATCTCCCCCCTAAGAAATTTTGTCCCAGAAATTACAATTTAAACTTTAAAACCATGCTTACTCTAATTACAACAATGATAATCAGTCGATTCCAATACCATGACCCATCCACCGGTCATTTATTTTCATCAATATGATAACAAGTTCTCAATACTGAATATATAATTCACATTTTCGAAACATATGCAATGTTTATAGTAAATCAACATATCAAAAATTTCAATACATGCTCAAACATTAACAAATAGGTTCGGATACTTCTCACGGACTTCCAACTCACATTCCCAAGTTGCTTCCTCAACTCCGTGATGTCATCACAATACCTTAATTAAGGGAATTGTCTTGTCTCGCATGACTTGGTCTCGAGTATCCAAGACTTTCACTGGTCTCTCCTCATACGAGGCATTCTCATCTACCTCTAAGTCGGTCCAATCCAACACGTGCGATGGATCCGACTCATACTTTCAAAGCATACAAATATGAAACACATTATGAATCCCGAAAAACTGTGGTGGCAAGGCCAAGTGATAGGCTACCTCTTCAATCTGCTCAAGGATCTCAAAAGGCCCAATAAATCTAAACAACAACTTCCCACTCTTTCCAAATCTCATCAAACCCTGCCTAGGTGATATCTTCAAGAAGACATGATCTTCTACCTCAAAAGACAAAGGTCTCCTCCTACGATCGGCATAAATTTTCTGCTAACTCTGGGCCATAACCAACCTTTTACAGATAAGGGTAACTTTCTCCGTCGTTTCCCAGACTAACTCTTGACCCAACAATGGTGCATCACCCACCTCGGCCTAACACATAGGGGATTTACACGATCGGCCATACAAGGCCTCAAACGGTGCCATGCCTATACTCGACTAGAAGCTATTGTTATAGGCAAACTCACTAAGGACAATTGCCTCTCCCACGACCCTTGAAAGTGAATAACACAACCCCGAAGCATATCCTCAAGGATCTGAATAATACGCTCGGACTGCCCGTCAGTTTGAGGATGATACGCAGTGCTAAAAGTTAGGCTCTGCCACAACCAAGTCGTGAAACACGGATCTGTATTTGAAACGATCATTATAGGGACCTCGTGCAACCTCACTATGTTCCTAATATAAAGCTCGGTAAGATAATCTATCGAGTCACTCACGCGCATAGGTATAAAGTGTGCCGACTTGGTCAACCAGTCAACTACCTCCCAAATTGTATCTGTAACAACCCCGACCTAAGATTATTGATAATCCATGATTTAATGTGCCTAATAAGATATTAAGATCAGATTTTGAATTAATTGCATATATGGTACATTATTTATGTTTCCATCTGTTTATTGTAGGAATATCTATTAGAGTTTCTGTTATATTCTACAAATTGAAGGCCTTATCGGCATCTGACTCTGAAATTGATTTGATTTATGTGCTATTTGGAATTTATAGAATTTTATGGTAGGTTTAATTAAAATCCGATTTGGAACGATTAAATTAGATTAAATTAGTGCCCATTTATTTTAACTTCAATTAACTATACTTTAACCAAGCCTATAGTAGGCACCAAATGAGCCCCATTCATCTCTTTTCTTTCATTTTTGAGTACATTTGAGCCTTTTCAAGGAAGAAAAAAGTGAGAAAGGGAGAGTAGGGAGAAATTGAGCTCAAACAAAGAATTGAGCTAGGATTCACCAAGAGCCCAAAGAATTGAAGACTTTAGGTAAGAAACCAAGCCTTTACTCTTGAAGTTGAGTTGATTCACCCATGAATTTAAGTGAATTGAGCTAAGAAATGTGTGAACCAAGCTTAAGAAGTAGGAAGGGAGACCCATCAAACATGCATGTACATTTCATTACATTTGGAGCATGTTTATTAAGAATTCTCTCATGTATGTCTTGAATTCACCTCAATTTTGTGAAATCATCAAGTTTCATGATGTTTTGTAGCATTTGATCATGTTTTGAGAAGTTGGAGTTTAATGAAATTCATGCATGTTATGTTCATAAAACATTCATAAAGTTTAAGTTGGATTTTTGAACAATTGGCATGCTTTTGGACTTTGATTTCATGAAATGATCTTCAAAGCATGATGATTTGCGAGTTTCTAAGTGTTTTCCAGAGTTTTGGCCCAAGAGGATGAGTTTTGAAGTGTTTAGGTTGAGTTTGAAGCTTGGGGATCAAATCTGGAAATTCCAGAATTTGAATCCACGCTCGAGCGTAGGGGTTCACGCTCGAGCGAGCACTCTGAATGCGTGCACTTCCGCTCGAGCGACATGATACCTGTTCGAGCGTGAAATGCATGTATCCAGAAGTTCATATGTTTTGCAACATGCTCGAGCGACGAAAGTTACGCTCGAGCGAAGGTTTGAGCCTTATGCTCGAGCGTGGATCGAGCGTCCGTCGAGCGTGAAAAGCAAGGAACTGGTACTTTTTCTGAGTTTACAGTCCGCTCGAGCGAGGGAAGTCACGCTCGAGCGAACCCTTACTTTATGCATGTTCGCTCGAGTGTGGACCCTGTTTTTAGCAAAATTTAAAAAATGTTTTCAAGTTCATTGATGCATCCTCATTCCATCCTAGGCATTCCTAGGCCATGTTTAAGGCACTATAATGAGGATAAAGGGCTAGAAACACAATTAGGACAAGAACATGTGTTATGTGCAATTCGAGTTTGTGTTTCAATGTATGTCACTGTCATGTTATGTAGGTCACGCGCCTCAGGATAAGTGAGTTGCCTACTCTACTTGTTTACTTGGAGCCATCTGTTAACTGTGAGTAATAACTCTGTAAAGTTATGTTTAATTACAAGTATTTTCTGCTTGGTATGATACAATCTGTTTTCTGAAATGCTATTTTATGAATTATGAATGAATGTCCATTT
This sequence comes from Camellia japonica, assembly GCA_030407325.1. Taxonomy (NCBI): domain Eukaryota; kingdom Viridiplantae; phylum Streptophyta; class Magnoliopsida; order Ericales; family Theaceae; genus Camellia; species Camellia japonica. Next base: position 140,056,671 of record JAPPVO010000002.1, read on the forward strand.
TTCTGAAATGCATTTGTGGCATCCATAGCTCACGTGGCCCTCGCCCGGGGGTAACAATACCGTGGCCAATATGTATGTGGCCCTCGCCCAAGGGTAACAATACTGTGGCTTATATTCACGTGATCCTTGCTCGTGGGTAATAATACCAAGGCCTATATTTACGTGGCCTTGCCTGGGGGTAACAATACCATGGTTACTTGTGCGCAAGATATGGACCTTTATGGTCGCCAGTACCGACTATCCATGTGGGCCTCAGGACCAAGTTGATATGACAGCTAATGGGTGTACCACGTATGATCTTATGCAGAATCTAAATATGAATATGAGCATGTATCTGAACCTAATTCTAATTTGCGATCTGAATATGCTTAAGACTTTGTTTCCGATAAGAATACGTTTTTTATATAAATTATGAACTCTAACTCTGTGCTGGGCATCATTTATTAAAACCCTTTACCTAGTTATTATTTACTGGGCTCTAGCTCACTATATTATTGTATGTATGTAGGTGAGCAGGCACGTGACGAGGCTTGAGATGCTACCTGGCGAGTTTTGGTGTCGACCAGCCATCACACCTCCTGTGGAGGTTTCCTTTTAAGATCTACCCAAGTTTTTGTGTCCTTGGGACTTTTGTACTTTCTAAATGCTTATGTCTGGTCTAAACATGTTTTAAAGCTTGTGTTAGTAGCTTAGGTGATGTAAGGCTATTGTATTTTCGACGCTACATCTGTATGTATGTATGTATATATGCATATGAAAAGTTTTAAATTTCCTGTCTCATGTATGTCTGCACAGCTCTATGGACTACGTATGTTTGTATATTTGCTTCTGCAGCCCCTGTTATATATTATTCTGTTTAGAGGACTCTGGTAATCCAAGAATTACTGGCCGGTTACGATGCTAAACCCATAGGGGTGGGTTTGGGTCGTGACAGTGTCACTACCCCGTTGAGTCGTCGGAAGGCCTACAACAAAATCCATCATGACATGTTTCCATTTCCACTCGGCTATAGGCAAAGGTTGCAACAAACCTGCTGGCCTTTGATGTTCGGCCTTCACTTGTTAACAGGTAAGGCACTTTGATACAAACATAGCAACATTCTTCTTCATTTCCCTCCGCCAAAATTGGTGACTAAGGTCGTGATAAATCTTTGTGCCTCCCGGATGCACCGCAAGGCGTGAATAGTGAAACTCTCGGAGTATTTCCTCTCGACAAGACTTCGACTCGAAAAGACGGTCATGGTATCTAACACTCGAGTCGGGATATACATTCAAGCCTTTCTCTACCTTTTCACTAGAGATATTTTCCCAGAGGGTTTCTACCTTAAGATCACTCTTCTGCACTTCTATCACTCGGTTCACAAGTGTAGGTTGTGCAACTACCAAAAACAAGGCTACAAACTCCACGGACTTGCCAAGATGCAAGTCAAACTCACCAATAGCACCCAACATCTCCTATTCCCAAATGGCAATACAAGCTATATTGCTAATAGATTTCCTACTCAAGGCATCGGCCAAACATTGGTCTTCCTCTGATGATAATGTAACTCAAAATCATAATCTTCTATAAACTCTATCCACCTCCTCTGTCTCAGATTTAAGTTCTTCTATGTAAATAGATATTTCAGATTCTTGTGATAAGAAAATGCCTCAAACTTCTCACCATACAAATAATGCCTCCAAATCTTCAAGGCAAAGATCACCGTCGCTAACTCTAGGTCATGAGTAGGGTAGTTCCTCTCATGTGTTTTCAACTGTCGCGAGCTATAAGCTACTACCTTCCTCTCTTGCATCAATACACAACCCAAACCTTCCCGTGAAGCATCACAATATACCGCATAGCCCAAACCCCTCTTCAGAATAATCAATACTGGAGCAATGGTAAGTCTAATCTTAAGCTCTTGAAAAGACTTCTCACAAGTCTTGCTCCACATGAACTTAATTCCTTTCCTTGTCAGTCTAGTTAACGGTGAAGCTAATCTAGAGAAATCTTTCACAAACCGATGGTAATACCCGGCCAACCCCAAGAAACTACGGATCTCAAAAGCATTCTTAGGTTGTTACCAATCTTGCACTGCCTCTATCTTGGATGAATTTACAGTCGCGCCTTCCCCGAATACCACATGGCCTAAGAACTTAACCTCTCTCAACCAAGATTCACTTTTCCCAAACTTGGCATAAAGTTTGTGGGCTCCAAATAACTCAAGTACTACCCGCAAGTGTTCTTCGTGTTCCTTCTGAGAGGGTGAGTAAATCAAGATGTCATCAACAAAGACGACCACAAAATGGTTGAGGAACTCACTGAAGATCCGGTTCATCAAATCCATAAACATGGCTGGTGTATTGGTTAGCCCAAAGGGTGTCACTAGAAACTCATAATGGCCATACCGCGTACAGAATGCCATCTTCTAGATATCCTCCTCTCTTACTCTCAACTGGTGATAGCCCGATCTCAAGTCTATCTTAGAAAAGTAACAAAATCCCTTTAATTGATTAAACAAATCGTCTATACGAGGCATTGGGTACTTATTCATAACAGTTACCTGGTTTTTGGTAATCAATACAAAGTCGCAACAAACCATCTTTCCTTTTGGAAACGAGAGTCGGTGCACAAAACCTCTTTATGTGCCATGCCTACCCAGACTAATAACAAGTGAGTGGCTACCCTCTCTCCTGGCTTTGGCTCTGAGAACGAGCCCAAGACGGTGCAGACCGTTGCCCTCCTCCTCTCTGCGGGCAAGCTGGAGACTTGTGGCCCAACTGACAACACTTAAAGCAAGTGAAATCTCCCTGACCATCTCTCCCAGAGCCTTAACTCAGCACTGGAAAGGTGGACCTCGATGGTGCTCCCTAGGACTGCTATGGGATTTGCCTCTTACTGTCCCCCTGAACATCTTGACTCCTCCTAGAGCTCCTCATCCGCTCCTCCTCTATCTGCATCATGGTCTCAAGATGAGCTACCGCCTCCACAAGGCGTTCGTAGTATCTAATAATTGACCCGACTACTTTGAACATAAGCCCGGTCCTCAACCTTTCTCGAACTCTAAACAACGGCGCTCCTTAGTCGCCATGAGCTCCGGTGCAAACCTTGACAAACTAGTAAATACAGCCTCAAACTCGGCCACCGATGTGCTCAATTGCTTAAGCTGAGAAACCTGATCCCTCAACTTCTCCGTAACAATGTGAGGCAAAAACTTGTCTTGGAAGGCGTCGACGAAAGCCTCTCAAGTCACTCCAATGCGCCTACGCACTTACTTCCACCATTGACCTGCATCTCCCTTCAGTTGGAAAGATGCCAAGGTCACCCTCAAACCTCTATCTTCGATGCCAAACATCTCAAACATCTTCACCATCTGCTCTAGCCACTTATCCACCTTCAATGGCTCCTTGGGATCACGCAAAAACTCGTTCGGATTCAACCGGAAAAACTCTCATTTCAAGAATGATGGCCCTACCTTAACTACTTGGGCCTGGACTTGACAGCCATTTTGCGGGTTAAGGCGTCCATGGCTTGCTGACCAGTCGGCTCAGCCACATTTTCTAGACCAACTCCCTCCTCTTACACCGAATATCATCTGGTAAAGGCACCTCGTGCCTTCTAGGTCTACCACGCCTACCACCACCACGTCCACGTCCTGACATCTTAATAAAGGTAACAAAAGAGATTAGCACATTTACAAATGTGCCGAAGCTAACTCACTCGGGTCCTAACGCGGTGGACAACAATAATTCACTCCACATAAGCACGTAGTCACATAAACACATACAAATTTCCTTTCTAGATAATGACCGTCCTACGACATTGCTAGAGTTCTGATTAGAAACAGTAGTGATCAAGTGATCTTCTAACAGGACTTCTAGAAACCCGTAGACCCAATCAATATCTTAAGAATTAAATCTCATACGCAAATAATAACATAAGCATGTTGTCACATAACATATCATACATACTAATGTCACTATCAAGTGAGACAAACCCATTGCGGTAATAACCACTTCCTACGTACCCAAAGTATTCAAACCCGGTACACTCTGATACCAAGTTATCACGCCCTAAAATAAATCAACACACCATCCAAGACGATAAGTAAATAACAATATGAATCAGAGTATGATGTCCTTCTATTACATGAGATATACATTCATAAATAGTACATCCTAAATCTACAGCATGTGCTACGAAACAGTAATAATGTAATAAAAGCTAAACAGATAATCATATGCCCTAAAGGCTTACATATTTCCAAGTCAAGGCTTGGGTACATCACAAGTAAGTCTTAAGCTCAATACAAATAAAGCCCTAGGCTTGTTCAAAAGTGAATACAAAAGACAAAATTGAGCGTTCAACTCCACAGTCCTCCCAAGCTAAGTCCTTGGTGGATACATATCACCAGCACCTAAAAATGGTTTTCTCAAAATAGGGTGAGCCAAAGCCCAGTAGAAATAATCTGACACAATATATGAATCTTAACAAAGATATAAGGATGAAATGCATATGTAATACCCATGTCAAAACAGTTTACATTTCTTTCTCAAAATCATGCCATGCTCAAATTATATCACAATTCTCAAATCATGTCCTTTACCATAGGAAACAAGGGGGAAATTCTTAAACCGGTACAGCCTTTCATGGATATTTTGTCTGGGGGAAACCGTCAAACGGCACCCATGTAAATATAGTCTATATAAGCACTACTATTGCCATTTTATAGATATTTTGTCCACGGAAATCAGCACCTATGTATATGTGCGTTTTTCGGGACTTTCACTCTGGACAAACAGACCAACTTAATTTGGTGATACACAACTTTTTCCAGTATTCACCTATTTTTTTCAAAATCATATACATTTACAATCTATTAAATGAGCAACAAATGTTCATTGCACGTGGATGAGAAATTAGTTTCAATTCACCTAATCCTAATGCAATTTCTACAACAATCATAGCTATCCTCTAACAATAGCTCAAAATCGATATTTTTAAATAGATATAAAACCTCCAATACAGATAAACTTTCAAAAATTCAAGAGGTGAACGATAATACATATCCAACTCAACCATCCATATTAATATCCATCCACTTTTACATTTCCATCATCAATTCCATTTATTTATACAAAATAAATATTTGGGACATTTAGGGAAAAACCCATTTTCTTCCAAAATCCAAACCAAGGGTCAAAATTAACCATTTGTTCACAACTCAACCTCATTTCCACCCACAACCATTTTCCATACAACCATTTGAAAATTCTCTTTTGATCTTAAACCAAAACCCTAGGTTTGTTCAAAATCCTTCAAAATAACAATATTGTTTATGAAAAACAAATAGGTAAGTTAAAAATTATAAAAGAGTGTAGAGAATCCTTATCTCGAAGCTAGATGACCAAGGAGAGAGTGGAGAAACCTCAAAGAAGCCGAAATCCAACTCTATTTGGATAAAAACAAGTCTCTAAATGAGCTCTACATTTTTAAGAAAGGGAGTAGGTTGGAGAAATCAATGGATCCAAGTATTTTAGAAGAGAGAATGTGAGTTTTAGAGAGAGAGAGAGAGAGAGTCTCAACTTGGGGTTTTTAGAAAGTTCAGAGAGAGAGATAAGAAAAAGTGATGTAAAAAGTGATTTTTACAGATTGATATACGCACAATCCGCTCGAGCGCAAGAAGTGACACTCGAGCGTAGAACATACACTTCTAGCAGTTTTGTAGATAAAAGACCAACGCTCAAGCTCAAGAAAGGTAGCTCGAGCAGAGACCACTCGAGCGCATGAAGCACCACTCGAGGTAGAATGCACTCTCCCAGTAGTTTTGCAGACCTGTAAAAGTATTGAGAATTCACAAAGCCCGCTCGAGCGCAAGAAGTGACACTCGAGCGGAGGAGTAAAATTCTAGGCAACAAAAGTTTGAAAACCAATCTACCAACCTGTTCCAAACATAACCAATGCAACCCAGTAGCAAAACTCAAAGAGAGAAAAGAGGAATAAGACAAGAACAACAGTACAAAACCATGAAATCCGAGTCCAGAATATCAAATGGGTCGGGTCTAAAACCAGAATCACTATATTGCTTACTTTTTAATTTTTTTATTTGAGATCTTCATGGGTTTGAATTTATTTCTTTGAAAATATGTAATGAGTATACTAATTAAGTAGGTTTTTAAATGAGAGGTTTCTTTTTTGCATTAAAAAAATCCTACACAAATGAGCATTTCAAGTGAATGGATCTCAAATTCCTAAATAAATACACAAATAAACTATTTTGTTTTTAACTCATAATAGTCATTATAATATATAAAAACCAATTCAGGTAGGGTCTTTTGGACCCATTTGAAGTACAAAAGCTCACGTTATATATGTTTTACTTAATTATTATTTAATAATTAATTTCAATTACTTCATTGAATGTCATGTGATTTTAAACAAATTGAAACCAATATGTGAATATTTCAATAAAGTTTGATTAATTTCTTATAAACTAAATAATTATTCAAGTATGTTGTGTTGAGATTATAAACACATTATATATTTATAATTAAAATTTAAAAACTGAATATAAATATTTTATATTTAGACAAAAATCATTGGTAAGAAATTTTTTTTCTATGATTGTTGAATTTTATATTCATATGCATAACACGTGTCATTATCAGAAAAACAATAAAGTCATGCGCATTTTATAATTAATACCTTATTATTTAAAATGAATGATTATATTATCATATAACATAAAGTAAAAATAAAAATAACTAAGATTTTAAAAAGAAAAATGATGTTATTTTATTTTATTTTTTATATTTAGTAGTTTCAAAATACAAAAATTACTGAAATTTATAAATTATTGACACAAAACAAAATTAGAATGAACGATTATGTTACCATATAATACAAATTAAAAATAAAACTAACTATGATTTTAAAAATAAAAGTGATGCTATTTTTTTATTTTTTATTTTTATTTAGTAGTTTCAGAATACAAAAATTATTGAAATTTATAGGTTATTGACACAAAATAAAATTAAGAAATAGAAAGGTGATCCCTTAATTTTTTTTTTAAATTAAGTAGTTTTAGAATACAAAAATTGCTAAAAATTGTAAGTAGCAGACACAAAATAGAGTTAAAATTTGTATAATAAGAAATCATAAATACTTATTTTTTTAACTACATGAAATTTAAATTTTAAAAAATTATAGATGACATTTAATTCTTATTAATTTTTAACTTACTACATCTCAGTTCTTATTTATATTATTTATTTACAAATTTTATACAATTATAGGTGGCATTTCATTCTTATCCAATTTTTAAACTACTACCCTATTTTGTTCTTTTATTATTAGAGTTATATTAATTTTTTTTCAAGTTTATCTTATTTAAGTTTTTAATTTTTAAATTTCAACTTGATTTCATTTTTTCAATCTTCATTTGATGTTTACTGAATATCTCTCTACCTCATTTTTCTAGAATTTATTAAAATTTTCCTTTCTATATTTTTATAGTTTATCTTCAAATTTAAATTTTTTGTTTTTTATTATCTTTATTTTGTATTTATAGAATCCACTCTTACTTTTGATTTTCAGTTTAGTTTATTCTTTTTCGAGAATTTATCTAATTTTTCTCTTTCTATATTCTTATAGTTTATCTTCAAATTTAAACTTAATTTCTTTATTTTTATCTTATATGAGTAGTGTTACATTCCCTAATATATGACTCCTATTTTGACATATCAATCTGGGGGCTGAAAATGGCTTCTCAGGAGCATATGTAAGCACTATTAGACGCAATGAACCGGACTAAACTGCCTATCGATACCACTGTAGACCAATTTGTATTGTTGGTAATATCTGGGGACGTTACGCCGATGATATATTTTACAGATAAGGAGTTACCACCTGAGGGTGCCAACCACAGCTGTCCCTTATATGTAACCCTGGAAAGTCGAAAAAAGTGGATTCCGGTGATGTTAGTGGATATCGGATCGGCGATCAATATGTGTCCAGTGAGGACTACTTATGCCATCGGTTTGAGGCCGGTTGACTTTACACCCACAACCCAAGCCGTCCGGGCTTATGACAATACAAGCCGGGATGTCATGGGAACGTTCAAAAGCCATATCCTAATCAGCCCATCCGAACATGAGGTGAAATTCCATGTCATGGACGTTCCAGCCACTTTTAATCTACTACTGGGAAGGCCCTGGCTACATCAGACAAGGGTTGTGTCATTAACAGTCCATCAGTTAGTAAAGTACCCCTTCAAAGGCGGGATTGCCACTGTGTACGGTAATTTTGCTATCCATCATCCCAGGGAACCACTGCACCATTATTGGAAATCATACATGGGGAGGAGGACGTGTTCCTTTTTGGTTTCTCTTTCACAGAAGCCCAGTTGGTCCAAACCATCATGGCGGAGGGTGATGGAGACTACGTGAGTGCACAATCTATTTACATAATGAACACACAAAGACATATGCCCGGATCGGGACTAGGCCCAAGTGGCAAGCAGGGAGGTATTGTTGCTAAGGAGATCAGCCATAACCCCCACACTTTTGGGCTGGGATACAAACCTAATACTGCAGATTGGCAAAGAAAATGACAGGAATTAAGAGAAAAGACTAAAAGCAAAGAGGACTAAAAGGTAGTACGAGTTAGTCCACAAACTAATACAGGGAACCTTGAATGGACGTTTTGTCCGCCAAGGGAAAAACTTCCCCTTTTGTGAATTTCCAGAGCCTTGGTATGATTGGCAAACAAAAACAAGGTATCCGGGGCTTGAGATCTTCTTCAAGCACCTGTTACCAGAAGATGAGGATGAACAAGTAGACCTGAGCCCTAGCACAGATCAAGGCAAGACTGCAAACCTGGACATCGAAGAGGAAGAGTTGTTGGGAAAAGTGCCGGTTGACCTACTGATAAGTTCTACTGCTGAAGCTGAGACCACCAACTTCGGGGATAGTTTTACTATCTCAGTGATCGGGGATAACCCAATAGCGGATTTCTCCAATCTTATCATGGATGCATCTGAGGCTCCACGCCTGGTTTAGAAGTTTGAGCAAGGCGTCATCAACAGTTCTGGATCGGATACTGAGTCCTGATCTGATTCCACTGAGTCTGTGGAGTTGGAGTCAGATTCAAGTTCCTCTTAGTCTGGTACTTCTGGGGGTGGTAACCCGAATACCAAAGTCCTGTCCAGGTCATCTTTTAGCTTTTCTTTTGAGTCCACTGTAACCGAAGATCCAGACTTTTTGAATGGGAATGTTGTGGACTTTGCCTACTTCTCTGTGCCTTTGGTTTGTTGTATTGATCTTAATTTTCAAAATTTTGACATAAACGAAGAGGAAGAAATTCCTCTGGTTTTGAAAAATTTAGTTGATCGTGAGGAGGAGATGCGTGTTAAGCCCTGTATAGATGAAATCATATTAATTAACGTGGGTACTGAGGAAGATCCTCGCTTGGTCCAGATCGGGTCCAGGCTGTCTTCGGAGGAACGTGAGCGTTTAATCGCTTTATTAAAAAATTTCAAAGATGTTTTCGCGTGGTCTGACGAAGACATGCCTGGAATCGATCTTGAGATTGTACAACATCAGATCCCTCTTAACCCTGAGGCCTGGCCAGTTAAGCAAAAGCTACGTAGAGTTCGCCCAGATTGGGCTTTGAAGATCAAGGAAGAAGTTACTAAACAGATCGATGCAGGGTTCTTGCTTGTATCTAAGTATCCGACGTGGTTGGCTAATATTGTTCTAGTCCCAAAGAAGGACGGCAGAATCAGAGTCCGTGTCGATTTTAGGGATTTGAATAAGGCTAGTCCAAAGGATGATTTTCCACTGCCGCATATTGATGAGTTAGTAGACTTCACCGCTGGCCACGCACTACTCTCATTCATGGATGGGTTTTCTGGGTATAACCAGATTCTGATGGCACCCAAGGATAGGGAGAAGACCGCTTTCACTACTCCATGGGGCACCTATTGCTACCGAGTCATGCCGTTTGGATTGAAGAATGCTTGGGTCAGTTATTAAAGGGCTGCAACTACCATTCTGCACGACATGATCTACAAAGAGATTGAGGTATATGTAGACAATATCATTGTCAAGTCCAAAAATCGAGAGGGCCACTACACCACCTTGGGGAAATTCTTTCAGCAGATCAGAGAGTATAGATTAAGGTTGAACTCGTACAAATGCACCTTCGATGTAACAATAGGGAAAATGCTGGGATTCTTGATTACACAGAGAGGAATTAAGGTAGATCCGTCCAAAATCAAGGCCATCTTAGAAATGCCACCACCAAGGACTAAAAAGGAGGTGCACGGCTTTATGGGTAAAGTGCAATTCATAAGACAGTTTATTTCCAAACTAACCTTGACTTGTGAACCATTAATTGGTCTCCTGAAGAAAGGAAAGAAGTTCGAATGGGACGATCGCTGTCAGGTCACTTTTGAACAGGTTAAGCAGTACCAGCAGAATTCGCCTGTGTTATCACTGCCAGAATCGGGAAAACTGCTGATTTTGTACCTGTCAATGACAAACTCAACCATGGGGTGTATGTTTAGCTCAAAAGTCCGAGGCCAAGGTAGAGAAAGTCGTTTACTACTTGAGCAAGAAAATGTTGGATTAAGAGACCCGTTACACTCCCCTCGAGAAATCTTGTCTAGCTTTGGTATGGGCTACTCGGAAGTTGAGGCACTACTTGTTAGCTTACTCTATAATCCTGGTTTTGAGATTAGATCCCATCAAATATCTCTTTGAGAAACCAGCGCTTACGGGTAGGCTAGCCCGTTGGTTGCTTCTTGTCTCTGAATTTGATCTTACATATGTTACACGCAAGTCGATTAAAGGGAGAGCTTTAGCGAAATTCCTGGCAGATCACCCAGTAGAGGGGGATGAAGTGGCGGAGTACTTTTTCCTAGATGAAGATATTTTGCAAATAGAGGAAAAAAACATGGATGATGTACTTTGACGGAGCAGCCAATCAATACGGTCATGGGATCGGTGTGTTGCTGATAGCGCCTGATGACTCCCATATATCCTTAGCCTTTAAACTCTAGTTCAAAGTATCCAACAATGAAGCAGAATATGAGGCGTGTATTGCTAGTTTAGAAGCCGCCCTGGAACTAGGGGCAAAAAGGTTGGACGTCATCAGGGATTCGAACTTGGTTGTGTCTCAAGCCAACGGAGATTGGCGCGTTAAAGAGGAGAAAATGAAGGTTTACCATCAGGTCTTGGATATGCTAATTCTGAGGTTTGAAAAACTAATGTTTACCCATCTTCTAAGAGAGAACAACCAATTTGTTGGTGCACTAGCAACTCTATCTTCTATGATAGACATTCCATTGGAAGTCAGGATGCGTTAGATTATTATTGAACAAAAGTACACGCCGGCCTATGAAACCATTGCCGCGATAGATGAGGCTTCAAACAGGAACCCTTGGTATTACGATATTTGGAATTTCCTAGAAAAAGAGGTGTATCCGCTAGGAGCAAATGCCAAGGACAAAAGAGGAATACGACATCTGGCCATTCAATTTATCATCTGCAGAGGCAAGTTGTACAAAAGAGGTCATTTGGGAATGCACAAGCTATGTGTTGAGGAAGAGGAATCAAAGCACCTTATAGAGGCCATTCATGGAGGAGAATGTGGGGCCCACATGAATGGTGTGATGCTCGGCCGGAAAATCCTTAGACAAGGCTACTACTGGTCAACCATGGAAGAGGATTGTATTGGTTTTGTTCGACGCTGTCACAAATGCCAGATTCATGCCAATCGCATGAACATTCCACCGTCGAAGCTTTACAACATAACTTCACCATGGCCATTCTCTATTTGGGGGATAGATGTTATCGGTGCAGTCATGCTGAAGGGGTCAAATAGACATGAATTCATTTTAGTAGTGATCGACTAATTCACGAAATGGGTAGAGGCCTAGTCCTACTCTTTATTGAAAGTGTCGCATGTGGCTAAGTTCATCAAAAACAATATCATCTACCGGTATGGGGTTCCGAATGAGATTATCTCTGATTATGGGTCGCACTTCAAGAAAGAGGTAATAGACTTTCTTGAGAAATATAATATGGCTTTCCATATGTCATCGACCTACAGGCCACAAACCAATGGAGCCGTCGAGGCTGCGAACAAAAACATCAAAAGAATTCTGCAGAAGATGGTGGAAACTTACAGAAATTGGCCAGATAAATTGCTGTTTGCGCTCTGGGGCTACAGGACCTCAATTCGAACCTCTACAAGGGCAACCCCTTATTCTCTTGTCTATAGAATGGAGACTGCTTTGCCGATCGAAATTGAAGTGCCCTCGCTACGAGTTATGGCTGAGTGTTTGATAACAAAGGAAAATTGGCAGCAAAGTAGGTTTGAGGAGTTAATGTTGTTTGATGAGAGAAGACGAAGGGCATTGTATCATGTCCAGGGTTACCAACGCTGAATTGTTAGGGCTTTTCACAAGAAAGTTAAGTCCAGAAATCTTCAAGAAGGGGATATAGTGCTGAAAGACAACCAGACTCCCATCCATGACCCTAGGGGCAAGTTCAAACCCAATTGGACTAGTCCTTACATTATCAAATCAATCTGGTCAGGAGGGGCGGTTATTCTCATGGACCTCGATGGCCTGGAGTTCTCGCAACCGATCAATATGGACAAGTTGAACTAATACTACCCCTGAGAGGCTTGCTAGGCCGAAAACCCAAAAGGGTGACCTAGGTAAAGGTTGGAGCAAGAAAAATTAGAAATAAAGAAAAACTGAGCTCACAAGGTTGAAAACCCTAAAGGGACACTTTGGCAAAAGTTAGAGCACAAAAGGAGAGAGTTAATACTTGAGTGAACCTGAACCGAACTACGTAAGGCCTGATTTCCATTTTTGGGAAACGTAGGCAACTTCACCCTGAAGTTCGGCTGTAACTATCTCTAACTCAACTGTCCTGTCCGTTATCCTGATCAGGTTATCTTTGTTCATCACCTATTAGTTCAGTTGTGGTCTTTATTTTGGGAAGAAAAGCTAATTACAGTGCAAAGCAGCAGTGATATGCAATCAAGGGCAGTTATGATTTCTTTTGATTTGGGACTATACATCTTGAGAATCAATTACGTGCGTGTCAGGTGGTGATCGTTTCTGAAAATCATTTTAAAAAGTTTTAATAAAAGTTGATTTTGTTCAAAATTTTACCCTTTTACAACTTGGATAATTTTTGGGACTGAAAGGAAAATTTTCAGTACTCGCAACTTTGATTTTATTGATTTCAACACAAGTGCATTCTCTAACTCTTTGATTTAGATCAAAGTTTCTTTTACATCTTAAAACTTGAAAAGAAAAGATCAAAGCAGTAAAACTAGAGGCACAACTAAGTCAGGTGGTTCTACGCCAAGGACGGTCCAACCTCTGCCTCCTTTTCAAGCCAAGCCAAACACTCCTCAGACAGGGTGTAACTGAAACTAATGGCAGGGGCCACAATCTCTCTCGCCCTCCAGGCTGCGAGATACCGGGGCAAGTGCGAGGTATGAACTGGAAATGAAGCTGTGTATTCCACTCCCTCATCTGGACGTATCCGATCATGTCCGAACTAGCGTCAAAACCGGAGAGGAAAATAGAATATGCAATGTGTGAGGCCAATTAACTCTACACCCGACTGTCGGGACATGTTGTAGCTCATCTCAACCAAATTAAGCCAAGGACAACGCCAAGTCATGTCAGCTTCGGACCGGCTACACATCCAGTCACACCATAGCCCCTTTAAAGGGAAATTAACCAGCCGTTGGCGAAAGAAATAAGCTCTGGCCATGTACTCGGGACAAGGGTCCACTACTTGCAGTTTATCCATACGAAATACCTGGGGAAGGATGAAAAATAAAAAAGATTAAAGAATAGAGAGATGTACGATGAGAAAAAGTAAGAAAGGCTATGAGAGAAAAACAGAGAATGAGTGTTAAGTGATGTAAGAATCATAAATTAGAAGAGTGGAAAATAATACCTGGAGAAGTAGCGGATTCCCTACCAATCGGGTAGTCTCTCCTCGACGGAAAGCATCTAAACCCATTAAGGTTTTGGCCAGTGTCAACCTATGCAACTCTTACCCTCTTTCAGACATTGGGCCACTTCGATGAACCGAATACTAGCTCCACCGAAACTTAGGGCAAGGAGGAATTGTGCAATGAGGCATAAACAGAGAGCATGTTGTCAGTGGCCTCTCCGAAGAAGGTCACTCCTATCTCCAATGGCGGAAAATTGATGAACTAAACCGGGGATGTCTAGCTCCTATCATGTGCCAAGGATTGAGCCTTGTGTAATGTTAACCCACACATCCGTCCCAAAGCTTGGGCATGGCCAAAACGGGGCTGCAGTATGATTTCTTCACGTGCCAGACTACATCAAAGCTTGAAATTCCTCGAGTGTCAGACACACCTCTTATGATCCGAATTAAAATACATGAGTGATCAGGTTCCAACATCGAACAACGACATGGAGGAATGGAAAGCAAAGAGGAGTGCGGCTTAGAGGAACAAGGGCATTCAGGCCAAAACCGTGAAAATTTACCTTTTCTAAGCTGTCCAAAGTGGTTATCCAGTCTCGGAGCCTATTGTTGCACAATGTTTCCATCTTGAGAGCAAAATATCAAAGACTTGCTATTCTACCAGAAAAACAGCATGGGAGCACCATTTATAGAGGATGAGAAGGGGCAGTGCATGAGAGCTGGACAACACTGACCGACCTCACACTTAGGCCCGACCGTGCCTCAGTGAAGCCCGGCCGTGCCTATTTAGGCTCAGCCGGGTCTAAATGGTGGCTCAGATAAGTGCAATTGCAAGAAAAACTGGACTTTGTCTTGACATACTGTGGCTTTGTTTTAAGTCTTGTTTTGTTTGTACCAAGTGTTTTTAGCATTTTCGAGTTGTTTTCATTTCTGTTTTTTTGTTATCGAGTTGTATTTTACATTTTGTCGATTATGGGTTGTTATCCGATTCAAGAATGAATGTAAGAGCAGATATTCTTTGTTTTATGTCTTGTGCGAAGTTACCATGCAAAGGTACGCCATTCATCATATGCCATTCATTCACATTGTGCAAGGAGATCATTCAAAATCTTGTCTTTTATAAACTAGCGGGTCCAACCTCGATCATTGTTTTCCAAGGCAACAAAATAAAAGAAAATCCTTCAAAAAATAAAAAACGAAAGGGTCTATTGAAGCTAGTCTTTAACTACAAAGAAAAAAAAAAAAAAAAAAAAAAAACAAAATCGTCATCCTCATCAGTAACCCATCCTCGTCCTCTTTCTCCTCGGCTGCGGAGGAGGTGCATCACTGTCATCGCTGGGGCTACGGGACTACAAGTCAACCTCCTTTCCCTCATCCTTGGGGGTCATAGACCCGTCAAAAGACTCCTCAGAAGGTGAGCGTTGCCTTCGCTCGGCCTCTCCCTCGATCGACTCCCCTTTGGCCCCTCACTGGGCCCCGTCTTCTTCTTCTTCCAATTGGAAGAGGTCTTGCGGGCACTGTTGGTGCTGGCTCAAGCTAAAAAGAGTACAGGTATCAGTATGGACTAACAAGAATATAAACAGTATGGCAACAACAGTGGACTATAGAGTATACCTCAATCTCATGAGTGACTAAAGTGATCTGTCTCGTCTGTACCATAAGTAGCAGTCGGTCGATTGTTCAGAGAAGGTCATCAGCATACGCCCGAGGTATCTGCAAAAGGAATAGAATTTTGAGAAAGATAGACAGAAGTAATAGAGAACAATGAACAAAAATGGTAGAAAACAAAACAAGATAAAGTGCAGTGAGTAGAAGCATAAAGAAATGTGTACCTGCTCGATGCCAAGAGCGAACGCTAGCCTGCGGTCCCTCTCCTCAATATGCTCAAGGGGGATCTGCTCGATCACTCCATTTGGACACATGTACATGATCTCAGTGGGAATCACGGGAAACCCATGAATGAGAGCAATGACAGGGGCACCTCCAGCGGGGGCATCGCCAGCCGCAACAGTAGTAGCAGCAACCTCCAGAACAGTGCGAACCACGCCTAAGGTAAGAGGCGCCATCACCCGAGTATGTAAGAAGGTGGTGAAGTCACCGGGCTCATGATGATGATGATCATCCTCTCCCAACATTAGGAGGTCGATTTGAGGACCATCTTGAAGCTCATCAACTACCCTTCTGACTGGAGGAGGAATATGTGGAATGTCGAGGTCAGCAATGCCTTGTGTCTGGCGGATGAACCTCTTCCCTAGGTAGTAAGCTCGGCTAAAGGGGGCCTCAAATAGAATCTGCATGGTGGAGGCATGCCATGTAGCGACATAGGTCGTCCTTGACACTTGGGGAATGCCTGCCCAAGGATACCAGTCAACTAGTGGAAGCAGACGTTAGATATCATAAATCAGTGCAGTATGAGACTGATGTACAGTATAGAAGCAACAGTATGAGAATGACCGTGTAGTATGGGAAACAGTGTAGTATGCTTACAATATATAAAAGTTAAAGGTGATATTTTGTTACCTGAATCTGCAGTGATCGTGTCAAAGAAACGGCGAAAGTAGGAGAAGTCTCGTTCTACGCGGCGGCGACGTTCAAATCAGGAGTTGTAGTACCGGGAGTGGGGTACTGACAACTCAATCGGCCTCACCGGGACCGGAGCTAGAAAGGTGAAATATGTGTAAACTCAGAGTTGCAAGAAAGAAAAAGATGGATGAAGAACAAAATAAGTAGAATAAACAAGAAATACAAAGCAAAGATGAGCAGGAAATACAAAATTGAACAGAATGTAAAGCTGAACAAAAAAAGTAAATATGAGGTGTACCTCCCAAACTCTCCAGTAGCTGCCGAGTGAATCCGCCTTGCGGCGAGATACAGAGCTCATATAGCAGTACATGGTGGCCAGGCCGGCGCCACCCCAAGTCATACTCAGTCACTTGTGGTAGGTGCACCAGTGCCCCCAGAAGATATAACCCTATGGTATTTTCTCTATTCACAAACAAGGTAGTACCGAGGAGATACATAAGCAAGCCGCGGGTGTACTAGGTGACCTCATCTGTAGTAGTGGGTTGGGACTCAAGGAAATGATAAAAAAACCAACTATACCTCACCATCCCATGACTTGTGGTGTCCGAGATCGCCCCGAGAAGCTAACTCTGTGTGGCTCTCTACTGCGTCATGTTAGGATCACATAGGATCGGGCTGCCAACCCTAACTCGTAGGCTAGTAAGCATCGAAAAGTTGTATAGGGTCAGAGTCAGCTCCCCGATTGATTAGAAGTGGAATGAGTTTGTAGTGTCCCACCATCTCTCTATTAGGGCCCCGTACAGCAGCAACTCGACCCTCATCTGTATGAGCCCTGAGCAGAAGGGCCCAAAGCTGGCGGTATCAACCAATGCGTGG
Organism: Camellia japonica; assembly: GCA_030407325.1. NCBI lineage: Eukaryota > Viridiplantae > Streptophyta > Magnoliopsida > Ericales > Theaceae > Camellia > Camellia japonica. Next base: position 140,074,040 of record JAPPVO010000002.1, read on the forward strand.
ACCTCTGTGGGCGGTCTCTCATACCAGCGTTGGGCGTCGGATATGGATCCGTAGTTGCCAATCCTCCTGGCTATCACCTGTAAATGAGGAGTGTATGAAGTATTAACTATTGGTCTACTTGTGAGATTCAACAATGTATCAAAAACAAAGGAAAGTTGTTTACAGTGGAGGCATCGGCGGGATGTCCTCATCTATCCCGGGGATGAGGCCATCAAATCTCAAGATACCGCCTAGGGGTGGAACATGTGTACGTAGCTGGTAAGTGGCTACATCGAATGGCTTGTTAATGAGGGGAGGTAATGCGGGAGTGTTCTCGGTCTCCATATCTGTGCCTAAGATGGCTCCAATGCTAATGGTGGGGTCCGGGATGGGAACCTCGTCACCAACCATAGAGAAAAGTGGAGGAAGTAAAAAAAGAAAAAAGAAAAAGTGAGGGGATAAGTGAAAATAGGTGAAAATCTCAAAATTCAAACCCTAGGAGAGAAGGAGTGAAAAAGTTTGGAAAATCAAAGGGGAATAGAAGGAAAGTGTGGGCAAATGGAGAAAAACCAAGGGAAAAGCTCAAAACTCCACCAAATCAAATTTTGTTCAGTTCAAAGTATAGAGGAGCAGAAGGGTTTCAAAGAAAAAATGGTGAGGGTTGTTGGGTACTTCAAGGAAAGGGGAAATCTAGAGAAAGAAGGAGGTTAGAGAGAGAGAGAGGATGGAGTTTCGGATGAGAGGGTGTGAGAAAATAAAGGGTTTGAGTTTGTTTTAAACAAACATATCGCACGGAATGCCCGAAACTGCCCCTGCCGCCAACGAAAGCTGGCCGGCTATCGTGACGCCTGGCCGTGCTTCATTGAGGCCCTGCCAGCTCTTCAGTGTAAACTCAGTTTGTTTTTTTTTTTTTTTTACTTTATTTTATTTCTTGTGTTATGGATCTTTAATCTAAAAAGAAAAAGAAAAAGAAAAGAAAAAAAGGAGTTGAAAAGGAAGAGAAGAAGGAAAACAATGAAAAAAAAAACAAAGGAACAAAGGAAAATAAGGGAAGAGAAAAATCAGTGGTTAAAAAAAAAAAAATTTGAAAAAGAAAAAGAAAAAGAGAGGAATTTTGTTCGTTCTATTCTATTTTGTTTTATTGTGTAGATGCATAAGTTGATTTATTTGTTCCTTGATCCAAATTGTGTAAACTTAGTTATTTAACTCATAGTTTAACTTTATGATTTGATTTGTTTAAAAATTTTAGTTAGTTTGAACTTATAATTGTTTTGCCTGAATCATAGTTCGTTCTGCTATTTCACAAACAAACGATATTGCATGTATGGTTCATTCAGAGGAGGTCCAGATAAAATCATTCGTGCCACAATAAAATCATCATCCTTTTTACAATCAAATTGGAACGCGGCGTGTTGTGTTCAAATTAAAGCCCATTGTTTTGACACATTGGCAATTTTGTTTTCACTTTAACTGTAGCACGTTGTTTGTTTTGATTTTAAGCATCTCTGTGTAGAATCCGTGTTAACATCTAATTAACGTTTATGCGTTGTGTCTTGTTTTGAATTACCTCCATGGACCGTATTTTTCGAGGGCTTCTTAGGGGGGGGGGGGACGGGGGGGGGAGGGGAGGGGACTTAGTTTTGCTTTACCAAATTCTGAGAATTTGTTTGTTCTTTTATCAATCCAATCTCTCCTTCTATCGCGTGCGACGCGTTAGGATTGTCTACCTCAATTAAAAACAGTAGGTGCGCTCGTTGTTCACACCACCTGTCCTCCTCTCTGTAGACGAGCCCAAACGTCCTGGCCCCGCGCGCGAATGGCGCGAAATCCGTTTGTTCATTAGCTACTACAATTCAGACTCAATGTCACGGTTCTGAATCTAATCTCGCAAAGTGCAATGCAAGACCGATAAATCACCAAAGAGTCCAAATCCGGCAAATCGTTTTGGAAAATTGATTTTTATAAAGAAGTGCCAAACATGGATTGTTTTTCCAGATACAGAGTCGCCACCTAAATGTTTTTGTTTTGGGAAATTTAGGAAACCCTGACTCGTGCCTAAGGCCATGTGTCCGTCATCACCAAAGTTGCCTCGGCTCGGGAACTTGGGTACGAGCAGGGAAGGTCATGCAATGAGCACCCCCGCTCGCCCGATCAAAGATCGGCCTTTACTAACATGATATTTTGTTTTTAAAACACATGTGTTCCTATTCCGGTTTATTAGCTAACCTTACTACGTGATGCGCACAACACACAAGTATAGACTGGATCGCCTAAGTTGGAACAAAATATCTCATGTTTGTTTGTTTGAAAAATGGTTTCAAGGTGCTACTCGCAAGTAGGCTAAGACGTGGATTTGCTACCCTCGAGTGGGCTTAGGAAAACATGATTTGCCACCCTCAAGTGGGCTTAAAACTCGCATTTGATGAATTGTTCCAATTCAAGTAATCCAACCTTCACCCACAGGCATTTAGGTAGTTAGATCATTTAAGCAAATAGCCTCATGGCAAGCATGCTATCATGGCAGTCACTTACATACATTCAAGGATGCTAAAGCGTAAACACTCACAGTGTACTCCGAGCCAAAACAAAAGCTAGTTAGTAATCAATGCATGATCCTAGCTTATGTCAAGAATACCTAATGCAACAGATGCAAAAATGCAACTAAAATAGGCTCGGCTATTTTAAGATGGCATATGAAATGAAACTTGACAACATGTATTCAAATCGGTATTGAAATACAATGCAGTTTGTATGATGCACCAAGCTCGGTGCATGCAATACAGATGAATGGATGCACGCATGCAAGCATAAGGATGCTAATCAAAATATGACCTAGATCTAACCATCGTAAGCGGTTAAGTAAAAAGGAGAAAGACGTGGGGTTGGAAGACATTCACACACTCACACACACTTATTACAAAAGTTGGTCGTCTCGACGGAGGGTCCGAATAAGAAGTTAACTAGCTAATCTAAGCTAATTAAACTAATTATTACATAATTAAATTGAATATTAGCTAAGCTAAGCTAATTAAGAATTTACAACAATGAATTAAATTATCTAACACATTAACTAATTAATTACAAATTAACTAACTATACAAAGCAGTTAAAATGGCCTCGAGAAGAGGGCATATGCATGCTCGATCGACTTTGCTCGGAAATCCGTTACCATGCCTCATGTTGCCTCTGTTTGCACTGTTCTACACCTCTGAAAATTATGCCAACTTCTGTGATGCTTCTGACCTACCTCATGAACACTCTGAGAGGTCATCGGCCAAGAGGGGTGGCCATCGGCCAATGGATAATGGTCATCGGCCAATTTGGAGACTATCGGCCAAATATTGTTAGCCGATCGGCCATCTCTTCCTACAAACTACTCCTTTTGCTGCAACAGAGCACAAACAGAGGCATGGCAATGTATTTGCAAGAAAATGTTGTGCAACTACACCCCTTATCATGTCTAAGGCTCAAAGGTGTGTAGTGCTCGGCTCTCGAGCCATCAATCACACATTACGATGCATGATGGCCAAAGAGGCCGAGTTGCACAAATCAATATGGATGAAATGCACAAAAACACATAAATCCCTTAACCTCTATCATGCATGATCAAGAGGGTCGGCGACTGAGAATTGAGGCACGTTTCATTACTTCAAGTATGAAACGTGTCTCGTTCCTCGTGTTTGGCTTAACACCCAAACCAAACACAATACAATGTACACAACATAAAAATGCAATGCAATGCAACATGAGCATGCCAAATGCAATGCAATGCAAGCATAACTTAACAAAGCTAATGACATGCAAACAATGTAATGCAACATGAGCATGCAAGCACCATGTAATACAACCTAAACATGTAAACAACATGCAAGAATCATGCATGCGACAAGCATGTGACAACATGCAATGCGACAAGCATGCAACAATATGCAAGATGGACTTAAACTAAAATGGACAACCTCAATCGTGCCCAAATCAGTGGCCAAAATGCTATGGAAATGAAGTACGAAAGCACATACAAACATGCATACACTTTGGTTCACGAACAAGGCATGGAGATAACAACTCTCAAGCAAGAGCAATGAATGAAAAGCATGGATGTGTGACAACACTGTAGGCCACTGAAATCATGTATGGAATGGTGCCAAACCACTCAAACAAGTCAAGCATAGTATGCAAGAAAGCTCAAAGCTTGAAACTAGCAAAGGGACTTACACCATGGCCACGCAAAGCAAGTCCCAAAGGGCCGAGGGCAACCAAAACAGTCCCAAGGCAGGTCAAGACAAGACCAAAAACATGCTTGGACCTAGCCAACACAAGCTAGAACAAAAGACCAAAAGCATGAAGCATGCAAGGCTAATAAGGGGCATTACACTACACCTATCAAAACCAAACATGAGATAACTTAACCAACGAAAATCAGAGTTATGGCATGTCAAAATAAGCCTAAAACCCACTGAGATGGCATCCCAAAAGCTTAAGCAATAAGACATGCATAATGGCTCATGTTCAAGGCTTAAAACAGAAAACCTCCCAATGTATGGAAAAGGTGACAAATGTTAGTGCATGACCACACTATATGGACTGAAATCACATATGAAATGATGCCAAATCATGAAAAAGGTCTAAGCGATGCATGCTAGTGACTTGGACATTCAAAGCTAACAAGCTAGAATGCACTATGGCTATACAAAGCATGGCATGCATGACCAAAACAACACAAATTAGAGCTTAAGCATGGTAAAACAAGGCTAAAATCTTCTTGGAGTTGAGTCAAAATATGCAAGAATGATGGTCTAAATGCAAGATGCATGTTAAGGCAATAGAGAGGATTGTACTACAAGTGCATGGTGCATGCAAGAGGCTATCAAACCAACCTTACACAGAGGTATAACATGCTGAAATAAGGCCTAATACATGCTAAGATGGAGCCAAAACAAGCTTAACAAACATGTTACTTTTACGAGCCATCAATACAAGCATATGAGACATAAGGAGAGAGGATGACCCTCTCCTATTTGAGACCTCAAAACCACCTTTGCACCACTGAAAATCCTTTGAGTTTCAGTGGTGAGAAGGCCAAAACAAGGTGGTCCCAATAGCTCAAAAAGGAAGGCACAAAACAAGGCCAAACAAGGCCTAAGAGGGGGTAGACAACCCCCAACACAAAAGTGACCTTAAACAAAAATTACAAGCTTGAAAAATTAGAACTTTTTACAGTATAAAGTTAAGCTTAAATCAGCAAGCAAATAGGTCCAAAAGCTTAAGCCAAAATAAAGGTTTAAAAGCTAGTTGACTCACCTTTGAAGAACACCTTCAAGAACACAACTCCAGCACTCTTTTCTGACCAAAACCATTCCAAAAACACTAAAACCAACTTCAAGAAGCCTCAGCAACAAAAGGATGGTGTTCTAGTAGGTGCTTTAGTGTAAAAGTGTGAAGAATTTACATTTTTGAGCACAAACAAGAGCAAATGTGGAGAGAGAGGTAAAATATAGAGAGAGAGTGATATATGTTTTGTATATCAACTTTTCAGAACCTCTGGAAAGGGAGAGGGGCCTCCCTTCTTATAGAAAATCAATTCTCAAGCTTGTTGAACAAGCTTGAGTCTTGATTCAATCCTGAAGGATGAGAATTGTGCTCACTAGCTGTCACAGCTGGTACAAAAATATCTGCAAAAGCAGGTGGAAAGGTCTCGGCCAAGAAATATGGCCGATCGACCAAAACGAATGTCGGTCGGCCACCACTTATGGCCGATGGCAAGAAAACAAGGCCGATGGCACAAGGCCTTAGCCAATGGGTTATAGAGATGGCCAACAAGCCACCCTCTTCCCTCAGAAGCAAAAACCACAAGTCCTTAGTCCACAACCAAGCACAAAACAAACAAGTTTAGAGATCCTAAGGCAAGGTGCGCAGCCGAGACCTTCGGGAACTCAAAACGAACACAAGCATGGATGATCATCGAGTGTTCAAACGATGACGTCCGAGTCTTGAGGACGGTAAAAAATGGGGTGTCTACACTCTCACGTGTGACGCGATAGGATTGTTTACCTCGATTAAAAATAGCCGGTGCGCTCGTTGTTCACACCACCTCTCCTCTTCTCGCATACGACGCGTTAGGATTGTTTACCTTGGTTAAAAACAATAGGTGAGTTCGTTGTTCATGCCACCTCTCCTCCTCTCACGTGGGATGTGTTAGGATTGTTTACATCAGTTAAAAACAGTAGGTGTGCTCGTTGTTCACACCACCTCTCCTCCTTTCGCGTACGACGCCTTATGATTGTTTACCTTGGTTAAAAACATTGGGTGCGCCTGATGTTCACATCACCTTTCCTCCTCTCGTGTGTGACGCGTTAGGATTGTTTACCTCGGTTAAAAAACAATGGGTGCGCTCGTTGTTCACACCATCTCTCCTCCTCTTGTGTGTGACGCATTAGGATTGTTTACCTCAGTGAAAAACATTGGGTGCGCCTGGTGTTCACACCACCTTTCCTCTTCTCGCGTGCGACATGTTAGGATTATTTACCTCGGTTAAAAACATCGGGTGCGCCCAGTGTTCACACCACCTTTCCTTCTCTCGTGCTACGCGTTAGGATTGTTTACCCTGGCTAAAAACGGCAGGTGCGCTTGTTCATTCACACCAATCTTTCCTCCTCTCGCGTGTGATGCGTTAGGATTGTTTGCTTCGGTTAAAAACATCAAGTGTGCCCGATGTTCACACCACCTTTCCTCCTCTCACGTGTGACGCATTAGGATGTTTACATCAGCTAAAAACATCAAGTGCGCCTGTTTGTTCACACCACCCTTCCTCCTATCGCGTGAGACACGTTAGGATCTCGGTTGAAACCTTGAGTGCGCTCGATGGTTACGTTGCCCTTCACCCTTTCTACGCGAGGCACAGTTAGGTTTGCATTTTCTTACATCCTTTCTATGTGAGATGTAGGTTGTTTTGTGCTTTCTTTGTCATTTTCATGTGAGACGTGTCTGTTTATTCACTTCTTTCCATGTGAGACACGACGATATTTGTTTTGCTTTGATTTATGTTTTCGTTCAAACGTTGCATTTTTGTCTAGATTGTAGCGTTGTTTCATTGCTTCATTTACATTATGTTTCATTGCATTGTTTCATTGCATGATCATAAGTTATTTGTTGCATGTCATGTTGCATTTTGCCCTCGAGTTCAATCTTTGCATTTATGTCTTGATTTTTTGCCCAAGCCTTGTGGCCTTGTCAAATGGGTCGTCTCTGGGTTTTGACATTCATTGACATCACTTTACGATTTTAAGCTCTGTCAAAGAGGGGCAATTGAGGACACCCCATTTTTGACTGCCCACAAGGCACGAGTGCTTTGCCCGGGTGTGGTGCGTGGTTTGAGGTGTCAACAAAGGGGCAAAGTTTAAGTTCTGAAACAATACCAAACCTTCCATATTTCCACTGATTATACCCTAGAAATCCATTTTTACACATTGTGCCACCCTATGCTGAGTCTGAAGCAGGAAAATAGGGGAACACATTGAGGCCCGGCCGTGCTTCATTGAGGGCTGGCCATGGCTATTGAAGGCCGACCGTGCCTTAGTATCGAGAACACTGTTCTAGGCGGGAGCCCGCTAACTGTCTGTTTTTGAAAATATTTATGACCCTTCTTGCTCAAATTCTATAGAAATGATAATGTATCTCTGTTTTGAGGGTTGAAGAATTTCTAAAAAGCCTCTACAGCTTCTTGAGAGCTCCTTCTTCTCCTTCTTCTTGTGAAAATAATCATTTGAGCAAGCATATCACCTTAACTCTATATCCATACACCATATACACCTTCACACCTTAGCCTAGGAACCTTGGCTGAGCCTTGAACACCAAAATTCAAGCTTGAGAGTGTGATGAGACTTAGTTTGATTCAAAAACAAAGCTCACTTCTTTGAGAGGTATAAGCTTGTCATCCTCTCTTTCACTTCTTGTTGTATCTATTGGTATCTAGTTCTTGTAGTTTTGGGTTGTTTTGATTCTCTTCCAAGTGTTTAAGTTTGGGTTTGGAAAGCTACCAAAAGGGTAAAGAGAGTTTACACTCTTTCTTACACCTTTACCTATGGCTCAAACCCTTGCTTCTACACTCTTTTTCTTTGCTTTCTAAATTGATTTTCAGAGTTAAAAAGAGGCCAAAAATCATGCTTTGGGGTTTCAAAAGTGGAGGGGTTCGCCACTCCTCCTTGTTCTTGTTTACTAGCCTTGTTTTCTCTCTATGTGGATTAGCTTTTTAGGTTCTTTTCATATATTTTGAGCCACTATTTTTCATCTCTTAAGGGCTGTTTTAGGGCTGTTCTAGATTATTTAAATAGTTCATGCTTTGATTAGCTTGATTGTTGTCTCATAAGCTTGCATACATAGCTTGTTGAATATTGTTCTTAGCTTTTCTTTAACTAACTTCCATGTTTAAGAACTTCATTTTAATAAATCAACTTGCTATTCATTTCTTTCATTCGAGAATTATTTCAATCGGTTGACGGTTATTCAAAACGTGAATTAGCAATTTATGCTTAATGGCTTAATCTCTACGGAGGTTCATTGTCAACGTTGTAGTCTCTTGTTTATGTTGAGAATCACCTCCCGTTTGACATGTCTCTCACTTAGTGGATGTAATATTTAGTGGACATAACAATCATCTTGGACTTAATGGATTAAAGGACGGCAAAGACTAATGAATTTGGCTTAAAATGAACCAACTCAGTTAAAGAAAATAAGTTATTTTGCTTGGAGTTTGGCCGGACGTTATGCCGAATCTATTGTGTCATCGGCTGTCTAACATTAATTCATGATGTTTTGATTAATCTTGAAATGTCTCCACCTCCCTCTTTGAGTTCACTCTATGATAGGAGGAAGGGGTGGTTGTAGTTCCTTTCATTTATTTATTTTTTTGTCCAAATTGTACCCGAAATCATCAAGCAATCAACTTTCTCATTGATGGTTTTGGAAACAATTCCAACTTTCTCTGGAGGCTTTCCCATGACAGAGGAGATTGAGAGGGACAAACAGAGTCTAGAATAACTCTGTCTGTACTATTTTCACTTTAGGACACAAAATAGGATTTTGCATGAAATTAAGGCATGGACGGCCCTTTTGGGGCTCGTCCGGGCCTCATTGAGGCATGGCCGGCCATCAATGTTTGGTCAGTAGTACGTTTTGCAGAATACAGAGGGCAGTGGCTGAAGGTGAAATAGAGCAAACCTAGGCAGACAGCTGTTTTTGGACATTGTGCATGCAACCTTGTGCATCCTTGCTTAGATAATTATTGTAGATTAATGCTCCAATTATTAGCGTTGTAATTATTATTGTTGTTATAATTAGTCTTGTTAATTATTAGTGTATTGTAATTATTATTATTGTTTATTTGTAATTGTTATAGCCAGTTAACTTAGATAGTTAGTTTACTTCTTATAATTATCCTTGTTGTAATAGAGTAGTTAGCTAGTTAATTCTTTGCTTATTTATTCATTCAGTTTTGTAATGATTAGTTTAAGTCAGACTTTCGGACTTTGATTCGCACCCTATTGCACGAGGGCAAATGTGTAATAAGTTGTATGTCTTCCAACCCCACGTCTTTCTCCCTTTTACTTACTTGCTTACGATGGTTAGAATAGAACATAATTTTTCAAATTATCATTCTTATTCTTTGCATACATTGCCTTGTATGCATCCAAGGCTCGGCTCATCATGCTAACCCAATATCAAATATTCAAAGTCATTACTTGAATATGTGCTTTATCTCATGTCTTGAATGAAATCATATGCCATGCCAAGCCTATAAAATACAAAATGTGTGCATTGCATTAGTCATATTGCCTTAATTAGGAGCATGCATATTTTTCTTCTAATTATTTTTCTTTGTTTTGGCTTGGAGTACTGGGTGAGTAATTTTATGTTTTAGCGTCTTGTATCGAATGTTTGTGTTACCATGTCGAAGCATACTTTCATAAGGCTAAGTGCTTAATTGATATAACTGTTTTGATGCCTGTGGATGATGGCTAGTTACTTGAATTGGAATAGTTTGATTAAATGTCCATTTTAAGCCCACTTTTTCAAGTAGCAAATTCACAAAACAATTTCAAATAAAACACAAATTAGTCTATATTTGTGTGTACGCCACATAGTAAAATAGCTAATAATTGGAACAAGAGCATATAATGTAAATAAAAATGACATCATGATTAGTAGAGGCCGATCTTTGATCAGGTGAGTGGGGTGCTCAATTCATGACCTTCCCCTCTCGTACCTAAGTTCCCTAGTCGAGAAACTTTGGCGATGGCAGACTAATGGCCTTTGGCACGAGTCTTGGGTTTTCTAAATTTCCCAAAAACAAAATATTTAGGTGGCGACTCTGAAATCTGGCAAAGCAGTCCATGTTTGGCATTTGATTCAAACATCGATTTCCCAAAAGAATTGCCAGATTTGGACTCTTTTCTGTTTTCATTGTTTCACATTGCACTTTGTGAAATCAGATTCTGAGTCACAAGAGTCTAAACTGTGAGGCTATTCGGCTTTTCTAAACACCTTATTGCTCAATTGACAAGTGAGTGAGGTATAACTCATGCTCTGATACCAAACTGTTACGACCCAAACCCATCCCTAAAGGTTTAGGCCATGACCGGCCAGTAGTCCCAGACTAACCGGCCTCAAAGACAAATTATATAATTAATAATAATAAATGGCGCTCTGCGAAAGCAATAATAGAACATAACAATAGCTATTGAGCGGTGTATAGATGCAAATTTCATAAGTATATAAAACTTAAAACTCCATACATCCATTCTTATATATATATACATATGTAGGTACAACATATCTAGTTAAACTTCTTACATTTATTATCCATTCAAAACAAGTCTCCAAAGAAAAAAAACAAAATGACATACAACGGAAGGGTTGACACAGTTTAGCTCCACTTGAGTCCAAGTACACCCCATCACAGAGGTACTCCAACGCAACTTCACAAAAGGTAGACTCCCGTGGTTACTGTAGACTTGAGGTTCCATCTGGTCACCTAGATGTACATAGGGGAATGGGTGAGCTAAAGTCCAGTGAGTAATACCAGTATAAAGAGGTTAAATGAATGATGTGTAGCATAATTCAAGTCATATCTCATGAGTTTCGAAGCAAATCATAATTAAGTACTTGTCATATCAAAAATACATAAATCATAACTCATATGTGGTACATCCAATAGCGCAAAGCAAAGGGCCTGAAGGCATATCAAAGGGACCATTAAGGTCAACAAAGGGACCACATAGTTCTAAACAAAGGGACCATATAGGTCAAGCAAAGGGACCACTCGGGTCAACATCAGAGATCTCTGTACTTACATAACAAAGGTGCTCGGTATTATTTTCCCTGAGCAAGGGCCTTATCAAACAAAAGGCCATGGTATTGTTTCCCCCAGGTGAGAGATTCACTAAATGATGCCACAATTACTTCTCAAATGAGACAATCGTTCATTCTTATCAAAATAGCATTTCAAAATAAAATTCTTGCAGTAGTTCACAAAGATACTACTCACAATGGACAGGCACAGGTGTTGGACCTTGGGTAACCACCTACACAAAACACATAACAAAGATACACATTGAAGCACATGTTCATAACAAATACCGTATCTTAATTCAACTCTCCTATGTGCATTTCTAGCTTATTCCTTGACTAAGGATGCCTAAATAATGCTTAAGAATGCCTAAAAGGGCATGAGGATGCCAATATGCACGTGTGAGTGTTTGCCACAAATTGTTGAAAACAAGATGTTTGCTCGAGCGTACCTTTGGTCGCTCGAGCGATGTGGGCTGACTGTGAAAGTACTGGATGGTGTCAAAGTAGGTTCAATCCATCACTTGGTCGCTCAAGCCAAGCGCAAATGTTTGCAAAAATACTGGGAGCATGCAAAGTGCACTCAAGCCATGGATTCGTTGCTCGAGCAAATTGGGCGAATTTTGGGTTTTCCAGATTGCTCTTTAAAGTTCAAAAATGTGTCTTTCATATTCAAAATTTGCATGGCTTTGTAGAAATGTGTAGAAACTCTTTATAAAACATGAATTCATGGAAATTATGAAACCATATTCTCAAATTCCCTTTCAATTCTCCAAAACAAAGCACAAAACTCAATGTTTTTGCCATGCCTACAATGAATTGACTTTCTTTCTTTTCAAAAGATGATAAAATCAAATGAGAAGTGTGAAACCATGGAAAATCTTGCAAATTTATATGCATAAGCTTCATGCATGTAGGAATTTGTAGAAAATCAAGCTTAAAGATGAAGAATTATGCATGCATGTCCAATTTAACCCAATCCTACAAAAAATCAAGTGGATACTAGCATTCTTTTCTCAATTACATGCAAATGATCCTACAAGCTTCATAAACTTAACTTATACATGAGTTATTTACAAGAATCATGGGTGATAATCTTGCCTAGAGCTTGAATTGAGATGTTGTTAGCTTTATTCAAATTCTTCACAATTCTCTGTCTTTCTCTCTCTCTAGAAGTTGAAGCTCTCCTCCTCTCTCAAATTTTCAGCTCAAAGATTGTAAAATGGTAAGTTCATAAGCCTATATCATATATATATGGGCTTGATTAAGTTAGGTTAAATAAGTAAGATTCAGGCTAATTAATCTAGATTAAGTTTAATTAATCCTAATCAATTCTAATTGATTTATTCTAATTATTTTGATCTAAATCAAATTTTAGTTAAATTTACCATATGATCCTAAGTATTCCAATTTGTCTATCGAACTAATCAATTTTGGTTTCTAAATCCGTTTGAGTTTTCAAATTCGAATTCTAAGTCAATATTCTAATAAATAATCCATAAGAAAACAGATAAGCACAAATTAAACATATAATCATGCAACTATGCTCACTAAAATAATATATAAAAATAATACGTATGTCGGGGTCGTCACAAGTGGACTCTGCAAAATAAAATATCTACCATTAGTTTATATAATGCAACATATTAAAATAAGATTGTAACCCATTTGAAATCAACTTTACAATTACTTGTTGGTGGTAATATATTTCATGTTCGTTGTTGTGCTCATATTTTAAACTTGATTCTTAAAGAAGCTGTGCATGTATATGAGACTTCTGTATTGATAATAAAAAATGTTGTTGTTACTATTATGTCTTCTACTAATCGAATTTCGGAATATAAAAAAAATTGTCAATGAGAATGTATGCCATTTAAAAAAATGAATTTTAGATATAGACAGCAGGTGGGATTTAACATATAATATGCTAAAAAGAGCTTGTAAACAAAGAAAGGCAATATATTTATTTTTTGCAACAACATTAATAGGAAGAGTATTGACTCCTACAAAACTTAATTGGCACCAAGTTAGCCTTGTATAAAGATTTTTTAAAATTTTTTGATACTGTAACAAAATTATTTTCATATATATATATATATATATATTCCTACTTCACTATTCGTTTTACATATGTTAGTAGAAGTAATGAAATTGGTAAAATATATGGGTAGTGAATATTATATAACTATTATTAGTGTAATGAAAGAAAAATTTGATAAATACTTTGATCCATTGCCTCATCATTTAGGTTTAGCCATAATAATTGATTCAAAATGTAAAGAAATTGGTTTACAAGAATTTTTAGAATATATTTTTGCTGATAAAAAACAATTTGCCCCTATTATGAAAACATGCAAAACATTATTTGAAAAATATAGGGTAGATGCATATGCAAATAAACCTACACACACTACATGAAAAGCCTCATCTCGAGGCAGAAGATTAAGTATTTTTTCAGCAATAAAAAGTAAAAGAGTATCTCAACATACAAGTGTAAGTAGTTCTGAACTATAATGCTATTTGAAAAGGCCATCAGTGGACGATTTCGATAATTTTGACATTTTGGATTGGTGGAAATAAAATGAAATTATGTAACCTGTGTTTTCACAGATGACCTGTGATATACTAACTGTTCTTATTTCTATAGTTGCTTCGGAAACAACTTTTAGTGTAGGTGCACGAGTGCTGAGCAATTATTGTGCCCCAAATGGTTAAGGCACTAATGATATCCAGAGATCATATGCATGCGCCTATGAGAAGAAAAAAAAATTTAGTGAAAAAGAGATAATTCAAATTGACTTGGATGACAGATCTTCAAGCAAAACGAGTGAATTGTCTGTCTCCTCCGGATGATTGATCAACAATTTATTTTTCACTATTTTATTTCATTATTTTTTTGTATTACATTATTGAGGTGGAATTAATGAAAATGATTGGTAGGCCAATAGGTGCCAACTTAATTGGGATGTACTTGACCAATAGTGATGCAATTGCTCTACTAGCATTAATAATCTACATCTATTTTATTTAATGATATAAATTTTTGTAATATTTTATTTTATTTGAAATATTATTCAATCAATAAATTCTATCTATTTATTTTAATGATTGTAATATTGCTAGTTTCATTTTGATGTATATAAAATTATCAATTTCACAAGATGAAAATTACATAATTTCGTACTTTTTAAGTCATAAGTTCATAACCAAAAAAACATAATTAATATTGTGGGAGCCGGATAAAAATGGACGCAGATAGGCCGAATACACATTTAGATAATCGGGACATGTACTCGCCCCCATCTTGTACGTTCTGGATGCCGAATAGCTTAGTCGGCCACAAAGCCAGCTGAACGAAGGGCAGATTGGAAGTCGGGTTACGACGAAAGAAGGGCCGAGTGAACAATCACACGACAGATTAGTAGTGGGCCCCATCCTGAGGACTGAGAGTGTATATAAATAGAAGAACAGTAACCAAAGAGAGGTATGTGAGAACTATTACGCTTAACTTAAAATACAAGTAACTAAGAGAGCATAAACTGACTTAACTATCAGAGTGCTAATTCCGGCACCACCGACCGGAGTGTTCATTCCTTTTCAGGTTACTAGCTGAGGATCTCGAGCGTCCCGGTGGATCAAAAGAGTATTTCCAAACCACTTCCCCACAATTGGCGCCGTTTGTGGGAATACTCAACTACATCCATGGCGGGCGTAACGGAAGACCCTCTGATAGTCACTGACGAAACCACACAGAGAGATGACCTCACTCCAACAAACATGCTTGGACCGGAAACTATCGCCGCAAGACGTGTCTTGAACTTCGACTCACTTGCCCAGAACTCACCCTCGACTTCAGCACATGAGACAATGCAAGCGATCATGGAATATGCGAAGCAAAACGAACAGAGGCTGGAAAACATGATCCCTGAGAATGAGCGCCTCCGTCAGGATTTGGCCTTGGAAGTAGCAAAATCCAAGCAAGCTGCACGCCAAGATCCCAGATGACCTCTGAGAGAAGATGGTCGACAACCTCGAGTTCGAAGATAAGAAAGTGATAGTGATTCTGACTCATTGTCCCCGGAACCCAAAAGGAAGGGACGAGTTGAAACCACTAGTTCCTCCGAAGAGAGTCCGCGTGCACGCCATAAGCGAAGGCGAAATGGTTCAGGCGAAGAGGACCAACATAATCCCTTTGTGCGACGGATCGCGAAGGCAGTACTACCCAAAAAGTTTAAAGCCCCATCGTTCACCCTGTACGACGGGAAATCAGACCCTACTGATCACATCCGACATTACAAGCAAGCTATCATGTTACATGCGGACGACGAGGCCCTCATGTGCCGAATATTTCCGAGCAGTTTGGGACCGTTGGCCATGAGATGGTATTATAAATTGGAATCGGCATCGATTAAGAGCTTCCATCAACTCCAAAAATCCTTCAGGGCAAGGTTCATCACTAATAAGGTCCAGCCAAAGCAGGCCGATTCTCTCTGGGCAATGCAAATCCAGTCAAGGGAAACATTACGGCGTATTCGGCGCACTATTGGGAATGCTTTAATCTTGTGGATGACGCCTGCAATGACTCCATGGCCATCACCGCCTTTAAAATAGGGTTGCATCCTGATAGTGCCCTTCACAATTCCTTGACTAGAAAGCCCCCCAAAACAGTCTGGTCGTTGATGAAGAAAGTCGAGGAATATTGCAAAGTTGAAGATGACGCACTGCGGGTCAAAGCCAAGCACCAGGCCATCAAGATGGCCCCATCTGAAATTATTCAGCCAATAAGTTCTATACCATCACGGAGCCCTGAACCATGGGGCCAGGCTAAACGAGACAAGAGAAATTCGCGCCGATCAAATGACCAATGCTCCCACCAAGCTAATGAACAACTTCAAGTGGATAACAGGCGTGCAAGGCGCGCGGCCAAGAAATATACAGAGTTGTCGGAGCCGATAAGCATGGTTATGACTAAAATTCAACATCTGTCCTTCTTCAAGTGGCCGCCCAAGATGGTGGGACCTCTCGACACAAGGAGACGGGATAAATGGTGCGAATACAAAGATCACGGTCATGATACCGACAGTTGCTATACTTTGAAAGACCACCTTGAGGAGTTGGTACAAGACGGTCGGCTCCAGCAACACGTTCGAAAGAATAACTCAACCAAAACAGTTGCCCTAAGGAAGGATTCACCTCCACTTGGCGTCATCCATATGATATACAGCCTGCCGACCGCCCTTGCCGTACATGCAATTCAGTCTCATCCTGGCCCCCAAATGCAAATCACACCAGCAAAATGGCCTTATGAAGCTCGGAGTATTACCTTTGACGATTCTGATTTGATCGGCGTAACACACCCCCACATTGATCCATTGGTCATCGAACTACGCGTAAATTGATTCGCCATTGAACGCGTTCTCATAGACCAGGGGAGTACTTCGGAGGTTATGTATTACAAGACCTTGATCAAACTCGGGTTCACTGAGTCGGACCTGTCTCCGACTCCTTATCCGTTATTCAGCTTCAATGCTAATCCAGAATACCCATTGGGCAAAATCACACTACCAGTTCAAGCGGGTTCCCGAACATTAGATGTGGAATTCTTGGTTATCAAGTTGCCTTCACCGTATAATCTTATCATGGGACAAACTTGGCTGCATGCCATGCATGCTGTGCCCAGCACCTATCATCAACTACTCCGCTTCCTGACTGAACGAGGCATTGAACAAATCCGTGGTTCCCAGAAATCGGCACAAGCATGTTATGTTCTCGCCTCAAAGACACCAAGAGAGCTGGAGGTGAACTCTATTGAGGTGCCGGATCGCGAGAGCCTGGGCGATGTTGGACTGCTCCCAAGTGAAAAGGCCACGGAAGCCCTAGACCGAGTTGAAATTGATGGGGATCCTGACAGGTTCTTCATGGTCGGCGCCTCCTTAAATAAAACTGACAGGCAGCAGCTAATTACCTTCTTGCTCGACAACCTTGATGTATTTGCATGGTCGCCATATGAGATGTCGTGGGTAGATCCATCTATTTCTGAGCACCGTCTGAATATTGACCCCAAATGTAAGTCGATCATTCAAAGAAGCCAGCGGTCAGTCGCAGAACACACTGCTATTGTTGTTGAAGAAGTTGACCGCTTGCTTGATGCCGGGGCAATCCGGGAAGTGACCTATCATACACGGCTGCCGAATACTGTGGTGGTAAAGAAGAATAATGGAACTTGGCTTGTCTGTGTGGACTTCACGGATTTAAATAAAGCTTTCCCTAAGGATTGTTTTTCTCTCCCTAGAATTGATCAACTTGTAGACGCCACGACACGTCATCAACATATGAGCTTCCTCGATGCCTACAGAGGCTACCATCAAATCGCCATCCATCCGGAGGACCAAGACAAAACTGCATTCCTCACCCCAAGAGGAACCTATTGCTATAAGGTTATGCCTTTTGGGCTGAAGAATGTAGGGGAAACTTACCAAAGACTAGTCACTGCCATGTTCAAGGAGCAACTCGGACGTACTATGGAAGTGTACATTGACGATATGGTGGTCAAGTCAAAAGAAGAGCAAACTCATCTGGCTGACCTGGAAGAGACATTCGGCATTTTACGCAAGTACAAAATGAAACTGAACGCTTCCAAGTGTGCATTTGGGATCGGATCCGGCAAATTCCTTGGCCACATTGTCAATCACCGAGGAATCGAAGCCAACCCGAGGCAAATCACAGCAATCTTGGAACTTGGCTCCCCTCGATCGGTGAAGAAGGTTCAAAAGTTGATGAGGATGGCCGCCGCACTCAACAGGTTCATCAGTCGTTCCACAGACCGCTGGCGACAATTCTTTCATACCCTACGGTAGGGCAAGGCTTTTGAATGGACCTCCGAGTGCGGAGCCACTTTCAACGGTCTGAAGACCTACCTCCGATCAGTTCCACTCTTGACAACACTTTCGGCAGGTGACCCGCTCATTTTATATCTGGTAGTTTCCGACCGAGTAGTCAGCGCCTTACTGTTAAAGGAAGAGCTTGGGGAGCAGCAGCCAGTATACTATGTGAACAAAGCAATGGTTGACGCCGAAACACGTTACCTTCCGTTGGAAAAACTCCTCTTAGCCCTCGTCACGGCAACAAGAAAGCTGATGCATTACTTTCAGGGGCATACCATCGGGGTACTAACGGACCACCCCCTCCGGTCATAACTCTATAGTGCAGAAGCATCAGGGCGCGTTTCAAAGAGGGCTTTTGAACTCGGCCAGTATGATATTCAGTTTCTGCCTAGAACCTCAATCAAGGGGCAAGTGCTTGTCGACTTTTTGGCCGAATTCACTGGGGGTCTTGCCGACTTCAAGTCTAATGAAATACAACCCAGGCCAAACTGGAGAATTTATGTTGGGAATATTTGGCAGCTGTACTGTGATGGATCATCCAATCAACGCGGTAGCGGGGCCGGAGTAGTAATCATCGCTCCCGACAGAGCAATAATCGAGTAGGCTGTCAAACTCGGCTTCGAAGCATCGAACAATGAAGCCGAATACGAAGCGCTGCTAACCGGCTTGCAGAATGCACATCTCCTGGGTGCTCGGCGTCTACTTATATTTTGCGATTCAAAACTGGTGATCAATCAGCTAAATGGGGAGTACACGGCCAAAAACGACCGTATGGCCGCTTACATGAAAACAACAAACGCCTTGTTGGCAAAATTTGACCATCATGAATTGAACCAAATAACCCGTGATCAGAACACACATGCAGACGCCCTGGCTTGCCTAGCCTCCGCCATTAATTTAGAGATTAAACGGACAATTGAAGTGGGTTTCATCCCTAATCTGAGCATTGGCCCTTCAGAGGAAGTCCAGATCAATGTCATAGAGTCAGGTCCGAGTTGGATGGACTCCATTGTTGCATTCCTATCTTCCGAACAGCTCCCGTCGGATAAGAAAGAAGCACACAAGCTACGAAACAAAGCCCTGCAATACTATTTGGGTCCGCAAGGAAAACTTTACAAAAAATCCCTTTCTGGCCCGTACCTAGAATGCGTTCATCCGGATAAAGTCGAGGGACTCCTGACTGAATACATGAAGGTAGCTGTGGTGCCCATTCTGGCGGGCGCTCTTTGGCCCACCGAGCTGTGACACAGGGGTATTATTGGCCGACAATGAGAGCTGATGCCAAATGTTACATGAAGAAGTGTGAACAGTGCCAGAAGTTTTCTCCCTTAACCATCTGCCTGCTGAAGAGTTAAGCTCTATAAGCAGTCCTTGGCCGTTTGCCCAATGGGGACTTGACATCGTCGGACCATTGCCTCACGCCCCTGGCAACAAGCGATTTTTGATTGTCGCAACAGATTATTTCACAAAATTGGTAGAAGCGGAGGCACTAACGCACATTCAAGATACTGATGTGAAGCGTTTTGTATAGAGAAATATTATAACGCGATTCGGTATTCCAAGAGCACTCATTTCAGATAACGGCACCCAGTTTGATTGTGGTGTCTACCGAGAGCTGTACAGCAAGTATGGTATATGGCCCTATTTTTCCACCCCGGCTTATCCACAGAGTAATGGCCAAGCTAAAGCCTCCAACAAAGCCATTTTCGACAACATCAAGAAGAGGATGGAGAAAGCTAAAGGCAGATGGGTAAAAGAATTGCCGAGTGCATTGTGGACTCATCGTACTACTCTGAGACGTTCCACTGGGGAAACGCCGTTCGCTTTGTGCTTCGGAAATCGAGCAATCATCCCCTTGGAGATCGACCTCTCAACCTTGAAATCAAAAGTTTTTGATATGGGCTGAAACGACATGATGTTGGCCTTGGATTTAACTCTGATTGAAGAACGAAGAGACCGTGCCCATACGTCCATGACACGATACCAGCAGCAGCTTGCTAAGTCATATAATCAACGTGTTCAGCTACGCCGCTATGTATCAGGCGAATTAGTCTTGAAGAAAGTGCTTCCAGCTGCCAGGAATCCAGCTGATAGAAAATTAGGTCCTAACTGGGACGGCCCCTATCAGGTCGACTTAATCGTAGGAATAGGGACATATCGGCTCAAAGACATGTCTGGGAGGAGTCTGCCATGCCCTTGGAAATCCTCGCATTTGCGTAAATTCAATCATTGAACCTAACTGTGGGGCATGATACTTGTTTTGAGTGATTCACCATGTACACATTTCGCTTTTGCAATGCAAAGTTTCCTATTTTCTTAGTGTGAAACTCAGCTCAAAAGTATGCCGAATAAAGACTCCGGATTCGGAGCGCCCTTCGTGGATCTCACGATTGGCCAAGATAAAAAGACTCCGGATTCGGAGTGCCCTTCGTGGATCTCACGATCGGCTAAGATAAAAAAGCCTCCGAATTCGGAGCCCCATCCATGCAGGTCACGTTTGGGCCAAATAAAGACTCCGGATTCGGAGCGCCCTTCGTGGATCTCACGATTGGCCAAGATAAAAAAGACTTCGGATTCGGAGCGCCCTTCTTGGATCTCACGATTGGCCAAGATAAAAAAGCCTCCGAATTCGGAGCCCCATCCGTGCAGGTCACGTTTGGGCCGAATAAAGACTTCGGATTCGGAGCCCCATCCGTACAGGTCACGTTTGGTCTGAATAAAGACTCCAGATTCGGAGCGCCCTTTCTGGATCTCACGATAGGCCAAGATTAAAGAGCCTCCGAATTCGGAGCCCCATCCGTGCAGGGCACGTTTGGGCCGAATAGGGACTCCGAATTCGGAGCGCTCTTCGTGGATCTCACGACACACGGCGAAAATTGAAACATGCAAGCATTCAAAATGAAATGTTTCATTAAATTGATCGACTGGCACAAGTGTATAAATGTAAGTTAAAACATGCAAACATTCAAAATAGAGTGTTTTATTAGATTAACCAATAAATACATAATTTACACTCAATTTGTGTTTGAGCATTACAATGTCTACTTTTATTTGGCATCTCCCTCATTATCACTCTTCTCGACTTCGAATGCCGAAAAGGGAAAATGATGACCTTGATATAGCGGCGACGCCGAATCAACGGCTGCTGCCCGGAGAGCGTCCGCAGCTTGAAGTGCCTTGATCCAGTCGTGCTTAAATCCACGATTTTCACATTAGTAGACCTCCTCGGCAAGTTTTTCCTTGGTCTTGTCTATCCTGACCTTCCGGTCGTCATGAAAGCCTTTTTCATAGGCCCTGGACTTGGCAGTCTCAATTGCAAACATGCTAGTCGTATCTTGATTGGCAATCGCATGACTTATTAGCCGCTGAGTCACCCTTTCCTCCACGACCGGGTTAGGATGGCCGGCCGATTGTGACTCGGCAGTCTTGATCTTTCTTAGTTCGCGCTCAGCCTTCTTCGCGCGAGCTTCTAAGCTTTGAATGCGTTCGTCTCTCTACTCTATATCCCGCCGTGCGGCACGAAGACGCATGCCGATTTCATAAGCGGTGTACAGCCCCTTCACCGCCCCATGAACACCTTCCCGAAACACTTCAAAATCCTGTCGACCTACCATCGACTGCTGGACTTCAGGTGAAAAATCTTTCGAGCGAATTCGACTGGCACATTTGCGTCACGAACGATTGAATCCGCTTCTATCATTGGTCTATTCCTCACGAAGACCGCAAAACTCAACGGGCACGGTGTCGCATCAGGTTCTCTTCCGGGGCGGGGTTGAGAGGATCTACCCTGTTGCTGCTTTTTCCTCTTAGGCGACCTATTTCGACGACGAGGGGACTGGCGTCTCTCCCGCTCCCTCGAAGTCCTACTTCTCGTGCGCACAGGTTCGCCACTTCGATTCATTTCTTCTTTCCAGCTCAGCCAATGTTCTTCCCTCTCTTCTACTATTGAAGAACAGTCTATTTGACATTCGCACTTGTCTAACCTTCCTCAACGGACTGAACTGAGTTGTTGAGTCAGAACACATAAACAGGACCTATGTGTACGAAGCACTCGCCCTATTTATTCCTTACGGGAGTAGCACCCTCGAGGCGTTATCATTAATGCTAAACTTCAAAAGCCTCACGCCACAAACTAACTGCTTTTGGCATCCCAGTTCGAGTGTTAGCTGGTGCAAGGGCAGAATCATCAATCTATTCGACACATCTATCAGAGCTTAGCCAAATTTCCGTTGTGCCCCAACAAATTACTGAACTGCCATTTTCAGTCTGTCTGGTTCATTAACTTACTGGGGCAAGGGCAGATTAATCAATCTATTCGGCATAACTATCAGAGTTCAGCCGAATTTTCGTTGTGCCCCAGCAAATTACCGAACTGCCGTTTTCAGTCTGTCCTGGTTCATTAACTTACTGGGGCAATGGCAGATTAATCAATCTATTCGGCATAACTATCAGAGCTCAGTCGAATTTCCGTTGTGCCCCAGCAAATTACCAAACTGCCGTTTTCAGTCTGTCTTGGTTCATTAACTTACTGGGGCAGGAGCATATTAATCAATCTATTTGGCATAACTATCAGAGCTTAGCCGAATTTTCGTTGTGCCCCAGCAAATTACCGAACTGTCGTTTTCAGTCTGTCTTGGTTCATTAACTTGCTGGGGCAGGGGCAGATTAATCAATCTATTCAGCATAACTATTAGAGCTCAGCCGAATTGCCATTGTGCCCCAGCAAATTACTGAACTACCGTTTTTGTCTGTCTTGGTTCATTAACTTGCTGGGGCAAGGGCTGATTAATCAATCCATTCGGCATAACTATCAGAGCTCAGTCGAATTGCCATTGTGCCCCAGCAAATTACTGAATTGCCGTTTTCAGTCTATCTTGGTTCATTAACTTGCTGGGGCAAGGGCAGATTAATCAATCCATTCGACATAACTATCAGAGCTTAGCCGAATTTCCGTTGTGCCCCAGCAAATTCCTGAACTGTCGTTTTCAGACTGTTTCGGTTCATTAGTCCGACTAGTTCATTAACCTGCCGCGACAAGGGCATATTCACTAGTATATTCGACTAAGCTGCAGCACTTTACAGTTATTTTTAATTCGGCAACTCGTTTCATTCATTTCATGATTTTACATCTTACTTGGCTGCTAACAAGCACATTCAATGAGCATAAAAGGAAAAAATAATTTCCATTCATAAGCTACGCGCAAATAGCAAAAATAATTTTCATTCGTAAATTGAGCATAAATAGAATTCATTTTACAAATGAAAACTACCCTGTATCAGTTTCTCATAAAAACAAAAACCTAATACATACAGCAAAATCTACATACACTTAGTACCCAAAGCAAAATGGAAAATATTCAACTATCTTCGGTATCTTCGGGGTCAGACTCTAGCGGCTCAATGTCTACCTGCTCGTACGAAATCGGCTATTCCGATGTCACGTTAGCGGCAGCCAAGGCCTTGAGCCAGCCGTGTTTGAACCCCTTATTTTCAAATTTCGGCACTTCTTCGACGTAGTCCGCCAAGGCCACATTCTTGCCAGCCTGGAACGACTCGGAAAGAGCAGACTCGGCGTTCGCCTTCGCCCGTCTAGACTCTTCCAGGTCAACCTCCAGCTTTGCAATCATTTCGTTAGCCAGTCTGAGCGCCTTTTCATTCACTTTCGCCTTTTCCTCAGCGGCCATTTTCAATGCAACAACAATCCTGGCTTCATTTGCTTCTGCATTGGCCCTAGCTCTCTCTTCCGCCGCTTTCGCGGCGTTAGACTTGGCTTGGAGAGAGGCCTCAGTCGCTCTCCCCTTCTCCTTTTCTAATTCGGTTGTAAGAAAGCCGATCTGCTCGATTGCGTCGTGTTGGCGACGTCCAATCTCGGCTATTCTCCCCTCCGCCTACAAAAGAAGGAACCAGTAAGCTAATATAGAAACTCCTATTTTAAGCCTTGCAAATCTATAAAGGACTACATACCAATATCGCCGATTGAGCGGCTAACGCGATTGCCAGCAGATCAGCCTCCGCCCTAAAAGTCGCTTTGTCAGCCGGCAGAGAAATAGAGGAAGCTAGGCTTAAGGCTACAGCCGGGTCCCTTATAGCCGATGAATCAGAGCTAATCGACATGTTTTTTATCTTTCGTTGCACTATCAACGGCATAACCAAGTCTGATTCTTCCAAACGTGGCCGTTTATCCACTGGATCTTCCGAATAAATGGTGACGTGATCGGCTGGGCGCTTTTTACCCTTGTACTCCGTCACTTGAGCCTTCTGTTGATCAACAACAATTTCTGTTTTGGCCATTTCACTCTGAGCCACCTCTTCAACAGGAACGGGTGGAGTTTCCTTCCTGGCGTCAGGTGGAGGGGTCGAAGGTTGGTTTCGCTCGGTCGCAGCCCTTCGTCGGGCGGCCATCCTCTCGGCGTTCCTCCATTTGGCCATTTAGGTGAGTGACTCGCCGGCCATGTTGTCAGGGTAAGAGCTGGGCAAGTCCCTAAGTTTGTAAAAATGTCTTCGAAAAAGTCCCCTTGGCCTAAGGCGGGAGGAGGGTCAAACGAATTCAATCCGGCTTCCTCAAAAGCCAAATTAAGTGCTTCTTCTATCTCGGCTTCCGATGGGTTCAGGTTCTCGGCAACCGGATCGGCTGCTTGTTCCTCCTCTTGTTCCGATTCAGAGGCTTCTAAACCAACCTCCTTTATGTTTTTGAAGCTGGGGAAGATAAGGGCGGTAAGATAATCTTCACCACTCGGAATTTGAATGTGTTCAGCCACCGAAAACGTAGAGTAAGACGGCGCGTATCGCAAAAGAATATGGGCCGTCCTCCCTTGTTTCTGCAAGTTTGGATGGCTAACGAACTGAAGAGCGACTTTAATGTCTACAAGTACAGCGTCGTCGGATGAAACCAACACTTTCTTCAAATTGCTACCTACAAAAACAAAACGGTAAACACATGGATGGCAAGCCGAATACAAATAAGTTAGTCGGAGAAACTAGAGTGAGCTATACTATCACCTGGTTTGCCTTTTCGCCTTGGCACGGGATCTAGGCGATCTTCACCCTCGCCGAATTCCCAGTTGCCTCGGACAACGACCATCACATCGTCAACACACTTGCTAGAGCTGGCAAGCATAGTCACTAGGTGATGTTCGGTATCTTTAGCCCTGAGAAAATAGCGTCCTAGCCGGCCAGTAGATTTGGCCAAGGCATAACAATGCCGAATTGCAGGTATACCTAAGTTAATCCTAAGACGACGGTTCAACTCTGTAATCCCCATTATGATGCAGAAAAAATTCACGTTGGGCTGGGAAGGAATTAGACCTCAGTGTCGAATGACTGCTCTTAAAAATGGGTGAAGGGGAAAACAGACTCCGCCCTCAGCAATTGATAGGAGAGGAAAGATGATTGTACTCTCATCGGTCCTCTCCATATCAGTGGTGCTGTCTGCCACAAATGACAGATGGACGTTGTCAGGGATGGAATAATGGCGTCAGAAGCCAGAAATTCGATCCGTAGAAATGAGCTCTTTCAAATTTTTTTCCATCACGGCCAGCCTAAGGATTATGCAAGACTGAAAGTAAACAAGGAAATGGCGTTGGGAGTGAAGGAGAAGAAAACTTACAGGGAGCGGAAGGTATAATGAGAGACAGGCAGAAATTGCAGAGGTCGCGAAGTGAAGGAGTTGAACTAGAAGGCGAGCCAGAAACTTTGAGTATTCAGAGTATACATTTGAAGAGACAAAGTTTTAAATCACATTAAATAGAGGATGCGTACGAAGAGGCAGGAATTTGTAATGATGACCAAAAAACGTGTGCGTTCTGACACACGTTGGAATGAGGTTAACCGCCGAATTTTTGACTTCTCAAGTTCGAAACCAAACACGCTGACTAACTAGCGCTAGTGGGGTGTTTGGGGGGCAATTTTGGGAGCCGGATAAAAATGGAAGCAGATAGGCCGAATACACATTTAGATAATCAGGACATGTAGTCGCCCCTGTCTTGTACGTTCTAGATGCCGAATAGCTTAGTCGGCCACAAAGCCAGCTGAACGAGGGGCCAATTGGAAGTCAGGTTACGACGAAAGAAGGGCCGAGTGAACAATCACATGACAGATTAGTAGTGGGCCCCATCCTGAGGACTAGGAGTGTATATAAATAGAAGAACAACAACCAAAGAGAGGTATGTGAGAACTATTACGCTTAACTTAAGATACAAGTAACTAAGAGAGCATACACTAACTTAACCATCGGAGTGCTAATTCTGGCACCACCGACCGGAGTGTTCATTCTTTTTCAGGTTACTAGCTGAGGATCTCGAGCATCCCAGTGGATTAAAAGAGTATTTCCAAACCACTTCCTCACAAATATATAATTAAATTTAAATACCACCACGCATGAAATATAACTAAATATCTCATTACTCTTAACTAAAATGCTCTAGTTCAATTTTTCTTTTGTTTTTTATCCCTCATAAATAATCTATATACATAATATATTTATCGTTTATTTTTCAAAAAAAAAAAAGGCTTGCTAGGCCTGGACGACCAGCGGCCCGCACCCGAACCAAAGCCCTAAACCCTAATTTGAGTGGGTCTGGTCCTCGCTTTTTAGCCTAACGCCTAGCACAGCTCGGCTCGGCTCAGCCCAGCCCGATCCACTAAAAAGGTGGGAAGCTCGCATAATCCACTATGAGTCGGCCCAAGTCCGGGTTCGGGTGGACCAAAACAAGCCATTATTAAACCTCTATCCGTACATAACACGTTTTTACATTGATAAGAGCATCTTTAATGGCAAATGTTATAATAATATTTTCCATTGCTATAATTTGGCAGTGAGTAGAAGTAAATTGCCCAATTATAGCAATGGTGCTCTAATGGTCACATGCCATTTTGGCAAATCTCAACCAACTTTCCCTCCAATTTTGTAGGCATTGTTTGGATATAGGTTTTCTAGTGATTTTTTTATTGTGCATTTTTTGTCTTTCTTAGCATTTTTCCAACTTTTTCTTAAATAAAAAAAAAAAAATATTTACATTACACCCGATTAGGCAAATATAAAAAGTTTTAAAAATTACTATTATTATATTTTTTTTTTACATATAATTCACTCCACCAAAAAACATATGACTACAAAATTTAAAAAAAAATAAAATTATTAACTACATTAAAATTACATGGACCACTACATTACATTGCAAAATAAAAATTATATTTAAAAAGAAATAATAAAAATTACATTGACCAATAAATGACATTGTAAATTAAAAAAATACATTCTCCCATAATTATTCATTAGGAGGCAAGGGGAAATAGTAATTTGGGCTGCTAATATGTGTAGACTACTTAGCGAAAATCTCATTTTTACGCACTATGTAATATGCTTTTGTCTGAGGGTCCAAATAAGAAATGTCCGTAGTCATTATCAAATGTTCTTCCTTTTTGATCTCATGTTCTTTCATCTTCTCCAAATGTTCTTCATTTTTTATCTCAAATTCTTTCATCTCCTGTAATGCTTGAGCCCCTTTTTTTTTTTCTTTTTTTTTTTTTTTTTTTTCATAGTAAGGTGTTGGTTAAACGTCTTGTAATAACCTGACCCTCTCATATGCTTAAATCTCTCATTAGATGTGTGATTATATATGTGTTTATATGTTTAATATAAAATTTCATGTTGGGATGAGGATTTACATGTTTATCAATCTGTATCTGTCAGTTATGAGAAAATCTATTGAAATTACGACATTTAAATTGCAAATTGAAGCCTTAAAGGCGCGATCACCGGAAATTGACTTTAAAGTTATGATGAGCATGATTTTTAGGCCATAATATGAAGTTTTGTAAAAATTTGATTCGTAATGAATTATTTGGCTTTATTTGGCTAAAACTCTTACTTAAGCCCACTTAGGCTCAACAAGCTTGACCTTAGTTAGTATAGATATATACTTGAGCCAATACTTAGATTCAAACATAAAAAAAATATCTCCTAGAAGGGCTTTAGAGAAGGAAAGAAGAGAAGAGAGGAAAAGGGGAGAGAACTCAACCTAAGGCTTGAAAATTGAAGAATTGAAGAGGGGTTTCAAGGAATCTAGCTTAAGGTATGTTCAACTCACCAATATTACTCTATATTTTCCCTCAATTGATTAGAATCAAGACTTAGAATGAAGCTTTGACACCCATGGAAGTTAGGGTTTTGGGAATAATGATCTTGGTTGAGTTCACATCATGGAATTCGTAAGGAGTCCATTCAATGGTTTGATTTAAGAGTTAATTCTTGCATTTTGAGTTGGTCTTGAGTTATATCGAGAAAATGACCTTCAAATCTTTGGTCTTTACATGTTTTGAACTCATATATGTATATATATGTTTGAATATACCATGAAAAGGGAAGAAATGAAAAAGATATAGAAATTTGAGTTGTATGTGTGCAATTAAGGTGAGCTGTGATCTAAGTGAGTTGTATTTATGTTTATTATGGCCACATGTTATAGTTTTGGGAATGAAATTTCTTGAAATAGAGCCATGAAACTATCTTTAGAAAGTTTGAAATTTGTTGAATTTTCGGACTACAACAGAGCCTAGGACTGCACGTGCGGGGCTCATGGCCGCATGTGTGGGGCTCACAGCCACACGTGCAAAAAACAGGGGAGGCAAGGTTCACATTCTGAAATAAAAGCACCTGCAAGCCGCACGTGCAGCACACCCATCTGCACGTGCGGTGAGGGGCCTCCGCACGTGCGGGAAATGAAGAAGAATTCTGTTATTTTTTGCTACCCTTTTTGACCCTCTGAATCTATTAATGTGTATATTTAATCCCTTTGAAAGGCTTAAAACTGATTAATAAGTGAACGAAATGGGAGAATGATGAAAAGCAAGAAACTAAGAAAAGAATGAATCGCTTATTGGTTTGTGTGTGATGTGTAGGTCACTCACCGGAAGGGACCACTACACGACTGGAACACTGTGAGTAATAGTAGTGTAATGGCACGTTGAAAGTTACGAATATTATATTTTTGTTCATGAATGATATGGTTTGTACAACTTGTGCCTTTGGTTAAACTGATTGATTACTTGACCGCAATGACATGTGAATTGGGCCCAAGGCTGTGCTGCTATTATTAGGCCCGAGGCTATTCTGTTATTATTGGGCCCAAGGCTGTTATGTTACTATTGGGCCCGAGACTGTTCTGTTATTATTGGGCTCGAGGCCATTCTATTATTATTGGGCCTGAGGCCCTTTTGTTATTATTGGGCCTGAGGCCATTCTGTTATTATGTTGGGCCCAAGGTAGTTTTGGAATGTATTGATAAAAAGGGCATACATGTATTACGTACATATTTTGCAAGACACATGCTCGTTTATATGCTTTCTTACATTATTATTATTCACTGAGCTTGGTTCATTCCGTATTCATGTATGTTTTGTAGGTGGTTAGCTAAGAGGTTAGCCCTAAGTCAGCTTCAAGCGCCCTTTGGGGACTTATTTTGTTAAACCCAAGTTCGAGTCTTTTACCTTTATTGCCACTTTCTTTTTGTTATGTTCTTGGTGGCTTTTGTTCAATGCCTTATGATCATGTAATTTCTGGGTTATGAACTCTTTGTATCTAACCATGACTTGGATTGTAGTTATATGAACTGTACGTGTAGGCTCCTCCATTTGC
Organism: Camellia japonica; assembly: GCA_030407325.1. Taxonomy (NCBI): domain Eukaryota; kingdom Viridiplantae; phylum Streptophyta; class Magnoliopsida; order Ericales; family Theaceae; genus Camellia; species Camellia japonica. The sequence continues at coordinate 140,103,881 of JAPPVO010000002.1, forward strand.
ACTTGGATGTGTTATGATCTTGGCATATATGCACTACTCAATGGACATTCTTTTACGAAATTGCTTCCGTTTTGGGCCCCATTAATTAATAAATATTTTTTTGGAAATTTTGTTTTGAGGCCTAGGACGATCATGTCCTAAACTTTTAGAGGCAGGTTTGGGTCGTGACGTGTCTCCAACAAATTATTAAATTTGCAGACTTCAGCTTTAACATTTTGACTTTTTCGAAGCAATTCTTTTGTAGATTTCCTACCCATAGGCATTTTACCCCTTACAGACACACTACCCTCACCAATTGGATTATTACCAATAGTTGGATTGTTACCAACACTTGGACTGTTATCGCCTTCAAAAGAAATGCAGTTATTCATAGGGGATTCGGGGTTGAATCAGGGGAAAGTGGTATATGTATCCTTGATTTCATTGTGTTCGTATGAGCTACATCTTGCTACCTAATATTGTTTTACAACACTTGCCAACAATGCTCAAAAGCAAAATATATATATATATATATATATTTTTTTTTCATCTTGATGGTATAAAAGTTTTGCTTAAAGCATCTATATGGATAAAATATTTAATAAATTAATTAGTTAATTTTTATACGACACGAAATAAAAAAATTAACATAATGAATGAAGATAAAATCTTACTATATCAACTTGAGACATCCCACTTGGGTGTAGATTTTCGACTTGCACTAACCATCCTCGAAATTTATTGGAACATTTCATGATTATACCCATCGAGATTGGATAGACACTTGTATTCTTGACTGATCATTCTGAAGTAAGCAATAATTTTTATAAATTCTGCCCCAAAAGTGAGCATACGATTGCAAATTGCTAACAATTAGGTCTCTAGAAATGTGACACCAGCCTTACAAAGTGCCACATCTTTGTCAATGGTGAATAATTTTCCTCTCTTTGTTTTTGATGAACATTCCACAATAATTATGTGAAAAAACTATAAATAAAAATGTAATTTGGGAGGTTTGTTGTGAAATGAAATTGAGAAAAATAGAGGAGAAAAAGAAAAATATAATTTATGAGGCTTGCTATGAAATCAAATTAAGATTAAGGGTTTGTATTTATAGAATTACAAAATATGACCATTTTTTTTCTTCTTCTAAATATGGCCATTGAGAATTTTAAAAAATATAGTTGTTTATTTATAGCCGTTGTGCTTTTGTTTTGGGACATTTTTTTAATATATTTTTTAATTTTTTTAATGAACAAAATATCACAATTGTTGGCGATCTCAGCCGTTGATTAATGAACAAGATCTCAACGGTTGATTAAATAACAATCCAACAGCTGAGATGAGAGCTCTAGAATGTTCCACGCTTATCTCAAGAGAAAAACCCTTTCTCTCATGCTCTCATCAAACCAGTCGGCTGAGATGAGAGCGTCTCTCTTTGTCTCTCTCTTTGGTGTTTCATCTTCATCTACAGTAGCCACGGCCTTACTTTCTCACCTTCTTCATCAAAAACCCCTTTCTCTTCATCTTCATTTTGATTATCACCACCACTAGACACAATCGCCAAAACTAGTCTTCTCTGTGTGTGTGTGTGTGTGTGTGTGTGTGTAATTTGCATCAGCATCACCCGCGTCGATTGCCGATCATCGATCACTGACCTCTGAGTTCAATGGAACTCTAGTGTTTGACTGAACACCACTATTTGGCCTTCGATGAAGCTCGATTGGTTTGGGAATGAGCCATGCAAGTCGATGAAGAAGAAACCCTAGAAGTTGATGGAGGTTGAGATGAAGAATAAGTTCATCAATCATGCTAGAATCCAGGTATTTATCTTCTAAATTTGTTCTGAAATTTATATAAATTGTGAAACTTGGGTTGATTTGTTCTTGACTAAAATTTGGGTTTGATTTGTTTTAAATTGATTCTGAAATTTGTGATTTGTTCTAAATTGATTATGCTATTAGTGAATTTGTGAAATTTATAGAACTAGTTCTTGAATGATCATTATGAAATCAAATTATGTTTGTGGAACTTAAATCCAATTTTGTTTCTAAAATTGAATGATCAGTATAAAATCGAAATTGCGATTCTTTCTGTTTATGAAATTTGTGGAACTAGTGAATGAAATTGAATTTGGGAGGTTTTTTTTCTTAATGTATAAATTCTATTTTTTCAATTCAATTTAGAGTAAAAAATCTGTTAATATTTGATAATGTAATATGTTTGGCACTTACTATTTAACTCGCCAAATTTAATAATAAAAATGACATCTATTCTTTTTGACAAAAAGAATAACAAGTCATTAATTATTATTTTATTTTATTTTTTATTACTCTTGTCAAATTATAAATTTGTCAGCACCTTTAACAACTCTATTAGGGAGGTTATAAGAAATGCTACGAAAGGCCATCAAATTCGTCAAAGTGGATGGACAACAGCTAATTAGTAGCTTGCTCCTTAAAACGTGTGCCCACTCCCCGAAACGCCTTAGCCATTAGTCCCAATCGCTTCTTACACATATTTATAGGGCGTTGATAAATCCCCCGAAAGGGGGTCCCCCGAAACCCCGAATTTTCCTTTCAAGTAAAAGAAAAAAATAGAAAAAAAAAAAAAAAACAGTTTGTCAAAAATGAAAATTAGGGAGATTAGGGGGAGTTTTTTTAAGGGAATTTTTCATTTTCTCATATTTATATATGAAAAAATAAAGAAACATTTTATGTCATCCAAATTTTAAATTGAGGACGCTATTTAGATTTATAAGTTTATCATAAGTTTTGTTTTTATTATTCAAATCATTTCTCTTATGAAATATTTTATATATTTTATTTATTAAAAAATTATATCAATTCAATAATTATAATTTACTTAATTTATTACATTTATTACAAAAAAAAAATTGTGAATAAAATACATAAATTATCAAATAAATAAATTGATCAAAACGCGACTCATAATAAATTTCATGAACCCAAAACAATATTCTCTAATTCAAAATCTGAAAAATAAATGTCCTCTTCCCTGACAAATAAATAAATAAATATATAAAAAGCACATGGCGTTTAATACTAGGACCCACTGCGAATTGCCCACGCTTCGGCCATAGGCTTTTGAATCCCCTTAAAAGCCCAACATTAAACTACTTTTCAGAAGATCAAATACCCGACCTAACCGATGTTTTTACCTTTTAAATGCATGGCTAATCCTGCTAACGTGGGCCAAAATGACCAACCACCCAATTCATCATTGACTCTACTCCCACAGCTCCAACACCCAAACAATTCTCCTTTAGCAACAACCACCACTTGTCAACAACACCCATCACCAAAACCCCCTCTACCCCGCACAACACCCATTCCCTCGCCGTCCAAAGGGGCCGCAACCTCCGGCAAGCATCCGAATTTTCGAGGAATTCGGTGCCGGAGCGGAAAATGGGTATCTGAAATACGCGAGCCACGTAAGACCACGCGCGTATGGCTTGGCACTTATCCGACTCCGGAAATGGCTGCTGCCGCTTACGATGCGGCAGCGCTAGCGCTCAAAGGCCCGGACGCCGCCCTCAACTTCCCGGAGTCACTTCTTTCGTATCCGGTGGCGGCTTCTTCGTCGGCGAGTGATGTGCGTGCGGCGGCGGCGGCTGCAGCAGCCAGGCTACTGAAGCCGCAAGCCGATGACAGCTCGATGACGACGCAGGTTGGGCCCGAAAGTAGTGAGGACAGGTGTGAAACTGGTACGGATTGTGGGCAAGAGTTTTTTATGGACGAGGAGGAAATTTTTGACATGCCGAATTTGCTGGTGGGTATGGCGGAGGGAATGCTGGTGAGCCCGCCGTGGATGATGAAGCTGCCACCATTTGATGAGTCGCCGGAGAATTCTGATGGAGAAAGTCTATGGAGTTATCCTTGACCCCCATCCTATCAACGAAAACAAAGCCATAAATAGTGGAAATAATATAAGGGGGAATTACATCCCACTGGTACAGTTTTTTTCCTTTTTGTTTTTTTTAGTAGAAACATGGAGGGATGCAACAATTTTTCACTTACACCTCATCACAGCATTACTTGCACTCTCACATGTTTTTTTTTTATTTTTTTTTATATATAATTTTTTTATGTTTGTTCTGTTATGTTGTAATTCCTTGTAATGAAAAATGTCCTACGGTGTTACCATGTTTTTGCAATTTTTTTTGTTTTTCCTTTTTGTTGTTTAAAGTATATTAGATCATAGCAGTTAATGAGAAATACGAAGAGTTGAGGCGGATATGTATTATGTACAGGTTTATTGGTATATATGGGTGCTCCAGTACTATATGTTTAGTGGGTCAAAGTTACTTTTGTATATTAAATCTGATGGGCGTGGCACTATTAATTTTCATCAATTTTTTAATTATATATATTTAATTTTTTTTAAACTAATTTCTAAATGACTTGATAAATGACAAATTGTATAACTAAGGTTGGTAGGTATTTTTTCTTTCTCAACTCCCTAACATTAATCCAATTGGGAAAAAAAAAATTATATAACTAATTAAAAGTATTACATTAACAAATTAAAATGATATTTCAAAATAATTGAATAATTAGTCATACGTTGTTGAAGTTTTCTATTATCATAAAGCACGCTAGCACTGAGTGAAACAAACAATATTTATGTTGTATTTGGTTGAAAATTTTGAAAAGAAAAATAAAAAAAGTAGGCGAAATATGAATAAAATATACATATATATTTTACTTAATTTTATACACTTTTTTCCTTTCTCTTTTTAAATCCTTATTCAAATCTCCTAATTAAACACAACATTAGTTTGTAGCGAAATCTTGAAAATTAGGAACATGACAAGAGTTACATGATGATGAGGTGGGATGTGATAGAAGTCTTTCGAAAAGCTCAAAGTTTTCTTTTCATCCATCCTAGTGTGAAAAGTACTTCGTGTAGATTATTCAAGATGATAATTAGGTTTGTATAGTTTCAAAATGAGTGTTAGTTCAACTAAAGACTTTTTAGATGATAATTAGGTTTGTATAGTTTCAAAATGAGTGTTATCTCAGCTAATGACTTTTTTTGATGTCTTTGTTAGTGGTGTAAATAGAGAGCTTAAAATTCTCACTGCATAGAGAGCTTAGAATTTTTAGTGCACATAGTGACTTTTTATAGGTCTTTGTCTTGACCTATTGGTGTGATGGATTTCAATCTGATTGGGTTGTGGACCGTATGAGGTGATTTGCCAAACTCAAACCTTAACTATATGTATACATTAATTCTAATGAAAGTGTACGAGTATGAAATAATTGTCACTTGTATAATCTTGTTGATCAAATTAGCGTTCTTTCAAATGTCGCTGTGTGACCTGAAATCACAAACGTGAACTAACCGATGAGTGTGTATTGAAAACCCATCTGATGCCTAAGTCAACAAATAAGACAAAGAGGAAAAGCTCTATGAATTTGAATACTAAAATTGCAATACTTGGAATTAGGTTAGGTTTGAGCTTTTATAAATTTCGCATGGCAGAATTCTAATATGACTCTAATTCCTCTTCATAGAGTCATCTTAGAAATCAAATTTGTAAACGATAACGCTTATTCTTTAACACCCTCCTTATTGCAAATCGAGTGAGATGGTATAACTCTTTGCACGGCTTCCAACCGAGAAACCAAACTACATTTTCCTTATTGGTTCTTCTGCTAACTAAGCTACATGGAATTCCACACGAAGCCAACGTGGTGCGCAACCATACTGACGTTGTGCGGCGCTCAAAGTAGCTCAGCCTCACCATGTAAATAATTATGCTCGGCCTGTCAAACGAAGATAGCTCAGTCCAATCTTGATCGCCACATTAATTGGAGACAACTAAACCAGCCTAATCTTAGCCTAGGGCCTAATGAGGCTTAGTCGGGCCCATTGGAACAACCCAGACCAAGTTTGGTCGGTCAAACTATGCAACACGTTTGATCAGCTTGACCTCTGCATGGCCCAAACCATGCGGCCTTTTAATCCATAGCTCGATCAACAACAAAGGTCTAATTTAGCCCAACCTAGATATCTCGACATAAATTCCACTCTCTATTGCCCTTTAATTTCCTTTACGAAAACACGACTGGGATTACTTCATCCAACCGGGATATATTACACCCCAGTCTAATTATTTGGCCAGTTTGAATCATTTTGGCACTCCATTCAAGTGACTTCTATGTCAACACATCATGCCTGGGACACATGGCACACACCTATTAGTTCGTGCACCTGGTACAACTGTCACGCACGGCTCCCACAAAATTTGAATCTTGGTGCTTTTTTAATTTCTATACATATAACCAATACATATAGACCCATCCTTCACATTATTCACTTTCTTCTTTCGCAGAAACCCTAATAACCAGAGCTCCTATTTCCATCCTTGCATCTTTCAAACCAAGATCCAACCATTTTCTTGCATCAATTAGGTCACCTTCATCACAGTAGCCCTTGCACCGATTGGATCTTAGTTCAACACTTCAAATCGTAAGTTCTTCCCACTTTCTTATTTTTTCATGTTGACACATCGTGTTCTTAGTGTTCGGGGTTCACCATCTCGTTAATTACCCTCCAAAAACAATATTATGGCACAAATTACTAATTAAATCTATCACGACCCAACCCTGGTTGCTTAGGACTGGAATCACAACTTGCTAATTAATTTTAATTTTAACAAATTAAGTGGCAGAGGCGGAGGCAGAGGTGGAATGAAAGCAACAAAATAATTTAGTGTTAAAATTAATTAAACATTTGAAGTGTCACAAAATCTGGGTAAAATGAGATTTGAGAAGTTAAAGGTTTAAACAACCTTTAATCCACTATTTTCCAGTGTACAATCCACTTTTTGAGATGAATACCAAAGAATTTGGGCTAAACCGAGCAAAAACTTTGCTTTTGATTTGAAAACATAACCTAACCGAGCGTAATTCCTGTTTGCAAGGAGTTTAATTAAGGTGGAATTGAGCAACACCTTTAAGCCGAGCTAAAATCTAGCTCTACTAAATGATCAAGTTAAAACGCCACTTGAGCAAACGACCAAGCTAAAACCTTGCTCATGCTCTTAACCAAGCTAAAACCTTGCTTAGCTAATAACTCTTAATTTTTCACCATGCAGAATCCTAGGATTGACCAGGCACACCAACACGCTGAACGACTCTTTTAGACCAAGCAAGCATCGCTCAGCTAGGCCAACCATACACAGTTGGGCTAACAACAGATGAATATCCACTTCAGTTAATAAATTAACCCAACTCCATGGGTTGTATCGCTTCCTGCTATCTGTGTCGGACGTAATAGCTAAATTTCGAAGAGACTATACCATCCCGGACGACGTCCACTTCAAATTGGATGAAAAGAGAATCCTATCCTAGGGCAGAACTAGAGTTTGCCCTTTCACTGTGCTATCCATTGTGGAGGGGGGTCTTCGCTTCCTCGTGTAACCCCTAATTTGTGAATTCCTAATGAAGAGCAGGCTCTGCCCCACACAAGCATCCACCAACACTTTTTGAATTATAAACAAAGTAGCCGAATTTAACCGCTAGCTAAATCAGAACCTCGAGTTTGCCGAGATATTTTGCTAACACACGCTCGACCACACAAAAGATGGGTTTTGTTGGTACTTAAAAATCAAGAGAGGTCGTGAACGTCTAGTAATTGATACATAGGACAAGAACCTACGCAATGACGACTTCCTTTGGGTAAACGAAAATTATGAAATCACTGATATAATTGGGTTAGTACATTAACCATAATAAAGGAAAAACAGGTAAGACAAACAGTTCCAAAATCGAGTAAACCAAATCTTGCATTCATTGCACTAAGCTAACTGTTGTCTCATTTTGCAGATCTGAGCCAACTCCAGAATCAATATTCACGACCAAACGAAAATGCAATTAGGGTCACACTAAAGTGCAAGCAGCGCGACTGCCACGACCTCCTAGGCTACGAACCGAACTATCGTTATTTTGCTCCCTCCGAAAGCAAGGTAACAGACTTCTTGTTTGAGTCTTCTCCTTTACCAGATCCAATTCTTCCTAACGTGCCCTTGATTTGCCTGACTGACAAAGAAGACATGGCCAAAAGAAACCAAATTAAGAATCTGATGCTTGCCACATCCAAGGAAACAACCACCACTTTAACTACTTCACCAGGCCAAACGGCAAGCAAGATTCAGGAACCATGCTAGCTCTGGCCTCTACCGCGGTTCAATCAATCAGTACAGAGTCCCGCTGGGCAAGCAAGAGGACCCGTTCATCCAATATGTCTTTGGATCTTACGACTTAGCTGAGCATCGAGCAGCCGGTTATTAAAGTTGCCCCTGCCTAGAAACCAACCCTCACACACCAGGGTAAGGTTATTACCAAGGCGGACTTTGTTGCCAAGGACAAGGAACACATGCTTGGCTATAAGCTTTCAAAGGCCTTACTCCTACCAATTAACATGCAGAAGTGCAGCCACATTCCTAACACCCGGGTTATCAAATCTACGATGAAATTTATAACTAGGGTAATGCCTCAATTGATCATACTTTCTAACCTTTTGCTCGACCTCCTTCATTAACTCTTGTTTTTATTGCAGACCATTTAAAAATCCCAAGTAGCCATGTAGTGCTTGGTAAAATTGAGGCTGAAAATGCATGAGAACAACGACCACATAAAAAATCTTGAAACTGAGCTAGGTTGTTCTTAGTCTTCCTTGGAAATGGTCAATGTTGACAATATACAACTCCTTAGCCAGGTAGCCAATGTCGAGAACAAGAGGAATGTTGCATTGGCCGAGCTGGAGAAGTTTAAAAAAATAAAAAAGACGTAACGGTGAAAGATGCGGAAGATAAGGGCTTTAACGAGGGTAATGAAAGCTATGCCAAGTAGATTAATGCTACCAAGGACACCTTCTTCCGGACAGCTGGAAGGCCGCGTGTGAAAAAACCGGACACAACCATGATGTCGAGATATTCACCACTCCACCCCCGGACTTCTTGCCGGTAATGCCCCAAAATAAAAGCAATGACCCACATTCGTAATATTCCTAGAATAGTATAACTTACACAATTATACCCCTTTCATTAATTCTTATTGCCCGTACAAAAGGTCACATATGCAAATATATATTCATTAATCTTAGATCATGAATTTATAGCATATGACATGAATAAATGAATTGGAAAAACAAGGACGTATAGATATATGTATGCCTTAATGGCTACATTTTTCCAAACCAATACTTGGGTACAACAAAAGCGAGTTAAACTCAACACATATAAAGCCTAAGGCTTGTACAAAAACAAGTACACAAAAGAAACAAAAGAAGCTCTTGGTTCCATGTCCTCCCAAGCTATATCCTTGGTGGATGCATATCATTAGCACTTGAAAGTTGTTTTCCACGTAGGGTGAGGTCATGTCTAGTAGGAATACTTTAACACTATGTATGAAACTTAACGAAGTCATATAATGAATGTATATACATGTCATTTGCCAAACATTATATTTTTCTATCTCAAAACAATTCAATGCCATCATTATTATATTTCAATTCATGAAAATACACTTTTATATCAGAAAACAGGGTAGTGGATACAAAACACTAGGAATCTCTAGGTATGTGTTTGCCAGTAGGCTATACAAGCACTACTTAAGCCATTTTACCAGTACTAATTGGAAGGATTGGCATCTGACCGCACGGGTTTCTAGACTTTCACCAAGAACAAATCAACCAACAATATAAACCACAACCACGCCTTCTAACTAGATTTACCAAGGTATACACCCCTTTTCTATAAAAAAAAAATACATTTTTAATGTTCAAGTATGAAACAATGCTCGATGCAAGATGTATGAGTAATTAGTTTTAATCTAATTAATCCTCATGCAATTTCTACAACAATCAAAGCTATTCTCCACTGATAGCCTAAAATAGATATTTCTACTCAACAGATAAATTTTTAACAACAGATAAATTTTCATAAATTTCACAATAGGAGCAATAATATATATCCATCTCCACTCTCATCATCAACAGATACATTCTCCATATCTTTTCAAGACCCAACATCCTTTCCCTTTCTTTCATAAATCAAACATCAATTACTTTTCAAACAAAACCTCCTTTATTTTCAAAATCACATTTAAAGAAGGAATTTCCCACACAACTGTAGACTCGACTTTCTTCGCACCCCCTTCTCGGAGAGCTCGAATTGGTCCTACAGTTCGGACTCTTGTCACAGTTCTGAATCTAGTCTCACAAAGTGCAATGTGAAACTGAGAAACACCAAAGAGTCCAATCCGGCAAATCATTTTTGGAAAATCATATTTTGAATCAAATAATGCCAAAACTAGACTGCTTTTCCAGATTACAGAGTCGCTACCTAAATATTTTATTTTGGAAAAATTTAGGAAACCCTGACTCGTACCAAAGGCCACGTGTCCGTCATCACCAAAGTTGCCTCGGCTCGGGAACTTGGGTACGAGAGGGGAAGGTCCTGAAATGAGCACCCCCGCTCGCCCGATCAAAGGATCGGCCTCTACTAACCATGATATGTTGTTTTATAAACACATGTGTTCTTATTCCGGTTATTAGCTAACTTTACTATGTGACGCACACAAGCAAGTATAGACTAAGGCCTCGTTTGGCAAGTGGCTTTTTTAGCCAAAAAGACAAAAAGTCACTAAAAAAATCAAAAAGCCAACAACTCATATAAAAAAGTCAAAGATTCCATTTTCTCTCTACTTTTTGCACATCTTTTCGTAAAAAGCCAAAAAGTCATCTCAAACATACTAGTTTTTTTTACATCACATTTTAGCCAAAAAGCCAAAAAGTTACCAAAAAAGTTTGTTCCCAAATGAGGCCTAAGTCGCAAGACTTGGAACATTTCAACTCATGTTTGCTTTCGAAAATGGTTTGAATTTGCCACCCTCGAGTGGGCTAAAACGCAGATTTTCCATCAAACATGATGGGCTTAAAACATGATTTGCCACTTCGCAAAGTGGGCTTAAAACTTACATTTGTTGAATTGTTCCAATTCAAACAACAAAGCCTTCATCCACAAGCATTCATGTAGTTTATCAAATAAGCACATAGCCTCATGGCAAGCATGCGAATCATGGCAATATGGCAATCACACTCATGCAAGTATGCTAAAGCATAAAACTCACCGAGTACTCCAAGCCAAAACAAAAGCTAGTTAGAAAGATATATGATCCTAACTATACAAAATGCCTAATACAACACATGCAATAATGCAATAAGATAGGCTCGGCTACCTAATCATGGCATATGATACAATTTGATAACATGCTTTGAAACACGTATTCAAAGAAGTATTGAATTTGCAACGTAGTTTGAATGATGCGTCGAGCCTCGGTGCATGCAAGACAAATGAATGATGCAAACATGTAAGCATAAGGTGTGCTAATTGAAACATGATCCCTAATCTAACCATCAAAGTGATTAAATAAAAGGGAAAAAGATGTGGGGTTGGAAGACATGCACACACGCACGCACACTTATTACAACATTTTGCCGCGAAGGAGGGTCCGAATGATTAAGCTAAGCTAAGCTAACTATTACAAAACGAATTAATTAACTATACTAGTTAACTAATTATTACAACACAATTGAAATAAATTAACTAACTATTCTAAGCTAGCTAAAATATTACAAACCAAAGTAAATAACTAGCTATGCTAAGCTAATTAAAGCAATTAAAAATTACAACACTTGAATTGAATAATTAGCTATGCTAGTTAATTAAAGCAATTAAACAAAGCAAGTAAATGGCCTCGAAGGCGAGGGATGCATGCATGCTCAATTGCTCCGCCCGAAAATGCCCTTGCCTTGACATCGGATGTCTCTGTTTGCACTCATTTGATCACTGAAAGTTGTACCAACTTCCAGATTGCCTCTGCTCTAACACAGGAACACATTTGGTGCAAAAATTCATTGGTGGCCAGTTGGCTACAAAAAGTGGCTGTTGGCCACCTCAACTGGTCGGTCGGTCGGCTAGTTTAAGTGGTCGGTCGGCCACCCATTTTTCTGGACTTTTGCTTTTGTTGTAACAGAGAGCAAACAGAGGCAAAGCAATGCATTTTCGAGAAATGTGTGTACTACTACCCTCCTTATCATCTTTTAAGCTCAAAGAAGTGTAGTTCTTGGCTCTTAAGCCACCAACCAAGCATTCTCAATGCATGATGGCTAGAGAACCAAGCTTGCACAAGGTCAATGAATGCATAAACATGACCAAAATAACCACCACCCTATCATGCGTGATCAAGGGTGACGGTGACCAAGAAAAATGGCACGTTTCATCACTTTGAGTATGAAACGTCCCATTTTTCTTGTGTTTAGATTAACGTCCGATCCAAACACATGCAATGCAACACAACATGCTTATCTTACCTCTTTTATTTTGTTCATTTTGTTTACACATTTTGCATTACCGATTAGTCCTTTAATTGATTAAGTCCAAGGTAAGAGTCCTCTACTGGAACGAGGGCTTGAACCACAAGTGCCTTGAGCATGAAAGAGGCCTCATGATGTTGGTTAGTAGAAACCCTCAAGAGAGGATTAAAACCTTGAGCCTCAATTCCACACTCAAGCCGATAAGAGGCTCAAAGCCACTTTCAAAACAAGGTAACGAGTGAAGAATAGAGGAGGTTGTAGATGTTATAGTGCTGAAATGGCATGCAAAATAACACTAAATCATGTAAGCAACACATGCAAGTCATGTTCAGGAGCCTGACTCAATAAGCTAGTAAAGATCACAACACTATAGCCATACAATGTAAGCCTCAACCGACCAAACCAGCTCAAAACAGAGTTAAAATAGGCCAAAATAGTGGCTAAAACATGCTGAAATTAAGGCACAAAAGGCTAAAAAAACATCCTCACATGTTAGCTTGCAAACAAGACTCAAGAGCAACTCCTAAAAGCAATGAAAGAGTGAAACAAATGAGCATGTGACAGAGCTATATACACTGAAATTACATTTTAAAAGTCACTACAACATGCAATCATTCAAAGCAAAACATGTTTAGAGGCCTAAAATGCCAAGCTAGTGAAGCCATTTGCACTACAACTATACAAAACAAAGCCCACATGACCAAAGCAGCCCAAAACAAAGTTAAATCATGCCAAATCAGAGGCAAACACATGCTGGAAATAAGCTAAGTTAAGCTACAAAAACATGCTACCATGTGATGCTAACTAGGCATGCAAGTGAGACATAAGGAGGGGAGGCTAACCCCTCCATTTTTGGACTTCAAAACATACTTTTTACCACTGAAATGACTCTAAATTTGAGTGGTTTAAAGGCCCAAAAAGTTTGGCTTTAACATGCTAAAAGATGATGTAAAGGCTCACAAAAATAAGCAACAAGAAGGGTAGACAACCCCTTAGCACAAAATGACTTCAAACCAACATGTTAAGGCCCAAAAATTAGAACTTTTTGTAGTTGAAAACTAAGCCCGAAACAGTGTAAAAAGATGGAAAAACAAGTATGTACAAAGAGCTTAAATGAGGTAAGTCTTATACCTTTGAAGCACAGCACAAAACAGCCACTCTCTTAGGCTTAAACAACCTTCCAACAACCCAAAATAGGTTCCAAGAGGCCTCAACTCCAAGGTGGTTCAATTTGGTTAAGGGGTAGTGTGCAAACGTGTAGAGAATTCTAACTATCAAGCATAAAACAAGAGGAGAGAGAGAATTCTAGAGAGAGAAGGAGAAATTTGCTCAAAAATATCCAACCTCTCAAAATGGGGAGAGACCCCTTTATATATAAAAAAATCAAGCTAAAGGCTTGTATTCATCCCTCCATACACGTGTATGGAGATGGCCTTCAGTGAACAATAACTGGCACAGCTGGCAAAGAAATATCTGAAAAAGGGAACAAATGGCCATCGGCCACCCGGCTACCTTAACTAGCTGATCGACCACTTCAAGTGGTCGACAAGAGGGAAAAGTGGCCGACAAGGCCCCTCTCCCTTCCAGGCAAGAGGCACCAAGGTTTGACCCAAAAGCAAGCACAAAACAAAAGGATTTAGAGGCCCAAAGGCAAGGCATTCCGCCGAGAACTTCGGGCACTCAAACAAGCACAAACAAGCACAACATCAAGTGTACAAACGATGATGTCTAAGTCTTGAGGTTGTCAAAAATGGGGTGTCTACAGTTGCTGCTCTTTGACAGAACTCGAAAGTCATGAAATGACGGGAGTGAACGTCAAAACCCAGAGACGACCCATTTTTGACATGGCTGAAGACTTAGACAAACAAGCAAACAAAACAAAGAACAGTTGCACCTGCAGGCTGCCTACGTATCCCTTTGCAAGGAATCAAACCAGCGTAGTTCTGGGACAAGATGCAAATGATATGCACGATGCAAAACATAACTTATTATCATGCAATAAGGGCTGTAATGAAACATCTAGATGCAAATGTTACGCAAAGAAACGCTACAGCAAACTCATACATAAGTAAGTAAACATGAACCAAACCACATTTCATGCAGAAAGGATGTAAGAAAATTATGCAAGCTTAACTGCGCCTCACGCAGGAAAGATGAAGAACAACACAACCCTTAGGCGCACCCGAGGGGTGAATCAAGATTTTAATGCGTGGCACACGTGAGGAGAGAAATGGTGTATATTTTGAGCCCTTGTTTTGGTCTATATTCTGCACGTGTAGGGCTTACAGTCGCATTTGCAGTTCTGGGTAATTTTGAGCAGTCCAAAAATTCAACAAGTGTATGCCTTTGAAACTCAATTTGGTGTTCAAAACATGTACAAAAACTTCATCAAACATGAAAAATATACATGAACAAAGTTTAATTTCAAATAAATTGAATCAAAACTTTTATAAATTTCAAAATCCAACTCTTAATTTCCATGAATTCTAGAATTCCATAATTTAAGCTTCAAACTCATTTATATACACTCTTGCATGGATGAATCCTTCACATAATCTTGTTGCATGTAAACTATATAGCTCAATTCGTGTATAATTCTCAAAATTGAAACCAAGCTTAGCACATTCAAAGAATTAAAGCTCATATTCTTGGCCCCAATTCAATCAAACATACAAACTCAATTTTCTAGAAATTATATGTTAAACCCTAAACTTAGTTCTTGAATTCAAACAATTGATGAGTTATCTACAAGAATTCTAGTTGAACTACATACCTTAAACTTGAATTTTGAGTTTTCCCTTCAATTCCTCCAATTTCCCTAAGTTTTCTTCCTCGAAGCTTGAACTTTCTTTCTTTCTCTCTTGATTTCTTCTCCAGCACAATTTGTTTTTGAGTTGAAGCTTATGTCTCTAGGACTAGCTTCAATATATATATATAGACTTAGTTAACATTAGATTAGGTTAATTGCTAATTAGGCTTAATTAATCAACTAATGTAACTTTAATCAAGTATGACACTAATTAATTAATATTCTCTTAATTGCCACATTTATTCATGATTACAACCCAATCCAATTATTTAATCTAATCCCAATTTAAGCTTAATCAATTATTTTTAATTTATACCAATCTGAATCAGATTTTTAATTAAACTCCAATAGGCTCTAAATATTCAATTAAGTTGATAAAGCTCATCAATTAAATTTTCTAAGCCATATAGACATTCAATTTCTTATTTAAAACATAATACCTAATAAATATTCACACACACATACAAATCACAACAGATATTCACATCAAAAGCACAATTTCCTACAATTAAATAGATACAAACATGATATGCATGGTTGGGTTATTATAATCTCCCTCCCCCCCCCCAGCCCTGTCTAGAAAGATTGGTCCTCGAAACTTGTGTTGCCTCAAGTTGAAAATATTTCTGGATATTGTTGTTTCATCTCCTCTTCTCTTTCCCAAGTGGCTTCTTTCCTATAATGTTCTTTCCATTCAACTTTCACCATAAGGATTGTCTTGTTTCTCAATTGTTTGACTTGCCAATTGATAATTTGAATTGGCTTTTCCTTATATACCATATCATCATCAAGTGTTATTCGATGATGATCAATAACATGAAAAAGATCTTGAAGATAGCCTTGCAACATCGATACATGAAGCACATAATGCCGGTGGTAATGAAACTCCTATACGCTATGGACCCAATCTTTCCAAAATTTGAAACAGTCCTATGTATCGAGGTGACAATTTACCCTTCCACCCAAACCTTGTTTGCCCTTTTATCGGTGTCACTTTGATAAACACATAATCACCAACTTCATATTTTAAATCTTTTCTTCTTTGATCGGTGTAGCTTTTCTAACGACTTTGAGTAGTTTTCAATCTTTGTTGAATGATCTTGATTTTCTCGGTTGTAACTTGCATAATTTCAGCCCCAAATAATGCTTTATCCCCTACTTTCGTCCAACAAACTGGAGATCGGCATTTCCTTCCATACAAAGCTTCATATGGTGCCATTCTAATACTAGTGAGAGATCCGAGATTGAAGTAGTATTACATGAGCAAAGTGGATTAATAGCCGCCATTGTGGCCCAACCAGCAATCATTGGTGAGATCAAGTAGAGACAAAAAGAGGATGAATTCCTCAAGTAGATAGTTAATGAATTTGAGGCAAATCCAAAACTGGGATATAGTGTTGTAAATGAATGTTGAAATTCCAAGACAAATTGTGCGTTCCGAATATCCTTGAGTTAAAGAGGAGAATTTTTTATGAAGCTCATAAATTAATGTTTGCTATGCATCCGAGTAACAACAAGATGTATCAGGACTTAAAACAGAGTTACTGGCCAAATATGAAACCTGAGATTGCAGAATATATGTCTAAATGTCTTTAGTGTTAGCAAGTTAAGGTTGAAAATTAGAAATTGGCAGGTCTACTTCAACCTCTCCCTATTCCAAAATGGAAGTGGGAACACATAACCATGGACTTTGTTGTTGGCCTACCTCGGACACCTAGAGGTATATGTTCTGTTTGGGTTATAGTTGATAGACTGACTGAATCTGCACATTTTCTGCTTGTGAAAACTATGCATGATGCATATAGATTAGCCATTATTTATGTTGATGAAATTGTTTGTTTACATGGAGTTCCAGTGTCTATCGTATTAGATAGAGATTTGAAATTTGTATCTAGATTCTGGAAAAGTCTTCAAGCAGCAATGGGAATAGAACTGAGATTTAGTACAACATTCCATCCACAAACTAATGGACAATCAAAACGGACTATTAGACTCCAGAAGATATGCTCAGAATGTGTGCTTTGGATTTTCAAGGGAGCTGGGAGACTTACCTACCTTTAGCTGAATTTGTGTATAATAACAGTTTCCACTCCAGCATTGGTATAGCACCGTATGAAGCTTTGTATGGCCAAAAATGTAGATATGTTGGACTAAAGTTGGGGATAACGTCTTACTTAGACCTGAACTTGTACAAACAACTACAAATAAAATTAAAGTCATTCAACAAAGGCTTAAGATAGCAGAAGGCCCACAAAAGAGTTATGCGGATATTAGAAGAAGGCCTCTTGAGTATGAGGTCGGTGATCATGTGTTCATTCGTGTAAATGCAATGAAAGGCTAATTAAGGTTTGGTAAAAAGGATGAATTATCACCTCGTTACATTGGACCATTTCAAATTCTAGAAGGGCTTGGTCTAGTTGTTTATAGAGTTGCTTTGCCGCCAGAATGGAACAAGTGCACAATGTATTCTACGTATCAATGTTGAGGGGTTATCTTCGAGATCCATTCCATGTAATTGATTATCACCGAATAGCACTTGACAAAAATATGGAGCACAGGGAATGACCAGAACGGATTGAGGAATAAATCCATTCCAATGGTGAAAGTGGAATGGAAAGAACAGTATGGAAGGGATGCCACGTGGGAGAAAGAAGAAGAGATGCGACAACACTACCCACATTTGTTTTCGATGGAAGGTAACGTAAGTTTGGAGGACAAAACTTCCTAAAAGGGGAAGGAATGTGATAACCTCATTCTGTGATATACTATTAATTGTTAATTATGCTTGTGATTGTTTTCTTAATGTGAATTTAGATGCTAATTATGTGATTATGTATAGTTTTAAATTCATATCTGTCCGCCGTAGGAAACTCTGTTATGTATGCTATAATAAATTGAAATTGAGGGCCGTAGGGACATCAGGAACCAAAATTGATTATACCATTGCGATTAACATGATTTTTAGAACCTACGGTGAAGTTTGATTAAAATTATATTCGGATCAAAATAATTAGATTAATTTGATTTAACTAGGCCCATTTGATTAAGCCTAAGCTTTGATTAGTCAATAAGATTAAGGAAGCCTATATATATGCTAATTACGGGGCTAATTCATATCTTTGAGCTCAAAAATACGTCAAAAGAGCTTTAGAGAGAGAAAACACTTGATTTAGAGAGAGAGAGGGACCAAATTTTTGTAGAATTGATTTAGAGATTGAAGATTTGAGAGGCTTGGCTCTAGAATTTGCTAGAATTGGAAGCATTGAATGCTCCAAGTGAGTATTTGAACTTTAATTCATGAGCTTAAGTCCATAATCATGTGTATTCAAGAAGAATTGGTGAATTAATGTAGGATTCAAGCTTAACATGAAGAATTGGGTGCCAAATCACACATGGATGCATAATTTTGTTGACCTTCATAATTTTGAACATCATTTGTACCATTTGAATTGGAGTTAGAGTCTATATTTTACATGCATGCATAATCTAAGGTGTTATGGGACTTGATTGCATGAGTTTTGAATTTATCAAGAAAAATATGAAATGATTTGGGAATTGGACCATGATTTTGGGCAATTCATTTCAAATTACCTATGTTTTTATGTTATATAATGTTTTTCCACGTTTTTGGTATCAACTTGCAAGCTTTGAGCCTTTGGAATTGTGTTTTGACCTTCAAACAAAATTCTAGAAATTTCAGAATTCGACTTGTCCGGTCGAGCAAAGGAAGTGTAGCTCGAGCGTAAAAATCAAACTCCCTGAAGTTTTACAAAGAATTGCATAGTAGCTCAAGCGACAAACCTTGCACTTGAGCGGACCCTTTTTTGCAAGACTCATCGCTCAAGCAAAGAATGTCTCGCTCGAGCATAAAAATCATGCAACCATTACTTTTATAGAGTTTTACTGACCGCTTGAGCAACCAAATCTACCCTCAAGCGGAGTGCCCCATTTCAGAAACTTTTGAAAAACTGTTTTATGTTCCAATTTCCGTTCTCTTCCACTTCTCAGTATTCTTAGGCACAAATTAAGAACCCTAAATAAATTAAAGGGCACGAAAGAAGCTTAAGAAAGTTAAGTAAACTAAAGTATAGAATGAATTGTATTATGAGCCAATGTGTTATGAATTATGTAGGGTGAAGTGCAAGGAAGAATTAAGCACCGGAACACTGTGAGTAATATCTTAGTAAAGATATTTTTGTATATGCATTATTTTCTGAATGTTACCTATGTGGTAAGTTTCTAAACTTCTGAATTGGTACTATGAATGAGTATTCTATCCGCTTGATTCACAATGAAATATGTGAAGTGATTGACGTGTAAAAATGAAATGGGCCCAAGGCCGTTCAGTTTATTCGATGAGGATATAGACTGCACCTAGGGTCGTTTTGTAAGATTATTAAATGGGCCTAAGGCCGTTTTGTATGGTTGTTAAATGGGCCGAAGGCCGTTTTGAATAAGGATCGATGGGACCTAAGGTCATTTTGAATACAAAGGTGAATGTGAACATGATCGTGGATCCAAAAATGTGCACAAATATGAATATGAATTGACCCAAGGTCGTTTTGCATACAATGGACCCAAGGTTGTTTTGCATACAATGGACCAAGGTCGTTTTGTATATAAATTGGACCCAAGGTCGTTTGCACACAATGGACCCAAGGTCGTTTCGCATATAATGGACCAAAGGTCATTTTGCCTAAGAATTGGACCCAAGGTCATTTTGCATATAATGGACCAAAGGTCGTTTTGTAAATACGAATTGGACCCGAGGTCATTTTGTAGATGGATACGATATATGATATGTTGGACTTGAGGTCATTTTGTGTTGATATCGATCAACAAGTTTAGTTTATGAATTTTGATTAAATAGATCTCATTCATGAACTTCTTTACTTTGGTATCATTCACTGGGTGCTAGCTCACTCTTTATTTATATGTATGTAGGCGAGCAGCGAGATGTCCAGCCCCAGCCCTAGTGATGTGTGACAAAACCGAGTTTTGAGAAGTCAACTAAGGTCGCCTCACGCAAGAGGCTTTTGATTCGCTTTTGTTTCTTTTGTGGTCATATGTGACCAAGTTGTGTATAACCTTGGTTTTTGTTAATACTGACTTTTGAATGATCCTTGACTTATGTAATACATACTGTGGATGTTTGTATAGTGTGAGTTATTTACATATATGAGAAAAGTTTTTGGTTAAGCCATATATGCACAGCTCATTGGACAATCTTTATAAGTTCTTCTTCTGTATTTTGGCCTCCTATTATTAAATATGATTTCATTTTTGATTGAGGTCGTAGGTAATCTCATGATTACTGACCGATTATGACTCTAATCCATAGGGGTGGGTTTGGGTCTTGACAAAAACCATGCACCCAAGGCAATTCAAAAGGGAGATTGGGTTTTGCCCAATGTCATGGGCAAACATTGTAGTTGCTGGTGATGGCAAGTTGGGACCTAACTAGGATGGACCTTACAAGATTGTGGGATTGGTTGGAAAATGGGCACCCAATTTAGAGAACATCGATGGTCGAGTTGTTCTAAGACCATGGAATACTGCCAACTTGAAGTTGTACTATTTTTGGCTTTCATCCTTGTAATTTCTTAACTTTTTTTCAATAAAACAAGTGGACAACTTTTACTTTACTACTTTGTTGTTTTTAGCATGATGGCATTATTGAGGAATTTTAGAGTGGCCCTACGCAACACACTCTGTTGCAATGCAAAATCTTCACCGAGCGGCATTTTGCCTGGTATTGTAGGTTGGGAGGTTTGTTCAACTTTGAAAACCTTTGTCAAGCGACATTTTGCTTGGTAAAGTAGATTGGGAGAATTGTCCAACTTTGAAAACCTTTACTGTGCAGTATTTTACTTGACAAAGTAGGTTGGGAGGTTTGGCCAACTTTGAAAACCTTTGTCAAGTGGCATTTTGCTTAGCAACGTAGGTTCAAAGGTTTGCAAAACTTTGAAAATCTTCATCAACCAGCAGTTTGCTCGGAAAAATAGGGTGCTATAACAAATTAGGAAAGAAGACAAGTGACTAAGTAAGGTGTGCAAAAAGATGATTCATTTATGTAAATTGGGGATACAAGAGAAGGGGCCATCTACCTGGTCACAGCATTTTAGTGCCAAAAGAAAAACAAACAAAGAAAAAAGAAAAAAAAAGTTAAAAAGAGGTTAAAGTTCTTTTTCAGTAGCATTTTCTTGGCTAGCCGCAACATCTTCCTTGTCACTGGGCAAGGCCTGCATGACACCATCTTTACCTTTCTCATCGTCTTTTTCTGACACCAAAGCTGTGAAGATCTCGTTGGCATAAGCCTCTATGTAGTCTGGCAATATAACGGTTCCAGTTTAGACCAGACCTATTTCATGTTCTTAAATCTAAGATTTTCGTACCTTTAATTGTTATTCATGCCCTTTATCATCTTATTAGTAGTTTAGTTGAGTTGTTGGTTGTGTTTCGAATAGTTTAGGAGTTAGTTTTTGAAAGGTTTTACTGTCCAGTTTACTTCTTGTTCGCACGAGCGGTGTTTTGGTCGCTTAAGCAGTATTTTGAGATCTCCCAGTATTTTTGCAGGTCTGCAGAAGTTCTGGGAGTGAGGTATCTTATCTCGAGCGGTCTTTCTTGCACTCGAGTAGTTTCTGCAGTCTGCAAAACTTCTGGGAGGGGGTCATTGTACGCTCGAGTGGTGTTTTGGTCGCTCGAGCGATATCACTTAATGTGTTTGACACTTGAATAGTGTTTTGGTCACTCGAGCAGTCTGTGCGTATATCAGCTTGGGGAAATGGGTTTTTAACTCACTTTTTCATTCATTCATCTCTCTCTCTCTCTCTCTAAAACAACCCTAACCCCAATTTCTTCGCTCTTTCTCTATAGTTCTTACCTTAAAACCTCAAATACTCTCTCATATATTGATTTCTCTACCATAGCTTCTTAGAGAAAAAGGTAGAGCTCGTCGAAAGCTTCATTTCAATCGGAGAGGATCCTGTTTATAAGTGCATCAAACTTTAACTCTTGTTTTCTTCCACTTCTAAACTTGAGGTAGGGATTTCTTCAACCTTTAGTATGATTCTTAGCTTAATTATTTGCTCTTTAAAAAGGTTAGTGATTTGGGGATTTTGGTGAAATCTAGGGTTTGATTTTGAAATATAAAAGTAGGGTTTTTTAAATAAATTCTTGAGAAGGGTTGTGGAATGGTGTATATTGTTGGGTTGTGCAGGAAATTCCTTTCTTAAATGTGATTTTGAAAATAAAGTAGGTTTTGTTTGAAAAATCATTAATGTTTGATTTATAAAAGAAAGAGAAAGAATGTTGGGTCTTGAAAAGATATGGAGAATGTACCTATTGATGATGAGAATGGAGTTCGGTATATACTATCGCTCATATTTTGAAATTTATGAGAATTTATCTATTGTTGAAAAATTATTTGTTGGGTAGAAATACCTATTTTGGGTTATCAATGGAGGATAATTTTGATTGTTGTAGAAATTGTTTAAGGATTAGGTTAAATTGAAACTTATTACTCATACATCTTTCATCGAGCGTTGTTTCATACTTGAAAATTGAAAATGTATTATTTTTGAAAACAATGGGTATATACATTAGTGAATCTAGTCAGGGGGTATGGTTGTGGTTTATATTATTGGCTGGTGTGTCCTTGGTGAAAGTCCAGAAACCTGTGCGATCAGGTGCCAATATTTCCAGTTAGTACCAATAAAATGGCTTTAGTGGTATTTGTATAGCCTACTGGCAGACACGTACCTAGAGATTCCCAGTGTTTTGCATCCACGACCCTATATTCTGATATAAAAGTGTATTTTCATGAATTGAAATATAATAATGATAGCATTGCATTGTTTTGAGATGGAAAAATATAATGTTTGGAAAATGACATGCATATGTATTCACCTTATGACTTTGTTAAGTTTCATACATAGTGTTAAAGTATCTCTACTGGGTTTTAGCTCATTCAATGTAGAAAACAACTTTCAAATGCTGATGATATGCCTCCACCAAGGACATAGCTTGGGAGGACGTGGAGCCAAGAGCTTCTTTTGTTTCTTTTGTGTAATTATTTTTGTACAAGCCTTAGGCTTTGTATATATTGAGTTTAACTCGCATTTGTTGTACCAAAGTATTCATTTTTTGTACTTGCTTGTTGTTCCAATTTATTTACTCATGTCATATGCTATAGATTCATGATCTAGGATTAATGAATGTATATTTGCATATATCACCTTTTGTACAAGCAATGAAAATTAATGAAAGAGGTGTTATTGTGTAAGTTCTACTATTCTAAGAATATTATGAATGTGGGTCATTGCTTTTATTTTGGGGTGTTACAACTTGGTATCAGAGTTACTGGGTTTGAATACTTTGGGATTGTGGGACATGGTTTTTACCACAATTGATTTATCTCGCTAGAGTTTCTAAGATATAGCCATCAAGTCCTATTATGGGATTTGGTTTCTAAGATATTGATTAGATCTAAGAGTTTCTAGAAGTCCTATTAGAAGAGCACTTGATCACTACTTATTCTAACTAAAACTCTGGCAATGTCACATTATAATTAATTGTCTGGAAAGAAAATTTGTTTGTGATTTCTTGGCTCGGTGCTTATTAGAATGAATTAATTGTTATCCACTGTATTAGGATGTGAGTGAATTAGCTTCAGCACATTTGTAAATGTGCTAAACTATTGTGTTACCTTTATTAGAGTGTCAGGACGAGAATGTGGTGGTGGTAGGCGTGGCAGGCCCAGGCGGCAGGAGGTGCCGATATCGGATGAAATTTCGGCACAACAAGAGGGAGTTGGCCAGGTCAACGTGGCTGAGCTAGTAGGTTAGCAAGCCGTAGGTGCCTTGGCCAACAAAATGGCAGGAGCATTGCAAGAATCTATGGACATTCTCAGGGCTAAGAATCAAGTCCAGACCTATGTTGCAGAAATAGGGTCATCATTTTTGAAGGAGTTCTTCCAGTCAAATCCGGACGAGTTTGTAAGGGATTTAAAAGAGCCACTGAAGGCAGATGAGTGGCTTCAACAGATGGTGAAGATGTTTGAGATGCTTGGCATCGAGAACGATAGTTTGAGGGTGACCTTGGCATCTTTCCAACTAAAGGGAGATGCGGGTCAGTGGTGAAAGTATACATGAGGGCGTATTTGGGTGACTTGGGAGGCTTTCATCAACGCCTTTTAAGATAAGTTTTTACAAGCCATTGTTAGAGAAAAGTTGAGAGACTAGTTTCTAAAACTCAAGAAGCTAAACACGCCAGTAACTGAGGGATTCACTAGTTTGTCGTGGTTTGCACCAGAACTTGTGGCGATGGAAGAACACCGTTGCATCGAGTTTGAGAAGAGATTGAGGATTAGGTTCCTTTTCAAGATGGCTGAGTTAATGATTAGGGATTATGGCTGTCTTGTGGAGTCAGTGACCCCCTTAGAGGCCGTGATCCAAGTGGAGAAAGAGCGGATAAGGAACTTCAGGTAGATAGGCCAGGATGTTCAGGGTGATTCGAGGGACAACAAATGGCAAAGGGATTCCACCTCACAGCAGTATTAGGCTACACAATTTAGATCAATCGTTCCCCTAACGAGTTCAAATTTGGGGTGAGGTGATCAGGGTGGGTTCATATAATAACCCAACCGTGCATATCATGTTTGGATCCATTTAATTGTAGGAAATTGTGCTTTTGATGTGAATATCTATTAGGTGTTATATTTTAAATCAGAAATTGAATGTTTATATGGCTTAGAAAATTTTAATTGATGAGCTTAATCAACTTAATTGAATATTTAGAGCCTTATGGGAATTTAATTGAAAATCTGATTCAGATTGGTATAAATTAAAAATAATTGATTAAGCTTAAATTGGGATTAGATTAAATAAATGGATTAAGTTGCAATCATGAATAATTGAGTCAATTAAGGAAAGATTCATTAATTGGTGTCATACTTAATTAAAGTTAAATTAGATATAATTAAGCCTAATTAGCAATTAACCTAATCTAAAGTTAATTAAGTATATATATAATGATGCTAGCTCTAGAGACATAAGCTACAACTCAAAAACAAATTGTCTTGGAGAAGAAATCAAGAGAGGAAGAAAGAGAGTTGAAGCTTGGAGGAAGAAAACTTAGGGAAATTGGAGGAATTGAAGGGAAAACTCAAAATTCATATGTAGTTCAACTAGAATTCTAGTAGATAACTCATCAATTGTTTGAATTCAAGAACTAATTTGAGGGTTTAACATATACTTCGCTAGGAAATTTAGTTTGCATGTTTGATTGAACTAGGGTAAAGAATATGAGCTTTAATTCTTTGAATTTGCTAAGCTTGGGTTCAATTTTGAGAATAATACAAGAATTCAGCTATATAATTTACAAGCAACAAGATTATGTGAAGGATTCATCCATGCAAGAGTGTATATAAAAGAGTTTGAAGCTTAAATTATGGAATTCTTGAATACATGGAAATTAAGAGTTAGATTTTAAAATTTCTAGAAGTTTTGATTCAATTGAGTTGAAATTAAACGTGGTTCATGTATATTTTTCATGTTTGATGAAGTTTTTTGTACAAGTTTTGAGCACCAAATTAAGTTTCAAAGGCTTACACTTGTTGAATTTTTAAGCTACTCAAAATTACCAAAAAGTGCACGTGCAACTGTGAGCCCCGCACGTGCAGAATATAGACCAAAATAGAGGCGAGGCTACTGTTTTTATTGCACATGCAACACCTTCCGCACGTGCATAAAACAAGGGAACGCATCTTAGTTTTCTGATTACCATTTTGAATTTCTGAATATGTTTAGGAACTCATTTTGATCCTTCGGGAAATTAACAGATATTTAGAAACCCATTTAAATTAATTTACATACGTAAATAAAAGTTTATGCAAACGACTGTTCCGTTTTATCGAATTCATATGATTGTGTTAAGTAGGTCATTTGTACGAGGGGACATCGCAAGATCAAACTCACTGTGAGTAATAATTTTGCAAAGATATGTTCTAAGTATTTATTTTCAAACAATATGAATGTTATATTTTTCTGAAATTGCGTTTTGCTCTGAATGAATGAGTTTCAATGAATTTCGTATGAATGATATGTGGACCCAAGGTCATTCTGTTCTATCCATGGTATGATGGACCTAAGGTCATTCTGTTTTGTCTATGATATGATTAGACCTGAGGTCGTTTCATATGATTGGACCAGAAGTCGTTCCGTATCATTAGACCTGAGGTCGTTCCGTATCATCAGACTCAGGTCGTTTCGTTTTATATTGGACTCGAGGTTGTTTTGCAAAGTTGGATATGAATAATGCTATTGAATGTTTTAATTTAGAAAGCTTTTGATTTAAGATAAAATCCTTTGCTCTTCTTTAAATTTGATCTTATTCATTAACCCCTTTACAATGTTATTACTCATTGAGCTTCGCTCACTCTCTTCCCCTATATGTATGTAGGTGAGCAACGTGGAGATCAACTGTAGAGTCAGCCCGAGAGTTGTTTTTGTGATCCTAGAGTGTTGTGCCTCTGAGTTAAGGCTTTTGGTGTTTTTATGTTAAGTTTTTGGTTTTTGTTAAGTTGAATTTTTGGAAGTGTAAACTTAATGTTTGAAGTTACTTAATGTATATAAGTTAAGTATGGGTTCAATGCTATATACGAGAATGTTTTATCTTGATCATTTATGCACTACTCAATGGACTTTATTTAATGTCAATTTGCTTTTGCTTTTGGCCTTGTCATATTAAATATTTTGTATTTTGTTTGAGGCAATAGGTAATTAAACGATTACTGGCTGGTTATGATTCAAACCTCTAGGGCTGGGTTCAGGTCACGACAGAGTGGTATCAGAGTACGAGTTAATTACTTATGCACTAGTCCATTTGAGAAATAAGGAGTCTAGAAAATAATCTAAGTTTGCATTTATAATACATTCACATACAAGTATAATATAAAGATGTATCTCCATAAATGTGTATTTGTGTGCATATTTTCTGTGTTTATTATAATATATTGTCATATAGATCATGGTGAGAACAAGAGTGGATGAATTGGAGGAGTCTACCTTCTCTTGACTTGATAAGATGGAGAGAATGATACAGGAAATGGCTGAACCTTTAAGGCAACAGCAACAACAGCCGCCACCACTGCCACCATTGCCTATACCACCAATAATGTAAGAAAATGAAGCAGATGATTGGATAATTGCGCTCACAAAAGAGTTCAAAAAGATAAAACCTCCGTTGTTTGAAGACGGAGTTCATCTACTAAAGCAGAAGCATGGGTACTCGGTATTGAAAAGTTGTTTGACGTCTTTCCGTGTATTGAGGCACAGAAAGTAATACTCACTGCCTTTACTTTGGAAGATGAAGCGTATAGATGGTGGATGCTTATTAGGGATGAACATCGAGGAGTTAATTGGGCTCAATTATTGGAGGTTTTCCATGAAAAATATTTTTCGCGGTACATCCGAGACAGGAAGGTGTCAGAGTTTGAAAGATTGAGGCAAGGAAATAAAATTGTAGCAAAGTATCAAGCACAATTTACTAAGTTAGCCCATTTCGTACCGCACATGGTCTATACAGATTATAAGAAAGCGAGAAAATTTGAAAGAGGACCTAGAGATTCTATTCAAGAAAGGATCAATGTCTCAAAGCTACCAAAATATGTTGACGTGTTGGGTAGGGCCTTAATGTCTAAAACTAATATGGCTACTCATAACTTCAGAATGGAAAGAGAAAAGACAGGGCTCTAATGCAAATAAGGGGTCGGCATCTTCACTAAACAAGAAACCGAATTTGGGAACATCAAGTACTTCTGGTTCTACTCATGATTTGGCACCAACTTGCCCAGACTGTGGAAAGAGACATTGAGGGGTTTGCTACTGAACATCCGGGGCTTGTTTTAAGTGTGGAAAGACGGGTCGCTTGGTGAGGAATTGTCCCCAAAATGAACAACAAAATGTGAATAGGCTGGCCGTAAGTTCAGCCCGTTTAACACCAGTGACGAAGTCTACTGCAAAGCCTGTTACTACAAGAGACAATATCTGTCAAGGGAGAGTCTTTGCACTTAACCACAGGAGATACCCATAACACCAAGGTTGTAGTCTCAAGTACACTCTCTATTAATGGTCAACATGCTCATGTGTTAATTGTTTCAGATTCCACTCATTCTTTTGTTTCAAAAGCATTTGCTAGTAATTTGAATAGACCTTTGGAGCCATTGGATTATATGTTGTGTGTTTCTTCACCATCTGGAGGATCTACGTTATGTACCTCTATTTACTTTGCATGTGAGATTCTAATTGGGGATGCTCAATTGTATGCTAATTTGATGCCTCTTGATATGGATCATTTTCATATAATTTTGGGAATGGATTAATTAACTAAATATCTTGCGACTATCGATTTTGTGTCTAAACAAGTTGTCTTCTGACCTCTGGGACAAACTGAATTTTCTTTTGTAGGACATGGGGTAGTTCTTCCATCCTTTTATGAGATATCCGCCATGAAAGCTTGCAAGTTGCTTAAGAAAGGTTGTCAAGGATACTTCTATAGTATTTTGAATGTACAAACAACAGATGTAAGTGTTGATAATATTCCAATTGTTAGAGAGTTTCTAGATGTCTTTCCAAAAGAGTTGCCGAGGGACTTAGTAGACCGTGAGATTGAATTTTTTATTGATGTTGTGCCGGGTACTCAACCGATTTCGAAGACTCCCTATAGAATGTCAACTACAGAAATGAAGGAATTGAAAGTACAGTTGCAAGAGTTTCTTGACAAAGGATTCATCCGACCGAGTAGATTGTCTTGGGGCACACCGGTTCTTTTTGTGAAAAAGAAAGACATAACACTCCAGTTATGTATTGACTATCGGGAACTCAATAAGGTAGCTGTAAAGAACAAATACCATTTACATCAGATTGATGATTTATTTGATCAGTTACAGGGAGCGCAAGTTTTTCTAAAATTGATTTGAGATTTGAGTATCATCAATTAAACGTCAAAGCTGAAGATTTTGAGAAGACTGCTTTTCAAACTAGGTACGAGCATTATGAGTTCTTAGTTATGCCAGTCAGAGTTACGAATGCACTGGCAACCTTTATGGATTTAATGAATCAAATTTTCAAATCGTACTTGGATGAGTTTATGGTTGTATTTATTGTTGATATACTTATTTATTCAAAAAGTAAGAAGGAACATGAGCAACACTTGAGAACAATTCTTCAAACACTTAGACAGAAGAAATTATATGCTAAATTGAAGAAGTGTGAGTTTTGGTTAAATGAAGTTGTATTTCTGGGACATGTGATTAATAAAGATGGTGTTTCTGTTGACTCGCAAAAGATAGCTATTGTGAATTGGCCTACATCGACTAATGTTACAAAAGTGCATAGTTTCATGGGTTTGGCAGGCCACTACAGAAGATTTGTCAAAGATTTCTCTAAAATTGCAGTACAGCTCACCCAATTGGCTCAGAAGCATGTACCATTGGAATGGACAGAACAAAGGGAATCTGCCTTCCAAAAATTGAAAGCGAGACTAACTATAGCACCAATCCTTGTCTTACCATTAGGTACAGAAGGGTTTGTTATTTATAGTGATGCTTCTTATAAAGGATTGGGTTGTGCACTTATGTAGAATGGAAAAGTGGTTGCATATGCATCTCGACGACTGAAGCCTCGTGAAAAAGAACTATCCTGCTTCTGACTTGGAATTAGCCGGAACGGCTTTTGCATTGAAGATATGGCATCATTATCTTTATGAAGCAACATGTGAAGTCCACACCAACCATAAGAGCTTAAAGTATTTATTTACTCAGAAGGAGATGAACATGCGACCAAGAAGGTGGTTAGAAATAATCAAAGATTATGATCTGTAGAATCATTATCATCTAGGCAAAGCCAACACTGTAGCTAATGCTCTTAATAGAAAATCAATGGGGAATTTAGCGTGTTTGCATACAGGATAAAAAGAATTGTTAGATGAGTTAGAAAGATTGGAAGTGGAGGTGGTACTACGTGAACAAAGTGGAGTGTTAACTACAATTTCAACATTGCCGGCTATCATTGAAGAAATTAAACAAAGGCAGATGGAGGATGAATTTTTGAAGGAGATATCTGATGAAATGGAAATGAAGCCAAGACCAGGATTCACTTTTGAAGATCAAGTGTTGAAGTTTTAAGGAAGATTGTGTATTTCGGATATTCCAGAAATTAAAAGAATAGTGTAGACACCCCATTTTTTACCATCCTCAAGACTTGGACGTCACCGCTTGAACACTCGGTGATCATCCATATTTGTGTTCGTCTTGAGTTTCCGGAGGTCTCGGCTACGCGCCTTGCCTCAGGATCTCTCGACTCGACTGTTTCGTGTCTGGTTTTGCACCAAACACTTGTGTTTTGCCTTAGAGGGGCATGGAATGGCTTGTGGGCCATCCCCACACTCCACCGGCCATGGCTTGAGGCCACCGGCTGTGTTTTGTTGCCACCGGCCAAATGTTTGGCCGGCCGGCACTATAGATGGCCGGCCGGCTATCTTTCTTTGGTCAATTGCATTTTTGGCCGGCCGACTACTGTGCATCTGCTTTTGCAGATATTTTTGTGCAGCTGGCATACACTGTCACCCCCTCCATACACGTGTATGGAGGGATTTCCCTCTTGTTAGCTTCCTTTGGAAGCTTTACAAGACTAATTGTCTATAAAAAGAGGCTCTTCTCTCTTGTAAGGGGGTTAGACAATTTAGACAACATTTTCAGAGCTTAAGCTTTAGGGTTAGGGTTTACATATATCCTCTATCTCTATATCTCCCTCTTTCTTGTGTTTAGTGTGTGTTTAGTCTCATTTTTGTGCACAAACACCCACCATCACACCTTCTCTTGGAGCTGAGGTCCTTGAGGCTTGTTTTTGGAGCTTTGGAACTGGTTTGAGCTTGAAGAACCAGCTAGAGCACCATTTGTGAAGAGGGTCTACAAGGGTAAGAAACTAGTCCCTTTATTCCCCATTTTTGCATAGCTTTTTCATCTATCTTGCATCTATTTTTGAGCTTAGCATATAACATATAAAAGTCTTGTTTTTGTCTGCTCTAAATAGTTTGTTAAGGGTGTTTTAAGCTTTGGGGTTGTTTGACCCCTCTTAAGGCTTGTTTGGCCTTTGTTTTGTGCCATTTTGGTTGAGCTCCGGGACCATTGTGTTTGGGCCTCCTCACCACTGAAATCTTGAGGGATTTCAGAGGTGAGGATGGTGCCTTGAGGTCCTAGGAAGGAGAGGGCCACCCCCTCTCCTTGTTGTCCTTGAAAAGGGCTATTTTTGCCTCTTGAGAGAGCATCTAGTTTAAGTGTGTGTTGACCATGCCTTGACTGATATTTATGCTTATTTTGCCATGAAATAGCATTGTGTTGAGTTGGTTTTGGTATACCATGCTTGCTTAGCATACATGCCTTGTAATGCCATGATTTGCCTCAATACATGCATAGCATTTAGACTATCATGCTCATGTATTTTGGCCAAGCTTTGTGAAGCTTTTATGCATATTTTAGTGTGCTTTAGGACTATTTTTGGTTGTTTGGGTCATCCATGCTTTGCTTTGTATAGCCACCATGTAATCCCTCTTGTATGCCTTAAGCATTGGCCCCTCTAGCATGCCATCCTTGCATTGTTTCAGTGGTTTGGAACCACTTGGCATGTCATTTCAGACCTCATGATGTGCCTATATGCTTGCATTTGATGCCCCTTCAATGTGTTTAAAGGTTGTTGCCTTATGCTCCATGAATGTGTTTCTTTGTATGCTTGCATATTTAGACCACTTAGATGCCATCTAGGTGCACCCTTAGCCTTGTTTAGGTCTGCATTGGACCTGTTTTAAGTCCCCTTAGCCTTGTGAGGTTTGGTTGACTTAGCCTTGGTTTAAGCCTCCTTGGTTTGCCTTGAATCTTGGACCATAATTGCATGCTATGCTTGTCTTGTTTGCTTGATTTGGCATCATCTTTAACATGATTTTCAGAGCTTTCTATGCATGCTAATTGTCCATGTTTTGCCTCTTTTAAGTGTTCTTAAAGGTTGCTTATTTTATCCTTAAGTGTTGGCCCATTTGCATGCGTGTTTGTGTGCATGTTAGCCTTCATCTCTTTGGCACTTGGCCACTGTTTTGGACCTATTTTAGGGCTGTCCAATTAGTGTAAGTCCCTCCCTTCGCATGTGTTGCATGCTTGCCTTGTGTGTTGTCGCATGCTTGGTCCCATTTGTGTGATGTTGTATGCCTTGCATACTTGTAGGTTGCATTGCTTCATGCCTTACATGCTTCTTTAGGTCGTGCGCCTAACATGCATTGCTTGCTTGCATTGTCCATGTTGCATACTAGTCAACATGCTTAGGATTGCATTACATAAGCATGCATGATTTGCCTCTTGAATTGCTTGTGATAGAGGTTAGGCCTCATTGCTTGATTATGTGCATTGCATCCCATATCAACATGCGCACTTGATTCTTTGGGCCATCATGCATGGAAATGCGTGATTGGTGGTTCGAGAATCGAGGCTCATCCTCCTTTGAGTCATACACATGATAAGGAGTGTGGTTGGTGCATACATTGCTTGAAATGCATTGCCATGCCAAGTTCTGTCCTCTGCTGCTGTCAAACCAGTTTTTGCAGGAAGATTTGGCCGGCCGGCTATCTTCAGTGCCGACCGGCCATCCATTGTTGGCCGATGGATTATTTTGTAGCCGGTGGCCATTATACATGGCCGGTGACTATTCCTCCTAGCCGGTGGTGTTCCACAGTGTTCATAGAGTGCTCCCTGGGACTTGCACAATTTTCAGAGAAGCAGAGCAGGAAAAACAGAGGCAAACTTGTGCATGGCGTTGGATTTCCGAGCAAACCCGAGCACGCGCGCATTGGACCCTCTTCCCGAGGCCTTTACTGTTTTCTTAGCTTAGTTAATTTGCTTAATTAATTAATTGGTCTGTAATATTTAATTAGCTTGTAGGTTAATTGAATTGTATTATTCTTTCGGTCCCTCCAAGCGAGGGCAAATTTGTAATAAGTGTGGATGCGTGTGTGCATGTCTTCCAATCCCCACTTCTTTCTCCCTTTTACTTACCTGCTTTTGATGGTTAGTATTAGGGCATATTTACTTTAGCATACCTTATGCTATGCATGCGTGCATCATTCATCAGTATTGCATGCACCGGGCTCGGCGCATCATACTAACTGCATAAGTATTTCAAATCTAAACTTGAATATGCTACTTGTGCATTTTCACATGTCATTTATAGACTAGCCGAGCCTACTCTAGTGACATTCCGTATGCGTTGCATTAGGCATTTAAACATGGACTTGGATCATGCATGATTACTAACATGTTCTTGTTTTGGCGCGGAGTGCATTGTAAGTATTTTACGCTTTAGCATCTCGCATGAGTGTGGATGTTAATATGACAGCATGCTTACCATGTGGCTAGATGCTTATGTGATATAAACTGCCTGAATGCCTGTGGGTGAAGGTTGGATTGTTTGAGTTGGAACGACTCACTGAAATCCGTATTTTAGCCTACTTGCGAGTAGCAAATTTCAAAACATTTCCAAACAAACGGATATGCAATGTTTTGTTCCAAATTAGGCGATCTAGTCTATACTTGTTTGTTGTGTGCATAACATAGTAATTCTAGGCCAATAACCGGAACAAGAACACATAATGTTTTCAAAATTGGATATCATGGTTAGTAGAGGCCGATCTTCGGATCGGGCGAGAGGGGGTGCTCATAGCTGACCTTCCCCAATCGTACCCAAGCTCCCGAGCCGAGGCAACTTTGGTGATGACGGACACGTGGCCTTTGGCACCGAGTCAGGGTTTCCTAAATTCCCCCATAAAAAATATTTAGGTGGCGACTCTGTATCTGGCAAAGCAGTCCATGTTTGGCACTTCTTTCAAAAATCTGTTTTCTCAAAACGATTTGCCGAATTTGGACTCTTTGGTTCAGATTAAGAACCGTGACACAAATTGAGTCCGAACTGTAGTAGTAAGGCCCAAGGGCGCGTCTACAAATAGTTGTGGAGGAAGCTCATAAATCTAAGTTTGCTATGCATCCTAAAAACACCAAAATGTGTCAAGATCTCAAGCAAGCTTTTTGATGGCCCAATATGAGGAAAGAAATTGCCGAATTTATTTCAAGATGTCTTCCATGTCAACAAGTGAAAATAGAACATCAAAGATCAGCAGGATTACTTTAGTCTCTCCCTATTTCGAAATGGAAACAGGAGCATATAATTATGGATTTCGTCATCGAATTACCCCGAACACCTTGAGGTATGACCTCTATATGGGCTATTGTGGATAGATTGACTAAGTATGCTCACTTTCTGCCTGTGAAATCTTTTTATAATGTTGATAGACTTGCTACTATATATATATATATATGAGATTATTTGATTGCATGGTGTTTCGATTTCGATTGTGTCAAATAGAGATCCTAAATTTGTGTCAAGGTTTTAGCAAAGTTTATAGAAAGCAATGAGAACGGAGTTGAGGTTCAGTACCGCATTTTACCTAGAAATTGATTGGCAATCTGAAAGGACTATACAAACTTTGGAGGACATGCTTCGAATGTGTGTTTTATATTTCTAAGGAAGTTATGAAACTTATTTACTTTTAGCAGAATTTGCGTAGGATTTCCTTCTATTCAGTAAGTAGGCAAACTAAGCTCCCTGTTGATTTTCTGCTCAAGGCATTAACAACTATATTAGTTTTCCTTAGGTAATACTGAATCTGAAAATCATAATCTTTTATTAATTCAAGCCATCTTCTCTACCGCATATTCAATTCTTTCTGAGTAAAGAAGTACTTTAAACTTTTGTGGTTCGTGTAAACTTCATATTTCACTCCATACAAGTAATGCCGCCAAATTTTTAAAGCAAACAGAATTGCAGCCAATTCCAGATCGTGTGTTGGGTAGTTCTTTTCATGTCGTCTCAACTATTGGGAGGCATAAGCAATCACCTTTCCTTCCTGCATTAACACACAACCCAGACCCTTATAAGATGCATCATTATAAATCACAAAATTTTCCGTACCTGAGGGCAATGTTAACACTGGTGCAGTAGTCAATCTCATTTTTAGTTCTTGGAAGGCAGATTCTCTTTCATCATTCCATTCAAATGGTTGTCTTTTGGGTGTAAGTTGGGTAAGAGGTACAATTATTTTTGAAAAATCTTTCACAAACCTTCTGTAGTACCCAGCTAAACCCATGAAGTTGTGGACTACCGTTACATTCGTTGGTGTAAGTCAGTTCACAATCGCCTCTATCTTCTGTAGGTCTACTGAAATCCCCTCTTTGTTGATGACATGCCCTAAGAAAACAATCTCATCCAACCAAAATTCACATTTCTTTAATTTAGCAAATAATTTCATTTCTCTAAGTGTTTGCAGAACAGTTATCAGATGTTGTTCATGTTAAAGTCTACTCGTTGAATATATTAGAATATCATCAATAAAAACCATAACAAATTCATCAAGATAAGTTTTGAAAATCTAGTTCATAAGGTCCATAAATGCTACAAGTGCATTAGTCACTCCAAATGGCATAACAAGAAATTCATAGTGACCATACCTCATTTTGAATGCAATTTTCTCAAAATCTTCTGCCTTCACCTTCAACTGGTGGTATCCGGATCTCAAATCGATTTTTGAAAAGACTTGTGAACCCTATAACTGATCAAATAAATCAACAATTCGGGGTAATGGATATTTGTTCTTGATCGTTACCTTGTTCAGTTCCCAGTAGTCAACGCACAAATGTAAGGTTCCATCTTTCTTCTTTACAAATAATACTGGTGCGCCCCATGGCGAAGTACTCTGTTGGATAAACCCTTTGTCAAGTAAATCTTGCAATTGTTCTTTCAGTTCTTTCATTTCAGTAGTAGATATTCTATAGGGGGCTTTTGAGATAGGCTGGGTGCCTGGGACAACATCAGTGGTAAACTCTATTTCTCTGTCAACCAATCCCCCTGGCAGTTCATCTGGAAATACATCCGAAAATTCTCTAACAATAGGAATATTATCCATTTCAACATTTATAGATTGTTTAGTCAAGATACTACACAAGTAATCCTGACACCTTTTCCTAAGCAATTTACATGCTTTCATTATTGAAATTAGATAAGGTGGAGGCACTACCCTATTACCCACAAATTCAAATTCAACATGTCCAGACGGTCTAAACATAACTTGTTTTGTTACACAGTTGATAGTGGCATAGTATTTAGACAACCAATCCATACCCAGAATTACATCAAAGTGTCTAATGTCCAAGGGTAACAAATCCACATACAAGGTAGTACTTCCAACTCACATATCACAAACACGATACACAGATGTACACCATACAGATTCCCCAAAAGGAGCAGACACACATAACAAATATGGCAACCACTCTAGGGGTCTAGTCAATCTAGATGCAAATATAGTAGACACAAAGGAATGCGTTGAGCAGGAATCAATTAACACAAGAGCATCTTGATTGCATATAGAGATAGTACGTAAGACAACAGCTTTAGTATTTCACATGTCACCTGGGACAAGTGCAAAGACTCTTCCTTGTCTTATTGTGTCTCTGGTGGCAGCAGGCTTTATGGTATTCCCCGGTTTTGGGATGGATCCGGTCGAACTAGCAACCGGTTTCCCACTTCTTTGTTGCTCAGTTTGGATGCAATCCCTTGCCATATGTCCCATTTCACCACATCTATAACACGTCCTAGAAATACAGTAACAAACCCCATGATGTTTCTTACCACATTGAGTTCAAGTTGGTGTCGTATGTCTGGTGGAGCTTGAAGTGCTAGAGGATCCCATATTTTGCTTTTTTGATAATCACTTCTTTAAGAAAAAGCCTTGCCTTTTAGCCTTCCAGTCAACTGGTGGTTTACTGTGATTGGCCATGTTAGTTTCTGACATTAAAGCTCGATCTAGCACGTCAACATAAGTGGGTAGTTTCAATACATTCACGCTTTCCAAAATGTCATTACGGAGACCACTCTCAAACTTTCTTGCCTTTTTATATTCGGTGTCGACCACGTGGGGAGCAAATCTAGCTAACTCGGTGAACTTGGCCTCATACTTAGCTACAGTTATATTGCCTTGCTTCAATCATTCGAATTCAGACACCTTCCTATCATGAACACATTGTGGAAAATATTTATCATAAAAGAGTGCAAGAAATTGTGTCTAGTCTAAACCCTTGTTATCATTTTGAATTAGCATCCACCACCTTCTTACTTTATCTTCCAATGTAAAGATGGCATATTGTACTTTTTGGTTTTCAAGGCATGGAAAGACTTCAAACAATTTCTCAATGCCAAGGACCCAAGCTCCGGCTTTCAGTGGGTCTACACTCCCATGAAACTGTGGTGGCTTCATTTTCTTGAATTCTTTAGTGAGAGCTATTATTTGGTCATCATTTTGCAAATCTGGTATAGGTTGTACCAGAGGCGAGGATGGTGGTTGTTGCCATTGCTATTGTTGCCTCAATGTTTCTGCCATGTCCTGCATCATTCTCTCCATGAGTCTAGCCGAGTAGTGGAGGATTCTTCTAGCTCATTGGCTCTTGTTCTCACCATTATCTAATGAGACTTGCATTATAATTCATATAGGAGAATACACAATATTCATGTACAGACAGAGCACGTATATACAATTTGGCAAGAGTATATAAATCATGTAGTCGCATATATCGAATCACTTTAGCAAAATTTGAATGCATTCAAGCATATATTTATTATATGAATGCAACTTAGATTCTTTCTAGACACTTTATTGCTCATTTGGACAAGTATGCGAGTTATTACTCATGCTCTGATACCACTCTGTCATGACCCAAACCCGCCCCTATGGATTACAGTCATAACCTGCCAGTAATCATGAGATTACCTATGGCCTCAATCAAAAATCAAATCATATTTAATAATAGGAGGCCAAAATGTGGAAGCAGAACTTATAAAGATTGTCCGATGAGTTGTGCTTATATGGCGTAAACAAAAAAATTTCTCATATATATAATAACTCACACTATACAAACATCCATAGTATGAATTACATAAGTCTAGGATCATTCAAAAGTCAATATTAACAAAAACCAAGGTTATACACACCTTGGTCACATATGACCACAAAAGAAACAAAAATGAATCAAAAGCCTCTTGTGTGAGGCGACCTTGGTTGACTTCTCAAAACTCGGTTTTGTCACACATCACTAGGGCTGAGGCTGAACATCTCGCTGCTCACCTGCATACATATAAATAAAGAGTGATCTAACGCCTAGTGAATAATACCGAAGTAAAGGAGTTCATGAATAGATCCATTTAATCAAAATTCATAAACTAAACTTGTTGATTGATATCAACACAAAACGACCTCAAGTCCAATATATCATATATCGTATCCATATACAAAACGACGCCTAGTCCAATTCGTATTTACAAAATGACCTTTGGTCTATTAAATGCAAAACGACCTTGGGTCCAATTCTTAGGCAAAATGACCTTCGGTCCATTATATGTGAAATGACCTTGGGTCCATTGTGTGCAAAATGACCTTAGGTCCAATTCATATACAAAACAACCTTGGGTCCATTGTATGCAAAACGACCTTGGGTCCAATTCATATACAAAGCGACCTTGGGTCTATTGTATGCAAAACAACCTTGGGTCCAATCAAATCATATTCACATTTGTGCACACTTTTGGATCCGTCATCATGTTCACATTCACCTTCGTATTCAAAATGACCTTAGTTCCAATCGATCCTTATTCAAAACGGCCTTCGGCCTATTTAATAACCATACAAAATGGCCATAGGCCCATTTAACAGTTTTACAAAACGGCCTTAGGCCCATTTAATAATCTTACAAAACGGCCTTAGGCCCAATCTATATTCTTATCGAATAAACCGAACAGCCTTGGGCCCATTTCATATTTACATGTCAATCACTTCACATATTTCATTGCAAATCAAGCAGATAGAATACTTATTCACTGTACCAATTCAGAAGTTTAGAAACTTACCACATAGGTAACATTTAGAAAATAATGCATATACAAAAATATCTTTACTAAGACATTGCTCACAGTGTTCCGGTGCTTGATTCGTCCTACACTTCACCCTACATAATTCATAACACATTGGGTCATAATACAATTCAACCCGTTCTTTAGTTTACTTAACTTTCGTAGGCTTCTTTCATGCCCTTTAATTTATTTAGGGTGCTCAATGTGTGCCTAAGAATAATCACAAGTGAAAACGAATGGAAATTGGAACATAAAACAATTTTTCAAAAGTTTTTGAAACAGCGCACTCCACTCGAGCAATCTGTAAAACTCTGTAAAAGTACTGGTTGCATGATTTTTATGCTAGAACGAGACATTCTTCGCTCAAGCGATGAGTCTTGCAAAATAGGGTCTGCTCGAGCGCAAGGTTTGCCGCTCGAGCTACCGTGTAATTCTCTGTAAAACTTCTGAGAGCTGGATTTTTACGCTCGAGCGACATTTCCTTCACTAAAGCGGACAAGTTGAATTCTGGAATTTCTAGAATTTTGTTTGAAGCTCAAAACACATTTCCAAAGGCTCAAAGCTTGCAAGTTGATACCAAAAACATGGAAAAACATTATATAACATGAAAACATAAGTAATTTGAGACGAATTGCCCAAAATCATGGTCCAATTCCCAAATCATTTCATATTCTTCTTGATAAATTCAAAACTCATGCAATCAAGTCCCATAACTCCTTAGATTATGCATGCATGTAAAACATAGACTCTAACTCCAATTCAAATGGTACAAATGATGATCAAAATCATGAAGCTCAACAAAATTATGCATGCATGTGTGATTTGGCACCCAATTCTTCATGTTAAGCTTGAATCCTACTATTCACCAATTCTTCTTGAATACACATTGTTATGGACTTAAGCTTGTAAATTGAAGTTCAAATACTCACTTGGAGCCTTCAATGCTTCCAATTCTAGCAAATTCTTGAGCCAAGCTTCTCAAATCTTCAATCTCTAGATCAATTCTACAAGAATTTGGTCTCTCTCTCTCTCTCTCTCTCTCTCTAAATTCAGTGTTTTCTCTCTCTAAAGCTCTCGATAGATTTTTGAGCTCAAAGATATGAATTAGCCTCTTAATTAACATATATATATAGGCTTCCTTAATCTTATTGACTAATCAAAGCTTAGGCTTAATCAAATGGGTCTAATTAAACCAAATTAATCTAATTATTTTGATCCGAATCAAATTTTAATCATATTTCACCGTAGGTTCTAAAAATCATGCTAATCGCAATGGTATAATCAATTTTGGTTCCTAATGTCTCTATGGTCCTCAATTTCAATTTATTACAGCATATAGAATAGAGTTTCCTATAATGGAGAAATACAAATTCAAAACTACAAATAATCAGATAATTAGCATCTAAATTCACATCAAGCACACAATCACAAGTATAATTAACAATTAATAGTATATCACATAACGTAGTTATCACAGTTTTGTTATACTTTTAGGATTGTTCTTGCTAGTCGCAATGTAAATAAGAGCTTTCTCCTTTCTTTTCTCTACAAGGTCAAGTTCCAAGGTTATTACTTTTCCATTTAGGTCTGGATCAAAGTTCTCACTTCTGATGGTGGGGAGGCCAATCCCTAAAGGGATGACAGCCTCCATGCTATAAGCCAAGGCAAATGGTGTTTCCTCGGTCGACCATCTTGGGGTTGCTCAATAGGCCCACAAGACATGGGGTAGTTCTTCGACCCACTTTCCCTTTGCTTTCTCTAATCTTTTCTTGAAGCTATCTAAGATTACTTTCTTTGAAGCTTTCGCCTGACCATTGGCCTGAAGGTAGACCAACATGGAGTTGTAGAACTCTATCTTGTGCTCTTCACAGAGTTCTTTGAAGATCTTCCCATCAAACTGCGTGCCATTGTTTGATATCAGAGCCTTAGGAATTCCAAACCGAGTGATTACGTTATGCTAAACAAATTTGTTAACGCCTTTTTCCTTTATGGATACGAGTGATTCTGCTTCAACCCATTTAGTGAAGTAATCCACTGCTGTGATGAAGAACTTCCTATTACCTGGCGCAGTTGGAAGTGGTCCCACAATATCCAAGCCCCATATGGTGAAAGGTCAATCGCTAGTTAAAAGTAAGAGTTCTTTGGCCGGTTGGAGGATTTGATGTGCAAATTTCTAGCATTTTTTTTTTTTGTATTTTTTAATGTATTTCTCTGTGTCTTCTTGCATGCATGACCACCAATATCTTTAAGAAATAGCTCGGTAGGCCAATGATCCCACCTTGGTGGCTTCTACAAATTCCTTCATGAATTTCGTACAGGAAAGCTTCCACCTAGCTAGGATGGACGCACTTCAAGTATGGCCTAGTGAAAGACTTCTTGTATAGCGCCCTTAATAGGGAAAGCCAAATCATTGTGATTTTGCTCAAATTTTGTTTGCTTCTTTCTTGTTGTCGGGCAAATCCTGTCTTTCAAAAAGATAATAACGGGATCCATCTAGAAGGTCCAAGCTTAGCGCATAATACTGTAGCTGCTTCAAGCTCTTCAATACTTTGCCTTGGTAAAAAATCAATTAGCAAAAGGTTGGGGATGGATGTATCTGACATGGCTACAAAACCAACCAACTCATCTGCTTTGTTGTTTTCTTCTCTATCGATTTGTTCTACTCTTACAATGTCAAACTTCTTGATCTCCGTTCTGACCAACTCTTGATACTTGGCCATCCTGTCATCCTTTGCCTCGTAACCACTAGATATTTTGTTGACCACCAATTGGGAGTCACTATACACCATTAGCTTAGTAGACTGTATGCCAAGGGGCGAATTTCAAATAGTCTAAAAGCACTTCATACTCTGCCTCATTATTGGATGCTGGAAACCCAAGTCTGATTTCCTACTTAACAGTTAAACCATCTAGCAGGATAAGCATAATTCCAAGCCCAGCTCCATGTCTGTTAGAAGCTTCATCCACAAATAGCTTCTATATCTCTCCAACAAACAATTTCCAACAAACAGATGGATTTGAAGATGTTTTTGGGTTTGGTATTACTTTTTCAACCACGTCCTCTAATTACGGTGGATCTACTTGTTTGCTAACTTCTATGCTCGGTTGCCCTACCATTTCCCTTTCAAGCACGTCATTGCGAATCACGCTCTCTATTGCTCGACTTACCTATTCACCCACTTCCAATGCGTCGTTGAGGTTTATAGATGGTGCCACTCTTGCCAAACTCAATGGTGCAATGCGTGGTTTATCTACCTGGAGTGAAGTCTCAACCGGTTATAGAGCTGCTGAAGGTTATGCTATTTTCGCGGCACTTACCCCCTTGCTCAGTTTTGCTTGTCAAATTAATTGGGCAAACAAAATGACTTCCTAGAGTAAACTATGTAACAAAGTCTGCCATTGCTTGGGCCTTGATAGTTATTCTAGGTCAAAACTTGATGTCAAATTATCCTAATCCGACTACCTATCTTAAATTCCTCCTAGAAAAATCTGCATTTTCGAACAAAGCTTTCAATGGGAATGTAGTCATAACCATAATTGTATGCGCGTGAAAGTAGTGCGACAACCTTTTGGATGCCATCATCAAAGCCAAAGCAAGCTTCTCCAATGGAAGGTATCTTGTCTCAAAGCAAAGCATGGTCTTACTCACATAAAAATAGGCAAGTGTTGTATTCCCTCTACATGCACAAGCACTGCACTAACATCATGTACAAATATAGCTTTTCTCAAACTACTGGGGTCGCCAAAAGTGGTGGAGAAGATAAGTATCGTTTCAATTCCTCCAAAGCACAATTGCACTCTTTATCCCAACTAAACTTTGACTTGAGAATATAGAAGAATGGTCTGCAATGATATGAAAATCGGCTTATAAATCTGTTTAGTGTAGCCGCCAACCTCGTCAGATGTTGCAAATCCTTCACAGTATTTGGTCTCTCCAACTCTCAAATGGCTTTAGGATGAGAGGGATTTGCGAATATTCCACGGTTAGTCACCAAGAAGCCCAAAAAATTGCCCGATCCCATGCCAAATGCATACTTAGATACGTTCAACAAAACTTGTGAGTCTTCAAAATTTGAAACATCTCCTCTAGGTCACTAAGATGGTCAGACTCATCCTTACTTTTGATCATCATATCATCGATATATGCCTCCATTATTTTGTCGAGCAATGGGGTGAGCATTTTAGTGACCATTCTTTAGAATGTTGCCCCTGTATTTTTTAAGCCAAAGGGCATGACCTTGTAGCAATACAACTAGAGTTGTAAAGGAAGTGATCTCCTAGTCCGGTTCATACATAGCGATCTAATGATATCCACAATGTACATCTAGAAAATGCGGTTGGGTCTTGTCGTCAAGTTCACCAATTGGTCAATTCTTGGTAAAGGAAAGTTGTTCTTTAGGCACGTTTTGTTGGCCGTCTTGTAATTGATGCAAACACATCATTAACTCTTTTTTTTTTTTGTCACAACGAGAGTGTTTTAGATCCACTTTGGGTAATGGACTTCTCTTATTGCCCCTGTTTCCAACAGGTTCCCCACTTCGTCGGCCACCACTTTAGCGTAGTACATAGCCGACCTGTGAATTCTCTATATGACCTGTCTAGCATGGGAGTTGACATTGAGTTGATGGCAAATGAAGTTTGGATCAATGCCAGGCATGTCATAGGGCGTCCAAGCAAACACCTTAATATTAAAAATAAAAAAATCCATGATTTCCTTTCTTTCAGTGCTGGACAAAGATGAGCCTAGCAAAAAGAAGTTTTGTGGGTCGTTCTTATCAATCCTAAGTTCCACAAGTTCTTCCACGACCTTTTGCCCAGCCTCCTTGCAAACATCTTCGAGCATCTCCTTGTTCTCTAGCTCTTCTACTATCTGAACAAATCCCTCGGCAGCACGGCTACCATTCACTGTGACGAAGCACTATTTTGACATGATCTGATCTCCTAAGACCTCTTCAATTATCCCAACTTCATATGGGAACCACATTACTTGATGGTATGTCAATGATACGGCTCACATGGGGTGCAACC
This sequence comes from Camellia japonica, assembly GCA_030407325.1. Taxonomy (NCBI): domain Eukaryota; kingdom Viridiplantae; phylum Streptophyta; class Magnoliopsida; order Ericales; family Theaceae; genus Camellia; species Camellia japonica. The sequence continues at coordinate 140,148,158 of JAPPVO010000002.1, forward strand.
ATGCTCTCCCAAGAATGATGTTGTAACTAGATATGACAATAGAGCCTGCTTTCAAAAACCAAAACTCTACTTGTTTGACCACCTAGCCCGCTTTGACCAGCAAAATGATCTTGCCAACCGGCCATTCAAATGTAGAGTTAAAACCCACCAAAGAAGACATAGTGGGGGCCAAGTCTCTTTCATTTAACTTCAGTTACTTAAAAGTGTCATAGTGCATGATTTCACATGGGCTTTCCTAGTTGATCAAGATCTTCTTGAAATTGTAATTTCGAATGCGCAAAGTAACCACTAGCGCATCATTGTGTTGATTTTGCCACCTTGCTAGATCTTTGTCAGATAAGGAAATCACATTCCTTGCTTTTTTTCTTCCTTTTCTTGAACTTTGGCTGAACACTGAATACCTCCTTCATGTGCTTAACCTTTTTTTATCATTCCTTTGAGCTCACAAGCTCACTTAGGCTCAGTGATCCCATAGATCACATTAATCACGCCTTGAGGTGGGCCATCAAGTGGCATTTTATTTGGCATGTTATTATCTTGAGGGGCTGGCCAAGCTCCTTCTTCAATGCAACAGCCCAAGTGGCCCGCAGCCACCAACTCCTCTAAGAGTTGTTTCAACAGCACACAATCTTCAGTTCGGTGTCCTTTCTCATCATTGTAGGTACATTGGTACCTTTCATTGTAACCCTTCTGTGCTTCGCTCAACTTGGTTGGCCATCGGATAAACGGCTCCTCGTGGATTTCTCTAAGGATGCGATAAATAGGTTTCTTGAACACTGTAGGGCTTGCGGTGCGAACCTTTAATTTTTTCGCCCTGTTTTCTTTACTACACAGCAATGGGTCACCCAGTTGTTATCACGGCTCCAATTGCCTTGCTTTCTATTCTTACCAATCGTGTTAACTTTGGCGGAAGATTTTTTGTCTGACAATGCTATTGTCCTGGACTTTGTCTTTGCTCGAGCAACATCTTCTTCCACTCTTATATGGTAGTGAACCCTTTCCATCAAAGCTTCCATGGTTAGGGGTGGCATCTTGGTCATTGATTCCTTTAGTTTATGCTCGATTGGTAGTCCACACTTGTACTGAGTGATTGCTAAGTTGGTAGGACATTCGCTAATTTGATTGAATGTCTTCCAATACCTATTGTTGTACGACTTCAATGACTCCCACTCCCCCATGTCAATAGCCAGTAGTTAGTCACCTCCATAGGCGTTTTTGTGTTTGTTTTGAATTGGGTAACAAATGCCTTTGCAAGTTGCACCTTGGAAACTATGCTGCCTTCAGGTAACCTCTCAAATCATGTCAAGCCCAAATCCCCTAAGCTTGATGCAAACATCATGCACATCAAGGTATCGTTCCTCCTATGCATAGCCATAACTTATCGAAAGTTGCTAAGATGTATATAAGGATTTGACTTCCTATCCTCGATCGTGAACTTTGGCTAGTTAAAACCTATTGGCAGAGGCGCACTCTCAATTTTTGGAGAGAACGACATACTTTGAAACCTCACCAACGCCCTGTCCGTTAGTTCGTAGGTGAGATGTAGCATTGGCATTGCAACCTCGATACTTCCATATGTCTTAGGAGCCAATCTCTGTATAGCTGACACCCTATGGGGGTCGTGCGCCAAGGCGACTTCTCTCTACTATGCCCTTTCATTGAGAACAATCTGCAAGTCTTCTGATATGGGTAATTCTGTATATATCGAGAAGACATCTGGCGAGTGCACAAGGGCCGATAGCTACTCCCCTCAGATTATGATCTTTTTGACCTTGTCTACTCAGACCTGGAGTGACAAGGTCTCAATGACCTAAACTGAGAGCCGCCTATCTTGAGGCTCCTACTCTCAGAAGGTTCTAGTGAAGTGCGCCCATCTTAGCTTCCAGAACGATGGGATCGAGTGCATTCCCTGTGGGTTTTCACTTCTAGTGACACCTTTGCCCCTTTCCTAGCGCTTCAAAACCTCCATATCTACCGATATCTTCTTGATTAATTCGTCTTGCTCCCTCACACGATCTTCCAAAACTTGAGAATCAGTTCGTCATCTTTGCCCATCTGGGCTTCGGGAGCGGCGAGGGCTCAAACCACGCTTTTCTTGTTGCGAGTCCAAATCAGCCATAGGAAGAGTATGAGGCAGATCTTCATGTTTCCTATTGGCCTTCAGCATTTAGCTATCGATGGCAGAAATAGGTAAATCCTCATTATCTGTCATTAAAATCATCGAAAAGAGCTCAATCAAAGGTTTGTTATGTGCTTATTTCCACAGATGGCGCCAATTGTACTAGCACGAAATAGTCGTCACTTGTATAATTTTATTGATCAAAATCGCATTCCTCCAAACATCGCCATGTGACCTGGAATCACAAACGTGATCTAGCCGACGGGTGTGTGCCGAAAACTGCTCCGATACCTAAGTCAGCAAATAAGATAAGGAGGAAAAGCTCTATGAATTTGAATACTAATATTGCAATACGTGGGTTTAGGTTAGGTTTGAGCTTTTATAAATTCTACATGGCAAAATCCTAATAGGGCTCTAATTTCTCTTCGTAGAGTCCTTTTAGGAATCACATTCGTAAAGGAGTTGCCTATCCTTTAACACCATCCTCACTGCAAACCAACTGAGATGGCATAACTCTTTGTACGGCTTCCAACCGAGCAGATGAACTACATTTTTCTTATTGGTTCTTCTACTAATCGAGCTACATGACATTCCACACAAAGCCAGTGCAGCGTACGACCATATTGACGTTGTGCGACACTCAAACTAGCTCAACCTCACCATGTGAACAATTATAGTCAGCCAATCAAATGAAGATAGCTCGGTTCAATCTTGATCGCCACATTAATTGGTGACAACTAAACCAGCCTCATTTCAGCCTAAGGCCTACCGAGGCTTAGCCCGACCCATTAGAACAACCCAGACCAAGTCTGGCCAATCAAATCATGCAACACATTTGACCGGCTAGACCTCTGCATGGCCCAAACCATGCGGCCCTTCAATCCATAGCCCGATCAACAATAAAGGTCTGATTTAGCCCGGCCCAAATATCTCGACACAAATTCCCCTCTCAGAAAGATTTAGGTTTTGTTTGATGTGCCTAAACAGTCAATTTATTTATTAAAAATACGTTATCTCATTTCATAAAGCTAAACACTTTGATCATTTTGGAAAACATTAGAATAATCTAAAAAGTTAGAAATACATCAAAGAAATTAGTTTTTCTAGGTTTGTTTTAACCAATAAATTAATTTTTTTGGCTAACTCTCAAATGAAGCTTTAGTATAAATAAAAATAAATCAAACTCTTTTTTTCCCCCTCTCTCTGCCCCGCCTCACCTCTTAATAGAATGGACATGAACAACAATGACCATATTTATCTACTATTTGTTTACTGATGAATATAAATATGGTTACAGTAAAAGTTCAAGAGGACCCAAGCCCACAAAATTATCGGTAATGGGGCTAGTCTGAACACATGAAGGATGGAACCGACTGCGAGGATCAGGATTAGCCTCAGTCAATTTAAAGGGCACTCACATTCATCTAGTTGGAGGATCTACTTAGTTGGAGAGGGCAGCTATGGTTAGAAGCTTATAAGAAAGGCAGACCCGAACAAGAATGTGTTATGCTTTCTGTACTTACAATAGTTGGGACATATGGTGATCACCTCCACCTACAACCATCAACAATTAGTGCGAAATGTGTCTCATAGCCTTAACTTACCTCATCATGGCAATAAAGATGGCATTCTAGGATTGACTAAGAGACTCATTGAATTATTATTCCCTCATGAGGGATGTAACCATGAAAGTGAGCTATATATATGTGTGTGTATATTCAGTCATATTAATGTAAAGCACGCTATCTATTTCCAACACTAATATAACTCTCCGATTATCTTCTTCTTTATGCACATTTCTAACTTGATTATCGGAGAGCCCCTGAGAAGGACACCCACTAGCAAGGTTCTGAAAAGTGGTTACGGTCGCCGTAATGGTGGCGATGGCGCGGTTGCGGTTGCCGAGTGTAAAGGCCGTCACGTAACGGTTACGGTAATCGGAACCGTGAATTTTTTTATTTTTTGCACAATTTGAAAAAAAACTTACCAGAACGTATATTTTTTTTCCATGATCATATTTATTAGGTTTTAAAATAAATATTGATCAATTTTTGTAAATTTTTAAGTATGACCCAATATATTTCATATTTTTAAATCACTATAAACTGAGTTTTTTACATTTTATTTTAATAATTAATGACTTTATATTATACAAAAAATCAATCACTAACATTATATGTAAGATAAACAATGACAAAAGTAAGAATAAATAAGAGTCTAAATATATATATATATATATATTTAATTAAGCCAAATAGATAATGACCACACTTATTATTATTATTATTATTATTATTATTATATTATTATTATTATTATTATTATTATTATTATTATTATTATTATTATTATCAAACAATATATAGATAGACACATACAAACAAAATGGTTGAGTGATAGCAGCTGAATAGAATAGCATAGGTCTTACAACTTCAACAAATTAATAACATGTTCTTCATCTTCCCTCTTCTCTCTCTCTATCTCTTGCTCCTCCATCTTCCCTCTTCTCCCCTGATCCCTTTTCTCCCAATTTTCAGCCCTTTTTTTTTTTTTTTGTGTTTTTTCGAAAGAAGAGTTCAGAACTGAAGGTATAAGAGGTGATCACACCATAATATGGTGGACCCTCTCACACCAAATCAAAGCTTTATATGGTGATTCAATCTTCCCGCAGGAAGAAGTAACTGGAAGTAAGGAGTTTGAAATTTGAATGAAGAGTCACAATATTTGGAAACATGGTGACCATTGAGTTTGATTTCAATAAGTTATGACCATTGATTAACAGCCACCATATGCTATAAATATATGGACAATACATATTCTCTCTGTTTTTCCTCTTCCAGATTGTATTCTTCTGCGTGATTAAACACCCTCACGGGGAACTTCGATCCATTGCCATTGTTAAGATTATCTTACAGTGGTATCAGAGCCTGGATTACACATTATCGCAGATGTCGAAATATAGTCCGGAAGAACAAAAATTTTCCGAACTCTTTTTACCGAAAATTTAGAAAATCATTGACCGTCAATCTTCGACATTGGTTAATTCAGTTTGTTTATTTAATCATCACCAACGTGTTGTATTTCCAAAAAACTATCCAAAGAAAATAACTGTTGGTGGTGCTATTGTTCTAAACCTTGCCGAAAGTGAGTCCGAATTACACCGTTGGAAGCAATTTTATAAAATATTTTTCGGTTCAAATTGCGTTTCCAAATTGGCACCATCTTGTTCTTCACAGAATTTTGATCACAACGGTAATATTTGTTGTGAAAAAGGGCAAAAATTTGATCCACAAAGTTCAAATTTCAGTGTGTGGTCGCCAACTCCCATCACCGAAGAAGACGACCAGAATACACAGTGCGAAGACTCTATTTTGCAAACTAAGAGTTTTGGGCTGAATTTAAAATTAAAAAGATGGCCCAAAATAAAGCATACAACAAGAAAATCAATTCCTTTGGGCCTTAGAATTAAAAAGAAATTTTTTGGGCTAACCCAATAATCAGCCCAAGTCAGCCAGGCGGAGCCCAGCATCCCAAAGCCACAGGGACTGCCTTGCCCAGCGACACAGCCAAGTAGCCCAAAGCCGTGGTCCAGCGTCTCGTGCCCAGATCCGCACGTCGACCCTCCGCGCCTGGACCCGAGTCCGTCTGCTCCGCACCACCCGCATGCTGACTTGCGCATTGACCAGTGCATTGACCAGCAGTCCAAGTCGTTTCCACCCAAGCCGGTTCAAGCCGGTTAAGCCCAAACCTTGAACCGACAGCAGCTTGGTTCAAGGGGTTTTTCGGCTCGTTCTCGCTCATTTCAAGGCTGTTTTCAGTCATTCAAAAGCCATAATTTCCAAAATTTATCTAGGAATTTTTCTATGAGTACTAATACTGCATTTTCAAAAGAAAAAATTCGAAGAAAAGGCTATCCAAGGGCGTTACCCAGGAAAACATTCAAAGAAATAATTTTTTAATAAGCGCCATTGTGTACCTTGGGCTCGTAACTATTTTTACAATACTCAAAAGCAAATAATTGGGTTTAAAAGGCCATTGGGTTTTCATCATTCTTCTTACCCAAGGCAACAGAACCATTCTATTCATCACAAAGGCTGATTCAACAACTACAAGTCTTATCCTTATTAAGACCTGTTGTTGTCTTTAATTTTGATTTTTTTATTTTTTATTTTAGTATTTTAATATTCACATTTGAATTTTCATAGTAACACATTTTGTTTTTAATATGGCTATTAAAAATACCATGGATTCTTCAAGAATCGAGATGCTTAATGGAAATAATTTCCGAGCATGGAAACACCACATTTCTTATCTTCTTACACATGAAAAAACATTGCACACTTTATCCACTTCTAAACCAGATGATGATTCTAATTGGTTCCAAAATAAATGGATAGAAGATGATGCAATGGCAAAGGCAACTATGTTACATACTATGAAAGATAACATTATTCCGCTTTTTGAAGAACATGAAACTGCAAGACAATTAATGGAAGCACTAGAAAGTAAGTATAGAGTTCGATCGGATTTTCAAATTCAATTGCTCTTGGACAAATATAATAACACTCGTATAAGCGATAATGATAATGTTGGTGATCATGTTAATCAAATGGAATTAATTGCTAAAGAATTATCCAACGCTGGTCACTCTTTGTTGGACAAGATGCAAGTAACTACCATACTTAATAGTCTTCCATTGTCTTGGCATCATGTTATCACATCTCTAACTCATAGCGGACGAGAGATTTCAATGGTAACATTGTCTGTACTCTTAGTTTTGGCAGAAGAAAGAATGAAGCGAAGACGTAAAGAAGGATTGTCTTCTAACTTGTTGATGGCAAAATCTTCACCACAACCACAGAATAATACCCACACACCATCCAACAAGAAAAAGACGACTTCTTTCAAGAAAAAAATGGAAGAAGAGATTTCAGAAAGGATGGAAGAAACAACAAGAATGGCAAAAACAACATCATAAGCATCAAATTGGCCCATGTTACAAGTGCGGTCAAAAAGGTCATATCAAAGCCACTTGTCCTCAAAAGAAGCAGAAAAAGGATCATAACCCTGTTGCCATGACAGTTTCTGAAGCAATGGTGCTTGAACCTTCATCAAATTCATAGTGGATTGATTCTGCTGCAACTAGGCATATTGTGTAAAATAAAGACATGTTCATGGAGTTTACTGACAAGAAGGTTGGTGAACACAGAATCTACATGGGCAACAACTCATATAGTGATGTTTTGGGCATTGGCAATTGTGAATTCTCTATTAATGGAACTTCCATTATGCTTCATGATTTGCTTTATGTACCCAGCATTTGCCGAAATTTAATTTCAATTCCAGTGTTAAGCCAAAAGGGTTTTGAGGTTAATTTTAGGTTTAACATAGTATTGATTAAGAAAAAGGGTGTATTAGTGAAAGGTGTAAGAGTGAATGACTTGTACTCTCTTCCTATTGATAATAATAATAAAGTATGTGTTTCTAATTATTTGTTTGTTTCTACAAATAATAGTTCTTATTTATGGCATTTAAGGTTAGGTCACATTAATAAAAATAAAATGTCTCGAATGTTTAAAATCAACTTATTACCTAAAGTATGTTCTGATGATTTTGATATATGTGAACCATGTATCAAAGCCAAAATGACTAGCAAGCCATTTTTTAAACATTGGAAATCATCGGAATTACTCAAAATAATTCATTCGGACATTTGTGGCCCTTTAAGAACTAAAACTCATCGAGGCATGGAATACTTTATTACTTTCACTGATGATTATTCAAGATATGGACATATCTACCTTCTTAAACACAAATCAGAAGCAATTGAAAAGTTTAAGGAATATAAATTAGAGGTAGAAAAGCAACTTGGTCGGTCCATTAAACACTTGAATAATGATAGAGGTGGTGAATATGAAGCTATGGATTCTTTCTGCAAGGACAATGGCATAAAACATTTGTTTACAATGCCATACACACCACAACAAAATGGGGTCGCCGAAAGACGAAATCGTACTCTCATGGAAATGACAAGGTCTATGATGGCTCATGCTGATCTTCCTATTCATTTTTTGGGGAAAGCTTTGTCCACTGCTGCATACATACTAAATAGAGTCGAAACAAAAGCCAAACCTCTAACTCCTTACGAATGCTGGCATGATACTAAACCTAATGTTCAAAATTTCAAAGTTTGGGGATGTAAGGCACATGTACTTATTCCAAACCTTTAAGGGATAAATTGGAAAGCAAAACTTGGGAATGCAAGTTTATTGGTTATGTCAAAAATGGGAGTGGTTATCGTTTTTACCATCCCGAATGTGGATTAATAGAAAGTAGAGATGCTGTTTTTCTTGAATCCACTGATCTTGTTACTCTCATTGAACAAATTGAATTGCTTTCTAAAGTATCTCAGGATTCTTCTTTTCCTTCTTTGTCACACAGTCCACATATTCTCCCTGAACCATCTAATAGTGGGAGCAAAAGCAAATTACATGACGTTGTTTTACCTGTTTCGAATAATGAGATAAGTGGGAGTAAGAGAGCAAGACGTCCATCTACGTTTTTGAAAGATCATTATGTTTTTCAAGTTGAAGAACTTAATAACTTAGTAGATGATCCTACTACTTATAATGAAGCAATAAGTAGCAATGATGCTACTCAATGGTTTAAGGCAATGAATGAAGAACTTGACTCAGTCAAGAAAAATAATGTTCGGTAATTAACCGATCTCCCGAATCGAAGAAAAGCCATTGGTTGCAAATGGGTTCTTAGAAAGAAATTCAAACTAGATGGAAGTTTGGAGAAATACAAGGCCAGGTTAGTAGCTAAGGGATTCACTCAACAACCTGGAATAGACTTCATAGATACATATTCTCTTGTTGCAAAATTTGCCTCTATAAGGATTCTAATGGCGGTAGTAGCCAGATGGATTTGGAATTGCATCAATTAGATGTTAAAACTGCTTTTATCAATGGAGAATTAAAAGAGGAAATTTATATGATTCAACCTGATGGTTTCCAGAACTAAGGCAACGAGGATAAAGTCTACAAGTTGAAGAAATCTCTATATGGACTTAAACAATCTTCAAGACAATGGTACTTGAAATTCCACCAAACCATTTTAGAAATGGGCTATATTGTGAGTCCATTAGATCACTGTGTTTATATCTGAAAAATGATGACAAGTTAGCAATATTGTCTTTATACGTGGATGACATATTGTTAGTAGGAAATTGTCCAGATATTATTATAAAAACCAAAACTTTCTTGGCATCTAGATTTGAAATGAAAGACATGGGTCTTGCAACCTATGTTCTAGGAATTAGAATTTCAAGAGATAGAAATTCAAAATTATTATATCTACATCAAGAGAAATATCTAGACAAGGTACTCAAAAGATTTAATATGGATAACTGTAATTCTTTAAGTACGCCTGTTTGCAAGGGACAAAGTCTTAGTAAAAGTATGAGTCCTCAAACTAAGTTTGACGTTGAGGAAATGAGAAATGTCCCATATGCTCAAGCAGTAAGTAGCCTAATGTATGCTATGACAAGCACAAGACCTGACATATGTCATGCAGTCGGATTGGTAAGTCGGTTTCAATCCAATCCAGGTAAGGAACATTGGCAAGCAGTCAAAAGAATATTCAGATATTTAAAAGGCACTAAAAATTTGAAGTTATGTTTTTTTTTGTGTGATCTAGACATAAAAGGATACACTGATGCGCATTTTGCAGGAGATGTAGATGATAGAAAATCTACTAGTGGTCATGTGTTCTTGTTTAGTGGAGCAGCAGTTTCTTGGTTAAGTAAGAAACAGAGTTGTGTTGCAAAGTACACTTAGAAACTGAATACATAGCTTGCAGCACAGTCGTTAGTAATGTGGTCTGGATAAAACGATTTGTTGACAATTTACAATTAGATATACGTGCTAGACCGGTCAATATGTTTTGTGACAATCAATCTGCCATCTTATTAATAAAAAGTGGAGCAAATAGCTCTAAGGGAAAACATATTGATGTAAGTTACCACTATATTCAGGACATAATGGAGAGAGGTGAAATTAAAGTTAACTATATACCCTCAGAAGAGATGGTGACTGACCCTATGACCAAAGGGTCGTCTCTAGAAAAATTCAGAGAACATGTAGCTAATATGGGATTGAAAAATGCCTAGCTAGGTGGTTTAGCTACTTATATAAGAGCATAGTCGGATGACTCTAGGACACCTAGATAACCGATGTTTTACGACTTTATCTTGCATGGAAACATGTGTTTGGTCAGGTAACAAGATAGAGGAACTGACAAGGTACGAATATCATAGTTAGCATGAGATGTAAAGTCCATAATATGCAATGTGCTAACTAGATGATATTGTCTGCTTGATCAGCAAAAAGTCGTTGATAAGGTGTGTTAAGGAAAACCTTCAGGAATGGGTCTTAAAGGAAATACTTAACAATAATTTCAGTACAGGTCGACACATGAAAAATGTGTACAGCTGAAGTCGTCAATGGTGATTGGGTATAGACTATGAACCCATCACTAAAAATTGATGCCGTTCACTTGAAATATAGTGAATTGAAGTCATCTGGAGTGTGTTGTCAGTGGGAGAACACATTCGTATAAGTGCGGTCAGATTGGTGGTAAAAACGTGCGCGTATGGCCAAGTCACAATCAAACGTCGATCTATGAGGTAATTTCATAGATGAAAGTTGGCATGAGGCAAAATTTTGGTACCGAGATAAACATGCCCAACTCAGGTTTTATCACCAATATTATAATGTGATCAAGTGGGAGATAAAGGTATGAGAGGTGATCACACCATAATATGGTGGACCCTCTCACACCAAATCAAAGCTTTATATGGTGATTCAATCTTCCCGCAGGAAGAAGTAACTGGAACTAGGGTGTTTGAAATTTGAATGAAGAGTCGCAATGTTTGGAAACATGGTGACCATTGAGTTTGATTTCAATAAGTTGTGACCATTAATTAACAGCCACCTGTAGACACCCCATTTTTACTGACCTTAAGACTCAGACGTCATCGATTGAGCGCTCGGTGATAGTGCATGCTATGCTCGTTTCGAGTTTCCGAAGTTTTCGGCTGAATGCCTTGCCTCCGGGCCTCTGAATTCTTTATGTTTTTGGCTTGGTTTGTGGACCAAGCCCTGTTGACCTTCCTTGGAGGAGAAGGAGGTCTGTAGACCACATTTTTGTGGTCGTAGATGAATTTTTATGGTCATTGACGACTTTTCCTCCTTGGAGATTAGTTTCCGATTTTCGGAGCCTTTGGCCGCGCGCCTTGTCACGGGACCGCTTAACGTTGTCCGTTTGGCTTGGTTTTTGAACCATGCCTTGTTGACCTTTCCTAGAGGGACACTGTGGTCTGGGAGATCACTTTTTGTGGTTGTAGACCACTTTTTCCTCGTTGATCGCTTTTGGTGCCCGTAGACTAGTTTTCGAGGCTTCCGGCTGCGCGCCTTGCCTTCCGGACTCTTGTCTTGCATCCCTTTTGGTTTGTTTTTGGCACAAACCTTGTTTTCCTTGCTTGGAGGGTGGAATACGGGTGGAAGACTAGTTCTTCACCTTGGAGACCACTTTTCTTCCCGCCAGCCAGTTTTCTAGTCGGCCAACTGGTTTTCTTGGTCTTTGGACCACCAATAGTGGTCGGCCACCACACCACCACTAGCTTACTTTCAGTGTGCAGACCACCTCCCCCCCATGGCCGACGACTTGCCTCCCTGGCCGACCACTTTCACTGGTCGGCCGACCAGTGTAAGTAGCTGGCCGACCACTTTAAGTGGTCGGCAGCTTTCCATCACCTTTTTGCAGATATTTTCTAGCCAGCTGTAACAGCTGGAGGGCATAGGAACCATCCTCCATACACGTGTATGGAGGGATGACTTTAGGCCTAAGCTTGTTCAACAAGCTTAACCTTTGGTTTTCTATATAAGGGAACCTCCCCCATCATGCCTTAGGTTCAGAAAAGTTGCTTAAGAGCTATACATATCATCTATATCTATATTTCTCATTTCTCTCTTGTTTTGTGCTTCAAAGTGCATTTTCATCATACTATTGCACACAAACACACACTCAAACACCACCCTTTTGCTGTTGAGGCCCTTTGAGGTTGGTTTTGGAGTTTTTGGACTGGTTTTGATCCAAAATAGTTACTGGAGTTGTTGCTCTAAAGTGGTTCTACAAGGGTGAGCTTCTAACCCTTAAAACCCTTGTTTTTGTTTAAGCTTTTGGCCAAACTTGCATGTTGTTTTAGGCCTAACTTTCTACTGCAAAAAATTCTGATTTTGCATGCTTGTAATGTTTGTTTAAGGTCTCTTTTGTGTTGGGGTTGGTCTACCCCCTCTTGTTCCTTGTTTGGCTTTGTTTTACACCATCACTTTTGGCCCTTGAGATCACTTTCTCTTGGCCTTTTGACCACTGAAATCCAATGGATTTTCAGTGGTAAAACTTGTGCTTTGAGGTCTTAAATAGGAGGAGGTCATCCCTTCTCCTTGTGTCCTGTATGCTTGTCTTGTATGCCTCATGTTTGAGCATGTTTGTTAAGCTTATGTTGACTCCATCTTAGCATGTATTTGGGGTTATTTTGACATGGCATACCACTATTTTGACTTGTAGTGTAGATGTTATAAACTAGCTTTGTGTGCTTCATGAAGTAGCATGTCTTTCTAGCATGTTTTGAGTCTATCTCAGTGGATTTTTGGTGTTGTTTGAACATGCCTTAGATCTGTTTTGGGTTAGTTTGATGGCCCCATGCATACTCCATGCACTTGTAGTGCATTTCCATTCACTAGCCTAATGTGTATCATGCTATTGATCATCATTCTAGCATGCTTTTGGCTCAACTCTAAGAAGCTTTTGTCCATGTTTTAGCATGCTTAAGCTCTGATTTGTGTTGTTTTGGTCATGCATGCATTGCTTTGTATAGCCATGGTTCAATCTTGCTCATTAGCTTTGTGTATTGAGTCTATTAGCATGCATTACTTGGACTATTTTCATGATTTTGCATCATTTGAAATGTGATTTTAGTACATGTAGTGTGGTCATACACTTCCATTTGTCACTCTTTCCATGCTTTGGAAGGTTGGTTCTTTATGCCTTAAACATGAGTCATTGCATATGTCTTCATGCCTAAGCTTGCGAGCTATCATTCCAGTATATTTTTGGAGTTATTTTGTCATGATATAACTCTGATTTTTGTTGGCGAAGCCATCTCATGCTTGGTCTTGGTAGGTGTAGTGTAATCCTCCCTTTTGGCCTTGCATACATCATGCCTCATGCCCTCCATGCTAGCTTATTTTGGCTTCCTTCCATACATGTTTTAGCATCATTTTAACATGCTCTAGGACTGTTTTGGGTTGTATTTGCCATATGCTTCATGTATTGCACAACTGTAGTACAAATGCATATGCTAGCTTCAAGCTTTGAGCACCATAGCATGCTTCATTTGTGTTGTTTTCGTGATTTGGCATCATTTAACATAACATTTCAGAGCATATAGGACTGACATGTTCCCACTTCTTTCACCCTTTGAGTGCCTCTAAGGGTTGTGCATTGTTGCCTTGCTTATGGCCTAGTGTGTATGCATGTATGCTTAGACATTTGAGCCCCCATCTCAGCATGCTTTGGTCTTTGTCTTGACCTATTTGAGCTCTGTCCATAGTTGGTTCATGCATTTGTGCCATGTATTGCATGCCCCCTTTGTAGTCCTCTTTGCTAGCCTTATGCCTTAAGGACTCTAGTGTGCTATGCTTGTATTGTTTGAGTGATTTGGCATCATTTCATACTTGATTTCAGAGCTTCTAGTGTTGTCACACTTCCACATTTGTCACTCCTTGAGTACTCTTGAGAGTTGTGCTCTTAGGCCTAGTTGGTGGGCCAATGCACGAGTATGCTTTGTCTTGCATTTCATGTCTTCATTTCTTAGCATTATGGCCACTGATTTGGGCATGATTGAGGTCTGTCCATTTTTGGTTTAAGTCAATTGAGCATGTTTGTTTTCATGTTATTTGCATGCTTATGTTGCTTTGGATTGAGTATGCATGACATTAGCATTGATAGGCTACTTATGTTGCTTTGCATTGAGTATGCATGACATTAGTATCGATAGGTTGCTTATGTTGCTTTGCATTGAGTATGCATGCCATTAGCATTGATAGCATGCTCATGTTACATTGCATTGTGTATGCTATGTTGTTGTTTGCATTGTGTATGCCATGTTGTTGTTTACATTGTGTATGCCTGTAGACACCCCATTTTTGACCGTCCTCAAGACTTGGACGTCACCGCTTGAACACTCGGTGATCATCCATGTTTGTGTTCGTCCTGAGTTCCCGGAGGTTTCGCCACGCGCCTTGCCTCAGGATCTCTCGACTTGACTGTTTTGTCTGGTTTTGCACCAAACACTTGTGCTTTCCTTTGAGGGGCAGGGAATGGCTTGTTTGCCATTCCCACACATCACCGGCCATGGCTTGAGGCCACCGGCCATGGCTTGAGGCCATCGGCTATTGGTTTGTTGCCACCGGCCAAATGTTTGGCCGATCGGCACTCTTTGTGGCCAGCCGACCATCTATTTTGGTCAAATTGCATTTTTGGCTGGCCGACCACTGTTCATCTGCTTTTGCAGATATTTTTATGCCAGCTGTGCTAGCTGGCATACACTTTGCTCCCCTCCATACACGTGTATGGAGGGATCTCCCTCTTGACTAGCTTGTTTGGAAAGCTTTACAAGAGGGATTGTCTATAAGAGGGAGCCTCTTCTCTCTCCATTGAAGTTGAACAATTTTTAAGAGCTCTGAGTTTTAGGGTTAGGGTTTGCATATCCCCCATCTCTATATCTCACTCTCTTTTGTGTATAAGTGTGTGTTTGGTCTTATTATTACACACAAACACCCACCATTACACCTTGCCTTGGCTACTGAGGTGCTAGGGAGCTGTTCTTGAAGTTCTTGACTGGTTTTGAGCTCAAAGAACCAGCTGGAGCATTGTTTGTGAAGAGGGTCAACAAGGGTGAGAACTTACTCCTTTTTACCCCATTTTTGCATAGTCTTTTAGCCTATCTTGCAACTGTTTTTAGACTTTGTGTATAACTAATAAAAGTCTTGTTTTTGTCTGCTCTAAATAGTTGTTTAAGAGTGTTTTGTTGTTTGAGGTTGTTTGACCCCTCTTAGGCCTTGTTTGGCCCTATTTTTGTCCTATTTTGGTGAGCTCCGGGACCACCTTGTTTGGGCCTCCTCACCACTAAAATCTTGAGGGATTTTAGTAGTGAGGATGGTGCCTTGAGGTCCCAAGAAGGAGAGGGCCACCCTCTCTTCTTGTTGTCTTTGAAAATGGCCATTTTTGCCTCATGTGTAAGCACCATGTTTAAGTGTATGATGGCCATGCCTTAGCTATTTTTTGTGCTTATTATGTCATAATATAGCTCTGTTTTTACTTGGTTTAGGCACACCATGCTTGCTTAGCATACTTGTCTTGTAATGCCTTAAATTTGCCTTAACATGCTTTAGGCCTTGACCCTTGTTCTAGCATGATTTAGGCCAGGCTTTGTGAAGCTTTCATGCTTGCTTTAGTATGCTTTAGCTCTGTTTTCAGTTGCTTTGGTCATGCTCAACATGCTTTGTGTAGTCTCTTTGCATTTTGGCTTGATTGGCCTCGGATGTGTGAGCCTTGGTTGCATGCTTTGCTTGTGTTGATTAATTGGTTTGGCACCTCTTTTCCATGCAATTTCAGAGCTTATAATGCATGCTATTAGCCCATGTTTATTCTCTTTTAAGTGTGCTTAAAAGTTGTCTCTATGTGCCCAAGTGTTGGACCTTGCATGCATGCCTATTTGTATGTGTTTTGGCTTCCATTCTTGAGCATATTGGCCACTGTTTTAGGCTTGTTTGAGGGCTACCTAAATTAGTCTAAGTCCATTCTCGCATGTCGTGGCATGCTTACCTTGTGTGTTGTTGCATACTTGGCCTATCGCATGTGTTGCATGCTTAAATCTTAGTGCATTTGGCATGCATTCTTCTCCTTGCTTTGGTTTCTTAATATGCCACATGTCTTGCACACTTGCATGTTGGCATTGCATCCCACATGCTTGCATGTTTGCATGCTAGCCTTATGTGTTGTTGCATACTTAACCTCCATGCCTAGGTTGCATTGCATGAGCATGCATGCCTTGCCTCTTGACAATCCATGATTGAGGTTGGGCCTCATTTGTTTGTTTTGTGCATTGCATTTCATTTGTTATCAAAATGCAAACTTGGTTCTCTTGGGCCATCATGCATGGAAATGCGCAATTGGTGGCCCGAGAATCAAGGAACATACCTCTTTGAGTCATGAACATGATAAGAGGTGTGTTTGGTGCAAACATTGCTTGAAATACATTGTTATGCCTTGTTTTGCCGTCTGCTGCTGTCACAACAGGATTCTGCAGGAAGGTTTGGCCAGCCGGCCATCTTTAATGCCGACCGACCGACAATTTGTGGCCGGTGATCATTTCCAGTGGCCAGTGACCATTTTCTTTGGCCAGTGACCAATTCCCTTGGCCGGTGGTGTCCCACAGGGTTCATAGAGTGTACCTTGGGAATTTTGCAATGATCAGAGGAGCAGAGCAGGGAAAACAGAGGCAACTTGCGCATGGCAGTGGATTTCCGAGCAGAGCCGAGCATGCCTTGCATTGGGCCCTCTTCCCGAGGCTGTTTACTGTTTTATTAGATTAGTTAATTTGCTTAACTAGTTTAATTGGTCTGTAATATTTAATTAGCTTGTTGGTTGGTTAAATTTGTATTATTCTTTCGGTCCCTCCGAGTGAGGGCTAATGTGTAATAAGTGTGGGCGCGTATGTGTATGTCTTCCAACCCTCACTTCTTTCTCCCTTTTACTTACCTGCTTTGATGGTTAGTATTAGGACATGTTTAATTTAGCATCCTTATACTATGCATACGTGCATCATTCATCAGTATTGCATGCACTAGGCTCGGCGCATCATGCTAACAGCATAGTATTCCAAATCTAAATTGAATACGTGCTACTTGTTGCATCCCACATGTCATCCTAGGATTAGCCGAGCCTATTCTAGTGACATTCTGTATGCGTTGCATTAGCCACTTGACATGGACTTGGATCATACATGATTGCTAACATGTTCACTATTTTGGCACGGAGTACGATGTAAGTATTTGTGCTTTAGCATCTTGCATGAGTGTGAATGTTAAACATAACAGCATGATTACCATGTGGCTAAATGCTTGTGTGATATAACTACCTAAATGCCTGTGGGTGAAGGTTGGGTTACTTAAATTGGAACAATGCATTGAATGCGAGTTTTAAAGCCCACTTAAGGGTGGCAAAATTCATGTCTTAGCCTACTTGCAGGTAGCACCATCAAACCATTTTTCAAACAAAACGAACATGAAATGTCTTTGTTCCAAATTAGGCGATCTAGTCTATACTTTTGTGTTGTGCGCATCACATAGTAAATCTAGGCTAATAACCGGAATAAAACGCATAATGTTGCCAAAACAAGATATCATGGTTAGTAGAGGCCGATCTTCGACCGGGCGAGAGGGGGTGCTCATAGCTGACCTTCCCCAATCGTACCAAAGTTCCCGAGCCGAGGCAACTTTGGTGATGACGGACACGTGGCCTTAGGCAAACGAGTCAGGGTTTCCTAAATTCCCCCATTAAAAAATATTTAGGTGGCGACTCTGTATCTGGCAAAGCAGTCCATGTTTGGCACTTCTTTACAAAAATCTGTTTTCCAAAACGATTTGCCGGATTTGGACTCTTTGGTTCAGATTAAGAACCGTGACAAATTGAGTCCGAACTGTGGGGTGAGGCCCTCACGCGGGGCGCGTCCACAATGCTATGTTACATTGCATTGAGTATGCCATGTTGTTGCATTGCATTGTGTATGCATGCCATTAGGTTCCTCATATTGTATTGCATTGTGAATGCATGCATTACATTGTGTTTAGCATGCTTGAGTTGCATTACATGTTTGCATGCTTGAGTTGCTTTGCATTTGTTTGGATTAGGTGTTAATCCGAACACGAGAAACGAGGGACATTTCATACTTGAAGTGATGAAATGTGCCTCATTTCTCGGTCACCGACCCTCTTGATTGTGCATGATAGAGGTCAAGGCTTTATGTGTCTTTTTGTGCATTCATTTACATTGAAATGTGCAATCTTGCCTCTTTGGCCATCATGCATCGAGATGCGTCATTGGTGGCCCGAGGGTCGAGAACCGCATTCCCTTGAGCTCATGAAATGATAGGGAGGGTGGTTGTGCACACATATGTTGCAAATACATTGCCATGCCCCTTCTTGTCCTCTGTTGCAGTAAATTGGAGTCTGGCAACAAAAATTGGTCGGCAGACCAGTAAAAGTGGCCGGCCGACCACTTTATCTGCTCTGCAGCAATGGTAAGTGGTCGGCAGGTGGTCTCCCTCATCAACAACTGGTCGGCCATGTTCCTACAGGTTCCCATGGTGGAGTTGAAGCTATCTGGAGCTTGGTGTAATGTTCTGAGAACAATTACAAATAGAGGCAAGTTGGGGCATCGCGACGAATTTCCGAACGAGGCGACCGAGCATGTATGCACTCCTCATCTCGAGGACCTCTTTTTACTGCTTTCCTTAGCTAGTTTATGCTTTGGTTCTGTACTTGAATAGTTAATGCATTTAGCTATTCATTTGTGTTTAATTAGCTAGTGTAGTTAGCTAATGGATTTGTTTTGTAATAACTAGTTAGTTAACTAGGATTAGTTAATCAGTTTTGTTTGTAATAATTAGTTTAATTAGCTTAGATTAGCTGGTTAGCTTCTTATTCGGACCCTCCGCCGAGAGGGCTAACTATTGTAATAAGCGTGCGTGTGTGTGATGCATGTCTTCCAACCCCCATTTCTTTCTCCGTTTTACTTACCTGCTTTCAGTGGTTAGTTCTACGGCATCTTTCAATTAGCATCCTTATGCTTCACATGCGTGCACCCATTCATCTGTATTGCATGCACCGGGCTCGGCGCATCATACTAACTGCATTGTATTTCAATACATTTACTTGAATACGTGTTCAATAGCATGTTATCAAGTTGCATTCACATGACATTTTAGAATAGCCGAGCCTATTTTAGTCGCATTTTTGCATGTGTTGCATTAGCCATATTCACATGAACTAGGATCATGCATGATTTCTAACTAGTTATCTGTTTTGGCTCAAAGTACACTATGAGTGTTTATGCTTTAGCATACTGCATGAGATGTGTATGTTGCCATGTTAGCATGCTTGCCATGAGGCTAACTGCTTAAGTGATTAACTGCATGAATGCCTGTGGATGAAGGTTGGATTGCTTGAATTGGAACAATTCATTGAAATGCAAGTTTTAAGCCCACTTGAGGGTGGCAAAATCTATGACTTAGCCTACTTGCGAGTAGCACCTCTAAACTGTTTTCAAACAAACGAACATGAAATGTTTTGTTCCAACTTAGGCGATCTAGTCTATACTTGTATGTTGTGCGCATCACATAGTAAATTCTAGGTTAATAACCGGAATAAGAACACATATGTTTTTTCAAAAACAAAATATCATGTTAGTAAAGGCTGATCTTTGATCGGGCGAGCGGGGGTGCTCATTGCATGACCTTCTCCTCTCGTACCCAAGTTCTCGAGCCGAGGTAACTTTGGTGATGACGGACACGTGGCCTTAAGCACGAGTCAGGGTTTCCTAAATTTTCCCAAAATAAAACATTTAGGTGACGACTCTGTATCTGGCAAACCAGTCCATGTATGGCACTTCTTTATAAAAATCAGTTTTCCAAAACGATTTGCCGGATTTGGACTCTTTGGTGATTTATCGGTCTCACAGTGCACTTTGTGAGATTAGATTCAGAACCGTGACACGAGTCCAAACTGTAGTAGCTAAGAACAAACGATTCGCGCCCTCGCGCGCGAAGCGGGAGTTCTCGGGCGGTCTACACCACCATATGCTATAAATATATGGACAATACATAGGTTCAATACACTTGAATTTCTCTATGTTTTTTCTCTTCCAAATTGTATTCTTCTGCGTGATTAAACACCCTCACGGGAACTTCGATCCATTGCCATTGTTAAGATTATCTTACAGGAACCGTTACGTAAACCGTTACGACTGCTACGGCAGCTGCTACGGCAGCCGCTACAGCCGACACATCTGTGAATTTTAATCACATTGCAAAAGCGGCCATAGCGTGTGACAGTAACCATCACAACCGTTACGTAACGGCGTTACGTAACGTAACGGTTGCGGCTGCTTTTTAAAACTTTGCCCACTAGTGAGTTCTCATATTTGCAAGTCGTATGAGAAGAAAGTCCATCTAATCAGTGCCTTTGAATACCAATCCATCTCTATTTCATCCCGTCTGTAAACCGCTCATTTAATTTGTTGATTTTATCATTTACCATCCTATTGTTAAAGTTACATTGATTTAATGAATCACACTATTTATACCAGTTATTAATCAAGTGATGGCATATGAAATGATAAATAAAAAATGACAAATAAATGTGATTATTATAACACTATTGAAATTATATTAAAGAACTATAGAGTACAAATATGATATATGGTGTACATATTTCTATTTATTATTATTATTATTATTATTATTATTATTATTATTGTGTGTGAACTTCATCCATCTTTATAGGGGTTGGGCTCTTAGTCGACATTCTAGAAGGTTTAGGAGGAACAGAAGTTATTTATCGCACTCTTTATTATGTTCTTTCCCTCATATTTTTTTTATATTATCGTGCCACTAAAATTAATAATTAAAAAGATACGGAACAAATGACTATGCGGTTTTAAGAGTCATTTGCTGTCAAACAATTTGGGGCTCATAGGTAGGACACAAGATTCTTGTTCGAGAATGTTTCGAAAAGTGAAGCATATATATAATTATATATGAACAAAGCACATACGGTGTGGGGGTCTTTAAAATCATCTCGGAGGCAATGTGCTCACATCATTTTTCTTGAAAAATCTACTAGACAGTTGTATTATTATAGCATTGCTCCACAAAGGAAAGTTTTGAGGCCTGTTGGCATAAAATTCAAATAGACAATACTGTGTTTGGTTGGGGGATTTGGGAGGGATTTGGAAAGGGAAAGGGAAAAGGTGTGTGAAACTTGGTGAAATTTAGGCATGTTTTATTCACATTTCACCTACCTTTTCCATTTCCCTTTCCAAATCCCTCCTCAAATCCCTCAACCAAACACAGCAATTAGTGTGAGTGGAAATTAATGAAAACTTTCATATGTTTAACAAGAAAAATATGCTTATTTTCTATGATTTGGATATAAAACTGTTAATTATAGATAATATAAGAGTGATAATTTTGTAATTAAAAATATTTTAATGGATGTGTCTAATGAGTAATGACAATAAAATAAATTCATCAATAAAAATAAAGAATAAGTGATTCAATGTTTTAAAAACGGAATTGGTGAGCAAACCGAAAAAGAGATTGAGTGGAAGGGTTATCGGTTTAACCGTCGGGTTGAACTGGAATCGAACTGTGATGTCAGAAATATATTAAAATTATATTTAAATAAAAATATAAGTAATAAAATTGAAAATATTAAATTATCTTAAATATTTCTCATAATATTTTTTTACTAAAAAAAATAATAATATTTTAAAATATTATTAATTTTAATTTTGGAATAGGAAACCAAATATTCAATATTCCCTCCATATGATTTTAATTCAATTGAAAGAAGAGCAAAAAATTTGGAGAGATGTCAAAATTTCAAGTCTCCCTCCAATAAATTTGATTGAATCCCATATGGATTTCTTTAGTTTTTTTTTTTTTTTTGAAACAATCTTTTTCTTATAAATAGGTAGAGATACTTTCACAATAATTTCAAACTTTCAATGGGATTCGTCACAAGAAGAGACCTTTGAAAGAAAATTTCTAATTAAAATTTTCTTATATATATATAATAAGAAAGAAAGAGAGAAGAGAAAGAAAGAATAAAAAAAAAAAAAAAAGTTATAAAATATAAAAAATGTTAAGTTTTTGTTATTGGTAATCTCGTTTAACAAAACTCCTTTCAGTTGTAATTTTATTCGATCTTTTATTTTAGTGAGGCTATGAGTTTTGATATGTGAATCCAACCCGAATTGTGTCTATGCAAAGGAGTTTGCGATCTTAATCCTATCATGTTTACCACTTCGCTGGCTAATTCGAGGATCGAGCTGTAATTATACTTTGCTCACTCGCTTGCAAAAGTACTGGGAGTTGAGATTTTATGCTCAAGCGAACTTTCCATCGCTCGAGCGAAGGCACTTGTTCAGAAACACATATTTAAACCACACCGCTCAAGCGGTCGTTCTTGTGCTCGAGCGTTAATCGCGATTCTACCTGCTATAAAGCCGCGATTAAATCAGTTTCTAGGGTACGACTTTTCAGATTTTCTTCTTGGGTATTAGGGTTTTCATTTAGAGTTTCTTTACTTGTTTTCTTTGATATCTATGAGAGTTTATATCATGAATTGGAGTAGATTATATCAAAAGGGGTTGTTTTATTTATTCAATACAAAAGAGAGAGTTATTCTTCAGTGAATTCTGGAGAATTTGGGCCTGAAGTTTTGGTGGATTCCAGAGTTGCTCATCGTCGTGAATTTGATATCGGCATTGTGAATTCAACGTTGGGCAAGAAAATTCCGAGGTGAAGACGGGCTGGAAGAGGAACATAGGGGTCGGTTTGATTTGGGTGTGGATTCGCTAGGTAATTGATGGTACACTTATGTAATTCTTTTTTGTCTTCTTAGTGGATTATTTTGTAACTTTTGCCCATTATTTTTTTTTATCATAATTAGAGGCGCTCCAATTGTTGGGTTTGCACGTAAAATGGTTGTGTCGATTTGTCTTTAATTGTTTAATTTGGATTGCTATTTACTGGTTAAAATTAATACATAATCACAAATCAATATATCGGGGATTTAAGATTTTTCAAAAAAAAAAGTTCAAAAGTTTTAATTTTATCAACTCGGCCGGTTCACCTAAGTCGTCCTCGAGTCAGTCGGTTCAGCGATTTAACCGTCAATTTTTTCGACTCTCTCTAAATAGGCCGGTTTTTGGATTTGAACGGTTTAGAGAGTATATTCGAATCGAAATCCCGATCGGTCAACAGTTCAACCGGTCGAATCGGCCAATCCAATCTGGTTTTTAAAACCTTCAAGTGAATATTGGTGATCAATATCAATTTTATAGTGGAGAATCAATCTCCAATGATGTTTAGAATCTTTTTTGTTGGTTTTAAAATTTTAAAGAAAGGCATATGATTGAATTTGGCCCAAGAGAGCAATGAATTTCAATTTTGTGATATTAAAAATGTGTGTTTCAACTCCCTTTGTTTGGCATCTAATGAGTGCTCCAAATGTTTCTAAAGAACAATGCAATCCATTAATTTATCAAAAGTTGTCAAAAGTATAACCCTCATTTAATGAGTTTTGTTTCTTTAAAGCCTTCAAACAATTAACAATCTACATATATGCTTATACAACCGGTACAAAATTATAATGGATGTTTATATATTTTAATAACGAGTATTCTAAGACTTTGTTAACAATCTTTAAATGATTATATATTATTTATAAAAATTTGTATCGTAAGAAATTTTTAATTTTGTAATGCTTGCCCCTTTTATATTATGTAAACACCAACACAGCAACTAAGGAAGTTGGAATGAATGATTACTTTTGAAGATTCCATTTTAGATTCCAAAAGGCCATTATCTTCCACCATCGAAGCATATATAATTGAATGCAAGAGGTGGTCCATGGACTTCCATTATATACTTGTCATTATGATCTAGGTGAGTGATTAGGGCACATGATTCATGTTAGAGGAGAGGTTTTCTTATTATTATATATAATGGCAATGGAAAAGTCGAATCCCATGTGCAGCAGAAATTTTCAAGTGGATCAAGACTAATAACCTGTTTGTGTGTTCAATGAATTAATTCGCATTTAAATGTTCACTTTATTTATTTTTATTTATTTATTTATTTATTTATTTAATAGATAGTGACATAGACACATCTTGTTGAAATAAGGGACTCTAACCTAATTGGTTAGTCTTTTAGCTACCAAGTCTCTCTTAAAGGGAAGTCTTATGTTCCACTTTTAGGAGTAGAATAAGAGGGCAAAATTTTCTTGTAAAGTATATAAGTGTGAGTTTCAACTCTTTCGAATTACTAACCTACTAACTAATCAACTAACTTTAACCAAAAAAAAAAAAACGTCTTATTGTTTGGTGACAGCGTGGTGTTCGGACTACCAGATAACTTCTCGATGCAAAGGACTGCTCCAAAAGAAGAAGCATATCTACATCCTTTGATGAAAATCTGAGTAATAAAGATACATTCTCCATTTAGAAACATTAACATTATTTGTTTTGTTTTACTTTTTCTGGTTCAAAGATGAAATGATTCAGCATAGCTGAGAATAGAAACATGACATTCCTTTTTATACTCTCTCTCTTTTTTGGTAAATGGGAATGCATTTTATTGTTTCTTCATAGTGTCATGATTTATGCTAAAATCCATTACATTTGGACTGGCTAATCTTTCTCTTCAGGCCTGGGGATAGTCTTTCTTCTTTTAACATTTACGTTCTGTGGCAAAACCAAGGGTAATATAGTTCCAAAAATGTTGATAA
Organism: Camellia japonica; assembly: GCA_030407325.1. Lineage (NCBI taxonomy): Eukaryota > Viridiplantae > Streptophyta > Magnoliopsida > Ericales > Theaceae > Camellia > Camellia japonica. Next base: position 140,172,983 of record JAPPVO010000002.1, read on the forward strand.
GCTTCTGTCTAATTGGATACACTCATCAAATCTCTTTCTATACTCGTACGTACAAGTGTCTTTTTTATACTATGTATGAATCATGAATTTAGGTAGGAATTTGAAAAGAAAAAAAAAAGAAATTAGGAAAATATGAATGAAATATAAGCTAAACAATTTCTTCATTTCTCTTGTTTTTTTCATTCCCTTTCTAAATTTTTACACAAATTCATGATCCAAAACACAACCTTAAGGTATATAAGAATTACACGTCATGTGCTGGGTGAAAAAAATTAGATAGGCGCATTTGGAAGCTCCTGTTTGATTGGTAGTTAGAAGAGTTGCACAATGACAAGTTGGATTTACAGGCTTATACAAGCAGCCCTAGGCAAACTTTGGGGTGAGTTGTAAACTGTGACGTTTTGGATTTCATTTTCCCCAGTGTCTCCCCAATGAGACCTTCCTTAGAAACTTTCCTTCTTGTCAAAAAAATAAATAAATAAAATAAAGAAAAAAAAAATTGAGAGAGTGAGAGAAAGCCTTTAAATCTAATTACTGTATGCACTATTAAACTACCCTTTTCTAAATTTCAATAATTTATGCTATTCAATTTTGTGTAAATTTTGAATAGCATCACAAATGTATTAGTTTAATGGGTTCTAATTTTCATGACTCGGTATCTAAAATTTGGTAGCAAATAATTGTTAGATAATCGTAAGTGTACAATAATTTGGTCACTCTATGACTGTTTTATTATCTTTGACAACGATAGAATATTTCTGTTTAGTAAAAACAATATTTTATTATGTAGTTATAGTGTTTTTAGTAATGAAATCAAAATATGCCGGTTTGGTACACTCACTATTCATCAATTTTATTTTTATTTTTTATTATATCAATTTAATTTAATTGATAATGACCCATTAAAAATTGGACATACTTCAGAAGGCAAAACGGTTCATTCACTCTCCTTGACATAATTGAATGGTTGGCATCCAATTTGAAATGGTTAATTTTTTTTTATGAACCAACATTTTGACCTTAATTTTTGTTTAATATTCTAATAGATTTTGTCCATTAGACTCAATTGATACAATGTGAATAATTCAATGAATTGATATAATGCGACAATAAGACATTTATGCACTATTTGAGAATAATTAGAGATGATAGAAAATGAGCTTCATTACCACAACTACACTTGATTACAGATTTATATACAAACCATGATAACCGTCTAACTCTACTAGAGTTTGCAACTAATTCCTAACACAACTATAGTTAAATCTAACTACCTAACCACTAACTACTTTATGTTGAGGCTTGAGCTGAGCCACGCTCCTCTATTAATCTCACTCCTTTGTTCCTCATCTTGTGAAGATACACTATCATTCCCCCTCAAGTGAATGAGAGAAGCTTGAACCATGAGCTTGCGTTGGAGATATTGAAATCGAGCAACTGTCAATGGTTTGGTGAGAATATCAGCAATTTGATTGGAAGATGGAATATGCCGAACGCACAACTGTTTAGTAGCAACCCTCTCACGTACATAATGAAAATCATGTGCTTTGATTGAGCGTGGAAAATTGGACTGCTAGTGAGGGAGATTGTAGAAAGATTATCACACCATAAAGTAGTGTGATGACGCTGACCTCCGAACTAGTATATTATGTTATTTTAACAAGCCTAATTACATGATTATGTGCTTAATTGTGTGATTACATGTTTAATTCTGTAATTATCTGTTGTCACATAGAATATTTGTTTAAATTGACAACTTAGAGTTAGAAATTCAGAGCCTAAACGGCTTCATAAACTGAAATTGATTAGCGTAATAGACTAAATAGAATATTTAGAATTTTATGGTAACTTTAATTAAAAATTAATTTGGATCGAATTAATTAGGATAAACTGATTGAATTAATTAGAATTGAGCCTAAATTACTTAACCTTAATCATACTTGATTAGGCTAAGGTAATCACACCATATAAATAGCTCTAATTAAGCTTATAGGCTCATATTTACTTCATTTGAGCTGAGATTTTGGGAGAGAACAAGAGGGAGCTCAACATCTAGAGTTAGAGAAGGGGAAACTTGAAGGAAATTGTGGAGAATTGAAGAATTAAACTATACAACACTTGCATTTACACATTAGGTATGAAATTCAACCCAAATTCTTGTAATCAAGTCATGTAGAAGTTGAATTCATCTAAGTTTTGAGTTCATTTGTATGAAACTGTTAAATAGAAGCTTCAATCACCTTGAATTTGGAAGTTAAGAGTTAAACATGTACATGCATGCGTAATTTGAGTTAGAATTCATGAAGTTCCTACATGCATGGCACAATTACACCTCAATTTGGATAATCCTTCATGTTTTCAAGCTTCTCATGTGACTTGATCATGTTTTGAAGAAATATACACTCAATTTGAATTAGACTTGTTTTATAATTTGAAATTGAAGTTTTTGGTTAAGAATTTGCCATGGTTTTGAGCAAATTGGTTCCAAATTAATTATGTTTTCATGTTTTGTAAAGTTTTCCCATGATTTTGAACCTAAAACACGAGTTTGGGACCTTTGAATATCATGTTTGAACTTCAAACATAGTTTTGGAAATTCCAGAATTTGTCTTGTCTGCTCGAGCGAGGAAAACTCCACTCAAGCGTAAAAAGCAGGCTCCCAGAAGTTTTGCAAAATTATACGGGCCGCTCGAGCAACCAAAGTGGTGCTCGAACGAGGACCCTTTTTACTCAGTCTTCCGCTCGAGCGTCCGTCTAGCAAGAATTTCATGCAACCAATACTTTTGTCAAGTTTGCAGACTGCACGAGCGGCAAAAGTTACGCTCGAGCGACCACCTTTGTTTTGAGCCCCCGCTCGAGCGTAGAAAGTTGCGCTCGAACGAAGACCCTGTTTTTAACAAAATTTTACCAACTCTTTTAAGTGCATATTTGCATCCTCATGCCACTCCAAGTATTCTTAGGCACCATTTGAACTCATATAATCATAGAATTGAATTAAAAAGAATTAGTGCTTCAACTGTGCTTTTGATATGTGTTTTGTTTAGGTGGACATCTGAGGCTCAGTGACAACTCAAACCACTATGAGTAATAACTTTATAAAGATATGTTCAAGTAATATTATTTTTAAAATTGTTATTATTTTGGAATCAATATGTGATTGATTGAATGGTTTATCGAAAAGTTATTTTGTAACGGTGAGTGAAGTTCATTTTCGAAATGTATTTGTGGCATTCATTGAACATAGGCACTTGCTTGGGGGTAACAATACCATGGCTATTAGATGTATTGTCTGGGGGTAACAATACCATGGCTATTGGATTACACAGAGATCTCTAGTGTTGACCCTTCGTGATCCATTGGTTTCACCCTTCGTGATCCATTGGATTGACCCTTCGTGGTCCATTGGTTTGACCCTCCGTGGTCCATTGGTTTTGCTTCATTATGATTGGAATATTATTGTTTGAGCCACTTAATTTGATATTGAATGACATCGATTATGAAATTTATTGAATTTAAATATTTGAAATGAGAATTTGATTATCATGTTATCGAACTTCATTCATATAACCTCTTTATTCTGTTATTACTCACTAGACTCTAGCTCACTATTTATTTATATATATGTAGGTGGGCAACCTGATCATCAAAATTAGAAAGCCTCGAGTCTACCTGAGTCAGTCTTTTGAGGAAGCTTCCAAGTGAAGTGATTAGGCTCAGGAGAAGCCATACTAGTTGAACCCTTTTGTGTGTCTTGGAGGTTTTTTTATTTATATATAGTTAGGGTTGTATATGCAAGACATGAATTTTGTACAACTGTGATGGGTGTACTATCTGAATGAATTTTTGTCTAATATACTAGTTATCTTCATATACGCATAGCTCAATGGATAATTTCTATGTTATTTTTTTTTAAACTTCCGCTAAGCCCTGTACTTTAAGAGGTTCATTTGTATAGAGGTCGTAGGTAATCCATGATTACTGGCCAGTCATGACGCTAAACCTATAGGGGCGGGTTTGGGTCCTGATAGTAGGTGTAGGAGTGACCACTTGAAAATCTTTGAGAAGCATTAATAACCAGCTGAGTTCAACAACAGTTTAGGCTAAAGCCCAGTATTCGACTTTGGTATAAGAACGAGAAATTGTTGATTGCTTTTTAGCAACCCACAAAATTAAATTGGAACCTAGAAAAACACAATACCCAGTTGTAGACTTGCGATCAATACCCAATCTGAGTCAAAGTAGGCATTGAGAATGAGTGGACTGAGGAAAAATGAAGACTATGTGTGATAGTCCTTTGACATAACGAAGTAAGTGTTTAACCGTGGCAAAGTGACTATTTAAGGGCTTATGCATAAACTGACATGCATAATTGGCTACAAAAGACAAATCTGGTCTTGTAATTATGGGATATTAAAGAGCACCAACAATAGACTTGTAGAATGAAGGATTAGAGCAAGAAAGTGTTGGGTATACCTCCTTATTGGAGTATGGAACCCAAAAGGAGTTTAATTTGGTTTGGTGTTGGTTATAATATACTTTTAATATATTATATCTAACTTTGGAGGCCCAATTCAGTTTGGTAACAGCTAGGGAAAAAAAAAAATTCCAAGAATCAATAATATATATATATATATATATAAATACTGTCTTTGTTAGCGGTTGCTATAACATTGTTTCAGGAGGGCTATTGGTTTTGTGTGGCAACTATAGATTTGATGTGGTGCTTGCTGGGTTAATCAATTGGTGAATTCAAAGCTTGGTGAAATAAATTCTGTGGGTTTATTTCGGCAGTCACTGTGTGGCTGATTTCGGTTATTGTTTTGGGTCTTCTTCAACTCTATTTTGAAGACTTTTGGTCATCTATTTAGTGAGGTCTTTCCTCTTGATTATTTGTGATTATTTGGAACTCATCTAAGGATGGTTTGTGAGACCATTCATGTCTTGTTTGTAATCGTTTGGAGACTTTTTGGTTGATAGTGGAATCAGATTTCGATCCCGTGGACGTACCTCACATTGAGGGAATCACGTAAAATTCTTATGTTGCTTTTGATTTAATTTTTTCTCATTAGTTTTTATTTCCATTGACTGATTTACTTGTGGGGAATCATATATTTTTCCTAACAACTGGTATTAAAGCTTACGGTTTATGGAAAAAAATCAAAAAGCCTTTATGATAGAAAAAATTAGCCACAAATAAAGTTTTTCTGTTTCGTAAGTTGGTTAATTTAAAATATAATGATGGCAGTCCCATTCTGGAACATTGGAATAAAATAAAGAGTATTGTTAACCAACTTGCTTCTATGAAAATTATTTTTGATAATGAGTTGCAGGCTTTGATGCTACTTAGTTCTTTACCCGAAGGTTGGGAGACTTTGGTTGTGACAGTTAGTAATTCGGCGCCCGATGGAGTTGTCACAATGAGTCAAGTCACTAGTAGCATATTGAATGAAGAAACTAGAAGAAAATTAGCAGATTCTTCTCATTCAGAAGCATATGTTGTGAGAGACTGAAGCAAAACAAGGGGGAGGCGTAAGACTCCTCATGGTTATGATCAAAGCCGTGACAAATTAAGAGATGGTTCTTTTTCAAAAAAAGACATTGAGTACTATTATTGCCATGAGAAATGGCACATGAAGCAGGAATGCCGAAAGCTCAAGAACAAGGAGAAAAGCATGACAAAAGTGTAGATAAGAAGCAAGAAGACACAAGGGTATTTTGGGAAGATGTTTAAAAGTTGCTTTTTAACTTTCTTTGATTTTTTTGTGAGAGAGAGAAGTGGGCTAAAAGTTGGGAAGTGGCTTTTAACCCACTTCCCAAAACACCCCACAACGGCGGTTACTACCGATGATCTCATGGTCGTTTGTGAAGATGATTGTATCAATTTTGTGGGCCAAGAGAGCAATTGGGTGATTGATTTCAGTGCTTCTTTTCATGTGAATTCTCGAGTTGATTTCTTTACTACCTACACCAAAGGAGATTATAGTTCTGTTCGAATGGGTAATGAAGGTTTGTCCAAGATTATTGGCATGGGTGATGTTTGCTTGGAAACAAATTTGGGCTGCAAGTTGTTGTTTAAAGATGTGAGGCATGTTCCCGACATTCACCTCAATTTGATCTCTACTAAGAAGCTAGATGATGAAGGCTACAACAACAAATTTGGTGATGGAATATGGAAGTTCACAAGGGATTCTTTGGTGGTAGCTAAGTGCAAGAAAACTCATACACTTTATTCGATACAAGGAAAAATTTGTAAAGGTGTTATCAACGCACTTGAAGATGATACTTCTACCGAATTGTGGCACAAATGGCTTAGCCATATGAGTGAAAAAGGGCTACAAGTTTTGTTCAAGAAAAAGAGCTTCTATCCGGTTTGAAAGGTACACATCTTAAAACTTGTGTTCATTATTTGGCGGGTAAACAATATAGAGTTTCTTTTCATAAAAATGTTGCTTCTAGAAAATAAAATATTTTGGAGTTGATTCATTCAGATGTTTATGGTCCTTTGAAAGTTAGAACACATAGTGGTGCACTTTATTTTGTCACTTTCATTGATGATTATTCAAGGAAAGTTTGGGCTTTTATATTAAAAACTAAAGATCAAGTTATAGATGTATTTAAGCATTTTCAGGCCATGGTTGAAAGAGAAACATGACAGAAATTGAAGTGCATCCCATCAGACAATGGTGGTGAATACATTGGGCTATTTGATGAGTATTATCGCAGCCAAGGTATTCGGCACCAAAAGACAGTTAAGAAGACTCATCAACAAAATAGCGTTGCCGAGAGAATGAACCGCACCATTGTGGAAAGAACAAGGTGTCTGCTTTCACATGCTAAATTGCCAAAATCCTTATGAGGTGAGGCAATGAGTTCAACGGTTGACGTGATCAATTTGTCTCCTTCCTATCCTTTGAATGGTGATGTTCCCGAAAGAGTTTGAACCGGTAAAGATGTGTCTTATAAGCACTTGAGAGTGTTTGGTTGCTAAGTGTTTGGTTGCTAAGCCTTTGTTTACATTCCAAAAGATGAGAGCTCCAAGCTTGATAGCAAGTCAAGATAATGTATTTTTCTTGACAATGGGCGTGATGATTTTGGTCATAGATTGTGGGATCCGGTCGACAAAAAAGTCATTCGAAGCTGTGATGTTGTGTTTCTTGAAGACCAAACAATTGCAGACTTTGGCAAATGCGATCAATCGGAGCCAAAAAGTAGTGATCTCATTAACATGGATCCATCTCCTTTATCTTCCGTAGATGATGAAAATTAGGGAGATGTGTAGCCACCTACTGAAGATGCAGAGGATGATACTAATCCTACTGAACTTTAGCTAGAAATTGAGGAATAGCATCCACCTCAAAAATCACCACCACAACTTGAGTTGAGGAAATCTACAAGGAACCGGCAACCTTTAAGAAAGTATCATCCCAATGAATTTGTGTTGATTTCCGATCAAGGGGAGCTTGAGAGCTACCAAGAAACAATTGAGCATACAAAGAAAGATGATTGGAAAAAGGCCATGGAAGAGAAGATGAATTCCTTACTTGAAAATCACACTTATGATTTAGTGAAGTTGCCTAAGGGGAGGCAAATTCTGAAAAATAAGTGAGTCTTCAAATTGAAGAATGATGGCAAGAATCTGAGGTACATAGCACGTCTTGTTGTGAAAGGCTTTAGGCAAAAGAAAGGTATTGACTTTGATGAGATTTTCTCACCGGTTGTGAAGATGTCTTCTATTCGGGTTGTACTTGGCATGGCCGCAAGTATGAACCTTGAAGTTGAGCAACTTGATGTAAAGACCGCATTTCTTTATGGTGATCTTGAAGAAGAAATTTACATGGAGCAATCGAAAAGTTTTGTAAATAAAGGGAAAGAGAAATTTGTTTGCAAATTAAAGAAAAGTTTGTATGGCCTCAAGCAAGCCCGCGGCAATGGTACAAAAAATTTGACTCTTTTATGATGAATAATGGTTTTTCTAAAATCACTTCGGACTGTTGTGTGTTTGTGAAAAAAATTTCGGATATTTTCGAATGGAAAATTTATTATTCTTTTGCTTTATGTTAATGACATGTTAATTATGGCTCAAGATTCTACCATGACTAACAGGTCGAAATTGGAGTTAAGCAAGTCTTTTGCTATGAAAGATTTGGGACTAGTAAAGCAAATACTTTGTATGAAAATTGTTCGTGATCGCAAAAAGGTGCTAATTTGGTTGTCTCAAGAAAGCTACATTGAGAAAGTTCTTGAGAGGTTCAAATGGATAAAGCAAAGCCAGTTGGTTGTCCACTTGCGGTCACTTCAAGCTTAGTTCGAATCACTGTCTTACAAGTGAGAAAGACAAAGAAGAGATGTTGAAAATTCCTTATACTTCAGCGGTTGGTTCCTTGATGTACGCCATGGTTTGTACAAGGCCAGATATTGCTCACGCTATTAGTGTGGTGAGTCGTTTTCTCTCTAATCCAGGTAAAGAACATTGGATAGCGATAAAATGGATTCTAAGGTATCTTCGAGGGACTTCGAAGGTGTGTTGGTAAGCCGATGCTTGATGGGTTCATGGATTCTGACATGGCCGGTGATGTTGATTTTAGGAAATCTACTTCAGGGTATTTGATGACATTTACAGGGGGAGCTGTGGCATGGCAATCTAAATTACAAAAATGTGTTGCTCTCTCAATTACCGAAGCTGAATTTATTGTCATTACGGAAGCTTGCAAAGAAGAGTTATAATTGAAGAAATTTTTGCAAGAGTTGGGTTTGAAGCAAGAGAAGTATGTGCTTTATTATGACAGTTAAAGTGCTATTCATTTGGGTAAAAATTCTACTTTTCATTCGAGATCGAAACACATTGATGTGAGATACCATTGGATTCATGATGTGTTAGATTCGAAATTGTTACGATTCGAAATTGTTATAACTCGAAAAAGTTCACATAGATGATAATATTTTAGATATGTTGACTAAGACTTTGTTAAGGGACAAACATTTAAAGTGTCGAACTTTGGCAGGTATGGTTGATGTCTCCACCTAAGTCGGTAGGGGGAGAATTGTTGGCTATACCTTCTTATTGGAGTACGGGACCCAATTGGTTTATTAAAAGAGTTTAATTTGGTTTAGTATTGGTTATAATATATTTTTAATATATTATATCTAACTTTCGGAGGCCCAATTCAGTTTAATAACAGCTTGGGTTTTAATAAAAAAAAACCAAGAATCAATAATATATATATATATATATATGTTGTCTTTGTTAGTGGCTGCTATAACATTGTTTTGGGGGGCTATTGGTTTTGTGTGGCAGCTACAGATTTGATATGGTGCTTGCTGGGTTAATCAATTGGTGAATTTAAAGCTTGGTGAAATAAATTCTGTGGGTTTATTTCGGCAGTCACTGTGTAGCTGATTTGGATTATTATTTTGGGTCTTCTTCAACTCTGTTTTGAAGACTTTTGTTCATCTATTTGGTGATGTCTTTTCTCTTGATTATTTGGAATTCACCTAAGGGTGGTTTGTGAGACCATTTGTGTCTCGTTTATAATCGTTTGGAAACTTTTTGGTTGATAGTAGAATCGGATTTCGATCCCGTGGACGTACCTCACATTGAGGGAACCACATAAAATTCTTGTGTTGTTTTTTATTTAATTTTTCCGTATTAGTTTTTATTCTCATTGATTGATTTACTTGTGGGGAATCATATATTTTCCCTAACAGAAAGATCTAAGTTGAGTTTGGAATTGGATTTTAAAGCCACGGGAGAGGAATAAGCTTTGCAATAAGTCATGCCAACTTTGGTCAGTGAATCAATGGCAGATTTGTGTTGAGACAAAATATATATATATATATATGGACTGAAATACCCAAAAAATAGTTCAAACAGCTTAACTATTTCATGGAGAAATGAGAATGCATCTAAGAGATCAAAAAAGATACGAATATTAGATCATTACTAGTGAGAAGAATATCATCAAGATGTATTATGAATAAAAAGAGATGAATCAAGAACTGTAAGAGAAGGACACAATAAAGTTCCACCAACATAACATAGTAGTTTTGTAGCTCTCAAGATGTTCTGTACTTGATTTTCCCACACAATATAGTTTGTAGAACCAAGTTTGACAGTAATGAATGAACTCAAATTTGAAATGAGAAGTATAAGATTAGAAGGAAGAGAAGAATTATCTGCCATTAGAGATAAACTTGGAAGCATGACTGTGGATGGAGAAGAAGAATCCACCATTGAAGACTTTTTCAAGAAAAATCCACCATTGAAGTTTTTTTGTGCTCGTTGGACCTTTACGGAAGCTCTAATACGATGAGAACAATTAGAAATGATAGAAAATGATCTTCATGACCACAACTACGCTTGATCACAAATTTATATACAAACCATGATAATTGTCTAACTCTATTAGAGTTTGTAACTAATTCCTAACACAAGTATAGTTAAGTCTAACTACCTAACACTAACTAGTTTCTGTTGAGACTTGAATTGAGCCACACTTCTCTGTTCCTCACTCATCTATTCCTTATCTTGTGCAGATACACTATCACTATTGTCTTATTAAATTTTTGTCAAATATGTAATTATTAAAATGTGGCAATGAGATATCATTCTAATGTGTGTGCTTCTTCTGTAAAAGAGAACTATGCATAGCAAGGTTCGCTAGACTTGTAGTGGTAGTGTTGCTCCTACAAGGTTCAGTCGTTGTATCATAAGAGATGAACGTCCAAGAAAAACTCGTGAACACCGTAATAGAGGACGAATTTGTCTTAAGCAAATTGTGTCCAACACAAGCCTCAATGAAAGTGTTATCGATTCAAGATTTATACAATCTGTTTATAAGTATTTCTGGTTCTCTGCATATGGTATGATTTGGTTTTATCCAAACAATTTACATTGTTTTCAACTTATATATTCTGTATATAATTTGATATTATAGTTTGTATAATTATTACGTATTTACACATAGGGATTTATTCCAACAACTATGTCAAGAGGTTCTAGAACAGAGCTATCTCACCTAGTCAACATTTGTGTTGAATGAGCTATATGAGATTACAAGATTCTACTAGTGAACCACAATTTTCTTGCTTTTTCAGTTTTGTTTGACGCGACTTGAAATCTTAGTACGACTGCCCTATGCCCAGACCTCGCTAAAGTCATTAGTTCACCCGAAGCAGCTAAGTCTCCATGATTACTTCCTTCAGAGAGCACAAATCACAAGGTGAGGCATCGAGTTCTCCAAAGAGAAAGAGCTATGAAGACAATAGTTCTTACCCCTGTAGTCTTGAAAACATTAAGGCCTTAATCAAATAATGGGTGGCTGATGGAGAACTTGTTTTACCACCGATTAAGACTCTCCATGGCAAAAGAGAGAAGGAAGATCAGACTATTGTGTTTATCACCACACTGCCAGACATCGGACTAGAGAGTACTGGACGTTGAAAAACAATTTCAAGAAGAAAGTTCTAGCAAATGAGTTGATGTTCAAAGATGATGGCAACTATGATGTGAGGAAGGATCCTTACCCTGATCATAAGAAGAAAGAGAAGAATGTGAATTTGAATATTCCACATGATCCCACAAACACGTGTCATCACCCTATTGGCTACTTGGTATCTTAAGTACCAAGGAAAAACCTTTAAATAAGACCAATTTCTTAGGGTTTAGGGAAAGGATTTTTAGGGATTTGGAGAGATGCTACTTATTTTTACTGTCATATTCTTTCCTTCTTAAACCGCTTGTGCCTCTTTTACCTAGCTACTCGTTCTCCAAGTCCTCAGATTTTGTATTATTTACATCATTTTCCCCTCTAAATGATATTATTTACATTGGACATTTTGGACCTCCTACAGTGTCATTTTGAAAGGTAACAATGAGATATCATTCTAATGTGTGTGTATTATTGTCTTACTAAACGTTTGAGAAATGCGTCATTTTGAATATGTGATAATGAGATATTATCATTCTAATATGTGTGTACTATTGTCTTACTAAACGTTTGAGAAATTCGTCATTCTAAATATGTGATGACAATGAGATATCATTCTAATGTGTGTATTATTGTTTTAATATATGTTTCTAAATATGGATATGTTTCATTTGGGAGATTTTAATGTGATATAGAATTTATGAATTCATAAGAATATTATGGGCTAAATGATCCATAAGTCATGAATATATGATCTATTAGTAAATATCCCTTCATATAATTAGAATTAGAGTATATTTGCCTCAATATTAAATAATGCTCCAAAGTAGTTAGCATTTGTCAAAAATCAGTATTTTATACTTCACCGTATTTATTCTTACATATCGATACATAGAAGCTGCTTCACCGCGTAATAGACGAGTCCCATTCCCTTCTTTCCAACGGAAACATTATTCAAGATCAAACTCCACGCTATAATAGATTCAATGTTTGGTGAACAAAAAACAAAATACAACATTTTAGTCAACAAAAGTCGATTCCTTACGAGATGTCAGAGCCCCTCATTGTAGATACACTTGTACACAATAGCAATTGACATGTGTGTGCCTAGTGCATGAAAACGATATTGGTGTAAACTTCATTTAAGTCGTTCATACCAAGTTAGAATGGTTCAAAGCATCAACCTTAAAGTCTAAACATTCAGAGTCATAGGCTTTTAGTTCCTATCACAATGACTAAAAAGTTTTTACAATTACTTATTTAACAAAAAAATTTTAAAAAAAGTTGTGTAAAATTTAAAATATATAGGTCAAATTCATTTAATATTTCTTACACAGATAACATCATATTCTGAAGTCTTTCAGTATGTAATTCATGCATTGATTCCAAATAAATATAGGGCGAATTACACTAATAGTTCTTATAGTTTGGGGTTCGTGTCACTTTAGTTCCTAACTTTTCAATTGTGACACGTTTGACTCTGAATTTTGAATTTTATTCCAAATAAGGACAATTGGAGATACCATTGGATTTTTTAAAGGCAAAATCGTCAATTTAATAAAATATAAACTAATTTTATAAAAATAATAAATGTCAAAAATATTTTTAAATTTTTAAAAATTATTCCTACCAACCAAAGATTATTTTTAAATATTGATCTTTGGTGGGTAAAAATATTTTTTAAAAATTGAAAATTATTTTTTTAACATTTATTTTTATTAAATTAGTTTATATTTTATAAAATTGATGATTTTGCCCTTGAAAAATTCAATGGTATCTTTAATTGTCCTTATTTGAAACAAGAATCAAAATTTAAGATCAAATGTGTCACAATTGAAAAGTCGGGGATCAAAATGACACAAGCCTCAAACTATGGGGACGGTTAGTGTAATTCATCCATAAATATAACACAAATTAAGTACTAATTCCCTCTTAATTCATAAAAATTCCAAACATTGAATTTTTAGTCTCAAGACAAATAATCTCATACAATACAATAAAATCCAATGAGACAATCATATTATTAAAGGTTCGTTTGGCAATATCACTTTTTAATTTAAAAGGCAAAAATTCACCAACAAAAATAAAAAACCAACAACCTATACCAAAAAGTTAAAAATTTCCTTTTCTCTCTACTTTTTGCACATCTTTTTGTAAAAAATCAAAAAGTCATCCCAAACATACTAATTTTTTTTGAACATCATATTTTAGTCAAAAATCCAAAAAGTTATTAAAAAAAGTATGTTCCTAAACGATGCCTAAATATATTTTCAAGAACATTTTTGAGTTATTTACATAGGTACTCCTTAAACTATTAAAAAATATTACTTTGATCCTTGAACTATAAAAACGTATAAATAGACCCCTTAAACTATTGAGAAGTATCGTTTTACCCATAAACTATAAAAGCATACAAATGAAACTCCTAAACTATTGACGTGTTTCATGTTGACTCATTCCATTAGAAGGTCCAATTGATATGTTTTTATAATTTAAGAAATCTATTTGTACATTTTTATAATTTAGAGGGTCAAAATAATACTTTTTAATAGTTTATAGGATCTATTTATATAATTTTATAATTTAAAAAGTCAAAATAATATTTTTTTAATAATTTAAATGTCTCCATGTAAATAATTCAATATTTTTCTCAATACAATGTTTCCATCATCTCTCTCTCAACTTGCTCCCAATAGGGGCAACACATCAGTTACACAGAGTATGGTACCAATCAACCCTAGCCTGGTCCATCTTTCCTTAACAATAATAGAAGGCTCAGAACCATTCAGTGGTCACTACCATTAGGTAATTAACTTATTTTGTCGATTCTAATTTTTTATTTTTTATTTTTTATTTTTTATTTTTTTTAACACACTATCAAAATATATGAATAAATAATTTTTTATTAGTTTAAAATAATAAAATTGACAATTTTTGGTGAAATTAATGAATTCATTTTCTAAATATTGGATATACAATTTTAAGCTAATCAAATTTTATTCATATATACTTTATAATTTTTTCATAATTACACTGATCTTCTTTGTAGTATGGTTAAATAGACCAAAACTAATACAGATAGTATGAAAATAAAAATATAAACAATGTAAAATTTACATTTTCATGTAAAAGAAATAATATCATTTTTTTTTTTATTCATCTGACTTTAAGGCATTTCAATATAATTTTAAGGCATTTCAATATAATTATGTTAAGACTATGCAATTTTTTTAAGTTTTAAAGGGAGGTCAATGTAATTTATCTAATTTTTATTGATTTAAAATAATGAAATTCTTAATTTTAAATGAAATCAATCAATACACTAGCTAAATATAAGACATGCAATTGTAAACTAATCAAATTTTATGTTTTATTTACCAAGTCAATTTCAAAATATGTTTACCAGGTCCACTCAGGCTTCCTGGTTGGGTATCAAGAAAATGAAAGAAAAGTGACTCAACACGGAAATGGCATTGAGAATGTGCAAGTGTAATGTAATCCATATTCAGCTGGAAAGCATGACATGGACACTCTCTAGATTCATAGAATACTCCAAGGGAAACACTAAAGAACAAAGAGGAGAGAAAATCTCAGACCCACTTGAAAATGTGTTTTTTCATGGATGGATAAGGACACGTGGTCCACGCGTTTCCGTGGGTAAAACAACCGGATCTTAGCAGTTATTAACTATCAACCCGTGTGTGGATGGACGTAACGGTTCTCGTCATAGCTTAGCTAAGGAAGGAAGGTTGTCAAGTATCAGAGTCCCCTAAAAAGTAGTATCTTATGTTTCGATCATCCCACGTAAGCTCGAGATGAGATGACTCCTATCTTTTAGCGTACTTCTTCTTCGCAGCTTCCAAGGACCTTTGGAGTGCTGACTTGGTCCGCCCATTTTCATATATTTTTAATAAGGTCAATGTTTGAGACTCTCTTTTCGAAAGATCCCACCACCCTTATAGTGATGTGAATATATTTGTATTTTTTTTTTTTTTTTTACTTGAATCAATCACAAGTGAGTGAGAGTTGTGGGGGTGATATTTTGTGCGGGTCTAAATCATTACTATTTTAATAAAAATGAAATTCGATGCAATTTTTTTTAATAAATTACAATAATTTTTTTAAAATTATTACTCATTTATACTTGTTCTTTAAATTTTAAAAATTAAAAATTAACATCGGTAAAGTATTATTTTATTAAAAAATATTTCATGAACATAATTTTCTCTCTCACAATCCTTACAAATGAGGTAGCAATTAAAATTTCAAAAGTTAACCCACACTCTAATTGATATATAACTTGTAGACCCCACAATCCTCACAAATGAGGTGGCAAGACATAATGCAAATTCTATATCAATTAGAGTGTAGGCCTACAAGTTCTATGCCAATTAAAGGATGAGTTAATTTTTGAAATTTTACTTATCACATCATTTTTGTAGGGATTGTGAGAGGAAATTATTTAGACGTAGCACTGCTGTATTTTATTATAGTTAATCCTTTTTGTTAGGTTTCTATTAGAAATTTATAAAAATCAAATCATGTGTAAAACACTTGATACATTTATTGAAATTTTAAAATAATGGGGTACTTTTTCATAAATTTCTTTTACCTACTTATATTCTATTTAGTTCACATTATTTTTTTATATTCCGATAAATCCTATGTGTGACATAATTATCAAATAACCCTAATAATATTCACATTTACAGTATGAATATTCTGTGATGTGAATGTTCACACCATCAGTGTGAATGTTAACATATCAATGTGAATGTTCACACTGTCAATATGAGTATTCATATTGTAAAATATGAATATTCACATCATCAAATTACTAACCGTTCAAAAAATATTTCTAAAGGTAGAAATGTCTATAAAATATTTTAAATATGATAACTAAGATTTGGTATATCAAATATTCAAATAATATGACTTATTGATGTATAAAAATATCTTATAAACTAATTGAGATATAAATACTTTAAAAAATTTCTAATAAATTTCTTTAAAATAATATTATTCAATATTAATTATTTTAGAATAAGAATACTTTTATCTGATTATTTTATTTAAACTTTGTCTCCTTTATTTTAGTGTTAGTGCAAAGAAGTTCAAGGGCACTATTGCCCAAAAAGTATCTTTATGTTTCTATCATCCCACCACGTAAGCTCCAGAGGCGAGGTGATTCCTATCTTTTAGCTGTTGTTTGTACTTCTTCGCAGCTTCCAAGAACCTTTGGAGTGCTGAATTGGTCCGCCCATCTTCATATATATTTTTAGGGTCATGCTACGTAGCTCGTGAGATTGATCTCCCGAATCACTCTAATCTTAAAATGATATCGTTTTAACGTCTGAAATTTTTTTTTTTTTTTTACAGATCAGAAGGGAGAAGAAGGAGGAGAGAGGGGGATTTCCAGATCAGAAGGGAGAAGAAGGAGGAGGGAGGGGGAGGGGGAGGGACTGGAGGGGGCCCAACAAATGGGGCTGGAGCCGGAGGCGAGGGGCGGAGGCGACGAGCTGACGATCGGCGGAGGCGACGAGCTGCTACTGCTGCGACGATCGGCGGCGGCGGAGGCACAGGCGACGATCGGCGAGCTTCTCTTCCCCTCTTCTCCTCTTCCCCTCTCTTCTCTTTCTCTCCCTCTGCAGAGTCAAAGGAAAATGGAAGGAAGGAAGGAAGGAAAAAAAAAAAAAATTCAAACGTCGAAACGACGTCGTTTTAAGATTAGGGGGATTCGGAGGGCATCTCTCGAACTACCAAACATTATTGATATTTTTAATAAAAATAAAATTCGAAGCAATTTTTTTAATAAATTACAGTAAATTTTTTAAAATTATGGCTCAGTGATACTTGTTTCTTAAATTTTATATTAACAATTAACATTGGTAAAGTATTATTTTATTAAAAAATATTTTATCCATATAATTTTTTCTCCTACAATCCTCACAAATGAAATGACAAGTAAAATTTCAAAAATTAAGGCTTGGTTTGACAACTCAAAAATAATCTAAAAAGTCAAAAAGTTACACAAAAAACAAAAAAGACATTACTATTCACAAATAAGAAATATTAAAAAAATATTTTATATATTTTTTATAATACAAATGGACTGAGCAGCTGTTGTTATCCGTACTTGTGATAGAGATAGGTATTATATACTTTGTTTGGGAAAAAAAAAATTCTATATGTAAAGTCACAAAATTCTATAATAATGTTGGGCCCTTGGGGCCCCACTAAGGACTCCGTTTTAATAATTCGAACCGTGCAATATGTAAAAATCGTCGATTAATATATGTCTGTAAAAAATCATGTTGATCGGATATCGTAAACTATATGATCAAATCAGTTTTGTATAAACAAAACGGATGGCGTGATAGTTAACTATTAAAAAAAACTAATCTGATCATATAGCTATCAATATCTGATCAATGTGATTTTTTACGAGCATATAATATTCGACGAGTTGTACATATTGACGGTTTAGATTATTAAAATTGGACCCATGGTGACCCCCACGGATCGACCATCACTGTCCAACATTTTTCCCCGAAGGAAACAATTATAGTTCTTTGTAAGGCCTGCCAGGGGCATAGCTAGGGCAGCCGTACGACAATTACCTTTCTTTCCCTGTACACTTTATTTATATAATTTTTTATTACACATTTTTTCGTAAAAAGATAAAAAGTTAATCTAAACATCCATATTTTTTTCTCAATTTTTTAGTTTAAAAAGATAAAAAGTATATTTATTTAAGACACCCCAAACAACCCTTAACCGACTCTAATTGATATAGAACTTGTAGATCCACAATCCTCACAAATGAGGTGGTAAAACATAATACAAATTCTATACCAATTGGAGTGTGTGTCTACAAGTTCTATACCAATTAAAGTTTTAGTTAACTTTTGCAATTTTATTTGTCACCCCATTTTTATAGGGATTGTGGGAGAGAAAATTATTTAGATGTAGCACTGCCTTATTTTATTACAATTAATCCTTTTTGTTAGGTTTCTATTAGAAATTTATAAAAAATCAAATCATGTGTAAAACACTTGATACATTTATTGAAAGTTTAAAATAATATTATTCATTATTAATTGTTTTAAGATAATAATACTCTTATCTAGTTATTTTATTTGAACTTTGTCTTTTTTATTTTAGCAGTAAAGTGCAAACGGGATCAACAAATAAGGGCACTATTGCCCAAAAAATTTAATAAAAGTGTTATGTGCTTTTACGCATGATCTAATTTTTGTAAATTTTTAACAGAATCCTAACAAAAAGGGTTAACTGTAATAAGATAATATTTTAGGGGGATTAACTGTTAAGCTTTGAAATTGAAGAGGCAAAATGAAAATGTCATTATTTAAGGGGATTTACTGTAACTTACCCCGTTTTAAAAAATTTAAAAGGAAAAAAAAAAACAAAGAAAATATAATAATACAATATAAACTTAACAAAATATATAAATTTGCTTATTAATTGGTGTAACATAAAGTAATAATATTTTAAAAATTAAAACGTTACCATTAGATGTCACATCATTAATTAAGAAAAATTCATAATATTTTCTAGTTTGTATAAATTTATCCTTTTTTTATAAGAGAAGTTTTATTTTTCCCCTATAGTTTACTCCATGCACTATTTGTCTCCTTGAAATTTAAAAATAAACACATAATTTGAAGTAAGCATTCCATCCCAATTAACAATAAAGTGTAAAATCATGCCTACACATAAGAGGATTATGTATCCATATCAAAATTTCAGATGGTAAATCGCATGTGAATCATTAAAAAAATGATGAAACGCATGTTTTACATGGGTATTTTGTCTTTAGAAAATAATAATAATAATAATAAAAAACCTACTCACATGAAATTTTACTTATTTACATGGGGCAAAAATGTAATATATATGTGTGTGTGTATGTTTGGTTTAACTCACTTTGCTAAAAATTGAGTTTTTTTATTTTACATTTTTTTTTTAATTTTTAGTGAATTTTTAAATATTTTAAGTAAATTTTTATTTTTTAAATACATTTAATCTAGATACATTTAAAAGATATAATATTTGTGGGGAAAAAAAAAACTTTAAAAAATCACAGAGTACAAAAAATGGGGGGAGGGGGGGAAAGAAGAAGAAGAAAAAGAAAATTTAGTACATTTTCGTATTTTGTTGTATTCAATGAATATTTTTAAATATTTTTATATAAATTTTATACTTTTTAAGTATATCAAGATTAAGTGGATTTTAAAAATAAAAATAAAAAGATTAAAATATTTACAAGAATCACTAAAAATACAAAAATATGAAATTGAAAACTTAGAAAACTATTTTTGAAAATTTGAAATCAAATAAGTTTTTTTTTTTTTTTTTTTTTGCAATTTTTTTGACTTTTCACTTCTAAGAATCTTCAACACTTACCAATTTTTTCTTTTAATTTGATTCTAAATTTCACTAAAAAGCTTGATTTGACATGAACTATTCCAATTCTATCATTAAATTTTCATCAAAATCTTTTATAAAAAGTTTCTCTTATCCCAAGTTTCTCTTTTATCAAACTTAACTGGAAAAAAAAAATCATCTCCAATGTTTCATTTCTTTAAATTTTTATTAAATTTAAATTTAATGAACTATCAATTTGATAAAAAAAAAAAAAATGACTTCCTTAATTTGATGAAAGAATTTGCAATCATTTTTTTTTGTATTAAATTTAAATTTAATAAAAGAAAAAGTAAAAGATTAGATATACTCTAATGTAATTAAATTGAATCTCCACTTCTTCTTCTTTTTTTTTTTTTTTTTAAATATAATTTGTCCCAAATTTTATTTATCTGTAATTTTCTTTAAATAAATAATACTAATAAAAAGTGAAAAGAAGACGTTGAACTTTGTCTCCCAGAAACTATAGCAAGAACAGAATTTCTAGTTGAGCAAATTTTGACTCTGACGTCAGCACTCTTTCTGTTCATTGAATTCAGAAGATGTTGCTGGGGAAGGTAGTGCTGTCAATATCAATATCAAACACTCATCATCACTTACATTACATCATAAATAAAATATAAAATAATGGCAACCCAAAAAGAAAGTAATCTCCACTTGCCACATCAACCCCCCCAACCCAAACCACACGTGTTATACATACACACATACAACACATCAACTTGACTCTTAAGAAAACAGACAGCTGTTCTCTCTCGCTTTGTCCCAAATCAAAACCGTGGGCCGCCCCATCCCCAGCCTGGCTACTCATCATTTTCCGCGTTGGCCTTTGTACTTATTTTATCTATATCTATATATATATATACCCACTTTACTTCCCATATTAAAAAATCTAACCACTTTGTTCACACTCTGTGCCCCAAAAGCAAAACTTAACTACTTCTCATCACTCTTGTACCAACACTTGAAACTCCACTGCCTACTACTCATACTCTACTATGGATTTGGAACAAATAATGGATATGTTTTCTGACCCACCTCCTAATGGGTCTGTTTTCTGGTCGTCCAACGACGTTCCAGAATCTTCTTCGACGTCAGATAGCGGCAGCGGTGCTCGTCCAGCTGCTCACTTTTCTGACGAGGAGGTTTTGTTGGCTTCGAGCTATCCGAAGAAGCGAGCAGGTAGGAAGAAATTCAGGGAGACTCGGCACCCGGTGTACCGAGGTGTGAGGCGGAGGAACTCCGGCAAGTGGGTCTGTGAAGTCCGCGAGCCTAATAAGAAGTCCAGGATATGGCTTGGGACGTTTCCCACTCCGGAGATGGCTGCTAGAGCTCACGACGTTGCTGCGATTGCTTTCAGAGGTCGGCTGGCTTGTCTCAATTTCGCTGACTCGGCTTGGAATCTGCCCATTCCGGCTTCTTTACAGCCCAAGGATATTCAGAAGGCAGCGGCGGAGGCGGCGGAAGCTTTTCGGCCATCTTTGGAGGAGTTAGAGGATGTTTCTGGTGACGTGGCAAAGCCAGAGGAGGAGACAGTGGTGACGGCAAGGCCGGAGGAAATTTTCTACATGGACGAGGAAGCGGTTTTCGGGATGCCGAGATTGCTTGCTAACATGGCGGAAGGGTTGCTCCTACCACCACCTCCACCTCCACCTCACTCTGCTGGAGGAGAATGGTACCAGGATGATGACGTGGCAGTTGGTGCTGACGTGGCACTCTGGAGCTTTTCCATTTAAAATATTTGAGTTGCTTTTGAGTACTTTAGTCATAGTGAGATTTTCCTAAACCGTACTTTAAATTTTTTGATGTAAGTACGGAAATTAGAAGTATATCTGTTATAAATAATTCTTATGAGTGAAAATAAGAAGCGATGGAAAAAGACATCAAAGAGATGTGTGCGATGGAGTAGTATCTATCATCATCATAAGCGTTCTGTTTGCAATAGATATTGAGTGCATGTGTATATGTGTAAAATTGTAAAAGTAGTTATAAATACAAACGAGATTTTGTCATAAAGGTACTGTTAAATAAACTTTTCCATATTTGGGGGAGAAGTTCCAATTATTGGTCAAGCAAGCCTCCAGTTTCGTAGTTTTCTTGGTCAAGTGAAGCTTGTTATTTATAATATATATAGTGATATATAAATTTAAAAATTAACTTTCTGCAATCATTGCGAGTTATTAGGATTATAAATTTTCATTCAGTCACCATTGTCAGTGTTGTATGATGTGAGAATTTCAAAATGTAAAATTAATGGTGTGTTTGGTTGGGAGATTTGAGAAGAGATTTGGAAAGGGACAGGGAAAAAGTGTGTGAAACTATGTGAAATATATACATATTTTATTCACATTTCACCTACTTTTTTCATTTCTCTTTCCAAATCCCTTCCCAAATCCCCCAATCAAACACAGCATAAGACAACATTGGAACAAAAATTCAAAGACATAAATTTTAACTCCCAGCAATACTAGGTATCATGAAAAAATTTTCATGAAAATGATCATGAAAGATTTATGACCCTTGGATTATACTTAAAATAAAACACCACACATTAATCAAGGTAATCTAAGAGTCATAAATCTTTCATGATCATTTTCATGAAAGTTTTTTCATGATCCCTAACTTTTCTCTTTAACTCCAACGATCTTTGTTTTTGGAATAAGAGATGCTTTATTTGGTTAATTAGAATGAGATGGAATAGAATTGAATGGAGCGATCATTCATTAGGTTTTTTGATAGAATAATCATTTCTTTACAGTGGTGAATAACAATTCCATTTACAATGTAATTTTATTTTTTTTATTCAACAAAAAATAAGAATGAATATTTTGATAGAATGATCATTTCGTTTCATTACAATGAACCAAACATTACCGAACAGTTAACTACATTCTAGAAAGATATAAATTGCAACAAAAGTAGGATTGGTTTGGGTAAAATGGTGTTGGGAAGAAGATAACAGTGCAATAAGTTCTTCATAATGCTCACATCCCTACAGATATCAAAGCAAATTGTTTATTTATCTTTGCATATCTTTCTAACACTGTGAAATGTCCAAGTAGAATTGAGCATGTCCACAAGTATGTTTAGCAAGAGTATTTCTATATTATGTCCGGTAAGAGAATTTGTATCGACTATAGTTCATATTTATGAGGAAATTTGAAGCATTACAAAATCACTATTCTAATAAAAGAATAATGTTAGAGACTCCAAAAATTCTATCCAAAGTTCTACCAAATGTCTCGAGTGTGAGACTCACACAATGTACATCTCATGTGAGTCCCACACCTATATGAGATATTTAGTAAAATTTTTGGAATCTCTGACATTTTTGCGAATAAAAATTAGAACAATTGTCTCCACATTTAACGACTGACAAAAACTTCAATCACCATGAATACAATTTTCAACCGCTTTGCAATTTTACTTAGCCCATGAATTACATATAGAAGTTTGAGGTTCAATTATCATTTTTTGATGCTTCTACTGCAATCTCCCGTTCGAGATGCTTGGTAGCTTGTTTAAAAGACAAAAGTTCATGCATGAGTGTGGAATGCTTTGCTACATTCTCTTCATGAATATGGGATGGAACCTTCTCTCGTTTGCCAGAAGTATCCGTCGTCTTTGTTAGGCTATCTCATTGTCCATAAAATTACAAACTCAATTATTCCATCAAATGAATGGAGACAAACAAGGAAAGACTATCAAAGTAACATTTATGCTTCAAATTGTGTCATAACTACAATAAAATTGACTTTTTACGGCACCACATCAACGGCATACAATAAATGCACGACGTAGTTTCTTATTTTTACGACTTGCTTTTTTTATACGTCGTAAATACTTTTCCAACCACGACATGTCTATTGTGTAGGCCGTGGATGGTAATAATGATAATTTTTTACGACTTGTAATGCACGCCGTAAATAATAAACCTTTCAACGACGTGCATATGGCGTGTCGTTAATACATCAATTATACATGATGCACATACGCCAGCCGTGAAAACTGAATACTTTTCACGGCGCACAAAACGCCAACCGTTAAAAGTATTGCCTTTTTACGACGCACACAACGCCTGTCATTAAAAGTATTGCAATTTTTATGACGAACAATGTATGTCATAAATTGTATGATCAAAAACAAAGGAGCGCCAAAATAAAATTTCTGGCGCTAATTCACAAAAAAAACAAAAAAAACAAAAAATAAAAAACAAAAAAATTATTTGGCAAAAAAAATATATACATCAACTGTTTGGGCTTCTAATAGATTCTAATCGTCAGACACTGGCTCGAAAGGAATCCATCGCCGACAGCGGCATCCATCGCCGTTTCCCTCATCATCTCTTTGCTCACTTTCACTTCCATTTTCTAACTCGTCTCTTTGCAGCTTCGATTAGCAAAACGACGTTAACGACTCCACTTAACATCGTCGGGCACAGGGAGGAAGATAAGGGCAGGTACACAATCATACTCTTCTCTTCTCTCTCTCTCTTCTCTCTCTCTCTCTCTCTCTCTCTCTCTCTTTCTCTCAGATTTGCCCTAAACACATCTTATTTGGGGCGTATCTCTCTCTCTCTCAGATTTGCCCTAAACACACCCTCAGATTTGCCCTAAACACATCTTATTTGGGGCGTCTCTCTCTCTCTCTCTCAGATTTGCGAAGGAGATTAAGTCAGGCCGAGTCGAGTTGTAGAGTTATTCTGACGAGTCGTCGCTCGGGTGGAAGGCCGAGTCGAAGAGTAGTCAAACCTCGTTTGGGTCGGCAGCAAAGACAAAGCACGGTGAGGTCGAGAGGAAGAAAGGAACTCCGTGGACAGAAAAAGAACACAGATACATTTTCTGGGTTGTTTAGATTCTTTTCTTGGCTACGAAACAGAGTTAGCACTTGCGGAAAATTAAACTAAGCTTCAAGTGCTGCTCCATCATTTGTTTATTTATTGATTTGATTGTTTATAATATCTTGTGACTGGAATTTCTTTGATGAGGAATTACATTGCAAAAACACACCCTATTACGAGGTTAGTGTCATTTTTTGCCAGGAAGGTTGAGGCAAAGTTTCCCAACTATTGCGTTCTTTTGTTAAGAATTTATTTTGAGGCAAAGCTTCTATCAAATTTATTGTAGTTAGAAAGTACGACACGGTAGGAATGTAAAGTAGAGAGAGAGTTATAACAGGCAACATTGGTCCCAAAGTATGCATGCACTCTGCTATTTATCTGGATTTGAAGAAGAGCAACAAGGAGAAATCTGAGAAGCTTGAGAGCTTGACATAATGATGGTGAAAAAAGATTAACACATAATGCTTACTCTTTTTTAAAATAGAGCCTTGAATTAAGACTTATAGAAGAAGCAAATTTGTTACCGAGTGTCTGAAGGGTTGCTGAAAAGTCTATTGGAAGTATGTATTAAGAATTTTGGAAGAGTTCATCATATCTGTTTTATGCTCTTTCTTTCCATCTTAATGCATTTGAATCTGAGATGCATGTACTGATTAATCTATGACTATAACCTAGTCACGATGGTCAAGAAATATTGTATATAGAACTTAATGCCCCACATTAATTGTAATCATAGCTTGTGAAATCTTCAGCTGGTGTCATTTGCATTCTCTTTCCCTTTTAGATGAGATTTTATGTTATTTTTATAATTGTGCTGTTCTTTCATTAAATATAGGAAATTATTTTTATGTAGTTGTTATCCAGATTACCTAGAGTACTGTGTGACTGTCTAATATATATGAAGGAAATAGATGCTTCAAAATTGTTTATCTTGCTGACCCTCCACACATTACCATTTGTAGATATAGATGACAAGTAAAGGGTTGTAATTGAAGTAGCCACTAACTACATGATTTCCATCTGCCGGACCTCTGAAAGAGTTCATTACTGTATTTCATATAGATTCTTTTATCTGAATTGATACATGAAATGTCATATTTGTTAAACGTTATATTTGAATGCTAACTTTCATGTGAAGTAGCAATGGAATTATTAACTATAGTACTCATTTCCATGTCTTATCTATGTTGTTATACATCTATTTTTCCTTGCACCATAATTTTATATTTTTTTTTTATTTTTTATTTTTGCCTTTGTACTAATGTAAAAACAATCCGTATTATCTTACTATATGTGGAAAGATAGATACACTTTAATTTCCTATTGCTTCATTGGTTTCTTCTAACACTAATTTGATCTCTTAGAATTTCCAGTTTTTTGGAATTCTAAATGATTGCAAATCATTGAATTTGCTTCCTTGTCATCTATTCTTGACCATGTTTCTTTGGCTAATAACTCTCTTGATAAAATCCAGAATGTTTTCTTGTGAGTCTTTTTTTGATAAATTCATTGATGTTTACTTAATTTGTCACTGGAAAGAGAGTTGAGCTCCACTGCTCATAATCTACAAGCCATTCAAATAAAATAAAATAAATAAATGCTCATGAGCTGCTGGAAAAATGACGAACATGTCCATAAGAAACACTTTAATCTCCAAAGTTGGTGCAAGCATCGTCAACCTTTGGTTTTATTGGATGTTATCAGCTCTATTTGGTGTAAAGTTCTGAATCAGATTAAATGTTTATATTGTACTTATTAAAGTTTGTTTCCTTTTGGAGGGATTTTTAAAGCTTTGTTTAGTTTCTTCATAAATCGTTATGTGCTAGTTGGATAAGCTGTGATCTTATATTTGATTGAATCAATCTTAGTTCATCCATTGTGTAAGCCTCCCTTACCTGCTCTCATTGCTGATATTTGGTTTAGGTTTGGATATAATTAGACCTGGCTTAAACTGAGTCCTGTCCTTGAGTTTTTAGCAACTTTTTTGTAAGCTTAGAATAACTTTGGAAGCTTTAAAGTTTGATTGATTATGATATAACTTGGAATAAGAGTTAGTGGTTTGCCACATAAGATTGTGCGAATTGAATCAAAATTTCCCTATACACTCTAATGAGATGGGCAATTTTTCTTCACTCAGGCTCCAAGTCATTGGAACATTCATATGCATAGCTTGTATGATAGTAGTCCAGTTTTTCTGGTATTATCCCAGGTTTCTTGGATGATAGATTTCTTGGGCGATATGTCAGGAGGGGATATCTATGTCTTGTATTGATAGATTTATGAAGATTGTTCATTAAGTTCTTCTGAGACCAGTTTCTAATCATTGATCATCTAGTTGTGTACTTGAGTTTCTTGATTGAATTGTTTTTTGTGTTTCCCTCTTTTGATTATGTGTTTTATTAAGAACTACCCTAAATTGGATGATGACGAATATGCTGTTTGGCTTTGGGCCACCTCTGTGATGTACACCTCTGTGATGTATCATAAAACTTCTATACATGGTGTTTCCCTCAATTGTAAGTCTCCTTTGCAACTTTTTAGATGTTCCCTAGCATTTTTCACCTTTGTAGAACAAATGAGGTGAGTGGTCAGACTCTGTCATTTTTTGATTATAGGAAATTGCTGCTACGGATTATTTAGAAAACTAGATTCAGTCTGGGGTCTGTTAGTCCTCTAGTGTGCTAAACTGAAAATTGTGATTGATTTCAAATTCTGATTTTGAACTAGACCTGCTATTCCAATATGTTGTGATAAAATGTGAGGCATGTGCTAATATGTTCTCTATATACTAAAAGTTGAGATATAAAAACCCATTTTAAATCATTTTGCTTCCCCATTCCAAACTTTTCAAACATGAAGAGGAAATGAAAAAAGAAAGAACAGCAGGAGCAGGACACAGGATGAGGATCATGACCACTTATTTTTCAGATGTTCCTATTCTTCTAGTGTGCTTGGCCCTTTAGTTTACAAATGTAATATGAATTGGCCAGTTTTGAATTGGAGCAGTTGTGTGGAATGGCTATCTGGGCACTTTGCTGGCCAGTCTTTGGCCACTACTATTAAGAAACTAATGTTTAACTGCACTGTTTATTGTATTTGGCAGGAAAGAAATTCAAGGATATTCTCATCTATGTGTACTCCTGCTAATATTGTTGTGAAAAAAGTTGAATCTCTGGTTCGATGCAGGCTGTTATCTATTAACAACTTCAAAGATGATGGGGCAAATGCTTGGTTTATGGATTCATGGCATCTCCCTCCTATAGTGTTAAGGGCTCATGCTCTTTGAGCTGACTGCTCTCTTACTCCTAGTATATATATCTCTGCTTGCTGTGTGTTTGGCTTCCCTCTTGCAGGTCTCCTGGAGCGATCTTTTGGAGCTACCCCACTTTTCCCTTTGATTGTATGGCTGAGCTGGTTCGCTCTTAGGGATGTTGTGGGTTGAGTGTTTGTGAGCCCTTACAATTAGTTTGTTTGATTGAGACTTTTGAGAGTGAATGTGAGCATATATATGAGTGTTTGACCTGTGTGAGATTTCATAATCCTATTATTTTGCTCATTATCTGTCTTTGCTGGTCTATTGTAGGGAAGAGGGTTGAGTTGGTGAGGCCTATATTTGAGGGTGCCTTTGTGGGTTGAGTGATGGTGAGCCCTATAGTTTTTTTTTTTTTTTCTAATGTTTTTGTTGCAGGTTGCCTAGCTGGTCCATTTTGTGAGGGAGTTTTATTGTTGTGGGTTGAGTGATTTAGTCTCATATATTGTTTTTGAGTGTTGTTGCATCTTGAGGGTTGAGCTGGTGAGGCCTATATTTGTGGTTGCCTTTGTGGGTTGAGTGATGGTGAGACCCTATAGTTTTTTTTCTAATGTTTTTTGTTGCAGGTTGCCAAGCTGGTCCATTTTGTGAGGGAGTTTTATTGTTGTGGGTTGAGTGATTTAGCCTCATATATTGTTTTAGAGTGCTGTGTGTTGTATCTTGAGGGTTGAGTGATTGAGGACTATATCTGGTTCGTGTTTTGTCTTCCCAATCCTCTACTTTCTGAATCTGTTCAACCTCTCCACCTTCTAAATTATGTGGAGGCTGAACAGGTATCTGTTAGTATGTGTGATCATCTAAAATCTTGGGTGATTCTTTTGCGGGATCTTGCTATGTTTTTTTTTAGTATTGATGTTGCTCTTTTTTCTGCTGGTGTGGTACTGCTGTGCTTGATCTAGTTCATGCTGTGGATCTCTGGATTTGTTGTTTGCCATCACTTTGTTTGTGGTCTCTGCTGTGGCTGGATTCCTTGCTGCATGGTCTATTGTTGCTGTTTTCCAAGCAGCAGTAATGTCTGCTGTTGCTGTTTCTGTTTGCTTCGGTGATGCCTGCTGGTCTGGTTTTTTTTTTTTTTTCTGGTCTTCTGGGGCTGTCTTGATCCCAGTTTCTGTGCTGGCTGGTTTAAGTCCTTGTTTGAAGGGTGTGGCTGAGCTGCTGGTTTTGGTGCTTCAGTTGGGGTTTGGTTTGCGGGGGGCTTGTCCCTGCTGCCTCTATTTTTTGTTTGTTGTTTTGTTTCTTTTTCTCTGTTTGCTATGTCTAGCTTGTTCGTTTTTGGGATCATTTCTGTCTGGGCTCTTGTGTAGTTTTTTTTTTTTTTGGGTGGTCTTTTGTTGCTTTTTAGCTGCCTGAGTATGCCTCTTGCAAATCTTTATATTTCTCTGTTTTATTTTATAACTTACTTACCCAAAAAAAAAAAAAAAAGGACACAGACAAAGAGGCAATGTAAAATCAGCCAAAACTCATTACCCCAGATGAACAAACTGTCCTGAAGAACGTGTGTACACCTATCAGGCAATTTCTGTTGGTTCCTTTGTTGGTTCCTTTCAAATCTGACCTTGATAGTTCATTTATCACATTGGTAGGAAATCAATGAATCAAGAGCAATTTCAGATGCATTCATCTTTGAAGCAGTTTATATATATGAATGAATCATTCATTAATTTCTGTTGTTTCTTGCTTTAATAGAAAAAGTATAAGGAACAGCTAATGGTTATCTCAGAATACGTGAGCAGAATTGAGGTATCTAAGAATTGACATTATTATCTTTTCAATTCCACTAGATTATGTTTCAAATGCTTCATATGATAGTGCAAGTTCTGAATGATTTATTTCATGTTGTGCACTTTCTTAAATAGTTGCAGTAAGGTTGCTGATACATTAAATTTTTTGAATTTAAAATATGTAGATCAAATTCATTTTGAGGTGTGGGTCATATGACATGAGATTTAAATCTTCGCCACATATTTAAATTCTGAACAATTTTTTAGATCTTTTTTGATAGCTTAAGAAAGGACTCTTTGCTTATAGTAAAACTGTAAGAGTAGTCTGAACTTTCTAATGAAATATAAAGAAACTGCTTTTTGAGTGATAGTGTTAACACACATGCTATGATATTGGTGATGATTGGACTTCCAGATAATCTGCAATATGTGTTTTTCTTTTGTGTGCAATACAACTGACTCTTTCACCAATTGGGAAATCAATCTTTTAGCCTCTAAATCTTTAGTGATGAGTGATGATGATAATTAGTTTAGTCCATTATTTGTAGGTTGGTATGTTTCATATATGGGGCAGATTCCTATACAAATTAAGATATGGTTTAAAAAACTTATAATTTATGCTATGCCTGTTGATGTATGGTATAGGAGAGTTGCACATCGTATTATTTTTGACATATAAACATACATAGAATCAAAATCATTATGACATGGATCATGATGAAGATGTTAATATGCCTATAGCATGGCATTTATGTACTATGGCCTCAAGAAGAGATAAAAAAGCTGAAGTCCAAGGTGGAAGAAGAAGAAACAAAGTTGGACTCATCAGCATTAATGGTGGCGACAGAGTGTTGTACTGAAAAAGAGAAAAAGAAAGTGGGAGACAATGGCAAACAACAATGGGAACAGAAGGAGCTGATAATCAGAGCCAAACAAGCACAGCACAGAAAGGACAGCAGCAGAGGAAAAAGCAGCAAAGATACAGAGGTTGAAGAGTGGGTTTAGGATCTGCAAACCCCAGAGGACTTTCCTTTGGCCAAACATGGTCAGCAACAACAACAAAAACAGCAACACCAATACCAGCATGTTGTCTTCTTCTCAGGTTGTGGTCCAGGTTGAAGATCTTTTAGTGGTCCAGATTTTTCAATTAAAACTTGTAGGAACCAAACGAAGATGCAACGAGCAAGAAAAATTTCATAGAGAAACTCAGTAGCTTTTTCTAATTCTTTTTTTTTTTTTCTTTTCTTTTCTAATTTTATGAAAAGAACTACATAGTCCATAGACTTCTATTAAGTTTAGGAGTAATTACAGTTTAAGGTAAGGATTGTTATTACTTTATTATTGAGTTGCTCAATAATAGGATGCATTTGAGGATTGTTATTACTTTAAGGACTACTATAAAATTTAACTGTTTTTTACTTTGGTGCTTCCCATCTTAGATATAAGGATATTTCACAAAGTTTGTAAAAATAAAAAATTGGTTAATACTTGTAGGAGCCAAGCAAAGGGGCAAATGGACACTCACATTGCTCAAACTATAGAGTTCTTTTTCTTTTTGCGATCTTAATTTTCTACTAACTTTCTGGTACCCAAGTGATAGTTTTTTTTCTTTTTGTTTGTGTCTAAACTTCTATGCCATGTGAGTTATACATTTTCTCATGTTCTCTTTTGCATTCCCAATGGCTATATATATGTCTTGTTTTCCTTTGATAATAATCTAGAATAGAAATTGTATCCCTTAGCCTTTTTGTAACTTTGCTGATAGTTGTGAAGTTTCTATTATATAATTGTGCTTTGAAGCAAGCTTTTCAGTTGGCTAATGTTTCAATTCTTCTGGTTAAACTCACCATTTTTCTCGTACATTATTTATTTATTCAAAGCTAATCTTCTTTTCAAAGAAGCATGGTCCTTGATCCATCCAAATTTCTACTTAACCAATGCCATAGGTTTTAAGCCTTCGGGCTTATGATAGTGTTGCAGCAGATGTCTGATCATGTGGAGTCATCCTTTATGTTTTGATGGCTGGATATTTTCCATTTGATAACATAGACCTTCTAACCTTGTACAAAAAGGTTACTTGCTCTTATTCTTTTACATGCAATGTTGCTCTCTCTAGTTGAATTAATTTCAGTGTGTGAACACATTGCTCAACTGATCATAGAAAAAAAATATTATATTTGACAGATTGAGATAAGTCCAGTTATCTCCATCCTAAACAAAACCCACCTTAGCTTCCATAACTATTGCTTAATCTTTTGTTGTTCTTTAACTTGTTCTTGATCGTTAAGAAATTAGAACATGGTCAAAGCAATTCTTTTCAACTTAGAAAGTAAAGTTCTAGACAAGTTATTCTTTTCAATTGGAGGAAGAGACATGTAAACTTATATGTTAGGTATTATGGAGCTTAGAATGCATTGTTTGGTCGTTGAGAATCTAGGGAAAATATGAGGAAAATCGGGAATTACTAGTCTTTAGGTGGGTTGGAATTTTTTGGATCCTAAATGAAGTATAATTTGCTCCTATATTGTTAGTTTAAATAGATTTATCTCATCTCATGCTTATGTTTCTTGTATAATTGTATTGTTTACTTCAATAGGTCAGATCACCATATTTCTATATACTAATAATTCAATAGTTGCACATCCTGGGTTCTTCACAATCTATTGAATATGGCTTCTGCTAAATGCTAATAGCGAGAGCTTAAACTATTTTCTCCTTTTCATCTTCCTTGGAGAGCAGATAGAATGGTTTTATTGGTTTGTATTGCAATCTAGATATTTGCTTGTCTGGTGTTTGACTAGACTGTGCATTATTGTTTTGTGCCTTTAGGTACAACAGTAGCACTTTAAATCTTTCGGGTTTCTATTTTTATGGCTATGAAAATCGTGGCAGAGAAGTGTTTCTATTGGATATTTATTTCTTGGTGGTGATGTGAGTTTAGGGTGCATTGCGAAGAAAGTGGTGAAGAAAGCTCGGAGATGGAATCGGACGTATGCACTGAAGTGCCACATATCACATGAAGTGAACCATTTACATGAGGGGCTCAAGCATGTAAGTGCTATTGCTGAACTGATGTAAGGCTTCTCCTTCTTTGGGCCATAGTGCGATTTACATTAAAGATTCACGTATCACTAGCTTGCCAAGGTAAAAACTGGCTTTAACTTTACTTGATTGTTGGCTTGAAACACGAAGCATTAGGTCTCAAATAGTACTTGATTTGTTTATTATTTTATTATTTTTTATTTTTGTTTCCCTCCCCCCAAATAAACAGGTACGTGACCATTCAGTTTGTGCTGTTTTTTGGAAAAGGGAATCAAATCAGAAGGCCAAGATTTTGTGGGTAACTTCAGTTTTCAACATGCTCATATTTTTTAAGGAGAATGCATCCCTGCACTGTACCCCTGTTTACTATGGCATGGTTAGGTCTTATCTGGTGAAGTTGGTGGTCAAGCTCCTAGGAGGACAAAAACCTTGACACTAAGAGAAGTCCTTGGTAAAAGCTTAAATGCTTGGATAATGGGTGGTCTATCAATCTAAGTTCATGCAACTTGGGCCTGTGACCACCTCTCGGGTGCTTCATTGTAAAATAAATGTACTGTATTCTTTGAATTTGGCCAGGAAAACTTTATAGATATTTTGATCATACTTTTGTATGCCCTTTTAATGATATTCTTTTTGGACGGTTTTGAAGTCGATGATAATTTTTGATGTTTAGAAATATAGTTTTTGGATGGTTTGGAATGCACAGACAGTTTTTGGATGTTTGAAATTTATGTTTAGTTTTTTTGATATTTGAAATAATATTTTAGTGGTTGATTGATATTTTGTAATGTTTGTTTATAATATTTGTTAGATTGTACAAAATTGGTTAAATAGAATTTGTTGATTTTTTTTTTTTTTAAAACTGCATATTCTACGGCAGGCATAATAAGTCGTTGTATTACATATTTTGTGACGCACAAACAGCGTCGTTATTTCTCACCAATTAACGGCGTGCAAAAGTAGTCGTAGAAAAAGTAATAACGACGCACAAAATCTACCGTTAAATAGTTTTTAACGGCGTACTATAGCATGTCGTAGAAAAAGTAACAACGACGCACAAAATTTATCGTTAAATAGTTTTTAACGGTGTACTATGGCATGTCGTAGAAAAAGTAACAATAACACACAAAATTTGTCGTGAAATAGTTTTTAATGGCGTACAAAGCATGTCGTTGAAAGTGAATGACTTTCCATGACTGGTCATAATATGACGCGCACTGCACGTCGTAAAAACGTCATAAAAAGGTTTTTACGACATGCATTGCGTGCCGTAAAAACCCTTTTTTGTTGTAGTGCATTCTGATATATGGTACAATCAATCAATAAATCCCTTCAAAGTTCAAAGGATGCCCATTGCCCAACATTGACCAAATATGAGCTTAAGTCCCCCCCCCCCCCCCCCAAAAAAAAAAAAAAAAAAGCTCACTACATTAATGTTTTGGCAGACTGGATTAGATAGTGCATTGTTGTGAGATTACACTTGCTTAAGATGAAGTGGCCAGATTGCATTGGTATAATTCAAAGAAATGCTAAACGTATGCTTACAAGTTGTTACTTGAGCAGAAAGGAGGCAGAACTAGTGTATCACTCAATTCATTGCGAGGAGGGTGGCTAGGAATAAATTCTCAGTGTGTTTAAGAAAGATAAAGTCATTCAAGATGTGGAGGAGAGCAAGCCCAAAGATCAAAAAGCAATTCTTGAGTCTCTTAGGGTCATTTGGATATTGTAATTAGGAAAGAACTAATCCATCCCTTAAGACCTTCACGGACTTTGCAAATAACACAAATAATAATGGTGAATATGGATAGTGTATAATTGAGATTATGTTAAGTTGGCTTGAGGTACTAGGAAAAAAATCAAAAACTTGCACGGAATATGGATCAATTTCTTTACAGCTGGCAACCAATAAAGAGGAGGTGGTGAGATGGTTCTTTTACAGACCACTAGTAAACACACAACCTAGAGATTCTCTTCAGATGATAGAAACTGAAATGTGATTTTGAAATAAACATTGTGTTCCTTAAATTCTAAATTTGAAATAGAAATTGAAAATTGAAACTTGCTCTATATAATTATATATATCATTAGCATCATGATCACATCCATTGTATGTGTATGTGCTAAAATTTGACCTGACCACACACGATTAATAATATCTTCTTCTCCTAGCTTCCGAAAACAAAGTCGAAGAGTACGTGTACTAGATGGAATCAGCACCTATAAACACGGAAAGACAAGTAACAAACTCATTGGTTTGTCCACCCGGGGATATTCTGGCGATCAAATCAGTAATTTTATTTCACTAGATAATCAAATAAGATCACAACTCAAACAATAACTCACAAGTTAAAACATACCTCTAACCTACGGAGGTGTCTGCTTTATATAACAACATGTGCCCTCATCATCCTAAAAGTCTTACTTCAATAGGATTCTTATTCTTCACTTGGATAACACTTATCTTGGACTCATCTCTCTATTTGGATTACGATACACCTCTCACAAAGTCCTAATTCATCTAATCTTGGAGTCTGTAATTATCTAGGACTCTAGTCCTTCTCTGAATATCTTGGATTCCATTGTGATCACATCACACCTTGGCTAATCAACGCCACCCACATGTAACCTTGGCTAACAATTTAGGTTACGTAGACAACTCAAAAATTATGTCCCCACAGTATGAATCATATTACTTGAGTAAGAAATTTTTTATTGGACAATTGTTCACACTGTTGTTATTTAAATCTTTTCGTGATTGGATACAGACCACCTCGATTATTCTTTGATGAGATGTCTAGCTAACATGCTCTTTTTTATTATGATTGCCCTTGGAACCTTATTTTTTATGGTCCCATGTCTTGTTTTGTAAGTACAACTCTCTCTTTTGTTATTGTAAACCCGTGATGCATCCTTCTGTGTAGAACATGTTATTATTTTGTAATTTACATGTTATATATTCATGTCATAATTTGAATGAATTATGTGAGTTGATTAAGATCAGAGTGGCTCTTTGGTTAAAGCCAAGATTTAAGGATGATCATTTTATAGCTCAAGATTTCTTGATTAATTTTTTTGATCAGCAAAGAAAAAGGGAAACTTTTATTGATGAAATGAGCAAATACAAGCAACAATAAACATCAATAAAAGAGGGAAGTGCAAAACATCATAGCCAAGACTCCACAATCCCAATTAGCTTGGCACTAAGGAGGAAGCACAATCATCTGTTAGCACTAAACCTAACAATTGGCGAGATGCCAATCCAAAACAGAGAAACTAAACAAGAGACAGTATGGGGAAGTTGTTTGGAAATACTCTTCAGATCCTGGGGGCCGCTCGCGATCCTCAGATTATCACCTAAAAAGAAATGAACACTTCGGTCGGGGGTGCCAGAATTAGCACTCCGACGGACAAGTTATTCTCTACTCTCTCTGGATTACTTGTATTTTAAGTTAAGTATACTAGTTCTCACATACCTTTTTCTGACTGATGATCCTGTATTTATATTATTCTCTTTGGGCCCTAGGGCCAGGCCCATCCTTGATCCTTTACATGTACTTCTACTCAGCCTTTGTTCTACTGATTGGAAAGCCGATTACTTTATTCGGCTCTTCAATTGACTAGGATCAGTGCCGAATAAAGATTATGTCCCGGACTGGACTCGTCCATTCGTCCCTATTGATCCAATTAAATTTGGCTCCCACAATTGCCCCCCTCAAACACCCCACTAGCATCAGTTAGTCGGTGTGTTTGGCTTCGAGCCTGGAAAGTAAAAAATTTGGCGGTTAATCCTCCTCCCAATGTGTGTCAGAACGCGTACACGCTTTTTGGTCATTATAATGATTTCCCGCCCCTTCGTACACTGCCTCCATTTAATGCGATTTGAAATTGTCTCTTCGAATGTATGTTTTGAATACTCAGAAATATTTGGTTCGCCTTCTAGTGCAATTCCCTCACTTCGCGGCTTCTGCAACTCCTTGTTTCTCGTTTTCCCCTTCATCTCCTGTAAGTTTTCTTCTTCTTCACTTCCGATCCCACTTCCTTGTTTGCTTTTAGTTTCCCATAATCCTTGGGCTGTCCGAGATGGCAAAACATCTGAAGGAGCTCCTTTCAGCGGATCGAATCTCCGGCTTTCAACGCCATTTTTCCATCTCCGATGACGTCCATCTGTCACTTTTGGCAGATAGCACAACTGATATGGAGAGCGATGATGAAAGCATAATCGACTTTCCTCCCTGTCAATTGTTGAGGGCGGAGTCCGCTTTCCCCTTCACCCATTTTTTAGGGCCGTTCTCGATATTAGGGTCTAATCCCTTCCCAGCCCAACGTGAATTTTTTCCGCATCAGAATGGGGATTGTAGAGCTAAACCGGCGTCTTAGGATTAATTTAGGTATACCCGTCATTCGGCATTGTTATGTCTTAGCCAAATCTATTGGCCGACTAGGACGCTACTTTCTTAGAGCCAAGGATACTAATCATCACTTAGTGACTATGCTTGCCAGTTAGCAAGCGTGTCGATGACGTGATGGTCGTTGTCCGAGGCAATGGGAATTGGCGAGGGTAGATCACTAGACCCCGTGCCAAGGCGAAAAGGTGAACCAGGTGGCCGATTAGATCACTTTTGTTTCTGTTATTACAATATCTATATTCGGCACTATGTACATCTAATCGCCTTGTTTATGCAGGCAGCGACTTGAAGAGAGTGTCGGTTTCAAACGACAACGCTGTGCTTGCAGAAATTAAAACCGCGCTACAGTTCGTCAGCCGTCCAAACCTTCAAAAACAAGGGAGGGCGGCCCACATTCTTCTGCGGTATGAGCCGACTTACACGACATTTTCGGCGGCAGACAACATTCCAATCACGCGAGGTGACAACCATCTTACAGCCCTTATCTTCCCCAGCTTCAAGAACTTAAGGCAGATTGGTTTAGAAACATCCGATTCGGAATACGTAGAAGAACAAGCGGCTGAACCAATCGTCGAGGACCTAGACCAGTTGGCAGCGGAGGTTGACGAAGCTCTTAACTCGGCCTTTGAGGAAGCCGGACTCAACTTGTCCGACCCTCCGTCCACATCAGGCCAAGGAGACGCTTCCTTCGAAGATATTTTTACAAATTTGGGAGACCTTCCCGGCGATTATTCTGAGGGTATGGCTGGGGAAAATCTCACGCAGTTGGCACGAAAGAAAAACGCCGAACGCATGGCCGCCCGACGGAAAGCCGAGGCCATCCATTCTGGACCTGCCCCGACTAAATCTTTCGAACCTATTATTGTAGAAGAAACGGCTCAAGTTCATGTAGCCGAGACGGAGAAGGATACCGAACGACTGATTCCAGAAGATTGGGGAGAAAACGTACCACCGAGAGCGAGACCGGCTCTGAGGAGAACCCCGTTGATAAACGGCCACGCTTAGAGGAGTCGGGTATGGTTGCTCCTTTTGTTGTTGAACCAAAAATAAAAAACATGCCGATCTCCTCTGAAGCGTCGGCCTTGAAAGATCCAGTTGTGGCGTTGAGCTTGGCTGCCTCAGTCTCATTGCTGGCTGACAAGGCAACCTTTTGTGCGGAGCCGGATTTGGTAGCAATAGCATTAGCTGCCCAGTCGGCCCTTCTGGTATGTGACTTGATCCTAACTCCTTGTTTTGGTTTAGTTTGCAGAAGGTATTTCTTGGTATGTGACGATCCTAACTTGTTTTGCAGACGGTTGGAAGGATAGCCGAAATTGGCTGCCGCTAGCATGATGCCATTGAAAGAATTAATCGTTTGAAGTCGGAAGTCGAGGGTGAGAGGAGCAGGGCCGAGTTCGAGGCGGCGAGAGCCACAATGGAAAGTGCACGAGCCGAAGCTGAGAATGAGAGGGCGCGGACTACTGACCAGCTCAGATCCGATGCTGAGGAGAGGGCAAACGCGAGCGAGGAATCGCTCAAGTTAGCCAAGGAGGTGCTTGCCAAGCTGGAGGTCGAATTGGAAGATTCGAAGAAGGCTAAGGAAAAAGCCAACTCCGAGGCTTCCGCGGCGTTCGAGGCTGGAAAGAGCGCCGCCCTTGAAAACTATGTAGAAGAAGTCCCCAAATTCGAGAATTGGGGATTCAAACACGACTGACTCAAAGCCCTTGCTGCCGCTGGAGTGACATTTGCCATGCCAATTCCATACGAGCAAATGGACGTTGAGCCGCTTGAGTCTGATCCCAAGAATTGATTTGGGAGACATTCTAGTTTTGTTAGGTATTTTCAATGTATGTTCTTGTAAACATGTTTTGTTTTCTTAGTAGACATCTATTTGCTTAGGGTAATCTTCATGTATAAAATGATGACTATGCTGTATTCAATTTATGAATGAATATTTCCCTTGCCTTGCATTATTTCCTGTATTTAATTGTTGTTATCAATGAAGATTACTGTTTTGTTTTTGCTATTTTGGGTAAAACTATTGTTGTCTGTTGCGCGGTAGCTAAACGTTCGTGTACACTTGCCGATTAGATAACTAAGGGTTAATAAATGTGATCAGATTAATAAATGTGATCTTGCCGAATATCATTAGTTCATGGAGTGGCTACGGCACAAATCGATCGGCATCGGGCTTAGGTATTTGGCCAATCAGATTAATAAATCTGCCCTTGCCCCAGCCAATGTTGAACTCCGAAAGCCGAATATCATTAGTTCATGGGATGGCTGCGGCATAAATCGATCGGCATCGGGCTTAGGTATTTGGCCGATCAGATTAATAAATCTGCCCTTGCCCCAGCCAATGTATGAACCTTGAAAGCCAAATATCATTAGTTCATGGGATGGCTACGGCATAAATCGATCGGCATCGAGCTTCGGTATTTGGCCGATCAGATTAATAAATTGCCCTTGCCCCAGCCAATGTATGAACTCCGAAAGCCGAATATCATTAGTTCATGGGATGGCTACGGCATAAATAGATCGGCATCGGGCTTAGGTATTTGGTTGATCAGATTAATAAATCTGCCCTTACCCCAGCCAATGTTCGAACTCCGAAAGCCGAATATCATTAGTTCATGAAGTGGCTGTGGCACAAATCGATCGGCATCGGGCTTAGGTATTTGGCTGATCAGGTTAATAAATCTGCCCTTCCCCCAGCCAATGTATGAACTCCGAAAGCCGAATATATCTTCTAGATCATAATGTATTGACAATGCCGAATATCGGGATGAATCAACAATGCCGAATAGCGGTGGTTGCAGGAGTGCACACATTGATAAGGTCGCCTTGTGAGTGGGGTGCACTCCTAAGTGATTAAAAAGGGGGTTTCCATTTGAGAGATTCCATTTGAGTTTCATAAAGCTACTCGATTCTGCTCGTCCTTCGTGCCCGGAAAAGTGTGAATGTCAACCAGACTTTTCTTTAATAGTAAGGGAGAGGGCAGAACTTTGGCGGATCTGGACTCATCAATGAATCGAGGTGGCGAGCCTCCCCGTACGGGAGGTAGGGCATCTACAGAGCACGAGAGGCACCACTCTCCGCGTCGACAAAGCAGGTCACCAAGGAAGGAGAAGCGCCAGCGGGGGAGCTCCCCTCGTTTGCGAAGTGAGGCCAGTGGACCACCATACCCCTTGAGCTTTTCTGTTTTCATTGGGAACAAACCGATGACAGAGGCATATTCCATCATCCGTGACCCGAACGTGGCGGTCGAATTTGCGCGACAGATTTTTCCGCCAGAAGTTCAGCAGTCGATGGTTGGTCGACCTGACTTCGAGGTGTTTCGAGAGGGCGTTCATGGGACAGTGAAAGGGCTGTACACCGCCTATGAAATCGGCATGCGCCTTCGTGCTGCGAGACGAGAAATAGAGAAGAAGGATGAACGCATTCGAAATTTGGAAGCTCGCGCGGAAGCGGCTAAGCGCGAGCTAAGGAAGGTCAAGGTTGGTCAGACACAACCAGCCGGACAAGCTAACCCAGTTGTGGAAGAAAGGGTGACCCAGCGCCTTATCAGTAATGCAATTGCCGATCGTGATACGGCGAGCATGTTGCCATAGAGTCCAAGAAGGGGAGGGCTTATGAAAAAGGCTTCCATGAAGGCCGGAAAGTAAGGATAGAGAAGAACAAGGAAAAGCTCGCCGATGAAGTTTGCCGATGTGAAAATCGTGGATTTAAGCACGGTTGGATCAAGGCACTTCAAGCCTCAGAGGCTCTCCGAGCAGCGGGCGTTGATTCGGCGTTACCGCTGTACCAACGTGATCATTTCCCCTTTTCCGCCTTTGAAGTCGAGAAGAGTGACGATGAGGGAGACGCCGGATAAAAGTAGACATTGTAATGTTCAAAGTAGACATTGTAGACCTTGCAATGCAAAATTATGTAATTATTGACTAATTGAATAATAGTACATTTTTTACTTCAAGTGTTTTCAAGTGTTAGCGTACTTTCTAATTATATTAGTACACTGCATTTTACTTTGAATGTTTGCATGTTTCAGCCTACGTTTATACGGCATGTTTCACCACGTGTTTATACGGCTGGCCCCATTTGTTTTTAAATGTTTACATGTTTTAGCCTTCGATTATACGGCTTGCCCCATTTCATTTTGAATGCTTACATGTTTTAGCCTTCGATTATATGGCTTGCCCCATTTCATTTTGAATGCCAATCATGCACTAATGGGGTTCCGAATCTGGAGACTTGGCCAATCGTGATATCCACGAAGGGCGCTCCGAATCTAGAGGCTTGATCGGCTGAAAGGTGTCATGCACCAATGGGGCTACGAATCCAGAGACTTGACGGGCCCAAAGGTGTCATGCACCAATGGGGCTCCGAATCCGGAGTCTTGGCCAATCATGATATCCACGAAGGGCGCTCCGAATTCGGAGGCTTAATCAGCCCAAAGATGTCATGCACCATTGGAGCTCCGAATCCGGAGACTTAGTTTGGCCAATCGTGATATCCACGAAGGGCGCTCCGAATCCGGAGGCTTAATCAGCCCAAAGATGTCATGCACCAATGGGGCTCCGAATCCGGAGGCTTAACCGGCCCAAAGGTGTCATGCACCAATGGGGCTCCGAATCCGGAGTCTTGGCCAATTGTGATATCCACGAAGGGCGCTCCGAATCTGGAGGCTTGATCGGCCCAAAGATGTCATGCACTAATGGGGCTCCGAATCCGGAGACTTAGTTTGGCCAATCGTGATATCTACGAAGGGTGCTCCGAATCCGGAGGCTTAATTTGGCCAATCGTGATATCCACGAAGGGCGCTCCGAATCCGGAGGCTTAATCGGCCCAAAGATGTCATGCACCAATGGGGCTCCGAATCCGGAGACTTAGTTTGGCCAATCATGATATCCACGAAGGGCGCTCCGAATCCGGAGACTTAGTTTGGCCAATCGTGATATCCACGAAGGGCGTTCCGAATCCGGAGACTTTTGAACTAAATTGCGTGAAAAGGAAACCAGAAACTTTGCATTGCAAAAGTGAAATATGTACATGGCGAACCATTCAAAACTAGTATCATTTCCCACAAGTCGGGTTTAATGATAGAATTTACGCAAGTGCGTTGAGTTCCAAGGCCATGGCAGGCTCCTTTCAGACATGTCTCTGAGCCGATATGCCCCTACTCCCGCGATCGAATCGACCTGATAGGGACTGTCCCAGTTAGGACCCAATTTTCCATCAGCCGGTTTCCTGGCAGCTGGGTGTAGACGCGCCCGAACGTCCCGAGAAAATCCCGTTTTGTTCATTGGGCTCACTACAGTTCGGACTCAATGTCACGGTTCTTAATCTGATCTTGCAAAGTGCAATGCGAGATTGATAAATCACCAAAGAGTCCAAATCCGGCAAATCGTTTTGAAAAACTGATTTTTAGAAAGAAGTGCCAAACATGGACTGCTTTTCCAGATACAGAGTCGCCACTTAAATATTTTATTTTTTGGGAAATTTAGGAAACCCTGACTCGTGCCTAAGGCCACGTGTCCGTCATCACCAAAGTTGCATCGGCTCGGGAACTTGGGTACGAGAGGGGAAGGTCATGCAATGAGCACCCCCGCTTGCCCGATCAAAGATCGGCCTTTACTAAGATGATACCTTGTTTTTGAAAACACATATGCTCTTATTCCGGTTATTTAACCTAGAATTACTATGTGATGCGCACAGCATACAAGTATAGACTGGATCACCTAAGTTGGAACAAAACATCTCATGTTCGTTTTTGAAAGCGGTTTGCTACTCGCAAGTAGGCTAAAATGCGGATTTTGCCACCCTCAAGTGGGCTTAGAAAACATGGTGATTTACCACTCTCAAGTGGGCTTAAAACTCGCAATTAATGAATTGTTCCAATTCAAGTAATCCAACCTTCACCCACATGCATTCAGGTAATTATATCACATAAGCAGTTAGCCTCATGGCAAGCATGCTATTATGACAGTCACTCACACACATGCAAGGATGCTAAAGCATAAACACTTACCGAGTACTCCGAGCCAAAACAAAAGCTATGTTAGAAATCAATGCATGATCCTAGCTATGTCAAGAATGCCTAATGCAACACATACAAAATGCAACTAAGATAGGCTTGGCTATTCTAAAATGTCATGTGAGATGCGATTGGATACATGTATTCAAACGGGAATTGAAATACAATGCAGTTAGCATGATGCGCCGAGCCCAGTGCATGCAAGACAGATGAATGGATGCAAACATGCGAGCATAAGGATGCTAATTGAAACGTGCCCTAAAACTAACCATTGAAAGCTGGTAAATAAAAGGGAGAAAGAAATGGGGGTTAGAAGACATGCATCACACACACGCACACTTATTACAAAATTCACCCTCTCGACGGAGGGTCCGAATAACAAGCTAACTAACTAATCTAAGCTAATCTAATTAAACTAGTTATTACACAACGAAATGAATAACGAATTACAACCAATTATTACACAACTCTAACTAATTAACAAATTAGCTAAGTTAGCAATTAAATAAGCATATAAACTATATGATGTAGGCTGTCTCAACTCTGCTTTGGATGACAAAGGATGCATGCATGCTCGAGTCACCTTGTTCGGAAATCCCTCGCGACGCCCCGATTTGCCTCTGTTTGTAATTGATCTCAGAAACTTGCACCAAGCTCCAGAGAGATGAAACTCCACCTTGAGAATCTGTAGAGATGCTACCGACCAGATATTGGCCTTGGAGACCACCTGCTGACCACTTTTTGTGGTGAAAACCAGAAAAAGTGGTCGGCCAGCCACTTTATCTGGTTGGCCGACCAGTTTTTGCTGCTGGTTTCTGGTTTTCTGCAACAGAGGGCAAGAAAGGGGCATAGCAAAGTATTTGCAGCACATGTATGCGGGACCACCAGCAAAGTATTTGTAGCACATGTATGAGTGTAGGTCTCGACCCTCGGGCCACCAATCACGCATCTCGATACATGATGGCCGAGGGGCCGAATTGCGCAACTCAATAAGAAATGAATGCACATACAAACATCTAAAGCCTATAACTCCGTCATGTATAGTCAAGAGTGTCGGCGACCGGAATCGAGGTACGTTTCATCACTTCGAGTATGAAACGTCCCTCATTTCCCGTGTTTGGACTAACGCCTATTCCAAACACAATGCAACAAACATGGCATGCACAGTGCGACTCAATCATGCAACTTAATGCAACAAACTT
This sequence comes from Camellia japonica, assembly GCA_030407325.1. Taxonomy (NCBI): domain Eukaryota; kingdom Viridiplantae; phylum Streptophyta; class Magnoliopsida; order Ericales; family Theaceae; genus Camellia; species Camellia japonica. The sequence continues at coordinate 140,217,388 of JAPPVO010000002.1, forward strand.
GGACATGCAAGCATGCAAGGGATGATCATGCAACATGCAAACTAGCATACACGATGCTATGAACTATATGGCATACACAACGCTCATGACACTAACATACACGAGCACGTGGTAACCAACATACATAATGCGGAGAAAATGGCATGCACAAGTACAATGATCAATCATGTAACAACATGGCATGCTCAATGCTACGAACTACATGACATACTCAATGCGCAATGGACTTAAACCGAAATGAATAGGCCTCAGCCATGTCCAAATCAGCGGCCATTGATGATGAAATCAAGGCACTAAAACACACACAAACATGTATAATGCAATGGCCCAAGCCTAAGGTACAAAATACAACTCTCCAAGAGCATTGAAAAGATGAAACATGGAGTACAATGGCATGTGTTCCAGCACTAAAATGGCATACAAAATGACTTCGAATCATGCAAACAACTCACGCAATGCATGTTGAAAGGCTCAAGTATCGAAAGCTAGTGAAGCATATTACACTAGAGGCATGCAAGGCGATGCTCAAATGACCAAACCAACCCCAAACAGACCCTATACAGGCCAAAACAGTAGCAAAATGAGTTGGGATGATGGCTTTGAAAGGCACAAAAATGGAGCTCATGCAATGGCTCACAAATAGGGCATAAAAAGCATAACTCTAAAGAGCACTTAAAGAGTGGAAAATATGGAAGTATAGCAGGCCTACATGCTCTGAAATAACATTTCCAATGATGCCAAAACATGCAAATATCTCAAGTTAAGCATGCAAGAGACCTCAAAACTCAAAGCTAGTCAAGGCTATTACACAACAAGCATGCATGGCGAGCATCATTCGACCAAGAGGCCTCAAAACAGAGCTAAGGCAGCCCAAAATATGAACAAAACCATTTTGGAGCAAAGCCAAAATGTGCTAGAACAAAGAGCCAAAACATCATGCGAACCAAGCTAGTAAACAAGATTTACACTACATGCATATGGAGCATGTGAGAGGTTACCAAACCAGCCAAAAACAGAGCCATGACATGTCAAATGATGACCAAAAACCCACTAAAATGGAGCTAAAACATGCTAGATTGACATGCTACCTTGATGAGCCATAAATAGAAATACACTACACATATGAGAAGCATGCCAAGGGTGACCAAACCAACCATGGACAGAGTCTAGGCAGGCCCTAAAAGTCACCAAAAGGTGCCTGAACCAAGCCTTGAAAGTATGAAAATGTATGCTCCTTTGATAGGCCAAAAATGCAAGCAAACAAAACCAAAAGAGAGGGGATCACCCCCCTCTGGTTTTAGGCCTCAAAACTACATGCCTACCACTGAAAATTCACTGGATTTCAGTGCCTAGGAGGCCAAGCAAGGACTAGCTCAAAGGCCTTAAGGCATGGCACAAAACAAGGCTAAACAAAGCATGCAAGAGGGTAGAAGACCCTCAACACCCAAGAGGCCTTAAACAAACATCACAAACACCTTAAAACAAGACTTTTTTCAGTTCGAAGCTAAGCCCAAATAAGCATGCAAATGGGACCAAGAGAGCAACCAAAACAAAGCTTAAAAAAGAGGAAAGAGGTTACCCTTGAAGCACTGCAACAACAGCTTCTTTCTTAGCCAAAAACCAGCCTTTTAACCCCCAAATATGCCCTCCAAGAACCTCAGCTCAATGATGGGGGTGTGTGGATAAGAGTTGTGGTGCAAAAGTGAGGAACAACACACTTTTTAAGCCCCAAATATAGAGATATAGAGGGAGATATATGCTTGTGCCTTAGGAAATTTTCTGAACCTCTGCCATGGAGAGGGAGAGCCTCTCTTATAGAAAAACAAAGGTTCAAGCTTCTTGGAGAAGCTAGAACTTGGATGAAATCCCTCCATACACGTGTATGGAGGATACAGTCTGTGCCCTCCAGTTGGCACAGCTGTCATCCACACAGTCTGCCAAAACAGGGGGAAAGGTGCCGACCAGAAAAGGTGGTCAGCCTACTACTTTTAGTTGTTGGCCGACCACCCAAAGTGGTCTCCCAGGTAAAAAAGTGGTCGGCAGGGGGAATTGGTGGTCTCCACACTGAAAGCAAGCCAGTGGTGGGGTGGGAAACCAGAAAATGTGGCCTAAAGACCAAGAAAACCAGTTTCCCAACCAAAAAACTGGCTGGCGGGGAGAAAAGTGGTCTCCAAGGATAAAATATGGTCTCCCACCCTTGTACCACTTCCCAAACAAGGAAAGTAAGGTTTGTACCCAAGACAAACCAAAACGGATGCAAGACGAGGGTTCGGGAGGTAAGACGCGCGGCCGGGAGCCCGAAAACCAGCTGTCAAGCATCAAAAGTGGCGTACAACCACAAAAGTGGTCTCTCGGACACAGTGTCCTCTAGATAGAGGAAACAAGGTGTGTTTCCAAAAACCGTGCCAAACGGAGAATGTTAAGCGGTCCCGAGCCGAGGCGCACGACGACGACTCAAAAATCGGAAACTAGTCTCCAAATGGGAACAGTGGCCTACGACCACTGAGAGATGGTCTACAAGACTCTCCCCCTCCGGGAAGAGAAAAAAAGACTGGGTCCATGGATCGAGTCAAAGTAGAAAGGGTCCGAGGTCCGGAGGCGGCTCTCAGCCAAGAACTCCGAAAACCCGAACGAGCACAACATGCGCAATCACGAGCGCTCAATCAATGACGTTTGAGTCTTAAGGTCGGTCAAAATGGGGTGTCTACATTGGGAGTACTTTCTTTAGGACCAACTCTCCTGGTCTGTGGCGCAGTTGAACACATTGATTATACGACTTAGCAAGCTGCTGCTGATACCGTGCCGTGGATGCAAGGGCACGGTCGCTTCATTCTTCAATCAGGACCAAATCTAAGGCCAGCATCATGTCGTTTTGGCTCATATCAAAAACTTTCGATTTCAAGGTCAGGAGGCCGATCTCCAGGGGTATGATTGCCTGGGTTCCAAAGCATAAAGCAAACGGCGTTTCCCCAGTGAATCGCCTCGGCGTAGTTCGATGAGCCCACAACACACTCCGCAATTCTTCGACCCATTTGCCTTTAGCTTTCTCCAGCCTCTTCTTGATGCCGTCCAAGATGGATTTGTTAGAGGCTTCAGCTTGACCATTGCTTTGTGGGTAAGCCAGTGTGGAAAAGTAAGGCCGGATGCCATACTTGCTGCATAGCTCTCGGTACACGCCACAATCAAACTGGGTGCCGTTGTCTGAGATAAGTGCTCTTGGAATGCCGAATCGTGTTATGATATTTCTCCATACGAAGCGCTTAACATCAGCATCTCGAATGTGCATTAATGCCTCGCTTCGACCCATTTTGTGAAGTAATCAATCGCGACAATCAAGTACCGCTTGTCCTGGGGCCCTCGGCAATGGTACGATATCAAGTCCCCACTGGCGAACGGCCAGGGACTGGTGATAGAGCTTAACTCTTCAGCAGGCAGATGGGTTAAGAGGGAAAACTTCTGGCATTGTTCACATTTTTTCACATAACATTCGGCATCTGCTCTCATTGTCGGCCAATAATACTTCTGTGTTACAGCTCGATGAGCCAAAGAGCGCCCGCCAGAATGTGCGCCACAACTGCCTTCATGTATTTCAGTCAGAAGCTCTTCGACTTTGTCCGGATGCACACATTCCAGGTATGGGTCAGAAAGGGATTTCTTATAAAGCTTTCCTTGCGGATCCAAATAGTATCGCAAGGCTTTGTTTCGCAGCCTGTGTGCTTCTTTCTTGTCCGCTAGGAGCTGCTCGGAAGACAGGAATGCAGCAATAGGGTCCATCCAACTCGGTCCTGACTCTATGATATTGACCTGGACTTCCTCCGAAGGGCTAATGCTCGGTTCCGGGATGAAACCTACTTCGATGGTCCATTTAATCTTGATTAATGGTGGAGGCTAGGCAAGCCAGGGCATCTGCATGTGTGTTCTGATCACGTGTTATTTGATTCAATTCATGGTGGTCAAACTTTGTCAGCAAGGAGTTGGCCGTTTTTATGTAAGCGCCATACGGTCATTTTTGGCCGCGTACTCCCCCTTTAGCTGATTGATCACTAGTTTTGAATCGCAAAATACAATCAAACGCCGGGCACCCGAAGATGTGCATTCCGCAAACCGGTTAGAAGGGCTTCGTATTCGGCCTCGTTATTTGATGCTTCGAAGCCGAGTTTGACGGCCTGCTCAATTATTGCGCCGTCGGGAGCCATGATTACTACCCCGGCTCCACTGCCCGTTGATTGGATGATCCATCACAGTACAGCTGCAAATGTCCCCAACATAAATTCTCCAGTTCGGCTTAGGTCAATTTCATCAGACTTGAAGTCGGCGAGACCCCCAGTGAATTCGGCCACAAAGTCGGCAAGCACCTGTCCCTTGATTGAGGTTCTAGGCAAGAACTGAATATCATACTGGCCAAGTTCAAGAGCCCACTTTGAAACGCGCCCTGAAACTTCTGCATGACGGAGTACCGACCGAAGGGGGTGGTCCGTTAGTACCTGGATGGTATGCCCCTGAAAGTAATGCATCAGCTTTCTCGCTGCCATGACGAGGGCCATAATGAGTTTTTCCAAAGGAAGGTAGCGTGTTTCGGTGTCAACCATTGCCTTGCTCACATAATATACTGGCCGTTGCTCCCCCAGCTCTTCCTTTATCAGTACGGTACTGACGGCCCGGTCGAAAACTGCCAGATACAAAATGAGCGGGTCACCTGCCGAAGGTGTTGTCAAGAGTGGAGCTGATCGAAGGTAGGTCTTTAGGCCGTTGAAAGTGGCTTCGCACTCGGCGGACCATTCAAAAGCCTTTCCCTGCCATAGTGTATGAAAGAATTGTCGGCAGCGGTCTGTGGAACGACTGATGAACCTGTTGAGTGCGGTGGCCATCCCCATTAACTTCTGAACCTCCTTGATCGATCGAGGGGAGCCAAGTTCTAGGATTGCTGTGATTTGCCTTGGGTTGGCTTCGATTCCTCGGTGGTTGACAATGTAACCCAAGAATTTTCCAGAGTCGATCCCAAATGCACATTTGGAAACGTTCAGCTTCATTTTATGTTTGCGTAGAATGCCGAATGTCTCTTCAAAATCAGCTATATGATTATGCTCTTCTTTGGACTTGACCACCATATCGTCAATGTACACTTCCATAGTGTGGCCGAGTTGCTCCTTGAACATGTTGGTGACTAGTCTCTGGTAAGTTGCCCCTGCATTCTTCAGCCCAAAAGGCATAACCTTATAGCAATAGATTCCTTTTGGGGTGAGGAATGCAGTTTTGTCTTGGTCCTCTGGATGCATGACAATTTGATGGTAGCCTCTGTAGGCATCGAGGAAGCTCATACGCTGATGACGTGCCATAGCATCTACAAGTTAGTCTATTTTGGGGAGAGGAAAACAATCTTTGGGGCAGGCTTTAGGTCCGAGAAATCAACGCAGACTCGCCAAGTCTCATTTTTCTTCTTCACGACCACAGTATTCAAGAGCCATATAGGGTAGGTCACTTCCCTGATTGCCCCGACATCAAGCAACCAGTCAACCTCTTCAACAACGGCGGCAGTGTGCTCTGCGGCTGAACGCCGGCTCTTTTGGATAATCGGCTTGCATTTAGGGTCAACATTTAAACGGTGTTGCGAAACAGACGGATCTACACCCAACATCTTGTATGGAGTCCACACAAATACATCACGATTGCCGAGCAGGAAGGAAATTAGCTGTTGTCCGTCAGCTTGATTCAGGAAAGCGCCAATCATGAAGAACTTGTCTGGGTTTCCGTCAATTTCAACTCGATCTAGGGCTTCCGTGACCTTTTCACTTGGGAGCCGCCCAATATCGTCGAGGCTCTCTTGATCCGGCACCTCAATAGAATTCACTTGCAACTCTCTTGGCGTCTTTCCTGTAAGGAGATAACATGCTTGTGCCGATTTCTGGGAGTCACGGATTTGCTCAATGCCCCGTTATGTCGGGAAGTGTAGCAGTTGATGATAGGTGCTTGGCACAGCCTGCATAGTATGCAACCAAGTTCGCCCCATGATAAGATTATACGGCGATGGCAGCTTGAGGACCAAGAATTCCACATCCATTGTTCAGGAGCCTGCTCAAACAGGTAGTGTGATTTTCCCCAACGGGTATTCTAGATTGGCGTTGAAGCCGAATAGTGGATAAGGAGCTGGAGAAAGATCCGATTCGGAGAAGCCGTGTTTAGTGAATGTCTTGTAATACATAACTTTTGATGTGCTCCCTAGATCAATGAGTACGCGCTCAACGGTGAACCGGTTTACGCGCAGTTCAATAACCAACGGATCAATGTGGGGGAGCGTTACACTGATCAAATCAGAATCGTCGAAGGTAATACTCGGCGCTTCACGGGGCCGTTTTTCTAGTGTGATGTGCTTTTGGGTTATTGGGTGCGACTGAATTGCATGCACAGTTGGGGCTGTCGGCAGGCTATATATCGTATGGATGACGCTGAGCAGGGGTGAGTCCTACCGAAGGGCAACTGTTTTGGTCGAGTTCTTTCGGACATGTTGCTGAAGTCGACCATCTTGTACCAACTCCTCTAAGTGGTCTTTCAAAGCATAGCAACTGTCGGTATCATGGCCGTGGTCTTTATGATACTCGCACCGCCTATCCCGTCTCCTCGTATCGGGAGGTCCCACCATTTTTTATGGCCATTTGAAGAATGGAGGTGTTGAACCTTAGCCATAACCGCACTGACCGGCTCCGATAACTCCGTGTATTTTTTGTCGGCGCGCCTCGCGCGCCTACTATCCACTTGAAGCTGCTCATTAGCTCGGTGTGGACACTGGTCGCTTGATCGGCGTGAATCCCGTCTTCGATCTCGCTTGGTCCGATTCCGTGATTCGGGGCTCCGTGGTGGTACGGCGTTTATCGGCTGTACGACCTCAGGCGGGGCCGACTTAGTGGCTTTATTCCCGTCTTTGACCCGGAGGGCATCGTCTTCGACTTTGCAATATTCCTCAACTTTTTTCATCAACGCCCAGACCGTTTTTGGGGGCCGTCTGGTCAAAGAGCTGCGGAGGGCGCTGTCGGGATGCAACCCCATCTTGAAGGCGGTAATGGCCATGGAGTCATTGCAAGCATCGTCTACCAGATTAAAATACTCCCAATACCGTGCCGAATATGCACGAAGGGTTTCCCCCAGTTGAATTTGCATTGCCCAGAGGGAATCGGCTTGCTTTGGCTGGACCTCATTAGTGATGAACCTTGCTCTGAAGGATTTTTGGAGTTGGTGGAAGCTCTTGATTGAAGCCGGCTCCAGTTTATAATACCACCTGACAGCCGGTGGTCCTAAATTGCTTGGAAATATTCTGCATATGAGAGCTTCGTCATCTGCATGCAACGTCATGGCTTGCTTATAGTGACGGATATGATCCGTGGGATCCGATTTCCCCTCGTACAAGGTGAACGATGGGGCTTTGAACTTCTTGGGTAGTACTACCCTTGCAATCCGTCGTACAAAGGGATCGTGCTGGTCTTCTTCGTCTGAGATGTTTCTTCTTCGCTTATGCCTTATACGTGGACTCTCTTCAGAGGAACTGGTAGTTTCGGGTCATCCCTTCTTCTTGGGCTCCGGAGATAAGGAGTCGGAGTCGCTATCAGTGTCTTGTTGTCGGGCTTGAGGTCGTCGACCACCTGCCCTCAGAGGTCGTTCTGGATCTTGGCGTACAGTTTGTTTGGACTTTGCCACCTCCAAGGCCAAATCCTGATGGAGATGTTCGTTCTCAGCGATCATGTTCTCCAACCTCTGTTCGTTTTGCTTTGCTTGTTCCATGATCGCTTGCATTGTCTCATGCACTGAAGTCGAGGGTGAGCCGAAGTTCAAGGCGCGTCTTACGACAATAGTCTCCAGTCCAAGCATGTTCGTTGGAGTGAGGTTGTCTCTCTGTGTGGTCTCGTCAGTCGTTACGCCCGCCATGGATGTACTTGAGTATTCCCCCAAATGGCGCCAATTGTGGGGAAGTTGTTTGGAAATACTCTTCAGATCCTGGGGGACGCTCGCGATCCTCAGATTATCACCTGAAAAGAAATGAACACTCCGGTCGGGGGTGCCGAATTAGCACTCCGATGGACAAGTTAGTCTCTACTCTCTCTGGATTACTTGTATTTTAAGTTAAGTATACTAGTTCTCACATACCTTTCTCTGACTGATGATCCTGTATTTATATTATTCTCTTTGGGCCCTAGGGCTATTTATATTATTCTCTTTGGGCCCTAGGGCCAAGCCCATCCTCGATCCTTTATATGTACTTCTACTCAGCCTTTGTTCTACTGATTGGAAAGCCGATTACTTTATTCGGCTCTTCAATTGACTAGGATCAGTGCCGAATAAAGATTATGTCCCGGACTAGACTCGTCTATTTGTCCCTATTGATCCAATTAAATTCGGCTCCCACAGACAGAAATGAAGATCCCCCAACGACACAACAAGGGTTGCCAAACCAACTACAGCAAAACTCCACCAGCAATCTTATAAGTAATACACTAGCAAACTTGGCTTGTGTGTTGCAAGTAACAAAAAAACTCTGTCTATCTCTAGCTTCAAACATCCTTCAACCTTAAGCATGTAATCCTTGTAGGATTCACTGGTAATCCAAATTGAGGCATTTTGAGAATAAAATGCAGTCCTTTTGGTAGTATTGCATAGAGCCCTCTCCCATCTCTCTGTAGATACCCAAAACATTCTTCACTAATACTTGATCAGTTTCCTCACCTTTGCGCTCTTGATCAATCAGATTGCAGCAGACACCTTAGCCATGAATCAGCAATAGCAACTAACTTTGCTATCAGACCAACGTCACCCAACTTACCCTAACAGCCCAAGTTTAACCACAACAGTAAACAAAATAGATCACCCGCAATAATCACAACACAACTGGGATCGCAGTAGTAGCCATAAGATAGCAACATCCGTAGCTAGACACCCAACCACCACCAACAACCTTTGTTTGCAACCAACACACCAGCAGCAACCCCATTATACCGAATAGCAAATCTGCCTTAAATTTGAAATAATGTCATGCACAGAATAATGCACATCCTTCAAACTAGATTTTGCCCACAATGCCACTCTAACCTTTACTAACTCTTCCAAATTCGCAAAATAAGGTTGAGCATTATTAAACAAACAAGCTTTTCTTAATTTCCAAACTGACCATAACACAACCATAGGAACAATTCTCCTTGACATCTTGACCTTCTTTTTTACCTTAAAACCAGCCCACCAACTCAGTAGAGATTGAACTGATTCTGGAATGGCCCAACACAAACCCACCAATCAACAATCCTAGACCACACTTTCCAAATACTACTACAGTGCAGCAAAACATAATTCTGTGACTCCACCTCTGTCTTGCAAAAAACACAAAGATTGTTTGCATTAGACTTGAGCACCCCAACCCTTTGCATAAAAGCAGCATTGTACCTTAGGAGGTGCAATATTCTTCCAGATATTCATTGCAAATTTGAGATTACACCCTTTACGCGAAGCCATCCAATCCCACATAGAGGCTACAGAAAAAGCACCAGATGGATTAGCTAGCCAAGTGCACTGATCCTCCACATTACTCCTTAAACTGGGTACAACTCGAAGGTACTCATACAAGTTAGATAGGTCCTCCTCTTCCCAAGCAAAAAGTTGTCTTCTAAACACGAGATTCCAATCATCACCCTCATTTTTCCTTTGCACAAAATCAAACACTGTACCATCTTTATGAATTGATAAGGAAAAAAGTCTAGGAAAAACAAGAGAAAGGCTCTGGTTATTGCACCACACATCCACCCAAAATTTTGTCCTAATGCCATTCCTAATCACAATCTTAAAATTAGAGAAAAAGAACTTCCTCAAAAATGGATTTCGAGCAACTAAGAACAAAATATCCTTTCACAAAACAGAAACCTCCTCTAACTCCACTGGCAATGGACTCCACCTGCCTCCAAGCTAACCATACTTGCTACACAGCACTTTTTTCCATAAGGCCTTATTTTACACACCAAATTTCCACCACCATTTGATCAACAAGCACTCATTGAATTCATTAAGCTTCCTCACACCAAGCCTACCTTGACACTTATTTTTACACACCTCCTTTCACTTAACAAGATGCACTTTTCTCTTCACCTCATCACCACCCCATAGAAAAGTAGACTGAATTCTATCCAATTGATTAGTAATGCCCACAGGCATTTTAAATAAAGACAAAAAATACACGGGCAATCCAGATAATATAGACTTGATCAAGGTTAATCTACCTGCAATTGATAGGCATCTCATTTTCCATAATGCTAGTTTCTTCTTAAATTTGTCAGCTACTGGCTGCCACATTCTCTTACACCTGGGATTTGCACCTAGAGGCATACCTAGATAATTCAAAGGCAATTTCTGAGTTAAACAATTCAGCTTTTCGGCAAATGCCTGTACCAATTCATCTTCAACACCAATTCCACATACTTTACTCTTATGAAAATTAATCTTAAGCCCAAACATTACTTCAAAACATCTCAAAATTCTCTTCATAGTAAGGATTTCCTCCCACCTTGCCTCACAAAAAAATAATTGTATCATCCGCAAACTGAAGATGAGACACCTTCAAATGACTATGACCCACAACAGCTCCTTTGATCAGACCTATCTCTTTTGTCCTTTCCAATAAGATATTCAGAAGTTGGGGACCCATTAACTAACACGAAAACTCTTGCTGATGATATGCATGCCTTTATCCAACCCACCCACTTTTCACCAAAACCAAAGCTGGACATCATGGAACACAAGAACCCTCAATTCACTGAATCATATGCCTTTCCAAAATCTAATTTAAGAACAGTTCCCCTCTTCTTGGTTTTCTTCCACCAGTGAACCGCCTCATTAGCTATTAAGATTCCATCGAAAATACATCGACCACTCAAAAAATCCGATTCTGCTTCACTGATAATCTGAGGAAAAACCTGCCTCAATCGTCTAGATAAAACCTTCGCAAGAATTTTATACACTGAGTTTACCAAACTTATAGGCCTGAAGTCAGACAACCCAATAGGACAGTCCTTCTTTGGAATGAGTGAAACAAACGAACTATTTACACCTCTAGCCAGCTTCCTATTTAAGTGGAATTCCTTCAACACTTGAATAACCTCATCCTTCATTATGGACCAACATCTTTGGAAACAAGCTAGATTGAACTCGTTAGGCCCAGGAGCCTTATTCCCATTACACTCCTTCACAACAACCTAGATTTCTTCCTCTGTAAATTTAGATTCCAGCATAGCTACTGCTTGTTCACTTATTTTAGCACATACACCAACTAATGTAGGCCTGTTCTCCCACTCCTCTGAAAACAACTTCTTGAAAAAATTCACCACTGCTTGCTTAATCAAGTCTGGCCAAACCACCAAAGACCTATTCACTGACACAGAATCAAGCACATTTTTTCTCTGTCTTCTGCTAGCCATCATATGAAAAAAAAACCTTGAGTTCCTATCACCATTTTCAGCCCAAAGCAACCTGGATTTTTGCTGCCACATGTTCTCTTTTTTTCTCTTCAAGTCCCAAACTGAACTTTGCACCTCTCTTCTGAGACTTTTCTCAAACTCCTGCAAATCTCTAGACTCAGCCTTTAAGTCCCACTAATGCAATTCATCCTCAGCTTTTTTCAGTTTTTCATCCACATTACCAAACACTTCACTATTCTATCTTCGTAATTGACCTCGCAAATGCCCCAACTTTTTCATAATCCTATAACTAGCCCACCCACTTACCTAACAACTATCCCATACAGTCTTAACTGTAACCACAAAATTTGGATGTAAGCTCCAAGCATGGATACACCTAAATGGTTTTGGACCCCAATCCCTCTCATCAGTCATAATGATAACTGGACAGTGGTCAGAAATACTTCAATTTAATCCCCACTGCTTAAAGGAGAATTTCCCGAGCCAGCCAATGTCCAAAAGAAATCTATCTAACCTGCTCCACCTCTCATCCTCCACATCATTGCACCATGTAAATGGTCTTTCTAACATTGGCAAGTCCAATAACTCCATAGTGTCAATAAAATCATTGAAGTCCTTTGTCCCCCTATCTCTTTTTATGCGCCCTTTCCTCTCACTCATAAACCTAATCTCATTGAAGTCACCCCCAAATCACCAGGACTTGAAAAGGCTACTCTCAATTTGGACAATGATTCCCATAAAATCCTCCGACCACTAACATCATTTGGTGCATACACATTAACAACTACACATTCAAAAGAGTGATTAAGTATTCTTGCCATCAAAATAAAACTTCTGATGCAATAGCACTCTTTAAGTTCAAATACCTTAGGATTCCACAAGCAAAGAAGACCACCTGCACTGCCATCAGCACCCACCTCTAAAAAGCCCACATCCTCTACTGGCCACAAAGACTTAATGAACCCAACATCAACACTATTTTTCTTGGTTTCCTAAAGTAGCAACACCTCTATCTTTCGGTCATTAACTAGCTTCTTAATGCTCCTTCTCTTCTCTGGTTTTCCCAATCCCCTAACATTCCATGTTATTATCTTCATCTATAAATATCAGACACTCACCTGACCCCCAGAGCCTACCGAACAGCCTAGGCAACCCCCTAGCATCCTTCATCCTTTCTCTATCCTTCAGTTCGAGCATAACAATTTGGTTGACAACCTCATGCTCCTTATCTTTACAGTCCAGCCCAAGAACCTTCCCTACTTGCAAAGTAGCAAGAGCCTCCTCCCGAATCTTCCTCCCCCAATGGGCCCTACAACTGCTGCCCCAGACTGAATTCCACTTAAAACGACTTGGAGATTAATATTGGGCCCAACTCGTTCAGGCTCACAAATACTTCTTACAAATCCAGGTGAGAAAACACAACCCATCTCATTTTGAAATTCAACTGGTGCCTCATTCCTTGAGCTCACCACCAACTCCAGACCTTCCACATTATCACCTTCATTACGTTGTATACTTCCCAGACCATACTCTATTGCATTGACCACCGGATCTGCCAACCCCTCATTAACTCCATCCACTTGCACTTGCTCTCTGTCCACCGTGTTCTCTACTGTATTCGCCACCACATCATTATCTGCCACATCCGCAAAATCAGTTGCCACCTCCTTAGAACTATCAAACCCATCGTCCTCATCTTCCTTGCTACCATTACCATTGATTAACTTCTGTTCACAAACAACACTCAGAGAATTTCAGGCAAGAAACTCAAAACACACCTCTCTTCTGCAATTTTTGGACAACTCAAACAGTGGGTAATCTTCACAAACTCGAATAGGAAACTTGCATTCATTGCACTCCAAAAACACCACTGTATTAATAACCTCGAATGTAGATGTAACAATCCTCACCCTACCATACTTAAAGGTGAAAGGATTATTAATATCTTCTCCTGCTGCTACTGTTGCTATCATTCCAGTACACATGTTTTAGTTTGTAGAACTGATTGGATGTATGAAGGTGTTGTTGTTTGGTTGGTTACTCACCAACTAGGTATGGTGCTAGCAGATGATTGCGTTGGTTCTTCGATGCCAACCTAGTTGAGATCATTGTAGTTTTGCTATTATGTTTTTTACACCCACTTTCTTTATTGATTGATGTCATTGTACATTTGCTTGATTGTTATCAATAAAGTTTCTTTTTGCTGTTTTGTTTTTAAAAAAAAAAAATTCATGTCATTTAGAGGTGATGAATAATGAATATAAGATGCATTTCAAGATTCTATATCATAGATTAAATGCGATATCTAGAGATCATGTTCATAGTTTTCATTTCATAGTTTCTTGATTATATTGTTCATTCACTAGATTTTCTTGCTATCTTATTCTATATCTCTTCATTTGTTGTTGTATTTTCATCTTCATTCTCATGGGTTATGATCTTATATATCTGGAGCATGACAGAGGTCCCGCACCTTTGAGGAAATTTAATATCCTTTGAAAGTCACTCTCTAGTGGCCTTCTGATTAGTTATTCCAGTGACTCTTTGATTGGGAACCAAGTGTTATACAGAACTATGTGCTACACAACGGTAGCAGCTACATTTAGGGTCTGTACAAGTTCCCTCTTGGGCCCCATACGTGATTGAATATCCCCATAATAAAAAAATAAAGTATTGTATGAAATTAAGTGTTACACTATTATAGGAGCACCTCTAGGGTCTGTAAGAATTACCTCTAGGTAACATGTCGGGCCTCGCAAGCTCTCGTCAAAATTCAGTCTGGGCCATGGGCTAGAAAATTAAGCCCAGGCCCAGGCTCAGGTAGTATTCGGGCCTTGGGCGAGCCAGTGGGCCTAGGCTTGGGCTCGGCTTGAGTGGGTAGGGCGGACCTCAGGCGGGGTCTTGAATGGGCCTTAAGCGGGCCGATGGACTGGGCCACGGGCTGAACTAGGCTTCAAAATGATGGCCCAGGCCCAAGGTCTCGAGCTGGGCCCTGGCCCAAATGAGCCTAAACGGGTCGGGCCCATCCCGAGCCACAGGCAAGCTTTGGGCCGCCTACGAGCAGCAGGCCATTTTTACACTCCTACCTCTAGGGTCTCATACAAGATTCATTGACTCTTTGTTTAGTCGTGGATCCATTGACTCTACGTTTTGTTTGTCACTTAAATGATTTAAGTTCTGTTTTGTTTTGTATTGTGATTATGATTATATATTTCAATATGATATCGTATGTATTTGATTTATGAAGCAAATTTTTGTGATGATAAATGAACATAAATAGGTTACCTGTTTTAATTGAAAAACTTAGGGTAAATTACAAATACACCCCATGAAGTTTGCTTAAAATAAGAATTTTTCCATGTGGTTTGGAAAATTACAAATACCCCCTTGTTAGAATTTTTTATTTAACATAATTAACTAAAAATAATAAATTTCTAACTACTCTCCTATACAATAATAAAATTACCTGAATTATTAATTGAAATAAATTTATGACATCATTAAAAACTACTAATTAACTTGATAATTTATTAACAAAATAGGCAATTTATTATAAAATTAGAAAATTTAAGGGAAGGGATATAATTACCAGAATTACATGGGGCAATTTGTATTTTAATCAAATCTCAAGGGGTGTGTTTGTAATTTACCCAAAACAGAAACTTATTATTTAATTAGATTTAGCCTAAATGTTTATCCGTTGTAATTTTATAAGCCTTATACTCTCGGTATAATACTACTCACTTTGCAATATGATTCTAGTTGAGTCATTAATTTTTAGGAGATAAAGATTAAAGAAAGAAGTGTACAACTAGCTTTTGATGAGTTTCAAAAATGGGGTTATGAAGTAGACACACAGTACTCTTTTATAATATTCACAAATTAACTTATTCAAGTTTAACTCTTAATTTTTATAAATAAATAGAAATTATGCTATAATTTTGGCATCCTTATTGAAATAATTATTTCCGCTTGTGTTTATTTTAGTCCCGAAATCATTATTAGGTAACCACGGTTACCGGGCGGTCGCAACGGCTAACCTTTGGATACCGGATGTAGGTCATAACTATTAAGGGTAGATGAAGAGGTTAGGATGGGCAAGAGAAGGCGTAGGAGAAGCTAAGGAAAGCGGGATGAGTATGGTATAAAAGTGTGTCTGATGGTGGAAGGTTAGGTAATGGAATAATGGCCGCTGGCTAGAAAGCATGGGAAATGGAAGCGAAAAAAAGAGATTGAGAGGCAAAAATGTCAAAATATATATACATTTATTGCCTTCTTTTTCTTTTTCTTTTTTTTTTTGTTTTTTTTGTTTTTAACTTTTCACTTTTGAGAGTATCTTCAATCCTTTACCAAATTTTTTCATCTAATTTGATTCTAAATTTGAGTAAAAAGTTTGATATGACAAGAACTATTTCAATCATTTCATGAAATTTTCATCAAAATCTTTTTAAAATATTCATTTGTTACTCCAAAATTTTATTTCCATCAAATTTAGTGAAAAAAGTCATCTCCAATATTTTATCTTTTTAAATTTTTATCAAATTCAAATTTAATTTCAAGATGTCCTTCCATTATTTCACACACATATATATATACTTTTTAATTCAAATATTAATTTTTAATATATTTTGTCTTTTTGTATTATTGTAATATCCAATCTTTTTTTATTTCTTTTTCTTGCAAATTTTTTATGACAAATTGTTCTCCTCTTAAGTTCTCTATACTTATTTCTTCAGTCATTATGAAATTTAATTCTCCATCGGTATCATTATAGTTTTCGTTTTCTATTTCTATTTCTTCTTCAATTAATTTTATTATTCCTTTATTATTTTCTAGAGACAATTTTAGGCTTCTATTATTTTATTATTCTTCTTATTTCTGCATTGATTAGCAAAGTGACATTTTTCTCCACATGGCCAACATTTAAGTCTTTTTTTTTTTTTTTTTTTCTTTTGAACAATAATTATTTTTTCAAAAAAATATTCTTCTTTTGTTGAAATTATATTTTTTTTATAATTATTTTTTTATATTTTTCTTCCTCTTTGTTTATTAAAACTTTTTCTTTTATAAAATGTTTTTTTTTTCCTATATTTTTCTTCTTGAAGGCTCACATCCCCATGAATTATATATTTGTCAGCAATATAAATATTAATTTTTCATTTTTCTTCTTTGTTTCATTTTCATGCATCTTACTTTACTCATTCTCTTAGATTTCTAATTTTATGGCCCAAGGTGTCACTTGTGCCATTTTCCAATTCTTTTAACCATTTTTTTTAATTATATATTTCTTCTATATTAACATTTATAGTAATTTATGAAAAAACATAATTAAATGAATTTTATTTCTTCGTATTTGATAGTAGTAATAGGAGTATTCGCATGTATAATTTTCTATATATTCCTTATTACATATTTCTATATTACTTAATTTTCTAACCCATTTTCTTTCACTTTTATCCTCATCCCACTCGTTTTCTTCAGATTCATTTTCAATATATTTTACAAATAGGTTTAACATATCTTCTGGGATAGTTTCTGCTGTTATTTTTTATTTTATTTTATTTTATTTTTTATTTTTTTCACTTTCTCTCAGATTGTTATACCAGCTTACTACTATACCCGTAAAGCTATGTTCAATATAACTTTGTGAGCTCTAGCTGCTACTATGAATATTAAAGACATGGTGCATGCCTCTCTTCCATTGTTTTATTACCTCATTTGTATTTGTAGCTTAATCAATGTCTAATAAATATCTTGTATTATTTATTGGTTTTACTGGTACCTATCTTAAAAATACTTCCTTTCTAGGGGAAAAATCTCCATAATTGGATATTCCCCTAACAAAAGATCCTCTATTTAGATAGCAAAAGTGTCCCAGTCTTCTTAACAAAAGTGTCTCATTCTTCTTCTATAATCATAATCTCTAGTATCATTTTATAGTTATTGTCTAGTAAAATTTCTAAAATTCAAGTGATTTGGATTGGGTGGGGGCAAATAATCTACTCCTTTCTTATTTTACCATTGTCATTTCAGTATTATTCACGTTATTTGTTTCTTTGAAATCATCTAAGATATTATTTTCCCTTTCTTTTTCTGAGTCACTATTTCTTATTATTTGTTCTAAATCTTCAAGGGGAATGTGTTTCATTTCTCCCAAACTTATTAATTCTAATTGTTTATATATATCTTCTTCTAATTCTATTCTATCATTATTTATTTTTTCCACTATTTCTTCATCTACCATATCTAATTGTTCAACTATTTCTAATATTATTTTGTATTTTTTTTTTCATTATCATTTTCCTTTTTAACTATTTCTTCTAACTGTTTTAGATTATAGTTACTTAACTTCATTATCCTTTTGGTCTTCAGGTGAAACTAATTCAAACGGTTCTTGTAGATTATTTCCTTTATGTAGGCATGGATATAGATCTATTTCTTTTTGTTTTTCTTCAAATAGAGGTGCAGGCAGGAGGCCAGGCAAACATCTTTCTTTTTTTTTTTTTTTTGATCGGCAAAAAAGTCTTTATTGATGAAATATACGAGGTATGGTAGAATACATCAATAAAGAGGAGCTTGGAGCTAACACAAAGCTCCAAGCACCAGTTGGTGAGGAACCAACAAAAAGAGCAAAAAACCAGAAAGAAAAGCAGTAGCCCATTCAAACCAGACAGAAATCAGCCCATGCAACTACCTAGCACCATCAACATACATCATTAACAAAAAAAAAAAAAAAACAGAAAGAAATCAGCCTAGCATGCATCTCTAACAAGCATCCAGCATCAATGTAGAGCAAAGCATCAATTAAGAAAGAATCCTGCAATCAACCCAAGCAACTACCTAGCACATCAAACATACAACCCATTCAAACTAGCAGCCCAGTGTACATCTCTAACAAGCATCCAGCATCAATGCAGAGCAAAGCAGACCAGCGCAAACCAGAGCAAAGCAGCCAGAGTAACTCAACAGCAGCCAGAACAAAGCAGCAAACCAGAACAACAGACCAGACTAGATCAGCCAAACCAGTACAGACCAACCAGACCAGCACAACAGACCAGCATCAATAACCCAACACAGCTCCACACTAGATCAGCCACCATGTCTGAGGCAGAATAAGACCAGATTTTCTCTTCTAGTTTTTTCATCTCCATCAGTGCAGAATTTCACATTTTGCAAATTGAACACTAAATCATTGACTGAATAACAAAAAGAAGGACTATAAGCTCTGAACCACAATGCAATCCGTGTTTTGATAAGTTCACACAACTTTTCCAAGTCCACTTGTGAGTCATTAAAAAGGTTTTCATTCCTCTGCTTCCATAAAGACCAAAGCACTACCACTGGGATTATCTTCCAAAGCACCTTCAGTCTGTTGTTGCATCTATAACCAGTCTACCATTGAAAAAGTCCAGACACTGACCCCGACTGCACCCAAGATACACCCCACCACCCAATAATATTGGACTAAACTCTCCAACTAAAAGGATAGCATAGCAGCGTATGAGTGGCAGCTTCCACTTCATTCCTGCAGAAGATACAGTTAACATCTGAAGTAGCACTGCGTACTCCAATTCTTTGCAAATAGCTAGAAGTCTTGATCCTCCCTTTCTATGCTAACCAACGAAAAAATTGCACTTTCGGAGGGGTAGCATTCTTTCAGATGAGATCCCCTAATTTTTCAGGCAAAGTTGGAGGTGGCTCACTCCACTTGTAGACAGAAGCAACAGTGAAGACACCAGACTTATCTGCAGCTCAATTCAAACCATCTAACACACCATTCCTGAGATCTAGAGCAGTTTGTAACAACTCCTTCACCCTCCTCAACTCTTCAAGTTCCCATTGAAACAATACTCTTCTGAAAGCCAAATCCCACTCCTCATTTCCATTACTCCTGCACTTAACCACTGCTACTGATTCACCTTTATCAATAGACACAGAGAATAATCTAGGAAGCAAATTTTTTAAACAGTCATTGCCAACCCACAGATCCAACCAAAATCTTATATGCCTCCCATCCCCAATAATAATCTTTGAGTTGGCCTTAAAAAACTCCAGCAACTCAGGGCACTTAACAGCAACCCCCAATATATCCCTCCACACCATAGATAACCTAGAATTTGCATCTTGGTATGGCCACCAAAACCCACCAAACTGTGGGTACTTGTTACAAATTACTTGTTTCCAAAGAAAGCCAGTTTCACACCCAAATCTCCACCACCATTTGAGAAGAAGACAGTCATTCATGGTTCTCACCTTTCTAATGCCAAGACCCCTATTGCTTTTGCTTTGGGTGATTTCCTTCCATTTTACCATATGAATTTTCCTTCTAAGTTCATCACCCCCCCCCCCATAGAAATCTAGACTGAATTCTATCAATATCCTTGGCTACCACTTCAGTCATTTTAAACAAAGATAGGTAGAAAAATGGTAATGAGGATAGCACAGACTTGGTCATTGTCAACCGACCAGCGAAAAAAAAGAGCCTTCTCTTCCAAGAAGCTAGCTTTGATTTGAACTTTTCAAGGACAGGTTGCCAAGTCCTTCTTCTCCTTGGATTAGCACCCAATGGCATCTCTAAATATTTCAATGGTAACCTATGGTGCAAGCAGTTCAAGATGGCAGCAAAGTCTTTAGTGAGCTCTTCATTAATTCCAACTCCACACACTACACTCTTATGATAATTAATCTTCAACCCAGACAAAATTTCAAAACACCTCAATATTCTTTTGATATTAAGCACCTCCTCCCTTTTTGCCTCACAAAACAAAATTGTGTCATCAACAATTGTAAGTGAGTAATAATAAGGTCATTTGAACCAACTGATGCACCGTTAATCAAACCAGACTAGACAGTTCTATGTAACAGTATGTTAAGACCCTCAGCCAAAATGTTAAAGAGAAAATGGAATAATGGGTCACCTTGTCTAAGCCCCCTTTGGGGACTAGACTCAGCGGTAGGTGATCCATTCACCAGGATAGAGACTTTGGCAGTTGAGACACACTCCTTCATCCATTTGATCCATTTTGAGCCAAATCCAAAATTTGATAACATGGAGAAGAGAAACTCCTAATTTATTGAATCGTATGCTTTTTCAAAATCAAGCTTTAAGATAAAGCCTTTCTTTTGCTTCTTCTTCCAACCATCAACTATCTTGTTAGCAACCAGAATGCCATCAAGAATACTTCTACTCCCTATAAAAGTTTATTGAGATTCACTAATGATCTTGGGTAATACTACTTTAAGTCTACTGGACAAAACTTTGGATAGCACTTTGTACAATGATCCAATGAGACTAATAGGCCTGAAATCACTAAGACAAGAAGGATTTTCATTCTTTGGAAGCAAAGCTACAAATGAGCTATTGATACCAAGAACCAACTTTGAGTTGGTATGGAACTCTCTCATGAACTGCATCACATCCCCTTTAATTATTTGCCAGCACTTCTGGAACATCATAAGATTAAAACCATCAGGCCCAGGAGCCTTGTTACCATCATAGTTATTAAGTGTTGCCACAACTTCAGATTCTGTGAACTCAGCTTCCAAAGCAACTCGTATCTCTTCATCCCCAATAGATTTAAAAGGACCAGATAAGCTTGGTTTGTAGAACCATGATTCTGCAAACTGCCTCTGAAAGTGATTAAATACTTCAATTCTTATTTCATCTAGATCTTCTTTCAAGGCCCCATTGACCTCAATTGAGCACAATGCATTCCTATTCCTTCTTGAGGAAGCCATAACATGGAAAAATTTGGTATTTTTATCCCCTTTTAAAAACCAATTAGCTCTAGACTTTTGCAACCATAACCATTCTACCATTTTGCTCAAGTTCCATGCTTCACCTTTTACCTCCCTTAGCCTAGATCTCTCTGTATCAGTGAGTAATCTTTGTTCAGCTACCAAATCCAAGACATGTAACTCCTCCTCCAGTTGATTGAGTTTAGAGTCCACCTTACCAAAAAACCTCAAGGTTCCATCTTTTCAATGCTACTTTAAGTGATCTCAGTTTCCTTAAACATTTGAATCCAGCCCAACCATTTATACGAGATTCAGCCCACATTTTCTGCACGAAAGTTTTAAAATTCGGGTGAAGAGTCTAGGCATTTAGAAACCTAAATGGCTTAGGGCCCCAATCCCTCTCATCTTCTATCAGTAAAATAGGACAATGATCTAAGAGCCTTCTTGGTAATCCCCATAGTTTAAAGTTAAATTTTTGCAGCCAATCTGGACTGAGTAAAAGCCTGTCTAGCCTACTCCATTTGACACCTTCCTAAGAATTACACCAAGTGAACTTTCTCCCCAACATTGGTATGTCACACACTTCTAGATTATCAATTAGCTCATTGAAATCCTTCATACCTCCACTCCTTTGGGAACAACCCACCCTCTCGGCTAATTTCCTTACCTCATTGAAATCACCCCCCAAGCACCAAGGGTTGATAAAACTTTTCTTTAAAGTCTTCAAAGTTTCCCATATCCCTTTCCTGTTAGCACCATCAGTCGGACCATATACATTTACAATAACACAGGCTAGACTTGTTGTAGAGAGTACCAGACAAAATGATAAAATTCATGTTACTGCAACAGTCCAGAAGTTGAAACACTTGTGGATTCCAGACACACAGTAGTCCACCAGCTGTACCCTCTGAGTCCACAGCCATTTATGCCATCTGATCACTAGGCCAACAAGATCTGACAAACTCCTCAGAGATAACAAGTCTCTTTGTTTCTTGAAATAGTGCCATATCCACCTTCCCTCAGAAAGAAGTTTTTTGATTTTTCTCCTTTTAATAGACTTGCCTAACCCTCTAATGTTCCAGGATAAGATCTTCATTAAAATAAATTTACAGTCCAAGACACCACAGCAGATACTATTAATCTGCCTTACTACCCCTTTTACCCAGCACCTCCTTATCCTTTTCTTCTAGTTCCATCAATTTACTGAGCACTTTCTCATCATTACCTTTACATTTTAGCCCAAGTAACTTCCCAATCTGTAAATATGCTTCTGCCTTATTAAGAAGCAACTGGCCAGAACCCGATTTGCTTGCCATGGATAGAGAAATTACTGCAGCTGCCGACCTAAATATAGCCCCTTTCTTGAAGTTCATGACTAATCCAACCCCAATTTGTAAGTTTCCTTTTTTCTTCCTCTGGTATTTCGCCATCCCTTTTGCTTTCTCTTTTGTGGTGGTTTTCCTTTTTTAAGCTGCCACTACAGTGTTACAATTTACTACACCGTGAGACACCTTATCCCCACTATCTTAGGCTACCTTCCCCTTACTGGTTTGATTTTCACCCTCTTGTGTTGGCTGATCCTTTGGGTCACTTAACTCAGATGATCTATGGCCCAAAATGTTTCCACACTTTATGACATGGGCCGTACTCAATAACACCTCTATATTAAGCCCATGTCTATCTTTCTCTGGCCCACTAAGGCTCCTCATAAAATCTGGAGTAACAACTCCATCTTCAATATTCTGGTTACCTCCATTTTGAATCTGTATAGGGTTTAGCAACGATTTGACTAACTGAGTCCTGCATGCTCCTCCTCTACCTCCAGGTTGCTTCTGCAAACAGTCCGACTGACTTATAGACATGATAGTCTCCTCAACCTTAGACATACTTAGCTCTCTATCTTGTCCATCAATGGCTGTATGGTCATCATGACTTACCTTTGACCCCCTGCCTCCTCAGCACCTCTGATGTCCAGCACACCTCCAACCTGGCCCTCCACATCAGCTTCATCTTCACCCTTCTTGCTTCCCACAACAAATCTCTGCTCTTGATCTTGTTCCTCACCATTTGAAATTGAATTTTCCGTTTGGGCCTGTTCACTATAACATTTGCATTGTTTGTATATCACCTCTGAAATCACCACCTGGTCTTCACAAACTTTGACTGGGTAGGCTATCTGTAGACACCCCATTTTTGACTGACCTTCAGACTTAGATGTCATCGATTGAGCGCTCAGTGATTGCGCATTGTTGTGCTCGTTTCGAGGTTTCGGAGTTCTTGGCTGAGAGCCTCACCTCCAGACCTCAGGACTCTTTGTACTTTGTCTCGGTCTGCGGACTAAGTGTTGTTTTCTCTTCCCAGAGAGAGGGAGAGGTCTTGTAGGCCATCTCTCAGTGGTCGTAGGCCACTGTTCCCATTTGGAGACTAGTTTCCGATTTTCGGAGCCGTCGACCGTGCGCCTCGGTTCAGGACCGCTTAACTTTCTCCGTTTGGCACGATTTTTGGCACACACCTTGCTTCCTCTCTCTAGAGGGACACTGTGGCCCGGGAGACCACCTTTGTGGTCGCACGCCACTTTCGTTGCTTAACAACCTATTTTCAGAGCACCCAGTTGCGCGTTTTGACTCTTGAACCCTCGTTTTGCATCCGTCTTGGTTCATTTTTGGCATGGACCTTGTTTTCATTGTTTGGAAGGTGGTACAAGGGTGGGAGACCACCTTTTCTCCTTAGAGACCACTTTTCTCCCGCCAGCTGATTTTCTTGTCAGGAAGCTGGTCTCCTTGGTCATTGAGCCACATTTACTGGTCTTCCACCATACCAATAGCTTGCATTCAATGTGGAGACCATCAAATGGGGCTGCCGACCACCTTGCACTGAGTTGAACCTTTTGAACTGGTCGGCCGACCAGGGGAAGTGGTCGGCCGACCACCTGAACTGGTCGGCCTGCCTCCCCCAGTTTTGTCTCTGTGACTTGTTGCCAGCTATGCCAGCTAGAAAGCATAGACTGGATCCTCCATACACGTGTATGGAGGATCTTCAACCTTGGTTTTTAGCTTCTTTGAGAAGCTTTGGTCCCTTTTGGCTATAAAGGAGGGCCTCCCCCTCATTTGTGAGGGTTCAGAAGTTTGTTGAAGGCATACAATACATCTCCCTCTATATCTCTCTATTTCGGCTCAAAAAGTGTATTGTTCTTGCACCTTTGCACACCACCTCATAGCCTAACCCTTCCACCATTGCTTGGAGCTTCTTGGAGGCCATTTTCAGAGGTTAAGGAGTTGGGTTTTGGGTCCAGAAGTTGCTGTCTTGCTGAGCTTCAAAGGTAACACACTTTTTTCCTCTTTTAAGCTTTATTTTGATCCATCTCTTAGCCTTATTTGCATGCATATTTGAGCTTTGTTGTCAACTGAAAAAAGTCTTGTTTTGAGGTCCTTTTGATGTTTGTTTAAGACCTTTTTGGTGTTGAGGGTCTTCTACCCTCTTGCATGCCTCATTTGGCCTTGTTTTGTGCCATGCCATAGGGCCTTTGAGCTAGTCCTTGCTTGGCCTTTTAGCCACTGAAATCCAGCGGATTTTCAGTGGTTGGCATGTGGTTTTGAGGTCCTAAATCAGAGAGGGGTGACCCTCTCTCTTTTTGATCTTGTTTGCTTGCATTTTGGCCTATCAAAGGAGCCTTCATTTGCACACCTCCAAGCCTTGTTTCAGGCCCTTTTCAGTGACTTTTAGGGCCTGCATAGGCTCTTTCTAGAGTTTTTTTTTTGTCACCTTGGGTGTGCCTCATGCATGTGTAGAATAACCCCTCTTGTAGCCTATCAAAGGGGCATGACATTCTTGGATGCATTGATCATGTTTCAGTGGGTTTTTGGGCTTTATTTGGCATGTCATGTCTCTGACTTTTCCTGGTTTAGTGGCCTCTTGAATGCTTCATATGCTTGTAGTGTAATCCATGTTCACTAGCTCACATTGCATGTTGTTTTGGCCCTTGATTCTAGCATATTTTGGCCATGTTCTAAACTGATTTTATTCATGATTTGGGCTGCCTTAGCTCTTTTTTGAGGTCTCTTGGTCGAATGATGCTTTCCATGCATACTTGTAGTGTAATATCCTTGCCTAGCCTTGAGTTTTGGAGCCCCTTGCATGCTTAACTTGAGGTGTTTTCATGTTTTGGCATCATTGAACATGTTATTTCAGAGCTTATACTTGTGCCATATTCCCATGTTTTCCACTCTTTAAATGCGTTTGAGAGTTGTGCCTGTATGCCTCATTTTTGGGCTATTGCATGAGCGTCATTTTTGTGCATTGCAAGCCATCATTTTAGTCCATTTTGCCGCTGTTTTGGGTCTGCATAGGGACTGTTTTGGGCTGGTTTGGTCATTTGGGTATCGCTTTGCATACCTCTAGTGTAATGCACTTCACTAGTTTCGGTAATTGTGCCATCCAACATGCATCGGATGAGTTGTTTGCATGATTCGGGACCATCTTGTATGTCATTTCAGAGCTAGAACATGTGTCATTGTATGCCATATTTCATCCTTGTCATGCTTTGGTAGAGTTGCACTTTGTTCCTTAGGTTTGGTCCCTAGCATTTGTGCATGTTTGCATGTACCTTGTTGCCTCATTTTCGTCATATTGGCCACTGATTTGGGTGTGGCCGAGGCCCATCCATCTTGGTTTAAGTCCATCTTGCTTTGTGTATGCCCTATAGTCCATGTTATCGCATGTTTGATCATTGCATTGCGTATGCCTCGTTCATAACATTGCGTATGTTAGTGCATTGTGTATGCATGCCATATAATCCATGTGCATTGAGTATGCCATTGGTTAGTTCATAGCATTGTGTATGCCATTTGCATGCTTGCATGTCATTCCGTGCATCTTCGTATCACTTAGTTGCATTGCATTTAGATCGCATGCTAGAGTTGCATTTGTCCATACATTGTTTGTTGCATTGTGTTTGGAGTAGGGTTTAGTCTAAACACGGGAAATAAGGGACGTTTCGTACTCAAAGTGACGAAACGTGCCTCGATTCTTGGTCACCGACACTCTTGACTATCCATGATAGAGTTGTTGGCTTTAGGTGTTTACATGTGCATTCATTTCACATTGAGTCGTGCAATTCGACTTCTCGGCCATCATGCATCAGGATGCATGATTGATGGCACGAGGATCGAGGACTACACTCCCTAGAGCTTATGCAATGACGGGGAGAGTGGTCGGGCACACATATGTTGAAAATACTTGCCTTCTCTCTCTCTTGCCTTTGTTGCAGAAAATACAGAAACCAGGAGAAGAAACTGGCCGGCCGACCAGGTTTTCTGGCAGGCCGACCACCTTTTCTGGTTTTCACCACCAAGGGTGGTCAGTAGGTGGTCTCCAATGCCTATAGCTGGTCGGCAACCTCCCCCTAGATTCCCAGGGTAGAGTTTCATCTCCTTGGAGCTTTGTGCAAGTTTCTGAAATCAATTGCAAACAAAGGCGAGCCGAGGCATTGCGATGGATTTTCTGACAAGGCGACTCGAGCATGCATGCATCCTTTATCATTCAAAGCAGAGCTGAGGCAACCCATTTTACATAGTTTGCATGCTAGTTTAGTTAATTTGTTAATTAGCTAGTGTTGTGTAATGATTAGTTAATTCGATTCTGTATTATTTATTCGGACCATTCGAGAGAGGGCAATGTTGTAATAAGTGTGCGTGTGTGTGATGTATGTCTTCCAACCCCACGTCTTTCTCCCTTTTATTTACCATCTTATGATGGTTAGTTTTAGGGCACGTTTCAATTAGCATCCTTATGCTCGTATGTTTGCATCCGTTCATCTATTTTGCATGCACCGGGCTCGGCGCATCATACTAACTGCATCGTATTTCAATTCCAAGTTAAATACATGTTACCTGTAGCATCTCATATGCCATCTTAGAATAGCCGAGCCTATCTTAGTTGCATTCTTGCATGTGTTGCATTAGGCATCTCAGTATAGTTAGGATTCATACATGTTTTCTAATTAGCTTCTTTCTTTGGCTCGGAGTACTCGGTAAGTGTTTATGCTTTAGCATCCTTGCATGCGTGTGAGTGACTGCCATGATAGCATGCTTACCATGAAGCTATGTGCTTATATGATATAACTGCCTGAATGCCTATGGGTGAAGGTTGGGTTGCTTGAATTGGAATAATTCGTCGAAACCCGTGTTTTAGCCTACTTGCGAGTAGCAAACTTCAATCCATTTTCAAAACAAACAGATATGCGATGCTTTGTTTCAACTTAGGTAATCTAGTCTATACTTGTATGCTGTGCGCATCACATAGTAATTCTAGGTTAATAACCGGAATAAGAGCACATGTGTTTTCAAAAAACAAGATATCATGCTTAGTAGTGGCCGATCTTTGATCGGGCGAGCGGGGGTGCTCATGAAATGACCTTCCCCAATCGTACCCAAGTTCCCGAGCGCGAGGCAACTTTGGTGATGACGGACACGTGGCCTTAGGCACGAGTCAGGGTTTCTAAATTCCCCAAAAATAAATATTTAGTGGCAACTCTGTATCTGGCAAAGCAGTCCATGTTTGGCACTTCTTTCTAAAATCAATTTTTCAAAACGATTTGCCGGATTTGGACTCTTTGGTGATTTATCGATCTTTCATTGTACTTTGCGAGATTAGATTCAGAACCGTGGCATTGAGTCCGAACTGTAGTGAGCCCAATGAACAAAACGGGATTTTTCCGGGACGTTTGGGCGCATCTACACTATCCCCTTGCAACGCAAGGTGATTGTTGTGTTTATGGACTCCATACACTTGGTGGCAATTCTCACATTCCCACTGTGAAAAGACTTCATTTTGGATGTGTCCTCATCAATGCCTATGACTTCCCCCCACGACCTTCCAATGCTACTAAATGTTTTGCTGCTCCAGAGATTCAAAGGTACTCCATAACAAGTAAGCCAAACAAATCTTTCTTGATCAAGGATCATCCCCTTCTTCCATTCCTTGACTGATTCACTCCATGACTGGATCCACCCCTCCATTGGTTTGAGCTTCTCTTTCATGGTTCTCACTGATTCAAATGTTAGCACAATATCTCTTCCACCACCATCTCTAACATGGACATCTCCCATTCCTTTGTTCTTTAATTCCTCTTTAAACTCCACTGCAAAATATTGAGGTTTCAATCGAACAATCACACTGTCATACAGCCAGCCATTTCCTTCCTCGTAAGCTTGTATACTGATGTTCGAAGTTGATGCTGGCCCTTGTCCACTCAATATTTGGGCATAAGACTTTCCCCTTTGTAACATATTTAGAGCTTTGCTGGTTGTGGCAATAACCCTTCTTCCAACTGGTGCAATTAGTGGTCTCTGATTCTCCTCATTTCCTTGAACAAAATCTGCTATTTTCACTTTCAGAGCTCTGTTATCACACCAGATGCCATGAGCTTTTTGGACCGCCATCTTCGTTGCCACTGAACAAGCATAACGTACAAAACCAAATCGTGATCTAGTCAACTTTCTCCTTTTGTTGGGGATGAACACATCCTTCACAATCCCATAATTGGTGAATATGTTAAATAACCCTTTTGGATCCATAGATTCTGGTAGGTTATCCACAAAGATCTTATGTATCTCATTATCCAGAGCTGAGTTTCTACCTCCCTTACCCCCATGCTTGTGCAGAATCGGTGAAAGGTTTTTCACTTTTAAGAAGCCATGTTAAAGAAAGACGTTATATAGCTTTCCATGAATGAAGTAATAAAGCAAGTAAATACGCATTCGTATTCGTAGGTAAATAATCATCAATACAATAGATGCATCGGTCGAGCTGTCTTGTAATGGTCTCTAGGGTCTTCGGTCGAATTGGTCTTCTTTCCTATAGTAGTTCATCTGATGAGTTCATCGCGATCTATGGCAATTTGAGTTTAAGCATCGGGCTTCGAGTCTTAGTCTCATGATTATCAAGGAAAAAGAATACAAGGAAGAAGGTACGGTGTCCTCACCTTATTAAGAAGGAATTCACCATCTTGCCGAGAGATCCCAAACTTGAATAACAGATTCTTCTTATTCACACTCGACGTAACAAAAAGAGAAAAACCAATTTCACTTTGTCGTTCCTACCTTCCACCTTGTTCTGCGGTTCCACTACCCGATCTTCATAAAGCGTATTTGAAGAAGGAAGTACCGCTTTCTACCATTCCAAACAGACTCACTCTCGGAAGAAGGAATTGAGACTTTCTCCAGCACTGAAGGAACTCAAAAAACCAAGACGAAAAGCTATTTGGTGGAGTATATCACTCCAAGCTGTCAGCAAATTAATATTATTCTTTATAAATATAAGAATGATACTACAACTTATACAACACATTTAGAACTGTATCGAATATTGTTTCTCCCCGTAGAGGGATTCAAAACAATTAGTGCTACTTGCCGAAAGGATCAACAGGAGCAACAATGTTTAGAAATTCCTTTCTTTACTGTGCGCAGGCCCCCGACATGCCCCTACTGAATCCGGGGAAGCCAGTTCTTTCTGACTTCCCTTTCCATCTCACAACAAGAGCGACTCAACAATCGAATCTGAATCTATATTGTATAATATAAAAGAAAAAAGAGATTTTGGCGCACCAATGTAGTCAGGGGGGCCGAATATCAAGTCTAATTCCGCTTGCTACTAGCGCACTACATCGTCTTTTCTTGTGGAGACCCAACTCCAAATTGAAAAGCATATCGAGGGAGTCTTCCTTGAAATATATATTAGATACATGGGTTTTTGTTTTATCTAGGGCTGAGCAAAGAATCCGTGAAATCCGTAATCTGGTCCAGTCTAGTCCAATCCGATAGGTTTGGATTGGTTTTTTGAATCCGTAGTTCGGTTCCGGATTGAAGAATTAAAAATCCGTAGTCCACGGAATGGTTCCGGATTGAACCCCACGGTTCCGGATTGGAACCGATCCGGACCGTATATAAATAGTCTATATTTTTATTATACATCCTCCCTCATAGTATCTTCTCTTATTCTATATAAAACCTAAACTCAAACTTAAACCCGTATAATATCTTCTTTTATTACTTTTGTTTGTTAATTTTAGTTTTAATTTATAATGATCTAAATTTTTATGGTGAAACCAATTTTCTTAGGGTTGTTTAAATTTTAGAACAGTATGTTGCTATTGTAGAACAAATATAGCGCTATGTTTATATTTTTATGAAATTAAAGTGTTATATATATATTTTTGTTATTTAATTATGTGAATCCGTGGTCCTAAACCGATCCAATCCGTGTTTAAATGTATTGGTTCGGATTGGTTCCATGATTTAAACGGATTGGATTGGTTTCAATTTTTTAGGAACCGTAAATAATGGATTGGTCCTGGTTTTACCTCAATCCGGTCCAATCTAGACCATGCTCACCCCTAGTTTTATCTGTCGAGGACATGACTTTCCGAAACCACTTATCTCAAGTATTGAAAGAGACTCAGAAAAATGAAATGTAGCAAAGCGTTCCATATCGCCGGATTATGAAAGCCCTCCAAAGCTATGATCTCTTCTTAAATAAATAGGAACTGACAATAAGAAATAACTATTTGCTTTTCCAGATGTGATATAAAATGTTTGACTTCGTTTTTATTTTTAATTGGTTAATTCTAAATTTTTCGTTAATTTCTTTTAATAGTCTAATTAAATAATTATTTTGTTCATTATTATTTGTAAGGAAGTACTATTACTCAAATTATTAAATTCTTTTTCTTTACTATATTTAATACTTATGCAAATATTATTGGCAAAGCTGAGAAACCGGACTCTGATATTAATTTCAATTGTGGGTTTACGGATCTAATTTAATATTAATTCTTACAAAAACTTCCCTTAATAATCTACACTTACCTTTTCTAATGATGTTTTATCTTTAATATTAACAATTCTCTGGTTATAATTTATTATAGATTGTCCAAAAATAAAAGCCAGAAGAGAGTTTAATCTATTTAACTCACTTTCTAATTCATAAATAATTTAAACTAATTTTTATTTCAGCTTTAAGTGCTATAATTAAATGCATATAAATACTAATTCTAAGTTGATATGATTTTTTTTTTTTAAAAAATTTATAATTTTTAATAACGTTTTGTGCTTTTTGTAATTTTTTGGGTTTTTGGGGTCAAAGTATAATTAGTGAAACCTGATGATAATTGGACTTGATGTGATGGAATGAGATATGTGAAGTGCGTCTTCCACCTGAGCTAATACGGGCTTAATTCGGTCTACAAAGAATTTTTCAAAAGAAATTAATCCCCACTTGCCACATCTCCTCCAAAATTACACGTGTCATACATATAACTCCCTTACACAACACATCCATTTTTTACCACAAAACAGCTGTTTCACTATATCTCTCCCGATTCACTTCAACCGTGAGTGGCCCCATCTTCCTGCCACGCATCCCCAGCCTGGCTACTCGGCATTTTCCGCGGTCCGCTTATGCACTCATATCTCTCTCTCTCTCTCTCTCTCTCTCGCTCTCTCTCGCTCTCCCTCTCTCCATCCATGTGTATATATATACTAATGATTAGTATACATGATAAGTGTTGAATTCAAATAAATAAAAATAAAATAAAATATTTATTATATTATGTGTTAATTAAGTGATAAGAGTCTTATTTATTTGATATAAGTTAAAGGTTCAAGTCAACTCCTCTCATCTATCTAAATTTTTTTTATTTTATATTTCAAATAAAAAAGTAGACATGGCAGCATAAAAAATTAAAGCTTCAAGACACCACAAAGGGTGTTCACTTTATATATAGTAGTAGAGATATGATAGCATAAGAAATCAAGACTTCAGGACACCATAAGGGGTGTTCACTTTATATATAGTATAGATAGATATATACTAGTTTAAAAAGACTTGTATAAGGCACGTGCTATTATAACAACATATTTAAATTTTATATTTTAATAATTTTTTAAAAATTAAATAAAATAAATCATTAAATATTTAATGGAATTATGTGATAGGATATGTATCATTTTTTTAATTTGTTATACACTTAATGATGTAGACTCTAATTCTATTACCATATCATTTTGAGTGAATTTATGAATATTTAACATTTCTTCCGAATTTATAAAAAAAAAAATTTATGGTGTGTAACTTTTTTCAAAAGATAATATAAAAAAAAATACTAAGATAATTTTCTCATATAAAAAAAACTACTAAAATAATTCACTGAATTAATAAGAAGTAAAAGAAAATACATATATATATATATATATATATACGAATGACTAATTTTATTAATGCATAAATCATGTTCGCATAACAAATGACCAATTTTATTAATAAGTAAATCCTTAAGTAAATTAACAATTTTTAATGATATGAAAAATATTTTTCAGTTAACAATTTTGTTAATAAATAAATCATTAAGTCAATTAACAGTTTTTAATGATATGAAAAATATTTTTCAATAAATAATTTTGATAATTTATTATTGCATCGGAGAATAGTTTTTTTTCCCCCCTGAGTATTGTGTTAAATTAAAATTTATCACAAATAATAGTTGTAATTCTAGTATTATAAGACCAATTTATATTTTAAACAAACTTTATGGATATATTTATAATTTGTTAAAAAATTAAAAGATTTATGTTTTATAATTGATTAAGAATGTTTTTGTAATTACGAAGAAAGCCTATTTCATAATTGACCAAGAATATTTGTGTAATTACGAAAAAACCTTCACTCAACATATAAGTCACTATTAGTGAATTATTCAAAATAAAAGGGCAAAATTGAAAAAAAAGAATGACGAACCTCAAGCAGGTAAGCGATTCTTATATATATAGATATAGTCACTTCCCTATTAAGGTCTTATTTAGAAAGTTAGCTATTTTAGTTAGTTATTTGATTTTTTAGCTATTTTAATCTAGTTAAAATAGTTGTATTTGAAAAGTTAGTTGACTTTTTTTTTTTTATAGTTGATTTGATAGCTGTGAGAGAAAAAAATAAAATGATTATGGATTGAACGTAACATTTTATCTTATTAACTGTTTTAACCTATTTTATCTTTTAATAAATTATTTTAACTCAACACTCTTCCTAAACACTCCATAACTAAACAATCCAACTTTGATTGAGACCTCGTGGTATGTGCCTCAAAAGCAAAACTTGACTATTTATCACTCCAAACCAACCCTCTCATCCCAGCACTTCCAACTACTACTACTCCCACCACTACTACTTCTACCATTGAATCATTGATACTATACTATAGATTTGGATATGGAATTGGATATGTTTTCTCACTTTTCTGACCCACTTCCACTTGCTAATGGGTCAAATTTATCACCCAACGACATCGTAGGGGAATGTTCATCAACTTTAGATAGTCGCACTGGTGCTCAGCCAACTGGTGTAGTTTTTGATGACGAGGTTTTGTTGGCTTCGAAATATCCGAAGAAGATAGGAGGGCGAAAGAAAGTAA
The DNA here is from genome assembly GCA_030407325.1 of Camellia japonica. Classification (NCBI taxonomy): domain Eukaryota; kingdom Viridiplantae; phylum Streptophyta; class Magnoliopsida; order Ericales; family Theaceae; genus Camellia; species Camellia japonica. The sequence goes on from JAPPVO010000002.1 coordinate 140,251,027, forward strand.
GGGAGAATCGGCACCCAGTGTACCGAGGCGTGAGGTGGAGGAACTCTCACAAGTGAGTCTGTGAAGTGCACAGGCCCAATAAAAAGTCCAGGATATGGCTTGCTACATTTCTGATGATACTGCGTGTCCCAGACGGAACGAGTCGGTTCGATCCACGCTTCCCAAATTAGTGCCCGAGGCGTCCAGCCCACTGAGAGACATGCACTAGAGTTCAACGGGGAACGTGGAGTCCCCCAGCGAACCCTCCGACGAGCAAGTTAGAAAGAGAGAGATGGAATGTAGAGATAGATTGGTGATAGAGAAGCCTGACCTTTTGCCTTGTCTTCAAAACCTGCTTATATCCTCTACTAATCATTTCCTTATCCCTTTCGACCTGTCACGTTGGCCGAAAGTCTATGTTCTAGTTTGCCTTGTTCATGGTGAGGCCGTTCTGTTCCGACAGGGAGTGGTTATCGCAATAAATGCTGCAGGGAACCTCATTAATGGCTGATGTGTAGTGCAATAACTTTGCAGGATCTTTGTCTGCCGATGTGGCTGGTTCTACTCTTGACAGCTGTCTGGATGTCATTGGTTCTTAATGTCACATTGAGCGCCAGCACTATTGGGCTTTGGTGTTTGAATTATGTATTGGGCTCTAAGTGATGGGCCAAATGCTCCAATAGGCCTACCTATGTCAGTAGTCCCCCATTCCCAAGTGCAGCTTCAGTCCAATGAAGGGAATAATGAAGAAAACAGGGGTTGTGAGAGGCCGACTACGAGAAGGGCTGACTGCGAGGAGGACCGACCGTGAAGGGTGACCGAGCGAAAGGATCATATGACAGCCTATGTGAAGATAACTAACTCATTTCTAGACAAATTTGATAGTCATGAGCTCAATTAGATTGCTCGTGATCAAAACACTCATTCTAATGCTCTGTCCTATTTAGAGTCAACTGTCAATTCAGCACTTAAACGAACCATTAAAATGGGTTTCATTCCTGAGCTAAGTATCAATATCCCCAAAGTGGATCTTGTTGTGCATATCATTTGTAGAGGACCGAGTTGGATGGATCCCATCATTGCGTTCTTAACTTTTGAGCAATTATCGGAGGATAAGAAAGAAGCCTATAATCTTTGAAATAAGGCCTTGAGGTATTATTTAGTTCTTGAGGGAAAGCTGTACAAAAAATATCTTTCAGGACCCTACTTAGAGTGTGTACATCCTGACAAGGTTAAAGACTTTTTGGTCAAGATACATGAAGGCAGTTGTGATGCTCATTCAAAGGTCGATCATTGGCTTACCGGGCCATTATTCAAGGCTATTGGTGGCCGACTGTGTGCACTAATGTTGAAGACTATGTTAACAGGTACGAGCGGTGCCAAAAATTCTATCAATTAGCACACCTGCCAGCGAAAGAGCTAAACTTCTTGACTAGCCCTTGACCTTTTGCTCAGTGGGGTCTAGATATTGTTGGACCATTGCCAAGAGCCCCAGACAATAAGTGATTCTTCATTGTTGGTACAAATTATTTTATTAAGTGGGTTGAAGTAGAACCATTGGTGCACATCCGAGACATTGACGCTAAATGCTTTGTTTGGAAGAACATTATAACTTGGTTTAGTAGCCCTAGAGCGCTCATTTCAAATAACGGCACGCAATTTGGTTGTGGCATTTATCAGGAGTTATGCGACATTTATGGAATTCGACCTTACTTTTCCTCCCCAACTTACCTACAGAGTAATGGATAGGCGAAGGCTTCCAATAAAGTAGCCTTGGACGGCATTAAGAAACGGCTGGAGAAAGCAAAGGGCAAATGGGTTAAAGAATTACCAAGCGTATTGTGGGCGCATCGAACTACGTCGAGACGGTCTACTGGGGAAACTCTGTTCGCCTTGTGCTTTGGCAACGAGGCCATCATACCATTGGAAATCGGGATGGTCCTTACCAGATCGATTCCATTGCTAGGGCAGGGGCTTATTGCCTCTTAGATATGAACGGCAAGAGACTACCCTAGCCCTGGAATTCGACCCATCTTCATACATTTTATCATTAATGTAAATTATTTTTTTGATCCCAATGTATATTAGTGCTTTGTATATGCACAATTAATCAATGATATAAGATGTTATATCAATTCCTTGTTTATTTAACTCTGATTGCCTTACTTTGATTTAGCCTTCAAATTCGGAGCACTTTCCGTGCTCGGCATGAAGCGCCATCAGTAAAAGCCTTTGAATTCGGAGCACTTTTTGTGCTTGGCACGAAGCGCCATCAATAAAAGCCTTCGAATTCGGAGCACTCTTCATGCTCGGCACAAAGCGCCATTTTTAATTAAGGTGCCATGAAAGGGCATAATTAGTCTGACTATTGCAACCAAGCATAATTTTTGACTTTTATTAAAGAAACATGATGACAAACACAAATTACATTATTACAAATACATTTACTCTAAGCCTGATCGGCGTTCTAGTTGTTACAATCCTAACATTTGCCGATTGAACCCAAGAATCAAACTGGAGTTACAGCCGCCGTTCAACTTTTTTTAGGGTTTGTGCTATCATCCTCGTCGTCTGTTTTCTCGGCATCATAGGCTTCGAAAGACACTACGTAGCTCTAGTATAGCGGCGAAGCAAAATCCATACCCGCCACTTGAAAGGCCTTTGTCCATTCGTGCTTGAAACCACAGTTTTCACATCAGCAAACGTCGTCAGCTAGCTTCTCCCTTGTGGAATCCACACCTACCTTTCTTCTTTCGAAGAAGCCCTTATTGTAGGCTCGGCTCTCAATGGCTTCTCTTAGGAAAACATTGGCAATGTGTCGATCAACTATTGCTCGATCCATAAGGCGTTGTGTTTCCTTATTTTTTGATGATGCCAAATCTGTTGCCCCTGATACTTTAAGCTCTTACACTCTAGTTTTTCAAGCCTCATCGTCAGCCTTCTTCTCAACTTCATTCAGTTGCCGTTTCAAGTTTTGGATCCACATATCCTTGTGATCAATCTCCCTTTGGGCGGCATGAAAGCATATGATGGCTTTATACAAAATGTAGAGTCCTCTTATAGTGCCATGAATTCATTCCTGGAATAGTCACCCCGATTGGTCATTGACTAATGTACTTCAGGGAGGAAGATTTGCCACGTAAACTCCACCGCCACATTCGGATCATTAACAATTGAGTCAGCTTCGGTCATTGGTTTATTCCCAATGAAAACCAAGAAGCTCAATGGACATGGTAGTCTACTCGGCTCATTTTGAACTTGAGCTTGAGAACCAACGGTTCTACTACCTCCTTTCTCGTGGACGTGGCTTCTGGTAGATCTGCTTTGATGATCTCTTCTACTCGTCCCTTGCTGCCTGGGTAACCGTCGTCCATTTTGTTCCTTAGATTCCACTACACTTCTATGACCAAAGTCGCTAGGTGCTTGCTGGTTCATTTCTGCATCTAACTCTACTAGACTCTTCCCTTTCATTCTGCTATTGAAGAACAACGTTCCTAACATAAATGGTCTTCTAGAGATCCTAGTTGCTGGCTCGTATTTCTGAGTTTCACTGGTAATGGATTTCCAAAAGCATGAGTGAACCTGAGTTGCGTTCTGAGCTTCATCGGCAATGGGATCCTAGACGCGATGGCAACCTTTGGCAAATTTGAGCTTCTGCATGATGGCGGTTGAGTTAAAATAACAAAATCATGGGTTCAAAGGGCGTGTAACTTTAAATAAGCCACAGAAGCACCACTTTCAATGTCATTAAGTGGACGCCATGTGTTTGTTGTCCTACCACTCATTAAAGTACATGCCACCGATTGCTTTGCATTTGCTCAGCCCCTTTTGGCATACCATGATGCCTTCATTTTTCAACCGGGCTAGGGGCAGATAAATGAATCTGTTTGTCATACACATTACCCCGCTTGTAACTCGACAATGTTTATTTGGTCGAGCATAATGCATTCGTTTCTTAACTAGGGCAGGGATAGATACATGAATATATCTGGCATGTAATTTACCTTGTTCATGAAACGACAACAAGATCACTCCTTATGTGGTTGGCTTTGTCGAAAGAATCAGATTATTCATCAATCACACGCATATTCTAAATCTTGAATTATGATTGGGGCAAGGTCAAGTCGTCTCTATATTATCGGCCTATGGTGTAGACACCCCATTTTTGACCGACCTTAAGACTCAGACGTCACCAACTGAGCGCTCGGTGATGTTGCATGTTGTGCTCGTTCTGAGGTTTTAGAGTCTCGGCTGCGAGCCTTGCTTCTGGACTTCCGGACTCTTTTGTGCTTTGCCTCGGTTTGCGAACTGGGTCCCGTTTTCTCTGTTTTCTCTTCCCGAGGGGAGGGAGAGGTCTTGTAGACCATCTCTCAGTGGCCGTAGGCTACGTTTCGTGGTCGCAGGCCATTTTTCCCGTTTGGAGCCCGGTTTCTGGTTTTCCGAGCCGTCGGTCGTGTGCCTCGGTTCGGGACCACTTAACTACCTCCGTTTGCTCCGGTTTTTGGTACACACCTTGTTTCCCCTCTTTTGAGGGACACTGTGGCTCGAGAGACCAACTTTGTGGTCGAACGCCACCTCCGGTGCCTTATAGTCAGTTTTCGGGGCCCCAGGCCGCGCGTTTTAGCCCCCGAACCTTCGTTTTGCATCGGTTTGGGTTCATTTTTGGTATGGACCTTTGTTTCATTGCTAGGGAGATAGTAGGATGGCGGGAGGCCACCTTTTTCCCTGAAAAACTAGTTTTCTCTTTTTCTCTCTCCTAAAGCCAGTTTTTCTGACAGAAAGCTGGTTTTTCTTACTTTTGAGCCACAATTTCTGGTTTTTCACAATCACACATTGTGTTGTGCTCATCTGGGAGGCCACCAATATGGGTAGGCCGACCAGTAATTTCTTCTTGACCCTTTTGGACCCCCCTAAAAAGCTGGTTTTTTCTCCTCCTGGTCACATTTTTTGTTTTTTTCTCCATACAACTGTATTCTACTCATCTAGGAGGCCACCTTTAGGTAGGCCGACCAGCAATTCTCCTTGAACCTTTTGACCCTTGGTCGGCCACCAGGGGAGGTGGTCGGCCGACCACCTTGAACCTTTTGAGTTGGTTGGCCAGTCTTGCCTCTGTGAGTGTGTTCCAGCTTGTGGCCAGCTGTTTTGCACTTAACCCACTGTCCGAGGGTTTTGTCCTTGTTTTGATCCTTTTAAAGGTGGTTTTGCACCCTTTGCTTAGCTTCCAAAGGAAGTTTGACCCTTTGGTCAAGCTTCTTGAGGAAGCTTTGACCCCCCTTTGAGGTTTCTCCAAGAAGCCATGGCCTTCTTCCTCTATAAAACACACCTTCCAGCTCCATTTGCAAGGGTTAGAAGCTTTGGGCTGAGATATATACATACAACCCTCCATCTCTCTACTTCAAGCCTCCAAACACCCTTGTTCTTGGCCATTTTACACTACACCTCATAGCCTACCACCTCCACCACCCATTCCAGCACCTTGGATGTCCATTTGCAGAGGTTGAGAGCTCACCTTCTTGGTCCAGAAGTTGCTGCATTGTTGTGCTAACAAGGGTAAGTCCTCATTCCCCCCTTTTCTTGCATTCTTTTGTTTCAATACTTTAGCCCCTTTTGCTAGCATTTCTGGCTTCGACCTAAACTGTGAAGTGTCTTATTTTGAGCCCCTATTCAACTTTGTTTAAGGACACTTTGCTGTTTGGGGCCATCTACTTCCTTGTTTGCCCAATCTCTCTTTTAGGGCTATTTTTGCATCCTATTTTAGCCTTACTTGTGAACATTTTCGAGATTTGTTATAAACTGGAAAAAGTCTTGTTTTGACCTCCTCTTTAAGTTTTTTTGAGGTCACTTTTCTGTTTGGAGTCATCTCCTTCCTTGCATGCTTCATTTCCACATGCTTTGAGCCATGCATTTGAGCATTTGCATTGGCCTTGTTTTGGCCGCTTAGCCACTAAAATCTAGTGGAATTTTAGTGGCTTTGATGAGGTTTTGGAGCTTTGAAATCATAGAGGGGTGACCCTCTCACCCTCTCATTCTCTTTACTAGCATGATTGGCCTTCCAAAGGGCTCTATTTTGTATGTTGTGAAGTCCATTCCAGGCTCTATTTGTGAGTTCTAAGGTCTTCCTTGACTCTGCCCGGTGCCCCTTTGGTCATATTTTATGTCTATGATGCATGTATAGAGCAATCCTATTCAAGGCCTTTCAAAGGGCCTTCCATTTGCATCTTTCTTAGACCAACTCCAGGGCCTATTTGGTGAGTTTTAGGGCTGTCATAATCCATTTCCAAAGTTGGTTTTGCCATGCTAAGTGTCTATCTTATGTGTTGAGTAACCTCTTGCATGGCCCTCCAAAGGAGCTCATCATTTTTGTATGCATTGGCTGCATTTCAGTGGTTATTTGGGCGTATTTTATTTTGACATGTTTTGTTCACTGTTTTTGGCTGGTTTGATAAGATCTCATGCGCATCATATAGTTTGTAATACAACCATACTTACTAGCCAATGTTGCATGCTATTTTAGTCCGTCATGTTAGCATTTTTTGGCCATGCTTTAAACTAGTAATGTGCATTGTTTTGGGACTGCCTTGGCTTTGTCTTTATGCTTCATAGTCAAATAATGCTTGCTTTGCATAGTTATAGTTCAATACATGTGCCTAGTTTTGAGTTTCGGGGCTTATTCCATGCATTGAAGTCCATATTTCCATGATTTGGGACCATTTAGCATCATGTTTCAGTGCTGGAAATTACATGTTTGTATGCCATCTTTCATTCCTTGCCATGCTTTGGTAAAGTAGCATTTCATGCCTTAGGTTCAGTCCTTGGTATTTGCGCATGTGTGCACGCACTTCGGTTGTCTCATTTCCATCACATGGCCACTGATGTGAGTGTGGCTGAGTTCCACTCATATTGGTGTAAGCCCATACAGCATTGTGTATACCATCTTAGTCCATAGCATTGCGCATGCTAGGTTGTATGTTAGAGTATTGGTATGCCGCGTTACACATCGAGCATTGTGTATGCCATTTCATAACATTGTGTATGCTAGGTTGCATGTTAGAATTGCATTCATACATGTCATGCATATTACATTGTGTTTGGGATAGGAGTTAGCCCAAGCACGGGAAACGAGGGACGTTTCGTACCCAAAGTGACGGAACGTGTCTCAATTCTCGGTCACCGACACTCTGGATTAACCATGATGGAGTCTCGGTCTTATTGTGTTTTCATGTGCATTCATTTCATATTGAGTCGTGCAGTTCGACTCCTCGGCCATCATGCATTGAGATGCGTGATTGATGGCACGAGGATCGAGGCGAGCATACATATGTGAAAATACTTTTCCATGCCCCTTTCTTGCTCTCCGTTGCAGTAAATCAAGGATCAACATCCTTCAAGAGCTTTGTACAATATTCCGGGATTAATTGCAAACAGAGGCAACCGGGGCATCGCACTGGATTTCGCGCAAGGCAACTCAAGCATGCATCATTCATCATCCGGAATAGAGCTGAGGCGGTCCATGGGCCTGCATGCTAATTTACTGCTTTTCCTAGTTATTTGTTAATTAATTAGGGTTTTGTACTTATTCGGACTGTAATTATTTATTCGGACTGTATTATTTATTCGGACCCTCCGAGAGAGGGCACAACTGTAATAAGTGTGCGTGCATGTGATGTATGTCTTCCAACACCACGTCTTTCTCCCTTTTATTTACCAGCTTATGGTGGTTAGTTTAGGGCCACGTTTCATTAGCATACAGTATGATAGCATGTTTTGCATTCATTCATCTGTTTCGCATGCACGCGGGCTCGGCGCATCATACTAACTGCATTGTAATTTCAATTCCGAATTGAATACTTGTTAGTTGTAGCATTTCACATGCCATCTTTAGAATAGCCGAGCCTGCTATAGTTGCATTTTTGGATGTGTTGCATTAGGCATTTCTGTATAGTTAGGATCATGCATGGATTTCTAACATAGCTTCTGTTTTGGCTTGGAGTACTCGTATGTTTATGCTTTAGCATCCTTGCATGTGTGTGAGTGACTACCATGATAGCATGCTTGCCATGAGGCTAACTGCTTACGTGATATACTGCCTGAATGCCTGTGGGTGAAGATTGGATTATCTGAATTGGAATAATGCATTGACTGTGAGTTTTAAGCCACTAGATAGTGGCAAAACCATCTTTTCTAAAGCCCACCCGAGAGTGGCAAAATCTGCATTTTAAGCCTACTTGCGAATAGCAAACCGTTTTCAAAACAAACATGAGAGGTTTCGTTCCAATTCAGGCGATCCAGTCTAATACTTGTATGTTTGTGCGCATCACATAGTAAATCAGACTAATAACCGGAATAAGCACATAAATGTTTTCAAAACTCGATATCATGGTTAGTAGAGGTCGATCTTTGATCGGGCGAGCGGGGGTGCTCACGAAGTGACCTTCCCCAATCGTACCCAAGTTCCGAGCCGAGGCAACTTTGGTGATGACGGACACGTGGCCTTAGGCAACGAGTCAGGGTTTCCTAAATTTCCCTAAAAATAATATTTAGGTGGCGACTCTATATCTGGCAAAGCAGTCCATGTTTGGCATTTCTTTCAAAAAAAAAAAAATCTGTTTTCAAAAACGATTTGCCGGATTTGAACTCTTTGATTATTCAATCGGTTCTTGCTTGCACTCTGCGAGATTAGATACAGGACCGTAACATTTGAGTCCGAACTGTGTGAGGCCCAAGGGCGCGTCTACATTTCTGGCGACTCTGCTGGGACTTTAGAGAGCTTGACTCAAACTCATGATATCTTGTTTTGATTACACTTATGTGTTTCTTTGCATTGCATGTGCATTGGTGCGCCTAGGACACCGTGTTTGCCATCTGCTATTCCTGAGCGGTTTGCCAGAGGCTGCGTGCCATAAGGCTTACCGGTTACGGGCTCTGCCAGTATGGAAACACAAACCCCGGTTTTACCGGGGCACCCTTTTGACCATTCGACCTAGTGCATATTCGGAATCCGTAGTGACCATTCCAAACTAGGACAGGTTGCTTACCCGATATAGGTTGTTTGAAACCGCTGCGTGCGTAGTGAAACCCTAGCTCCTGACAAAATAGGACAGGGAAACCCTACCCCAACATAGGGGTGTTTTGGCTCTCACTTATCTGTTATGTGCTTTTAGAGTGCGTCTCTACAGGGAAATGCATGTATCAGTTTACGAGTTCGGGCATCAGGCCTGCGGGCATCAGTCAGTGTTTGAGAATCAGTTATCTGCGGGTATCAGATTCAGTTTTCGGGGACAGTGATTCAGGGATAATGATCAGTGTTTGAGGACAGTGTGTATTCAGCTTATCGACCGTGTGTTGTTATGCCCAGCTGTGTGTTGTGTGTTTATTTTAAGTTGTTATGCTGTTCGTTTATCTGGTTATTTATTTCCTTATTGCTTTATTTCTCTTTTTGCTAGGTAGTTTTAGCACAATTGCTTCAAACCAAGCAGATATTCCCCAAGCACTCTGGACAAGAGGTCGCCGACTCAATCGATCTGAGGATCTGGTTGACGGACAACCAGTGTTTCATTCTCTACCCTCGGTTGTCAGACGGAGGCCGAGAAAGTGCAGTGTGTCTGAGCAGAGGTTACCAGAGCAGTAGTCTACCCTAGTAGTGAACAGTCGAGCTGAGGTCTCAGTTTCTGCCATAGAGATACACATACCAGTCAGTCAGCAGGATCAACAGAACATGGCCGGAATGGAAGAAATGATGCGCCAGCTCCAAGAGAGTATGAAGCAAATGCAGGAGGACGCTGTCGCCAAGCAGAGCTCTCTGAACAGCAGGCCACAATCATGGCCCAGCAGGCGGAGCTAATTACCCGGCTCCAGCAGCAAGCCGGAGCATCAGCCTCACATCCAGTTCCTCCCCCACCAGGGGTCCCGCTACCCGAGCAGACACCAACTGCCCAGAATGTCCTGCCAAATGCTCAAAACATCTTGCCAAATGTCCATACCATCCAGGAGGACACAGACATTCCAACGGGGCCAGCTCCGCCCCCGCTTCCACCTCAATTATCCAAGGCACATACACCCATCAACCACCCGGACTCTCCCTTCGAGTTCGAAGTAGACCCTACAGCACTGAAGTTGAGCAAACTCGAGAAGCTATTCAAGAAATCCCAAGGGGTAAAGGCTATCCCGGATATCGAGGACGGATATACCGATGTGGCTGTGACGCTGCCGGATAGGTTCAAAATGCCGCAGATCGATCGCTTCGACGGATCTGGGGATCCCATGGTCCACCTCCGATTATTCTCAGACATACTACGGCCAATGGGCCTCACCAGACCGCAGAAGCTTTCACTATTCGGCCGGACCCTGTCGGGTGTGGCCGCTATCTGGTACGCGAAGTTAGAGGACGATGTCAAGCGGAGTTGGGATGAGATGGCTGAGGCCTTCGTTGCGCAATACTCTTACAACACTCAAATCGAGATTACAACCCGTGATCTCGAAACAACAAGGCAAGAGCCTAAAGAGAGCTTCTCAGAATTCGTAACCGGTGGAGGGCGAAGGCCTCGATGATGACCCTAAGGCCCACTGATAAGGACCAGATTCGGATGATTGTGCGCAATCTCCAGCCAAAACTGATGCAAAAAATGATTGTGCTCCCCTTCCCCACCTTTTCAGATCTGCACGAGATGGGGGTACAAATTGAAGATGCAATGAAACAGGGTCTGATTGACCAAGACAGAGATCAGCCCCGAAGAACCTTTAACCGCAACAACAATGCAGGCCCGAGTGGCGCTGCAACTGCAAGAGCTTCGGAGGTAAGCATGGTCGCCACCATTCCCCCTCCCCTTCCAAGACCCGTGGCAGCCACACCTTTCTCCAGTGCATCCGGAAGCAATCCACAAACCACCAAATACCAACCCAGAGGTCAAAGAACCTTCACCCCATTGTATATGCCCCTGTCCAAGGCTCTAGGGGTCTTAATCAGAAAAGGGCATCTAAAACCCCTGGAGCCGAGGCCGTTGCCAAATCCACTCCCCCACTCACAACCCAGCCAAATATTGCGCATATCACCAACAACACGGTCATGACACCGACCAATGTTTCAGATTGCGTCACGAGATTCAAGACCTCGTTGACAAACAGGTGATTTTGCCACCAGAAAGACCCAATGTCACAACCAACCCGCTCCCTACACACAACCAAGCTCCACCTCCCAAAAGAATCAACTTTATCCAGACTGGGGTCGTGTCTTACGATCCTAGCATCTATATCACTCCTTCCCATCTACCTAAGCCGGAGGTGCTCCTTCCTGACTGCACTGACTTTTTGTGCATGTTGGACATCTCCACAACCCAACCTGAGCCAATGGTGGTGCTGTCGAAGACAAATAGGGGAGGTTGCAGAGAGGAGGATGGAATTGTTGAGTCAGGGTTTGAGCAGTCTGGGAATTTTGCTGGGGAAGCCTACGAAGTGATTACATTCTGTCAGTGGGCCAGGTTGAGCCAAGTGTAGAATTGCCAGAGAGGGCAGAACTGTGTGTGATCCAGGGGGATAGATTTGAGCAGGGGACAAGTGATTTGGTGGCTGTAGAAGAGGACTTTGCCAACCTCCAGTTTTTCAACGACCAAGAATCGGGGGACGCGGCAGTCAACTGGTTTGATTATGAGGAATCGGCAGAGGCTACCGGATGGCTGGATGATCAACCGGACGTTGTGGAAGAGTTCCAACCAGAACAGGGCCCGGCAGGGGCGAGGATATCAGTTGTGGCCGGAAGGGCCGAAAGTCAGAATACATTGCCGGAGAGCGCCGGTACGAAGAATTTCGCTCAGGACTGGGGCATTGTGAATGCAGGGAAAGCTGAACAACAAACTGCGCCGACGCAGGTGGAACAAGAAAGGTTTTGGGATTCTGAGAGAATCAGGAAAGCTAAAACCCATGAGGGGATTGAAAGTGCTGTGGGCACAAGGACAGAAGATGCTGCGAGCATGTGGGCTGAAAGTACTGCGAGTACAATCATACCAGAGCCGGACAGGTGTCTGTCGGCGGCCGATGGAATGTGGTGGGAGGACGATGATTTATGTCTTGCCCACACAGATGAGGATTGGGGGAGCAATCAACCAGACGACACCTGGTATATCGGTGAGGTCGATCATATGACGAGAAGCGGGCGGTATTTCAAGCCCCCGCACCTAGACCAGCCAGAGGCATCTGGGAAGGATAAGGAAGCTGAGAGACAGAAAGAGAAGCAAATCGAAGAAGAGGCAGTACTGAAGCAATTGAAAAAGATACAAGCAGACATCTCCATCTGGGGACTGCTTATGGCATCACGAGTACACAGACAAGCTGTCTTATCGGCCATGGACAAGGCCAAGCTTTCTATAGACACCACGCCCGAACAGCTGGTGGGCTTAGTTTTTCCGGAAGGAGCTACCCGATGTTGACTTTCTCCGATAAGGAACTGCCACCTGAGGGTGTGAACCATAACAGGCCACTCTACATCTCTGTGGAGTGTAGAAACAAATGGATACCCGTGGTGCTTATCGACATAGGATCCGCCATCAACGTCTGCCCGGCGAGGACGGCGTATGCAATCGGTTTAAAGACCGCGGATTTTGTGCCGACTGCCCAGGTAATTCGGGCATATGACAACACGAGCCGAGAAGTCATGGGGACAGTAAAAATCCAGACCAAAGTTGGGCCGGGACAGCATGAGATAGATTTCCATGTCTTAGAGGTTCCTGCAACTTTCAACCTGCTTTTAGGACGGCCGTGGCTGCACCAGGTAAAGGCAGTGTCGTCCACCTTACATCAGATGGTGAAATACCCCCATAGGAAGGGAGTAGCCATCGTTTTTGGGAATTTATCGATCCATCCACCGCCGGAGGTATCTACACCAGTCCTGGAAATTGAGCACGGCATGGAGGATGTGTTTATGTCAGGTTTTACCTCAGCCGAGGCTCGGGTTGTGCAAAACATCATGGCTATTAATGAGGGAGTGTATGTCAGTGCTCAATCTGTATACCTCATGAACAAGCTTCAACACATCCCCGGGATGGGATTGGGAAAGAGCGGCCGGAAGGGCGTCGCAGCATTGGCCGAAGTGCCACACAACCCCCATACCTTTGGTTTGGGTTATCTGCCCACCAAAGAGGATTGGATAAGGAAGGGAAAGGAAATGGGGAGAGCCAGAGCGAAGCAGGCTGGAAGCCTTTTGAGCTGATGCATAGGCCCATTCAGGGTACCCTAAACGGACGCTTCGTCCGGGAGGGGGAGGACTTTCCGTTTTGTGGCTTCCCAGAGCCGTGGCTGAACGCGGAGAAGAAGCGCGTACCAGGTTTTGAGATCTTCTTTGATCTGCAGTTATCCGGGGATGACGTTGCCAAAGAGCAGACGGACCCATTGGCTGAGGCTGAGCAAAGTAAAAAAGTGGAGTCTGAGGACACCGAAAGTGAAATGGGGGTAGCGCTGGCATGTCTACTTTCAGATCCTCCGATCAAATAGAAGTGCTTGGGGGATAACTTCTCGGTATGCGTGATCGGGAATGAAACGGCTGCAGGCCTACCGGTAACTATTTTGGATGCATCTATCGCACTCTCTCTCATTTGGCAGTATGAAGAGGGATTTTTGTCCAGCAGCACCGAGTCAGGTAGTGAGCCGGAATCTGATTCCACCGAGTCTTGTGACTCGGAATCAGGTTCCAGCTCGACTGAGTCTGAGTCTGAGTCTGGTAATCCTGGGGATGATAACCCGGATGCCACAGTCTTGTCCAGGTCGTCTTTTTCTTTCTCTTTTGAGTCTGTTGTAACCGAAGAATCGGACGATTTGGATATGCTTAATGAGAATCAAGTAGCTGTGGTTTCTGAGTACTTTTCTGTGCCCTTGATTTATTGCATTAACTCAGACTTTCAAAATTTTGATGAAAACGACGAGGAAGAAATTCCTCCGGTTTTGCAACGCTTAATTGAACAAGAGCAGGAGAGATTTGTTAAACCCTTAATGGATGAAATCACTACTGTGAATATTGGTACTGAGGAGGACCCGCGGCTGGTCCAGATCGGGTCCACGTTGTCTTCGGAGGAACGCGAGCGCTTAGTCGCTTTATTAAAAGATTTCAAAGATGTTTTCGCGTGGTCCTACGAAGACATGCCTGGGATCGATCCTGAGATTGTACAGCACCGGATCCCTCTTGACCCCGAGGCCCGACCCGTCAAGCAGAAACTCAGGAGGATCCGCCCGGACTGGGCTCTCAAGATCAAGGAAGAGGTCACCAAGCAAATTGATGCAGGATTTTTGCTGGTATCCGAATACCCGACTTGGTTGGCCAACATTGTTCCAGTGCCGAAGAAGGATGGCAGGATCCGGGTATGCGTGGATTTCAGGGACCTGAATAGAGCCAGTCCGAAGGACGACTTTCCCTTGCCGCACATCGATGAGTTGGTGGACTTCACAGCGGGGCATGCTTTGCTTTCATTCATGGATGGCTTCTCAGGGTACAATCAGATAGTGATGGCACCGGAAGACCGGGAAAAGACTGCATTCACCACCCCGTGGGGGACATACTGCTACAGAGTAATGCCGTTTGGGTTGAAGAATGCTGGAGCTACTTATCAACGGGCCGCGACCACAATATTGCACGACATGATCCACAAAGAGGTTGAGGTGTACGTGGACGACATGATTGTCAAGTCCAAAGAAAGAGAGGGCCACTACACCGCCTTGCAAAAGTTCTTTCAAAGGATCAGAGAATTTCGGTTGCGGCTGAATCCTCAGAAGTGTACGTTCGGTGTTACAGCGGGAAAAATGCTGGGGTTTCTGATTACACAGAGAGGTATCGAAGTCGACCCTTCCAAAATCAAGGCCATCTTAGAAATGCCACCACCAAGGACTGAAAAGGAGGTGCGAGGCTTTCTGGGTAAAGTGCAATTCATAAGACGGTTTATCTCAAAATTAACCTTGACTTGTGAACCACTTTTTGGTCTCCTGAAAAAGGAAAGAAATTCCAATGGGACGGCCGATGCCAAGCTGCTTTTGAACAGATCAAGGAATACTTACAGAACCCACCCGTGTTGTCACCTCAGAGCCGGGGAAACCGTTGATATTGTACCTTTCAGTGACTGAGACTACAATGGGCTGTATGCTCGCGCAAGAATCAGAGGACAAAGTGGAGAAGCCATCTACTATCTGAGCAAGAAGATGCTAGAGTATGAGACTCGCTATACACCGTTGGAGAAGGCTTGCTTAGCTTTGGTATGGGCTACCAGGAAGCTGCGGCACTACCTGTTAGCTCACTCCGTAATGTTGGTTTCACGACTCGATCCCATCAAATATCTTTTCGAGAAACCAGCACTTACGGGTAGGCTAGCTCGTTGGTTGCTGTTGCTCTCCGAATTCGATCTGAAATATGTAACGCGCAAGTCAGTCAAGGGAAGAGCAGTAGCAGAATTCTTAGCCGATCATCCAGTGGAAGGGGGTGAAGCAGTTGAGTACTTATTCCCAGATGAGCCATTTTGCATATCGACGACGAATTTTGGACGATGTACTTTGACGGAGCGTCAAACAGTACGGGTATGGGATAGGAGTGTTGCTGATAGCACCTGACAATTCCCGTATCCCTCTAGCCTTCAAACTCCGGTTCAAAGTCTCGAACAACGAAGCAGAATATGAGGCATGCATTGCCGGTCTAGAAGCAGCCCTGGAACTAGGGGCAAGACGGTTGGACGTCATCGGGGACTCGAACCTTGTTGTGTCTCAAGCAAAAGGAGACTGGAAAGTCAAAGAAGAAAAGATGATGATGTATCACCAGACCTTGGATTGTTAATTCCTCGGTTTGAGAAGCTAAACTTTGCTCATCTACTAAGAGAGAACAACAGGTTCGCAGATTCTTTAGCAACTCTATCTTCCATGATAGACATCCCGTTCGGAGTCCGGATGCGTCCAGTCATCATTGACCAGAAATTTGCGCCAGCCTACGAGACGATTGCTGCTATAGATGAGGTTCAAGACGAAAACCCCTGGTATTACGATATTTGGAATTTCTTGGAGAAGGAAGCATATCCAGGGGTAAATGCCAAGGATAAAAGGGCAATCAGAAGAATGGCCGTTCAGTTCATCATCTGTGGGGGTAAGCTGTATAAGAGAGGTCATCTGGGAATGCATAAGCTGTGTGTCGATGCCGAAGAATCGAAGCGCTTAATGGAGGCCATCCATGGAGGGGAATGCGGTGCGCATATGAACGGAGTAATGCTAGCACGGAAGATCCTCAGACAGGGTTACTACTGGTCCACCATGGAGGAGGATTGTATCGGTTTTGTTCGGCGATGCCACAAATGTCAAATTCATGCAAATCGCATGAACATTCCGCCGTCGAAGCTGTACAATATGACTTCGCCATGGCCATTTTCAGTCTGGGGAATTGATGTGATCGGGGCTGTCACTCCGAAGGGGTCGAATGGGCATGAGTTCATCCTGGTCGCGATAGATTATTTCACGAAGTGGGTCGAGGCCCAATCTATGCGGTGTTGAAGGCTTCACATGTTGCAAAGTTTATCAGAAACAACATCATCTGTCGCTACGGAGTCCCAAACGAGATATTTCAGATAACGGTTCCCACTTCAAGAAGGAAGTGATTGATTGTTGGAAAAATACAATGTGGCTTTTCATAAGTCATCCACCTATCGGCCGCAACCAATGGAGCAGTTGAGGCCGCCAACAAGAATATCAAACACATATTGCAGAAGATGGTGGAAACCTACCGGGATGGCCAGATAAGCTGCCGTTTGCTCTGTGGGGCTACCGGACTTCAATCAGAACTTCTACTGGGGCGACTCCGTATTCATTGGTTTATGGGATGGAGGCCGTTCTACCTATCGAGATTGAGGTTCCGTCATTGCGAGTACTGGCTGAGTGTCAAATAGCCGAAGCAGATTGGCAGCAGAGCAGGTTTGAGGAACTCATGCTCTTTGATGAGAGAAGACTGAAAGCACTGTACCATGTTCAAGGTTATCAGCGCAGAATTGCCCGGGCTTTCAACAAGAAAGTTAAGTCCAGGAATCTAAAGGAAGGAGATTTGGTGCTCAAGGACAACCGAGCTCCCATCCACGACCCAAGGGGCAAGTTCAGACCCAATTGGACTGGTCCCTACATCATTAAGTCTATCTGGTCAGGTGGAGCTGTGGTTCTGATGGATCTAGATGGCCTAGAGTTCTCACAGCCGATCAATATGGACAAGTTGAAGAAATATTACCCTTGAGAGGCTCGCTAGGCCGAAAACCCGAAAGGGCGACCTAGGCAAAACTCAGAGCACAAAAAATTTGAAATTATAAAAACTGAGCTCGCAAGGTTGAAAACCCGCAAAGGGCGGCCTTGGCAAAAGTTAGAGCGTAAAAGGAGAGTGAAAATACTCGAGTGAACCCGAGCCTGAACTACGTAAGGCTTGATTCCCATCTTTGGGATACGTAGGCAACTTCATCCCGGAGTTCAGCCATAAACTTTTCCCCGATCAACTTTGTCCATTTGATCATCTCGGCCATCTTTGTCTATTCAGCATTCAAGAGTTCGGTTAAGATCTCCGGTGCAGTGCTTTTCAGACTAGGGGCAACTTTCCAGTTGCTGGGATCCGAGGTTGTGCATCTCAGTGACCAATTTCAGGCGTGTCCAGTTCTGATCCATATCGAAAATGGTTTTGAAAAGTTTTAATAAAAGTTGACTCTGTTCAAAATTAATCTTTTTACAACTTAGACCATTTTTGGACCAAAGCGGAAAATTTTCAGTACCCACAACCTTCAATTTCATTGATTTCAATACAGAGTTCTCCTGCTCTTGCATACAAATTGAAGTTGCTTTTTATTACAATCATAAAGAAAACTTGAAAGCACTAATAAAGCAATAAATCCGGGGCATAGATAAGTCAGGTGTCCCTGCGCCTCCTTCCAGAGCTGGGCCCAATCTGTGCCTCTTCATTGAGCCAATCTAAGCACTCATCAGACAAAGTGCAACTGAAAGTGGGAGCGGGGGCCAGGAGCTCTCTAGTCCTCCATGCTGTGGCATACCAGGCAAGCTGTACGCCTCGAACCGGGAATGTGGCAGGATACTCTATCCCCTCTCGGGCAAGTCTGATCATGACCGAACTGGCGTCGAAACCGGAACGGAAAGTAGAACACACAGTGGGTCAGACCAATTAACTGGATCCCGGTCTGCTGGGACATGCTATAGCTCATTGCTGGGAGATTGAGCCAAGGACAGCGCCAAGCAATGCGATTTGTAGACAAATTGCACATCCAGTCGAATCACCATCCCTCATCAAAGGCATCGACTAGACGTTGTCGAAAGAAGTAGCCGCGAGCTGAGTAGGCTGGGCAAGAGCCCACAACCTGCAATTTATCCATCAACCATACCTGGGGAGGGATGAAAAATGAGAGAATAAAGAATAGAGAGATGTACGATGAGAGAAAAGTAAGAAAAGGGTTTTGTGAGAAAAACCGAGCCTGAGGGCCGAGTGATGTGAGCAATACATATGTGAGATTGGGTGGGAAACATTACCTGCAGCAGTAGTGGACTCCCCGCAAATCTGGTCGTCTCCTGGCAATAGAAAGCATCCAAGCCCATCAGTGTCTCGGCCAATGTCATGGCGATGCAGCTCTTTCCTTCCTTCAAGCCTTGAGCAACTTCAATCAGACGAATGCTAGATCCACTAAAGCCTGGGGCAAGCAAAAAGTGAGATAGCATGCACAAGCAAAGGCATGTTGCCGAAAACCTTGCCAATGATGGTTGCCGCGGTCACCGGCATCAGAAAAGCGATGAATCAAGCCGAGGATGTCCAGTTCCCCGTTACAGATCAGAGACCGAGCGTCATGCATGGTGAGCCCATACATCCGCCCTAAAGCTTGGGCGTGACCAAAGCGAAACTGAGGCAAAATCTCTTCGTGGCGTTCAGACTCCATCAAAGCTTGAAAATCTTCAAAGGTTGGACATATCTCCTGCCCGCCGAAGCTAAAGACATGCGTTACCGGGTTCCAAAACCTCGCCGCGGCATGGAGGAAGGAAGGTGCAGCGGAGTACGGCTCAGCGTGAATAGTGCATTCAAGCCGAAGCCCCGGAAGTTCAACTTCCCGAGCCGTCTAAAGTAGCAATCCAAGCTGCGAGATTTTCGACGAGAAACGCCTCCATTTTGGTGCAAAACTGAGATGAAATGAATCAACCACGAAGCTAGGACTTTTAAAGAGGATAAGGCACTGTTCGGGGGACACGTGTCGAAAAACTGATGGTTGCTGAGCTAGGTGGTCGGCCGACCACCTTTTCTGGTAGGCCGACCACCCCCTTGGTCTCCAAATGAAAAAGCTGGTCGGCCAGCTCCCAAAGGTGGTCGGCCATGCTGCAAAGTGGGGCTTTGGTCTTGTTCTAGCCTCTAGAAGGAAGTTCCTAGCATTTCCATGCATCGGGAGTGTTGAAGGTGCGAGTTTTCCTCAATTTCGGATGCGTTCCGCCACTACAATCGTCCGAAATGCACCTTGTTTATCGAGTTGTTGTTAAGTCTTGCTTATCGAGTTGTTGTTTTGCTTATCGAGTTGTTGTTTTGTTTGTCGAGCTGTTTTGTTTATCAAGTCTTGTTTATCGAGTCATCGAGTTTCGTGCATTGAGTTGTTACTCTTTGTTTAATCAACTTTGTTGTGTTTTGCTTATCGAGTTGTAAACTTACTAAGGTTTTGTTGTTTCTTAGTAAGTTAGGTTGTTTAGTTTGTTGCGTCGGTTCACTACCTGACTTGGCAAATACACAATGCACATTTCCATTCAATCTCATTTTTGGTGCAAAATGATGCGATACGATGCTAAGAATTAAAATACAACACTTTTCAAAAGCTGTTTCATTCCATCATGCTTCCTTTGTTACAACATTTTACAACAAGGGTACAAGTTTTACAGAAAATAAAACTGCCTAATAATGTACAATGTGCTACAACTACT
Source organism: Camellia japonica (assembly GCA_030407325.1). Classification (NCBI taxonomy): domain Eukaryota; kingdom Viridiplantae; phylum Streptophyta; class Magnoliopsida; order Ericales; family Theaceae; genus Camellia; species Camellia japonica. Next base: position 140,270,944 of record JAPPVO010000002.1, read on the forward strand.
AGTAAAAAAGGCAAATAAAGCAGGAACATCTGCATCGGTGCTCAAGTGCAAGAATAAGAGGCCCTCTTCGTCCTCTTCGGCTTGAGAAGTCCCTGCACCATCTCCACCAGCACCATCATCAGAATCAGAGCTGCCGTCCTCGGAACCCTCATCGGCATCACCTCACCCTCAGAACCAGACTCAGAGTCCTCCTCTCTGCCTGCAGATGTCTCTGACTAAGGATGCGCGGACTCCTTCTCCTCGCTGGACTCCGCCTCTATGACATGTGCCCTGCACCCGCCTCGTCTGTGAGACGACGCCCCTCTCCCAGCTTCTCGAGAAGGCCTAGATGGTCTAGCTCCCCGGGAAGGCCCAGGTGGCCCGACTTGTGGCCCGGTATATATCGGAGGCATCTGAAAAGAAAGAGTGCAATATTGAATGCATCAGCCAAAATATGTATATCAGATGCACAGATAAAAAGCTACATGGAGTGGATGTATGCAGATATAGTACATGAATGTGGCGTGTGTGTCAGATGTGCTCTACACATACAGTCCGTCAACCAATACAGTGAAATGGTCAAGTTCAGCATGTCATCAGAAGTATGATAAATGCAAGAAAACTAAAGAACACCAAGACACCCATGATGGACAGCTGTGCCTCTCTCCACAAGACCATGCCCTCGAGCGAGGCCACTAACCCGAGCAACCCCTCAGTATACTCCATGGTAGGCTGCAGATGCAAGTGCAAATCATCAGTGAATGAATGAATGTCCAAGTATCTGAGTGATAAATCAAAGCTGTAAAGTATACCGGTGGTGAATCCGGGTCTCTGGTGTATGGGTGATCTGGCATAGGAGGCTCTATCGGAATCGGGTAGGAAGTCTCGTATCGCCATCCCGTCAACTCAGTCGGGATATCTGGCCATCGGCATGATGATAAGTCGGAGGAATCGGGGGAACCAGTCCAGCCCACCTCTAGATGTGCCAGCCCTACTGGTCAAAGGAATGTCTCTGGCTCGGGTGCGACTCGAAGATGGCATGCCAGTAGACCTCCTCGTGGGAGTACGGACACCCGCCAATGAGGCATCAAGTAGGTGTGACGGTAGGTCGCGTACTCCCGTCCTCCAAATGCAACAGTGCATCAGTGCCTAACCTGGCGTCAATAACACCCTGGGAGTGAGCCTATCAGCGGATCGCATATCATCTGGAGGTGCTGAGGGAACACTCGGCTCAGGAAAGCCCATAGTCTGGCGAAGGAAGCGGTCCCCCAAGAACCAGGCCCTACCAACTGGCCCCTCGAAACAAGATCCTGTACCGGGAAGCGGCCCATCCTCCGGCAAACTGGAATCGGAGTTCCCCACCCAAAGGCACCCAGGCTGCCATAAGATTGCGGATAACCAATGCATAAGCCAATTAGAAATCGCAAATGTGCAAAAATAAATCAAAGATGAAAACATGGAGGGTTGAGAGTTCTGAAGTACCTCGGTCGCCCGCACTGTGTCAAAATACTGTCGCAGGTAGGGAGAGTCTCCCGGGCCCGCGGCCGGTACTGCCCTCGAAAACGAGCGAGTAGGGTCATGAGGGGGGCCTCCACCTCAGCTCTGGGGCTAGCGTCAGGAAGTACGCGAAAACCCATAGCTGTGGAAAATGGGCAAAAGCCATCAGAATACAGAATGCTGAGTGCAGAATCTGATTACAGAATGCTGAGTGCAGAATGGGAATACAGAATGTAAAGTGTGCCTGTGTGCAGTGTACAGATAATGAAAAGCAGAAATGTAAGTCAAGAGGGCAGAAAGTACCTCCCAGGCTCTCCAATAGCCGCCGACTATGTTCCCCCGTCGCGGAGGTCGCGCTCATGTAGCAATAAAGGGTAGCCAAGCCGGCGCCACCCCAGTCATACTGACTGATCTGCGAAAGGTCTACCAGGGCACTCAGCAGATATAGCCAACGGTGTTCCCCCTATCGGCGAACAGAGTGGTCCCGAAGAGGAACATCAAAAAATCCTCGGGTGTACTGTGCTATCTTCTCGGGCGTCTCGGCTCCCTCGGTCTGAAATATGAGGAAAACCAGGTATACCGGACCCTGCCTGAAGATCGTCAACTGGTGGGCGAGCTCCCAACAGATAAATCCAGGCGGCCTCCCACTCGCCCATGTCCTCGTCATAAGGGATCGCCCAGCCTCCCACGTCAAGGCCGGTCAGTACAGCAAAGTCGAATGGGGTCATAGTCATGTCCCGGTAGCGGAAATGGAAGGAGTTGGTGGTGTCCACCATCTCTCTACAAGGGCACTCATCAACGTCCTGCTGGCAGGATAGCGAGAAATCCAGTGCAGAAGGGTCCAAACTTGCCTGGTCAACCCAATCCCGAACAGCCTCCGGGAGCTCTGTATACCACTCTCTCGCAGCAATGGAGCCGTATCCTTGTGTAACGCGGGAAGACACCTGCATTCATAGTGAACACATGTATTCAGTTTCAGAATGAAATGTATAAGCTACATGCGAATGAAATATATGAGCTGTGTGCAAACCAAGTGCTGTGTTATGAGCCGTGTGTTCAGATTAGAATCAATGTGTGCTGCGTGTTCACAATCAAATATGGGCTGCGTGTTCATCATCGAAGTTTGAGTTGTGTGTTCAAATTAAAATCAATGTGTGCTGCGTGTTCACAATCAGATATGGGTTGCGTGTTCATCATCAAAGTTTGGCTGCGTGTTCAACTTTCAACAAGTGTGTGCTGCGTGTTCACAATCAAATATGGGCTGCGTGTTCATCATCGAAGTTTGAGCTGTGTGTTCAGATTAAAATCAATGTGTGCTGCGTGTTCACAATCAGATATGGGCTGCGTGTTCATCATCAAAGTTTGGGCTGCGTGTTCAACTTTCAACAAGTGTGTGCTGCGTGTTCACAATCAAATATGGGCTGCGTGTTCATCATCGAAGTTTGAGCTGTGTGTTCAGATTAAAATCAATGTGTGCTGCGTGTTCACAATCAGATATGGGCTGCGTGTTCATCATCAAAGTTTGGGCTGCGTGTTCAACTTTCAACAAGTGTGTGCTACGTGTTCACGATCAAATATGGGCTGCGTGTTCATCATCGAAGTTTGAGCTTTGTGTTCAGATTTCAAAATTATGCGTGCTGGCGTGTTCACAATTGGATATGGGATGCGTGTTCATCATCAAAGTTTTGGGCTGCGTGTTCAACTTTCAACAAGTGTGTGCTGTGTGTCACATCATACATGGACTATGGGTTCAGGAATTCAAGTGTTTTGAGCTGTGTGTTCAAAATGCAACAGAATATTACGTTATAAACTAAGTGTTCAGAACAGCTGTGTTTGAAATGAGCAGATAAGTGTACATAGCATGAAATATATGGAAAATGCAGAATATAAGCAAAAAATGTAGAAAGTGAGGTACTACCTCTCTGCCTGATGAGAGAGAATGGGACTTCCGGCTCCGCAATAGCAGATCCACCGGTGCTCAGCATCAAAGTCCGTGAAATGATAAAAAACTGCCCGAGGAAGGACGTGTGTCGGAGGGTCCTACCTCTCAGGAATAATGTCAACCCTCGGAGGTACGAGCCATAATATCTGGATCATCTCCAGCGCCTGGAGGACTCCACCTTGAGGAAAGTGACCGGCCATTTTTGAGAAATCTGCAAAAGGAGCAAAAATGAGCAAAATGAGCCAAAATTGGAAAAATCAACAAAAGTCAACTCTCGGGAAATGAAAAAGTCAACAAAAGTCAACTCCTCCGAGAAAACTTCCAATATTGAGACAAACTCACCTTAAGTGGCGGAAATGAAGAAAGAAGCACCGAAATCAAAATCTAATCGGTTCAAAGTGACGAAAACTGAAAGATTTCGCGAACACACTTTGCGTGGGCGTTGGAAAACGCATATAGAGCGCAGATCTGAGAGAGAAAGTGGTCTAGGAAGGAGAAGGAGGCAATTTCGGAGCTGAAGTTATGAGCAAAGGTGTTTGGCTTTGTGCATTAAAGAAATGAGAGTGAAGGACAAAATTGCCTAGATTTGGGCCAGGGGGTCGGCCAGCCACCTTTTTCTGGTAGGCCGACCACCCCCTTTCCAAAAACCTGGTCGGTGGCCTCCCCCTTGGACCAAACCTAGTCGTTGGTGTTCCCAGATGGTCTTCAAGGTCTCTGCAAATTTGGTGATGATGCGGAGTCCCGGCACCGAGAAAAGTACAGAAAGTGCCTTTTCGTCGCAAAATCCCTCCGCGGGAACTTGAACTCCAACTTTCGATGCGTGTCTCATCGTTACTCATCAAGAGTGAGGTGTATCCTTTTTGAATATGTCGTGACCCCTCTGGGAGGTAAACCGAAGGTCGCGATTGAGTCGTTCTTGTCGAAACTCGCATTTTTTTATTCGTTGTTTTGTGTCAAATATGCGTTCGAGTTTGCACTTATCCTGCATTGTCATGCACATCACTTGCATTCTCATACACACCACTTGCATTCTCATACACACCACTTGCATTGTTATGCACGTTTCATTGGTATTGTCATGCCTCCATGCTCGACCTGTGTTGTCACGCACATTCTCCTCGCATTGTGATGCGCCTTTCCATCGGCACCATGCTTGTTTGTATTCGATATAGTGTTGAACATATGTTGCTAACTATGTCGTGCTTGTTAAGTTTCTCTCTCTTGCAGGCACGATATTGTATGTACGGTTCATTTGAGGCTGGTGCGACCAGACGAGCCGCACAGGTATTGTATCTTCTCCGTGTGAGACGTGGCGAGAATTGAATAATTCTCTGCATTCTTAAACTGCATGAAATGTAGTTGTTGCTTTGCATTCTTGCTTAAAACTGTTGCATCTATTTGTGAATACTTGCTTCATTACAGCTTGCTGCATTTGCATGATCATGAGGTACGTTCGGCTTCTTGCATTGTCAGTTGCATTTTGCCCCTGCCTGCGGGCACATCTCTCTGTTTATCTCGCCTGTTTGTCTAAGTCTTCGGCCTTGTCAAAAATGGGTCGTCTCTGGGCTTTGACATTCACTCCCGTCACTTATGACTTCCGAGTTCTGTCAAAGAGGGGCAACTGTAGACACCCCATTTTTGACCGACCTTAAGACTCAGACGTCACCAACTGAGCGCTCGGTGATGTTGCATATTGTGCTCGTTCTGAGGTTTTAGAGTCTCGGCTGCGAGCCTTGCCTCCGGACTTCCGGACTCTTTTGTGCTTTGCCTCGGTTTGCGAACTGGGTCCCGTTTTCTCCGTTTTCTCTTCCCGAGGGGAGGGAGAGGTCTTGTAGACCATCTCTCAGTGGCCGTAGGCTACGTTTCGTGGTCGCAGGCCATTTTTCCCGTTTGGAGCCCGGTTTTCGGTTTTCGGAGCCGTCGGCCGTGTGCCTCGGTTCGGGACCGCTTAACTACCTCCGTTTGCTCCGGTTTTTGGCACACACCTTGTTTCCCCTCTTTTGAGGGACACTGTGGCCCGAGAGACCAACTTCGTGGTCGAACGCCACCTCCGGTGCCTTATAGTCAGTTTTCGGGGCCCCGGCGCGCGTTTTGGCCCCCGAACCTTCGTTTTGCATCGGTTTGGTTCATTTTTGGTATGGACCTTTGTTTCATTGCTAGGGAGATGGTAGGATGGTGGGAGGCCACCTTTTCCCCTGAAAAACCAGTTTTCTCTTTTTCTCTCTCCTAAAGGTTTTTTGACAGAAAGCTGGTTTTTCTTACTTTTGAGCCACAATTTCTGGTTTTTCACACCACCATTGTGTTGTGCTCATCTGGGAGGCCACCAATATGGGTAGGCCGACCAGTAATTCTTCTTGACCCTTTTGAACCCCCCTAAAAAGCTGGTTTTTCTCCCTCCTGGGTCACATTTTCTGGTTTTTCTCCATACAGCTGTATTCTACTCATCTAGGAGGCCACCTTTCTGGGTAGGCCGACCAGCAATTCTCCTTGAACCTTTTGACCCTTGGTCGGCCGACCAGGGGAGGTGGTCGGCCGACCACCTTGAACCTTTTGAGCTGGTCGGCCAGTCTTGCCTCTGTGAGTGTGTTCCAGCTGTGCCAGCTATTTTGCACTTGACCCACTGTCCGAGGGTTTTGTCCTTGTTTTGATCCTTTTAAAGGTGGTTTTGCACCCTTTGCTTAGCTTCCAAAGGAAGTTTGACCCTTTGGTCAAGCTTCTTGAGGAAGCTTGACCCTTTGGTCAAGCTTTTAGAAGCTTTGACCCCCCTTTGAGGCTTCTCCAAGAAGCCATGGCCTTCTCCCTCTATAAACACACCTCCATCCATTTGCAAGGGTTAGAAGCTTTGGGCTGAGATATATACATACAACCCTCCATCTCTCTACTTCAAGCCTCCAAACACCCTTGTTCTTGGCCATTTTACACTACACCTCATAGCCTACCACCTCCACCACCCATTCCAGCACCTTGGAGGTCATTTGCAGAGGTTGAGAGCTCATCTTCTTGGTAGAAGTTGCTGCATTGTTGTGCTACAAGGGTAAGTCCTCATTTCCCTTTTTCTTGCATTCTTTTGCTTCATACTTTAGCCCCTTTTGCTAGCATTTCTGGGCTTCGACCTAAACTGTGAAGTGTCTTATTTTGAGCCCCTCTTCAACTTTTTTTAAGGACACTTTGCTGTTTGGGGCCATCTACTTCCTTGTTTGCCCAATCTCTCTTTTAGGGCTATTTTTGCATCCTATTTTAGCCTTACTTGTGAACATTTTCGAGATTTGTTATAAACTGGAAAAAGTCTTGTTTTGACCTCCTCTTTAAGTTTGTTTGAGGTCACTTTTCTGTTTGGAGTCATCTCCTTCCTTGCATGCTTCATTTCCACATGCTTTGAGCCATGCATTTGAGCATTTGCATTGGCCTTGTTTTGGCCTCTTAGCCACTGAAATCCAGTGGATTTTCAGTGGCTTTGATGAGGTTTTGAGCTTTGAAATCATAGAGGGGTGACCCTCTCACCCCTCATTCTCTTTACTAGCATGATTGGCCTTCCAAAGGGGCTCTTTTTGTATGTTGTGAAGTCACATTCCAGGCTCTATTTTGTGAGTTCTAAGGTCTGCCTTGACTCTGTCCGGTGCCCTTTGGTCATATTTTATCTATGATGCATGTATAGAGCAATCCTATTCAAGGCCTTTCAAAGGGCCTTCCATTTGCATGTTTCTTAGACCAATTCCAGGGCCTATTTGGTGAGTTTTAGGGCTGTCATAATCCATTTCCAGAGTTGGTTTTGCCATGCTAAGTGTCTATCTTGTATGTGTTGAGTAACCTCTTGCATGGCCCTCCAAAGGAGCTCATCATTTTTGTATGCATTGGCTGCATTTCAGTGGTTATTTGGGCATATTTTGACATGTTTTTGTTCACTGTTTTTGGCTGGTTTGATAAATCTCATGCGCATCATATAGTTGTAATACAACCCATACTTACTAGCCAATGTTGCATGCTATTTTAGTCCGTCATGTTAGCATTTTTTGGCCATGCTTTAAACTAGTAATGTGCATGTTTTGGGACTGCCTTGGCTCTGTCTTTGTGCTTCATAGTCAAATAATGCTTGCTTTGCATAGTTATAGTTCAATACATGTGCCTAGTTTTGAGTTTCGGGGCTTATTCCATGCATTGAGTGCCATATTTCCATGATTCGGGACCATTTAGCATCATGTTTCAGTGCTGGAAATTACATGTTTGTATGCCATCTTTCATCCCTTGCCATGCTTTGGTAAAGTAGCATTTCATGCCTTAGGTTCGGTCCTTGGTATTGCGCATGTGTGCACGCACTTCGGTTGTCTCATTTCCATACCATGGCCGCTGATGTGAGTGTGGCTGAGGTCCACTCATATTGGTGTAAGCCCATACAGCATTGCGCATGCCATCTTAGTCCATAGCATTGCGCATGCTAGGTTGTATGTTAGAGTATTGTGTATGCCACGTTACATCGAGCATTGTGTATGCCATTTCATAGCATTGTGTATGCTAGGTTGCATGTTAGAATTGCATTCATACATGTCATGCATATTACATTGTGTTTGGGATAGGAGTTAGCCCAAGCACGGGAAACGAGGGACGTTTCGTACCCAAAGTGACGGAACGTGTCTCAATTCCCGGTCACCGACACTCGGATTAACCATGATGGAGTCTCGGTCTTGTTGTGTTTTCATGTGCATTCATTTCATATTGAGTCGTGCAATTCGACTCCTCGGCCATCATGCATCGAGATGCGTGATTGATGGCACGAGGATCGAGGCGAGCATACATATGTGAAAATACTTTGCCATGCCCCTTTCTTGCTCTCCGTTGCAGTAAATCAAGGATCAACATCCTTCAAGAGCTTTGCACAACATTCCGGGATTAATTGCAAACAGAGGCAAACCGGGGCATCGCACTGGATTTCCGCGCAAGGCAACTCAAGCATGCATCATTCATCATCCGGAACAGAGCTGAGGCAGTCCATGGGCTTGCATGCTAATTTACTGCTTTCCTAGTTAATTTGTTAATTAATTAGGGTTTTGTACTTATTCGGACTGTAATTATTTATTCGGACTGTATTATTTATTCGGACCCTCCGAGAGAGGGCACAACTGTAATAAGTGTGCGTGCGTGTGATGTATGTCTTCCAACCCACGTCTTTCTCCCTTTTATTTACCAGCTTATGATGGTTAGTTTAGGGCACGTTTCAATTAGCATACAGTATGATAGCATGTTTGCATTCATCTGTTTCGCATGCACCGGGCTCGGCGCATCATACTAACTGCATTGTATTTCAATTCCGAGTTGAATACTTGTTAGTTGTAGCATTTCACATGCCATCTTTAGAATAGCCGAGCCTGCTATAAGTTGCATTTTTGCATGTGTTGCATTAGGCATTTCTGTATAGTTAGGATCATGCATGGATTTCTAACATAGCTTCTGTTTTGGCTTGGAGTACTCGGTAAGTGTTTATGCTTTAGCATCCTTGCATGTGTGTGAGTGACTGCCATGATAGCATGCTTGCCATGAGGCTAACTGCTTACGTGATATAACTGCCTGAATGCCTGTGGGTGAAGGTTGGATTATCTGAATTGGAATAATGCATTGACTGTGAGTTTTAAGCCCACTAGATAGTGGCAAAACCATCTTTTCTAAAGCCCACCCGAGGGTGGCAAAATCTGCATTTTAAGCCTACTTGCGAGTAGCAAACCATTTTCAAAACAAACATGAGAGGTTTCGTTCCAATTCAGGCGATCCAGTCTATACTTGTATGCTGTGCGCATCACATAGTAAATCTAGGCTAATAACCGGAATAAGAGCACATAATGTTTTCAAAACTCGATATCATGGTTAGTAGAGGCCGATCTTTGATCGGGCGAGCGGGGGTGCTCACGAAGTGACCTTCCCCAATCGTACCCAAGTTCCCGAGCCGAGGCAACTTTGGTGATGACGGACACGTGGCCTTAGGCAACGAGTCAGGGTTTCCTAAATTTCCCCAAAATAAAATATTTAGGTGGCGACTCTGTATCTGGAAAAACAGTCCATGTTTGGCACTTCTTTAAAAAAAAATCTGTTTTCAAAAACGATTTGCCGGATTTGGACTCTTTGATGATTCATCGGTCTTGCATTGCACTCTGCGAGATTAGATACAGGACCATGACAATTTGAGTCCGAACTGTAGTGAGGCCCAAGGGCGCGTCTACATATGGTTTCCCAATCGGGGCAGGGGCAGATATATGAATCTATTTGACATATAAGGTACCCTGTTTGTGAAAAAACAAGTTACAAAGAAGTGCTGAATTAACATTACACTTATTGATAATTAAGTTGTGCCGATTGTATAAACACAAAGTTAGTAATATGATAATTGCATTTCAATTACAAACATTCACAAGAACAGTTTTATGCACAATAGAGTGTTTTCGTTTATAAATTGACTTGTTTACAAGAATCGATCACTTTACATGTAAAAACGGCCCCAATACATAGTATAAACAAGAACAAAATAAGTAAAAACAAAACAAACAAACAACCAAAATGTGACAACCCTCACCATTGTTTACTGATAATACCACTGATTAGTGCTAATCTATGATTAAGCATGTTAAGTGACTGATTGACTGAAATTCCGACTGATTGATTTAGTATATTAGTTTAAATGCATTTCTATCTGTTTGACTGTTAATTGATCTGTTCATGTTTTAAGTTTGAACTGTAAATTGAAGGCCTTATCGGCGGCCGAATCTGAAATTGATTGGTGTTTTGTATTAATTAGAATTTATGTGATTTTATGGTATGTTTAATTGAAATTTGATTTAGTATGATTAAATTGGATTAAATAATGTTAAATTGCATTAGTTGCCTTTATTTCCATATTGCCATTGAGTGGGTTATGCTAGGCCACTATTTCTCTCACCTTTAGCATTGTTTAGCACCATTTCTTCAGCCTTATTCCTAGAGCAAACCGTGGGAGAGAGAGAGAAGTAGGAGAAATTGAGTGCATCTAGAGAATTGCTTGAAGAACTAGAAGAAATTGAAGGGGAGAATTGCATATTTGAACTTCTACATCTTGAATTCAAGGCATAAGGTAGGAGAATCATCTTCTTGATTGTTAATTTAAATCATATGTTGCATGGTTCATGGAAGTTTAGAGTTTTAAAGACTAGAATTGGTTAAGATTGTTGAATTGAAGCTTAAGTCATGCATGCATGCACATGTTCTAGCATTTTGCGGTTGTTTTCATGAAATTTCTTACATACATGTCCATATCTTGATAATAGTTCATGATTTCATCTTGTTTTTGAGTGAATTGGCTCTTTGGAGCATGTATTAGAAGCTTTGAACTCATTAGAACACATGCATGTCATATGTTCATCATGTTCTTGAAATTTTTCTTGAAATTGTGTTCAATTGAACTACCTGTGGGTTTTGATTTTGCAAATTGATCTTTGAAACATGTCATATTATGAGTTTTAAAGTGTTTTCCAGAAAATTAGCCCAAAAGGATCGAATTTGATGCTTTAAAAGTTGATTTCGAGCTTGGAGATTCAATCTGGAAATTCTAGATTTTGGACTCACGCTCGAGCGTACACTCTGAATACATGCAGTCCGCTCGAGCGGGGAAAGTGACGCTCGAGCGTGAAATACGCGTATCCAGTACTTTGCATGTGTTTACAGTCCGCTCGAGCGAGAGAATGCACGCTCGAGCGAGGACTTGTTCAGGCTTGAGCGGGGGTCGAGCGCCCGTTGAGCGTGAATTTCTTGCATCTAGTACTTTTGCAGTCCGCTTAAGCGAGGAAAGTCACGCTCGAGCGAGGCTCTTTTGTCTGCATGTCCGCTCGAGCGTAGAAAGCCACGCTCGAGCGAGACCCCTGTTTCAGCAAAAATTTGAAAAGTGTTTTAAAGTGCATTTTTGCATCCTCATTCCATCCTAGGCATTCCTAGGCCTAGCTTAAGACATCTTAATGAAGATAATGCTATAGAACCACACCGAGTCAAGATAGGGACTAAGTTATTGTTTTCCAAAACGTGCAACTTAGTGTGTGTTCATCCTGTAACTGTGTAGGGTTGGCATCCGAGGAAGCTCACTAGCCTATCTGTAGCCCATAACCCTGTGAGTAACAATGTTGTAAAGATATATTCAATCATGAATATTTTCTGAATGATCAACTGTACTGCTTTCTGAAATGATATTTCTTACTGAAGGAATGCTTGTCCTATTTGCGAACTGTATTTGTGGCATCCATAGCAATTTACTGTTACTGTACTGTACTGCTACTGTCATAGAGATCTCTGTCGGTTCCCATGTTGGAACCACTACTGTTTACTGATATGATGGCCATCAACTGACTGTCCGGTCTGTTAAGACCTATTGTACTGTTTGCTATTGGATGTACCACTTGTGACTGCTATGATCGAATAACTGATATACTGTTCAAATGACTGTTTTAAATACTGAAAGGACATTCATTCTTAACCTCTTTACGCATATGTTATTCACTGGGTTTTAGCTCACTGCTTATATATATATGTAGGTGTCCAGGCACCGGACCGGAGTTAGGAGCGTCGAGTTAGCTCTTGTTTTGTCAAGCCAACTGTTGTGCCTGACTGCGAGGTTCCAAGTGCTGCCAAGCCAAGGCTGCTTTGGGGTGTTTTAGATTCCCCCTCTCTGTAGTTGTTTTGTATCGACTGTATAGACTGTTACTGTACTGTTATGTAGGGATTTGGTCCTAACCTGAAGCCTGTATATGATGTATGTACATACTGTTTTTTTTTTTCAATGTGATTATGTTATGAAAAAGTCTTTTTGCATACAGACGGTCATAGCTCATTGGACATTGTATTACTGTTTTGGCTTCCGCCAGCCCTGTACTCTGTATTACTGTTATTACTGTTAAGCAGGCCTTCGGTAATCACGGATTACTGGCCGGTTACGGTGCTAAACCATAGGGGCGGGTTTGGGTCGTGACAGAGTGGTATCAGAGCGATATCAAACCACAAGTTATACCGCGCACACGTGTCCAAATGAGCTATAGGATGTCCTAGAAAAGTGATTAGGGCATTGCATGAACATTGAAAAAGTGTGTGTGGCCATGACATGAATATATGTGTTAATGTGCTAATATGTTTAAAGTACGCAACTGCCTATGTTTATAATTGTCATAATTGCCTATAGTGAAATGGACAATGCAAGAACCACCGATGAAACAGAATCATCTGATGCCAGAATGGCAAGGTTGGAAAGAACAGTTAAACTGCTAACTGAGGCCTTAAGGCAACAACAGAACCAATAGCCCCCACCTCCTCCGGTACCGCCGGAACCGAATGTGAATGATGACATAATTGCTCTAACACAAAAGTTTAGTAAAATGAAACCACCGTCATTCCAAGGAGGCCTTAAACCGCTAAAGGCCGAAGCCTGGGTTCTTGAAACAAAGAAATTATTTGAAGTGTTTCCATGTTCTGAAGCACACAAGGTCCTATTGGCCACTTTTACCTTGCAAGAAGAGGCCAGACGGTGGTGGATGCTTGTCCGTGATACCGACACTATTATGACTTGGGCTCAGTTTAAGGGAGCCTTCTTTGAGAAATACTTCCCTCAGTGTGTCAGGGACCGCAAAGTGACGGAGTTTGAACAACTGAAACAAGGCACCATATCGGTAGCAGAGTATGAATCTAAATTCACTGAACTCACCAGATATGCACCACACATGGGTGATACTGATTACAAAAAGGCCAGGAAGTTTGAAGGCGGCCTTAATGTTGAAATACTTGACAGGATAAATGTTCTGAAGCTACTGAAATATGTGGATGTTCTTGACCGAGCAATAATGGCTAAGTCAACATCGAGGCACTGAAACAGACTGAAGCACCAGCAACTGAATGGCGTGGTAAGAGACGCGGCTTTAAGTTTAAGAAAGACCGGAACAGCCCCTTGAACAAAAAGCAAAATACAAGTCAACAACCAGTTCCAGTCAGGGAAATAGTTCCATACCGCCATGTTCTGAATGTGGTAAGAAACATAAAGGGATTGTTATAAAATTTCAGGTGCTTGTTATAGGTGTGGCAAGGTGGGCCACATAGTCAAAGATTGCCCTTCTGCTCCAGGGCAATAGTAAAGCTGCAGCCAGTGCTGCAGCATCAACTATTGCACCAAACCTAATCCCAAAGCTACTGGAAAGAGCCTATGAGGCAGGCCGAGTGTTCGCACTCGTACCGGAAGATGTACAGAATACCAAGACCATTGTGTCAGGTATACTCTCAATCTGTACTCAAAATGCATATGTTCTGATTGATTCGGGGTCTACACATTCATATGTATCGCATGCTTTTTCACAAAAATTAAATAGACCCCTGGAACCTATGAACTATCTGTTAGCTGTATCTTCACCTGTTGGGGGATCCATGACTTGTGCTTATATGTACCCTGCATGTGAGATTATTGTTGGAGATGCGCATTTGTATATTGATTTACTGCCATTAAACATTGACCATTTTGATGTAATATTGGGAATAGACTGGTTAACAAAATATCATGCCACCATAGATTGTGTAACAAAGTAAGTTGTTTTCCGTCCACCTGGATCGCTTGAATTTGTGTTTAATGGAGTTGGAGTAGTACCTCCCCCATATTTGATTTCATCCATGAAAGCTTTTAAACTAATTAGAAAGGGGTGTATGGGGTATCTATGTTCTGTATTGACTGTACCTACTGATGCTAACACTGATGTGAACAGTATTCCTATAGCGAGAGAATTCCCAGATGTTTTCCCAGATGATTTGCCAGGGGATTTGATTGATAGGGAGATTGAGTTCACCATTGATGTGATTCCGGGCACACAGCCAGTATCTAATGCTCCTTACAGAATGGCACCGACTGAATTGAAAGAGTTGAAAGTTCAGCTGCAAGAACTGTTAGATAAGAAGTTCATCAGGCCCAGTCTTCGCCGTGGGGCGCGCCGATCTTATTGTGAAAAAAAAAGACGGCTCATTGAGACTTTGCATTAACTACCGTGAACTGACAAGGTAACAGTGAAAAATAAATACCCATTGCCTATTGAATGATTTATTTGACCAATTACAGGGTGCCCAAAGTGTTCTCCCAATTGACCTTAGATTTGGATACCACCAGTTGAAAAGTCAAGACAGGAGACATTAAAAAGACTGCCTTTCAAACGAGGTAACGGACATTACGAATTCTTAGTTATGCCTTTCGGAGTTACCATGCACCTGCTTGCATTTATGAATCTTATGAACATAATTTTCAAACCATTCCTAGATGAATTTTGTAGTTGTTTTCAATAGATGACATTTTGATTTATTCCAAAAGCACGAAAAAACACGAACGTCATTTGAGAACTGCCCTACAAACCTTAAGAGAACAGAAAACTGTATGCTAAACTGACAAAATGTGAATTTTGGCTTGATGATGTTATGTTTTTGGGACATGTAATCAGTAAGGATGGAATTTCAGTTGATCCGCAGAAAATTGAAACAGTAGTGACTTGGCCTAGACCGACAAAAGTGACCGAAGTCCTAAGTTTTCTAGGCTTAGCCGGGTATTACAGAAGGTTCGTCAAAGACTTCTCCAAAATTGCCTTACCATTGACTCAGTTGACTTAAAAGGGGGTATCATTTGACTGGACCGATCAGAGAGAATCAGCTTTTCAAGAGTTAAAGACTCGAGTTGTGACTGCACCGATTCTACCCTACCCTCAGGTACGGATGGTTTTAGCATATTTAGTGATGCTTCTTATAAGGGTTTGGGATGTGTTTTAATGCAGAATGGTAAAGTGATTGCGTATGCTTCCCGACAATTGAGACCACATGAAAAGAACTACCCGACCCACGACCTGGAACTTGCTGCAGTAGTGTTTGCACTGAAAATCTGGCGTCACTACCTTTATGGGGCGACATGTGAGGTGTATACAGACCACAAGAGTTTGAAATACTTCTTCACATAGAAAGAACTGAATATGAGACAACGGAGATGGCTAGAACTGATAAAAGACTATGACCTGTAAATTTTGTACCATCCTGGGAAAGCTAACACCGTCGCTGATGCACTGAGTCAGAAATCGATTGGAAATTTAGCCTGTTTGCTCACCGGGCAGAAAGAATTACTATGTGACCTTGAAAAATTTGAAGTTGAGATTGTTTTGCGTGAGCAAGGTGGAACCTTAGCCGCTATTTCTACTCAACCGACACTTATCGAAGAGATCAAAGAGAAACAGCAACAGGATGACTTCTGGAAGAAGATCATAGATGAACGAGAATCTAAACCGAGACCGAATTTCAAATTTGAGAATAATGTATTGAAATTCCAAGGAAGGTTGTGTGTACTGAGTGATTCTGAACTGAAAAGAAGAATTCTGCAAGAAGGCCACAATTCAAAATTGTCTATCTATCCAGGAAATACGAAAATGTATCAAGACTTGAAACTGAATTTTTGGTGGCCGGGAATGAAGAAAGAGATTGCTGACTTTGTATCGAAATGTCTTCATTGCCAACAAGTTAAAGCCGAACATCAACGACCCGCAGGCTTACTGCAACCCTTACCGATACCGGAGTGGAAATGGGAACATATCACTATGGATTTTATTGTTGGTTTACCTCGCTCCAGTAAAGGTATGGACTCAATTTGGGTTATTGTTGATAGACTGACTAAATCTGCTCACTTCTTACCTGTCAAAACAATCTATAATGCGGACAAATTGGCCATAATTTATATTGATGAGATTGTTAGATTGCATGGAGTGCCTGTATCTATTGTTTCTGATAGGGACTCGAAGTTTACATCGAGATTTTGGCAAAGTCAGACAGCATTGGGTACTGAACTGAGACTGAGTAGTGCATACCATCCTCAGACAGATGGCCAGTCAGAAAGAACCATCCAGACTCTGGAGGATTTACTGAGAATGTGTGTCCTTGATTTTCAGGGAAATTGGGAAAGCCACTTACCGTTGGCTGAATTTGCCTACAACAACAGCTTTCACAGCATTGGAATGGCGCCTTTCGAGGCTTTATATGGCAGGAAATGTCGATCTCCTATCTGCTGGGCAGAAGTTGGAGATGGGCCTTTGCTTGGGCCCGAAATTGTACAGGAAACTACTGAAAAAGTGAAACTGATTCAACAGAGACTGAAAACCGCACAAAGCCGACAGAAAAGTTATGCGGATGTCCGAAGGCGAGACAGAGAGTATGAAGTAGGTGATCATGTTTTTGTTAAAGTGACACCGATGAAAGGCCAGACTCGTTTTGGAGTCAAGGGCAAGCTAGCGCCGAGATATGTCGGACCGTATGAGATTATTGAGAAAATCAATCCGGTGGCGTATCAAGTAGCGCTTCCTCCTGAAATGGAGCATATGCATAACGTGTTCCATATTTCAATGTTGAGGGATTACCTCCGGGATCCCTTCCATGTGATTGAGCCTACCCGTGTAGTGCTAAGTGATGACTACACTTATGAAGAACGGCCTATTCAGATTGTAAACAGACGGATCAAGAAGTTGAGGAACAAAGAGATTCCGTTAGTGAAAGTTGATTGGCAAAACCATGGTGGCGTATATGCCACTTGGGAAAGGGAAGACGATATGATCAAGAGATATCCTGAACTGTTCCTCTGGATCCGTATTCTTCCAAAATGAAGGTAATTCGAGTTTGGAGGACCAAACTCTTTGTAAGGAGGGGAGACTGTGACAACCCTCACCACTGTTTACTGATAATACCACTGATTAGTGCTAATCTATGATTAAGCATGTTAAGTGACTGATTGACTGAAATTCTGACTGATTGATTGAGTGTATTAGTTTAAATGCATTTCTATCTGTTTGACTGTTAATTGATCTGTTCATGTTTTATGTTTAAACTGCAAATTGAAGGCCTTATCGGCGGCCGAATCTGAAATTGATTAGTGTTTTGTTAATTAGAATTTATGTGATTTTATGGTATGTTTAATTGAAATTTGATTTGGTATGATTAAATTGGATTAAATAATGATTAATTAGATTAGTTGCCTTTATTTCCATATTGCCATTGAGTGGGTTATGCTAGGCCACTATTTCTCTCACCTTTAGCATTATTTAGCACCATTTCTTCAGCCTTATTCCTAGAGCAAACCGTGGGAGAGAGAGAAGTAGGAGAAATTGAGTTCATCTAGAGAATTGCTTGGAGAACTAGAAAATTGAAGGAGATTGCATATTTGAACTTCTACATCTTGAATTCAAGGCATAAGGTAGGAGAATCATCTTCTTGATTGTTAATTTAAATCATATGTTGCATGGTTATGGAGTTTAGAGTTTTAAGACTAGAATTGGTTAGATTGTTGAATTGAAGCTTAAGTCATGCATGCATGCCATGTTCTAGCATTTTGCGGTTGTTTTCATGAAATTTCTTACATGCATGTCCATATCTTGATAATAGTTCATGATTTCATCTTGTTTTTGAGAGAATTGGCTCTTTGGAGCATGTATTAGAAGCTTTGAACTCATTAGAACATATGCATGTCATATGTTCATCATGTTCTTGAAATTTTCCTTGAAATTGTGTTCAATTGAACTGCCTTTTGGCTTTGATTTTGCAAATTGATCTTTGAAACATGTCATGTTATGAGTTTTAAAGTGTTTTCCAGAAAATTAGCCCAAAAGGATCGAATTTGATGCTTTAAAAGTTGATTTTGAGCTTGGAGGTTCAATCTGGAAATTCTAGATTGTGGACTCACGCTCGAGCGTACACTCTGAATACATGCAGTCCGCTCGAGCGGGGAAAGTGACGCTCGAGCGTGAAATGCGTTATCCAGTACTTTGCATGTGTTTACAGTCCGCTCGAGCGAGGGAATGCACGCTCGAGCGAGGACTTGTGTCTCACTCTCCGCTCGAGCGGGGTCGAGCGCCCGTCGAGCGTGAATTTCTTGCATCCAGTACTTTTGCAGTCCGCTTAAGCAAGGAAAGTCACGCTCGAGCGAGGCTCTTTTGTCTGCATGTCCGCTCGAGCGTAGAAAGCCACGCTCGAGCGGAACCCCTGTTTCAGCAAAAATTTGAAAAGTGTTTTAAAGTGCATTTTTGCATCCTCATTCCATCCTAGGCATTCCTAGGCCTAGCTTAAGACATCTTAATGAGGATAATGCTATAGAACCACACCGAGTCAAGATAGGGACTAAGTTATTGTTTTCCAAAATGTGCAACTTAGTGTGTGTTCATCCTGTAACTGTGTAAGGTTGGCATCTGAGGAAGCTCACTAGCCTATCTGTAGCCCAGAACTCTGTGAGTAACAATGTTGTAAAGATATATTCAATCATGAATATTTTCTGAATGATCAACTGTACTGCTTTCTGAAATGATATTTCTTACTAAAGGAATACTTGTCCTATTTGCGAACTGTATTTGTGGCATCCATAGCAATTTACTGTTACTGTACTGTACTGCTACTGTCATAGAGATCTCTGTCGGTTCCCATATTGGAACCACTACTGTTTACTGATATGATGGCTATCAACTGACTGTCCGGTCTGTTAAGACCTACTGTACTGTTTGCTATTGGATGTATCACTTGTGACTGCTATGAATCGAATAACTGATATACTGTTCAAATGATTGTTTTAAATACTGAAAGGACATTCATTCTTAACCTCTTTACGCATATGTTATTCACTGGGCTTTAGCTCACTGCTTATATATATATGTAGGTGTTCAGGCACCAGACCGGAGCTAGGAGCGTCTGGTTAGCTCTTGTTTTGTCAAGCCAACCGTTGTGCCTCACTGCGAGGTTCCAAGTGCTGCCAAGCCAAGGCTGCTTTGGGGTGTTTTAGATTCCCCCTCTCTGTAGTTGTTTTGTATCGACTGTATAGACTGTTACTCTACTGTTATGTAGGGATTTGGTCCCTAACCTGAACGCCTGTATATGATGTATGTACATACTATTTTTTTTTTCCCAATGTGATTATGTTATGAAAAGTCTTTTTGCATACAGACGGTCACAGCTCATTGGACATCTTGTATTACTGTTTTGGCTTCCGCCAGCCCCTGTACTCTGTATTACTGTTAAGCAAGTCTTCGGTAATCACGGATTACTGGCCGGTTACGGTGCTAAACCCATAGGGGCTGGTTTGGGTCGTGACACAAAAGTAAAAGCAAGACAACAATATTGGATTGATATTCTTAGCCTCAACATTATTCTAGATCCGCCTCCAAGGGCTTGATGTCTTCTTGTTCGAATGGAATCGGTACGTCTAGTGAAACTTGAGCAGCCGCAAGTGCCTTAAGCCAGCCGTGTTTAAAACCTCGATCCTTAAACTTCAAGGCTTCGTTGGCATATTTTTCAGTCACTGCCTTCTCGCCTTCTTCGAAGGCTTTTGATGCTACCTACTGCGCCTCCTCCATAGTCTTCTAGGTCTCTAACAGTTCGGCCCTAAGTTTTTGTCAGTTCGTCATTTGCTATTTTGAAGGCCACATCAGAGATGTTTGCCCTCTCTTCAATAACACAACATAAAAGGTCGGCGTGCTTTGTCTTTTCATGCTTTGCAGCGGCTTTCTGTTGTTCTTCACTGGCCCTCTTCTTTTTGGCTTCTGCTCTTTGCGATGCAATCGCAAGCTTAGCCATTGCCGATTTAGCTTTGTTTTGCTTAGCTGCCGCCTCCACCTTCAGCTGATTGGTTAATTCTACTGTATTGTGGTGATGGTGATCGATATTAGCAATTTTTTCTTTAGTCTGCAAAAGCAGAGAAGATTAGTGTAATTGTAAATTTTAATCCCAACAATCATGGTCGGTATGGAACACTTACCAAAATGGCTGATTGGGCGACAAGATAAATGGCCAAGGCATCCTCTTCGGCTTTGAATTTCGCCTTATCTAGAGGAAGAGTGATGGCAGTGGCCATGCTTAAGGCAACTCCAGGCTCCTTGAGAACCGAAGCTCCTGTCAGAATCAGCGCTCCTCTCACTTTAGGTTGAATTGGGAATGGCGTCATCAGATTCAAGACAAGGGAGGCTCATGGTCTTTTTTCAACTGGCTGCTCGGACAATTGATTGGACTCAACAGGGCATTGGGAGCCCCTCTAATCAGTTACTTTAGTGTCAATTTCTGCACGAACGACCTCTGTTCGTGCCGATTCTGTTGGAACGATTTGTTCGGCAAGCTCCGTCTGGAGCACTGCTTCTGTAGGGGCCTCTTGGCTGGTGCTAGCGGCTTCCAATAGTTTCTTCTTTGTGGCCAACCTCTCAACATTCATTCTCTTGGCAAATTGGGCACCCTGACCAGAGTTTTTTCCTTTTTAAGGCAGCAAAACAGAGATCTTTCAAGGGCTTGTTTGGAGTGAAGAAGTATCGCAAAATCACCCCTCACAACACCCATAAGGTTTGTTTAAAATATGAATCGGTTCTATAATATTAGAAATTATAACTATCGTTTGTTATAAATTTTAATTTAACACAATACTGAGGAAAAAATAATAAAAAAATTATTCTCCTATGCAATAATAAATTATCAAAATTGTTTATCGAAAAATATTTCTCATATC
This sequence comes from Camellia japonica, assembly GCA_030407325.1. Classification (NCBI taxonomy): domain Eukaryota; kingdom Viridiplantae; phylum Streptophyta; class Magnoliopsida; order Ericales; family Theaceae; genus Camellia; species Camellia japonica. The sequence continues at coordinate 140,291,877 of JAPPVO010000002.1, forward strand.
ATTAAAAACTGTTAATTGACTTAATGATTTATTTATTAACAAGATGGTTAACTGAAAAATATTTTTCATTTCATTAGAAATTGTTAATTTACTTAATGATTTACTTATTAATAAAATTGGTCATTTGTTATACGAGTATCATTTATGTATTAATAAAATTAGTCATTTGTATATATATATTTTTTTCTGCTTCTTTATTAGTTTAGTGAATTATCTTAGTAGTTTTTTTTATATATGAGAATTATCTTAGTATTTTTTTTTTATATTTATCTGTTGAAAAAAATTACACAACATAATTTTTTTTTAAATATAAATTTGGAAGAAATATTAAAGACTCATAAATTCACCCAAAATGACATGGTAATAGAATTGGAGTCTATATCATTAGGTGTATAAAAATCTAAAAATGATACATATCATACCACATAATTGTATTATATATCTCATGATTTATTCTATTCAATTTCATAGAATTTTATTCTAATTTTTAAAAAATTATTAAAATACAAAACTTAAACGTATAGTAATAATAGCCCGTGCCTTGTGCGGGTTTTTTTAAACTAGTATACATATATATATTAGTGAAACAAGGCCCTTGCAAGACACGAGCTACTTGTACAAATTTTGATTTTACTTTTTCACTTTAATGTAGTGCTTGTATTAATGGGGAAAAAAATACAATGTAATGTGTATCTCGTAAAGGTTAAAAATTAATAATTTTATTCTATTTCACTAAATTTAATGGCATTAATTAAATATTATTTGAGATTATTATCTCAAAATAAAATTGTTTTTTCTCGGAATTGAATAGAGTAGAAGATTAAACAAAACAAACCGTTCATATTGTAAAGTTCGTAAAGTATATTATCCATGAAAGAGTAAAAAAAAAAAAATCAAATTAATCGAATATGCTTTGAATTATTCAAAAGAATTTCATGCTATTTTTCAAAAATAATAAGCCTTTTTATCCAACAATTGGAGGAAACAAGAGATTTTTTTTTTTTTTTATTTTATAAAAAAAAAAAATGCTTTTTACAATTCTATTTAACACCGTATAAACTCTTAGTGCACACCACAAATGGTGTTTGAATATAAACTTTTAAACAAATGTCAAATGTTTAGATTTAAAATTATGAATAAAAATAAATTGTTCAAATATATATTCCATTCAATTATTTATATCCAAACAACTGCTTTGGGCTTGTTTGGTAACCATTTCATTTTCAGTTTTTAGTTTATATTTACAAAAATTTTAAAAAAATCATCATAAAAACTTATTTGACAATTTTTTTAGTTTATAAATGGTTGTCTCATTTGTAAATTTGAAAAAAAAAAACGTAAACTCAAAAAAGGAGTTTACATTGATTTTCAAATAGAAATTTAAAAATTTGACAAACAAATTTTTTTTTTTCAATTAATTTCTTTTCAAAAAAATATTTTCTTTTAATGTTTTCATCTATACAGATGTTTGACGACTGGCTTACTATTCACATTCATACACCTGAAGGAATATGGGAGTTCTATGAGGACAAAGTTCTCAGACTAAGTAGATCGCTTGTTGAATTGCTTAATCAAATAATTGACTATATGAATGATATTCACAAAAGAAACAGTTTCAATGGTAATTTGTTGAACAATTTAAGGATTTCTTGTAGATACGTTGGGTCAAGGTTAACTTGGAAGGTAGAGTTTGTTAACAACCCTCCTCTAAATCCGATACATGACCCCATAAATGGTATAATAGTTAATGCTCAACACTTCAGAAAGATAGTATATGAAGCGACGGAACGATTTCATTTAGAAGTTTATCCCCTGACTCGTCTGCACTTTTTTCAACCCGCCTATGAATTTAACCCACGATGTGGGTACTATCATACTTTGTCTTATGTTAAGAGAATTGCATTTTATAACTATTCTCATCCACTTTTTTCAACATAGTGAGGATCACACACTTTATTTATAAAGTTTATGAAATACAAAAGAGGAATCCATTTATTTTCAATTGATATATTTGTTTAGATAATACCATGCCTCTCACAGCATGGGTTTTTGGCTGGCTAGAATTCTGTCTATTCCTCATTTTCAGTATTGGGATGGCTGTCAGCCACCACTGCGATATGTTCTATATTATCTTCCTTATGGAGAAAAACCATTATATAAATTTCAGACAATTTTTCTTCAGACATATGGGTGATAAAATATTTGAGAACTGTTTGTGAACATGCCAGGGATGTCATTCAAAATGCTTGGTCTGGAAAAATTCCCAAATGAGCTCTATCAAGTTTTCCCTGACGCCTTGCGTAAGATACATTTCCTCATGTGTACTAAGTTCAATGACATAAGATTGCTAAAAGTTTTGTTGGTAAAAACATTGTTAAGCTAATGAGACACGGTCCTTTTGGCTACAAGGACTCAAGTTTGAGTCGGTGTGCAACTAACGAGGTTGTTATTTATCACTTCTTTAGTTATACTTTAACTCAAATTTTTAAAGTCATCTCAGAGTAGTTGACAAGATCAACTAAATAAAGAATGGATGTCGTCTTACAGCAAAAAAATTTATATTATCAAAACATAATTTACATTTCTTGGGTTTTGATAATAGTATAGTCCGTGTTAATCTATTATGATTTTATTTGGTTTGCCTGTTTCTGTAATACACTTAGGCTTTTTTTTATTTTTTCTTAATTATTTTAGACCATTCATAGTTTGTGTACAGGCTTTCAATGAGACAAAACATTCCCAGTTCTATTTTGAAATACAAGGGATGATTGCATTTTTTAAATTCACTATTGAGCGTATTGAATCAGTATTGAGACTATGTGGCATTTTGGTTTCCATCATCAATCATTTTGAAAGTTATTTTCTTCATATACATATTTATTATAATAGTATATATTTTCTTATTAAGTTTTTGTTTTAGTGGTCTAGGCTTTTTGGGTCTTGCCTTGTGACATTCCTGTGCCTTTTAGGGTGTGTATTGAGTTTTGTATATTTCTTTTTGATAATGAAATATCGCTTGCCAAAAAAAGATCATTTTATTCGTTTATTTATTTAGATTAGGAGAAAGGAGATGATACATAAAGGGCTTGTTTGGTAATCATTTTGTTTTCAATTTTTAGTTGATATTTACAAAAATTTTAAAAATTGTCAATAAAAACTTGTGTGAGAATTTTTTTTGGTTTATAAATGGTTGTCTCAATTTATAAATTTGAGGAAAAAACGTAAACTCAAAAAAATGAGTTTACATTGGTTTTCAAACAAAAATTTAAAAATTTGACTAACAAATTTTTTTTTTCAATTTTTTCTTTTCAATTTTTTTCAATTTTCATCTATACATATGTTTGATGAATGGCTTACTAATCACATTTAGACACTTGAAGAAATATGGGAGTTCTATGAGGACAAAGTTCTTAGACTAAGTAGATCACTTGTTGATCTACTTAATCAAATAATTGACTATTTGAATGATATTCATGAAAGAACCTGTTTCAATGGTAATCTATTGAACAATTTAAGGATTTGTCATAGATACGTTGGGTCAAGGTTAACTTGGAAGGTAGAGTTTGTTAACAACCCTTCTCTAAATCCGATACATGACCCATACATGGTATAATAGTTGATGTTCAACACTTCAGAAAGATAGTAGATGAAGGACGAAACGATTTCATTTAGAAGTTTATCCCCGACTCGTTTGCTCTTTTTTCAACCCGCCTATGATTTTTACCCACGATGTGGGTACTATCATACTTTGTCTTATGTTAAAGAATTACATTTTATAACTATTCTAATCCATTTTTTTCAATAAAGTGAGTATGACAAACTTTATTTATAAAGTTCATGAAATACAGAAGAGGAATCCATTTATTTTCAACTGATATATTTGTTTAGATAATACCACGCCTCTCATAGACATGGGTTTTTGGCTGGCTAGAATTCCGTCTGTTCCTCACTTTCAATATTTGGATGGCCGTCAGCTGCCACTGCGACAAGTTCTATATTATCCGCCTCATGGAGAAAAACCATTACATAAATTTCAGACAATTTTTGTTCAGACATATGGGGTGATAAATTATTTGAGGACCGTTTGTGAACATGCCAGGGATGTCATTCAAAATGCTTGGTTTGGAAAAATTCTCAATGAGCTCTATCAAGTTTTCCTTGACGCCTTGCATAAGATACATTTCCTCATGTGTAGTAAGTTCAATGACAATAACGATTGCCAAAAGTATTTGTCTTGCTAAAAACATTGTCAAGCTAATGTGGCACGGTCCTTTTGGCTACAAGGGACTCAAGTTTTGAGTCGGTTGTGCAACTGACGAGGTATGTTTGTTTATCACTTCCTTAGTTATACTTTAACTCAAATTTTTAAAGTTATCTCAAGAGTAGTTGACAAGATCAACTAAATAAAGAATTGGATGTTGTCTTACAGCTAAAAAAATTTAGTATTATCAGAACATAATTTACATTTCTTGGGTTTTGATAAATAGTGTAGTCCGTGTTAATCTATTATGATTTTATTTGGTTTGCTTGTTTCTGTAATAAACCCGGGCTTTTTTTTTTTTTTCTTAATTATTTTAGACCATTCATAGTTTGTGTAAGGGCTTTCAATGAGACAAAACATTCCCAGTTCTATTTTGAAATACAAGGGATGATTGCATATTTTAAATTCATTATTAAGCGTATTGAATCAATATTGAGACTATGTGGCATTTTGGTTTCCATAATCAATCATTTTAAAAGTTATTTTCTTCATATACATAATTATTATAATAGTATATATTTTCTTATTAAATTTTTGTTTTAGTGGTCTAGGCTTTTTGTGTCTTGCCTTGTGACATTCATGTGCCATTTAGGGTGTGTATTGAGTTTTGTATATTTCATTTTGGTAATAAAATCTCGCTTGCCAAAAAAAGATCATTTTATTCGTTTATTTATTTAGATTGGGAGAAAGGAGATGAAACATAAAGGACTTGTTTGGTAACCATTTCGTTTTCAGTTTTCAGTTTATATTTACAAAATTTTAAAAAATTGTCATAAAAACTTGTTTGATAATTTTTTTTGGTTTATAAATGGTTGTCTCAGTTTGTAAATTTGAGTAAAAACGTAAACTCAAAAAATGAGTTTACATTGGTTTTCAAATAGAAATTTAAAATTTTGACAAACAAAAATTTTTTTAATTAATTTTTTTTCAAATAATTTTTTTTCAATCAATTTTTTTCTTTTAACTTTTTCATCTGTACAGATGTTTGACAAATGGCTTACTAATCACATTTAGACACCCGAAAAAATATGGGAGTTCTATGAGGACAAAGTTCTCAGACTAAGTAGATCACTTGTTGATCTTCTTAATCAAATAATTGACTATCTAAATGATATTCACAAAACAACCCGTTTCAATGGTAATCTATTGAACAATTTAAGGATTTGTGGCAGATACATTGGGTCAAGGTTAACTTGGAAGGTAGAGTTTGTTAACAAGCCTTTTCTAAATCCGATACATGACCCCATAAATGGTATAATAGTTAATGCTCAACACTTCAGAAAGATAGTATATGAAGCGACGGAACGATTTCATTTAGAAGTTTATCCCCCGACTCGTCTGCTCTTTTTTCAACCCGCCTATGAATTTAACCCACGATGTGGGTACTATCATACTTTGTCTTATGTTAAGAGAATTGCATTTTATAACTATTCTCATCCACTTTTTTCAACATAGTGAGGATCACACACTTTATTTATAAAGTTTATGAAATACAAAAGAGGAATCCATTTATTTTCAATTGATATATTTGTTTAGATAATACCATGCCTCTCACAGGCATGGGTTTTTGGCTGGCTAGAATTCTGTCTATTCCTCATTTTCAGTATTGGGATGGCCGTCAGCCGCCACTGCGATATGTTCTATATTATCCTCCTTATGGAGAAAAACCATTATATAAATTTCAGACAATTTTTCTTCAGACATATAGGGTGATAAAATATTTGAGGACTGTTTATGAACATGCCAGGGATGTCATTCAAAATGCTTGGTTTGGAAAAATTCCCAATGAGCTCTATCAAGTTTTCCCTGACACCTTGCGTAAGATACATTTCCTCATGTGTACTAAGTTCAATGACAATAATGATTGCTAAAAGTATTTGTTTGGTAAAAACATTGTTAAGCTAATGAGGCACGGTCCTTTTGGCTACAAGGGACTCAAGTTTTGAGTCGGTTGTGCAACTAACGAGGTATGCTTATTTATCACTTCTTTAGTTATACTTTAACTCAAATTTTTAAAGTTATCTCAAGAGTAGTTGACAAGATCAACTAAATAAAGAACTGGATGTCGTCTTACAGCTAAAAAAATTTAGTATTATCAAAACATAATTTACATTTCTTGGGTTTTGATAAATAGTATAGTCCGTGTTAATCTATTATGATTTTATTTGGTTTGCCTGTTTCTGTAATACACTTAGGCTTTTTTTTATTTTTTCTTAATTATTTTAGACCATTCATAGTTTGTGTACAGGCTTTCAATGAGACAAAACATTCCCAGTTCTATTTTGAAATACAAGGGATGATTGCATATTTTAAATTCATTATTGAGCGTATTGAATCAATATTGAGACTGTGGCATTTTGGTTTCCATCATCAATCATTTTAAAAGTTATTTTCTTCATATACATATTTATTATAATAGTATATATTTTCTTATTAAGTTTTTGTTTTAGTGGTCTATGCTTTTTGGGTCTTGCCTTGTGACATTTAGGGTGTGTATTGAGTTTTGTATATTTCTTTTTGATAATAAAATCTCGCTTGCCAAAAAAAGATCATTTTAGTCGTTTATTTATTTAGATTGGGAGAAAGGAGATGATATATTTCCATTTTTAGTTTATATTTACAAAAATTTTAAAATTGTCATAAAAACTTATTTGATAATTTTTTTTTGGTTTATAAATGGTTGTTTTAGTTTGTAAATTTGAGGAAAAACGTAAACTCAAAAAATGAGTTTACGTTGGTTTTCTAACAGAAATTTAAAATTTTGACTAACAAATTTTTTTTTCAATTAAATTTTTTTTTTCAAATAATTTTTTTCCAATTAATTTTTTTACTTAATTTTTTTTTCAATTATAGTGTTTGGACCCATTGTCATAAATAATAAAAAATGAATAAATATATTTTAAGCCTGAACAAACATATTTTTTAGTTTATGTTTTTAAAATTTTTCAAATATTTTGTTCAAACCAAATGTATTTGTAGTTTATGTTTTTCTAAAAAAAAAAAAAAAACCAATTTATAAAATTTTTTTTGAACATAAACAAAAAACGTAAACATTACCAAACAGGGAAATTATTCAGTATTTCTGGAATACCATGTGTTCGTATTCCCAGGCAATCATTATTCTTTATGCCCCTCATGTCCTTCAATCACCTAACACAATACCTCACCTACCCACATTTTCTACCAATCACAATACTTTGGAATAGCATGTGTCCATACTTCGAGATTACTGAATAATTACCCCCACCAAACGCTACCTAAATGAATAGATTCATAAGAACATAAGCATGGACTTCAGTGCACCAAGAGCGTCTGTATGATCCACATCTGATATGTTCTATATTCTCAGCATGAAGCCATCACACTACCCATGGAGTCTCTCACAATAGCACTTACATACCATCTTTGAAAAGAACACCACCAAAATTTACCTTATAAACACCCACAATAGGAGTTTTCTAGCTATCATTCACAGGTGGGGCTGTTGTGATTGCAGTTCTCTCTGTGTTGATCTGGTTTTCCCTAAAAAAATTAGAAGCAAATTCAACACTATCATTAGCAATTTTTGGCTCCTGCCAAAACCTGAATTACTCTGAGTAATCAAAGCTCTAAGCAAAAATATTGACTTTGCTAGGGACAATTATGTTAACTCCAGCCCATATAGAAGAGTAGTTGGAGGTTGGCTGGTTGGCTTTCTAAGTCAAGAAGTAGGAGGGGAGATGGTAGGTGGTAGCCCTCCCAATTACTCCTCTTCCTTGACTTTGTTCCCTCTCCGTTTGTGTATAAAATAGGAAGATGTGATGTGACGCCCCAAAATTTAAGGACATCATAATAAGGTTTAAAAACTTAAAATCATTTTTCGTAATTAAGAATCCTCATCAATGTTGTCACCAAAGTTACCTCACTATTATCCAGACATTATCAACCCAAAATTTAAAGTTTCCAAATTACAATTCCAAAAAACTTAAAACTTAGTCTCGTTACACAAAAGAAATTAAAACAACTGCGAAAGAAAAAAGCTAGAGAAAGCTAGGAATTATAGGAAATGGTTCGTGGAATTTGGGTACTCTTCAAGCTAGCCAAGGCTGAATGTCGCCTTGCAAGGCCTCAGTGTTTCCTTCGTTTCCGGTACCTGGCATAAAACGCCAGGGCAACGCGAATGCCAATGAGCGACGAGCTCAGTATAACAACAACCCGAAAATACCACCCCGATAATAATACTCACCAGTAAAAAAACATTGTGTATTAACAGAATAATAAGCAGCATTTAATAAGATAACATAATGCCAACAATTAAAATAATAAACAACAGGTAAATAAATAAATAAATAAAATGGCAACGGGGATAGTGATTCATCATAAGGAAAATGCACACTTTTCTTTAAAGTCACATAGATTTAGTTTCATAGATAAGTTTAAGTAACTCCCGCGGAGTACTATTTCCACTCAACCGCTAAACAATGGCCACGGGCAATTCTGACTCCCCTGGTCAAATATTCAAATGTTATTACAGTAATACCAATGATGCCCACGCACCAGGTTACATACCGAGTCGTGACATCACGTCTGCCCCAAGGAACGGTCTATGTTGTGACCCGCACCACCAACCTTATATCGCTCTTACACCGAATAAGAGCCGAAATACCTTCCGTGCATGTTAGGGTTCACAACTCACTTGCGCAAAATTCTAAACTGGGCTCAACCCCATCACTTTTAAATTTTAATTGTATCTGTTCGATTTCGTGTCTCTTTACGTTGTACAATTAACATGTTGATGCATGTGACGAGTTTTAGTTTGAAAACTACAGTGACATAATGTTTAAATAGAAACAACACAATTGTATATGACAACCAAAATAATATGATAGAGTGTCTTAGGATTTATCACAAAATTTACACTACTTCTGTCAGCACTGTATATAAAAAAATTTTGAAACCCATACAATGATGTTTCAATCATTACAATATTTTAACTAGTGCTAATTCATTGAGTTAGGAAAATATTCCGAGAAGAATACCAGAGCCAAAAAAGATTTTTAAAGGGAGAAATAAATTTGGAAGAAAACTGGTTTTCTGTGACAGTGAGCTATAGTACTTCCAGCACAGATAATCTGTGTTGGAAAAATAAGAGCGGCCTCAAACGGTGTCAAAAGAAGGTATGGTTAGAACGGCATGTTAGATCCTTGAGTTTAGAACATGTTTCCAGAAGGATTCGAAGACTGAATTTCGACAGAAGGTGGTCAAATAATGTTTCTAAGAAAACTGGACAGATCTTGTCGTATTTTGGAAAAATTTGCGTTTCTCTCTCAAAACTTAATAAAAATTTTTGAAACCAGCGGCGTTTGAAAGGTAACTTAAAAATCTAACTTTTCCGATTTGAACCACTTGAAAATTTATCTTGTGGAATAAACAGTGACCTGGTAAAGTCAGAGTTGTTGCTGCCTCCAAACAGTAATGGAGTAAAAAGATATACTCAGGCCATGAAAATGTCAGCACAGGTGTTCTGTGTTCGGAAATTAAAAAGGATCCTCAAATGGTGTTGAAAGGAGGCATGGTCAGAACCGTTTGCTAAATTTTTGAGTTTAAAACATATTTCCAGAAGAGTATGAAGACTGAAAACCAGTCGAAGGAGGTCAAATAGTTTTTATAAGAAAACTGGACAGATCCTGTCACCTTTTGGAAAATTTGGCGTTTCTCTCTCAATACTTAATAAAAAATTCTGAAACCAGCGGCGTTCGAAAGATAACTTAAAAATATTACTTTTCCAAGTGGTCGTGCAGAAAAATACCATTTGTGGAGAAAATGGGACCTGTTTGAAGCTACTGCTTCTGCTGTGTCGTAAGCGACACTTAGGGAAAATATTTGTTTCGGTAAGGAAATGGTGTCCAATTATTTTATAAAAATTTTACACAGTGTATAACACCTATATATACTTCCAGTATACACAGATTTTTAACATCAAATATTTTCAATTTATTAGAGCCCTCTTTTCATCCGATAAATCTGAAACAGTGAGAAAGAATCAAGTTTCAGGTAAAGGGAAACCATTCTCATCTCATTTTACTCTTTGCAAGATTATATCAACAATGGAGAATATTAAATACATAAAAACAACAATAGCTAAGCCATTATATATATCAAGGAGGAACATGAAAATTATAACATAATGAACCATCATTCTATTCAAAAGTTTAAGCATGCATGGCACTATTTTGCAATATGTGACTTAACCATACTTAGTCTTGTATATATAAATTCAATTAGAGGTATCTAAGGGAGGATAGAGGTGATGTATTCTTACCTCAAGAGCTTTTGCAAACACTTCTCAAACTAAGTTAAAATTGGTATTCACCAAGTACCCTCTCTTTTTCCTCTCTTTCTCTTCTCTTTTCTACTCTCTTTTTCTCCTCTCTTTTTCCTCTCCACTCTTTCTTCTCCTCACAGCCGTGTGGGTGTGTATTATGGCTGAAATGGAGTTCTTATGTAGGCAAAATAGGAGCCACTTTTGTTTATTTTATTATTTTCTTTCTTTAGCAAAACAATTTTCTATTGGCTTGGAATTGCCATCCTATGCCATGCTTACTCCTCTAGGGAACCAAGCGTGCCTTACATGCAACATAGCATCCTAGGGAAAAGGAAGTGGCAGTCACTTTTCTTGCAATTTGACACTTTCTTTTTTTTTTTTTTTTTAATAGAATTGAAATTAATGCCAATACAATATTAATATATATATAATATATATATATATGATTTTGAGTCACTTTAATATTAGAATATTATTTTATGTAAAGACATGAGATTGAACCAATTAATCTCCATGGTAAATTTTATTGTACACAAATTATTAATGTAAACTTTATACAGAATAATATATTAAGAATTAGATTTGTGTAGTCATAAAAGTGACGATGACAAGGACAACAATAATAATAATACTATGAAAATAAAAAATGCACTAATTAAATAATTGAAAGTTAATTATAGAATTGCATCACAAAATGTTGTTATGGAATTGGATTATAGATGTTGATTACAAAATTTAAGTAGCTAAATATAATTACCAAAATAATTTAATATGCAAAAATACGGGTTCTCACATGTGAGCTGAGTTAGATCAGAAAAGAGAAACAAAAAGTAGAGAGTGTAATCTGTGAGTGAGAGTGTTATAGAGAGAGCGAGGTGTGAGTGTTGTAAACTCCCTCTGGGAAAATTCTATAGTTGATATCTCTCCCATGGACGTAGGCTATTGCCGAACCACGTAAATATCTTGTCTCTTTACAGTGTGTGATTGATTTCTGAGTGTTCTTAATCCTAACAAGTAGTATCAGAGCCTCGTTGGTTGATTTTTTGAAAAAACAGGGTGTATTTTTTGAAATTACCAGAAATCAAGTTGCTCGAAATTCACTTTTGAGCATACTAGGAGGAAGTTCTCGATGAGCGGAGTCCAGAACTGCAAAGCAGAGCCCCAGAAAAGGCTCCACGTGCCCGCACACGCCTTCTAAAGAAGGCGAGTGAATCCCACTCTTATAAACGTGCTTCATGCACCGTTGACAGTGTCGGCATGTCATACTAGTGGCAGACACGCGGCGGAAGGAAGAAAGAGAGTGCACTGCACGTCATTGCCACGTCAGTGACATCTGGCAGCCATGTCACTGACACGTCATTGACATCTGGCCACCACGTTAGCACCACGTGTTAGCCACGTCAGTACACTTGTTGACTGGTCAACCTATCGGGCTAACCCGACCAGACTGGACCGAGAAGCAAAGGGATTATCTGGTGCTATGCGGCTAAGGTACATCCACAGATCTGAATCGTTGAACTTATTTTGGCTAGATCTAAGCCATTTGAAGTCCGATATTGACGATCCAATAGTGGTTTCTAACTATTTGGAGTATTCCAGAGAGATCCGTATGGTTAGATTTTTGAATAAGAATTTCTATAAAAAGTAAGAAGATGATGGAGGAATTCACATCAACTTCAGGATCCATGATCAAGTTGAATCCTTCTAATTATGCAATCTGGAAGCCGCGGATGGAAGACATCCTATATTATAAAGACCTGTTTGACCTTATTGCTTTAAAAGGGGTTAAACCGGAAGAAGTGAAGGATGAAGATTGGATGAAGATTGGATAAAGATGAACCGGAAGACTATCGGTTGTATCAGACAATGGGTAGACCACAGTGTGTTGCACCATGTCACCCAATAGATAGATGCATATGTCCTTTGGACAATGTTAGAAGGAATGTACCACTCAAAGACCGCAAGGAATAAATCCTTGGTGATAAGAAAGCTTGTAAATCTGAAGTTGACCAATGGTGTGTCTGTCGCTGAGCACACCAGTGAATTCAGAAATCTAGTGAATTAGCTTGCAACCGTCAAGATGCCCTTGGACGATGAAATGCAAGCCGTACTACTGCTCAGCTTTTTACCAGACAGCTGGGAGACGTTGGTGGTTTCTCTCAGCAACTTTGCACCAGAGGGGAAGCTGACCATGTGTATGGTCACAGATGCCATGAACAATGAAGAGACAAGGAGGAAAGACATGTGAGGTAATCAGTCCCATGCTTTTGTCATAGAAGATAGAAGCAGAGACAAAGGTAGAAGAAAAGGTAGAAGAAGAAGCGAGAGTAGAGGTAAATGGAACAATAGGAGTAAATCCAGAGACAGTAAAAGTCAAGGTAACTCTAGCTTCACTCGTTTTCACTGTGGTCAGGAGGGTTACACAAAGAGGAATTGTCCAAGCCGGAAAGATAAAGGCCAAAGCAGTAAGTCAAAGGGAGATGAGAACACGACAACCACAACAACTGATGAAATACTTCTTGCAGTTGGTGAAGAGGAGGATTGCCTTCACGTGGTTGACCACAGCTGTACAGAATGGGTGATAGACACAGCTGCATTCTATCACGCCACTTCCCATAGAAAACTCTTCAGCTCGTACAACGATGGAGATTTTGGCACTGTTCGAATGGGAAATTCTAGCTATTCGAAGATTGTGAGCATTGGAGACATTAGTATTTAGACTAATGTCAGACACAAGCTGGTCCTCAAAGAAGTAAGGCATGTTCCAGATTTGTACCTCAATCTTATCTCTGGAAGCGCCCTGGACCAACAGGGCTATACAAGTACATTCGAAAATAGCTGTTGGAAGCTGACAAGAGGGGCTTTGACAATCGCCAGAGAAGAGATGCTCTTCAACATTGTACAAGACTTAAATGAAGATCTTTCTGGGAAGTCTTAATGCAGCAGAAGACAAGGAGTCACCAGACTTATGGCACAGAAGATTGGCTCACATGAGTGAGAAGAGATTGCATCTCTTGGCAAAGCAATCCAAGATACCCTTATCCAAAGGGAGTGCCCTGAAGCCTTGTGATCATTGCCTTTATGGCAAGCAGCAACGAGTATCATTTAGTTCAATGAGCAAGAGGAAAATAGAAGTGCTCAGTATGGTATACTCGGTTGTTTGTGGCCCAAGCAAAGTGGAGTCACTTAGCGGCCGCAAGTATTTTTTGACTTTCATTAATGATGCATCAAGGAAGTTGTGGATGTATTTTCTGAAGATGAAGGATGAGGTATTCCAGCACTTTCAAGAGTTCCATGCAATGGTGGAAAGAGAGATAGGGAAGAAGTTGAAGTGCCTTCGCACAGACAATGGTGGCGAGTACACTTCCAATGCTTTTGAAGCATATTGTGCTAGCAAAGGTATCTGGCACGAGACAACAGTTCCCGGTACCCCACAACACAATGGTGTGGTAGAAAGAATGAACTGCACTAGTGTTGAAAGAGTCAGATGTATGCTCAGAATGACAAAGTTGCAAAAGTCATTCTGGGCTGAAGTCGCCCGTACAGCCTGTTATCTCATCAACGGGTCGCTTTCAGTCCCGTTGAATTTTACGATACCTGAGGAAGTCTGGTCCAGAAGAAAGATGTCATATTTTCACTTGAGAGTCTTTAGGTGTAAGGCGTTCGCACACATCTCCAAGGAAAATAGACAGAAGCTTGATGACAAGTCCACTCCATGTATATTTGTGGGCTATTCAGATGCAACATTTGGGTACAAGTTGTGGGACCCAGTGAACAAGAAGATGTTCAAGAATAGAGATGTTGTGCTCTAAGAAGACTAGACAGTAGCAGATTTTGAGAAGTTTGCAAAGTCTAGAGATGTCATCACTCCAGACTTGTTCCCATCTCCCGAGCCGTCACAAAATGCTAGATGTGATGATGTGCAGCAAGAAGTGCCAGAGTTGCAAGATCCTATGCCACAAATTGAGGATCAGGAGAAAAGAGATGGAGACTCGGATGAAGAGGGTGTTGAGTAGGAGGAGCAACCCCCTCAATTAGAGGCAACTGGGCCTCAGTTGCGGAGATCTGGAAGAGCTGCCATGCCATCAACCAAATATCCCACTTGTCAGTATATTCTGATTTCTGATGAGGGGAGCCGGAGAGTTTTTCGGAAGCAAAGAGTCATACAGAGAAAGATTGCTGCATACAAGCCATGAAGAAGGAGATGAGTACTTTGCAGAAGAACCACACTTATGATCTTGTTTCACTTCCAAAGGGTAGGAAGGCATTGAAAAACAAATGGGTGTACAAATTGAAAAAAGATGACAACGGTAAAATACTGTAGCATAATGCTCGCTTGGTGGTCAAAGGTTTTGGGCAGAAGAAAGGAATTGATTTTGATGAGATCTTCTCTCCAGTTGAAGATGACTTCCATTTGAGTAGCTCTGGGATTAGCAGCTCGCTTGAATCTGGAGGTAGAATAGATAGATGTCAAGACTGCCTTTCTCCATGGTGACTTGGAGGAAGAGATCTACATGGAGCAGTGAGAAGGATTTGAAGTTAAAGGAAAAGAAAATCTAGTCTGCAAACTGAAGAAAAATCTCTATGGCCTGAAGCAGGTGCTAAGACAATGGTACAAGAAGTTTGATTCATTCATGGTAGATCACGAGTACACAAGAACGGTAGCACACCAGTGTGTATATTTTCGAAGGTTTTTGGATGGGAACTTCATCGTCCTACTATTGTATGTCAATGATATGCTAATAATCGGATATGATACTACTATGATCAACAAGTTGAAAAAGGATTTGTTGCAGTATTTTGACATGAAGAATTTAGGCCCAACACAATAGATTTTGGGCATGAAGATTGTTCGTGACAGGAAAGCCAAGAAGATATGGCTTTCACAGGAGAAATATGTTGAATGGGTGATTGAAAGGTTCAACATGAAAGATACCAAGCCAGTCAGCACACCATTGGCCAACTATTTCAAGGTGACAAAGCGTTCATGTCCCATGACCAGCTCTGAAAGGAAAGAAATAGAGGCAATCCCTTATTCTTCCACAGTAGGAAGTTTAATGTATGCAATGGTGTGTACCCGTCCAGATATAACTCATGTAGTTGGCATTGTAAGCAAATTCCTCGCCAATCCAGGAAAGGAGCATTGAGAGGTTGTCAAGTGGATTCTTCAGTACTTGAAGGGAACTTCAAAGATGTGTCTATGTTTTGGGGGAGTTGAACCAATTTTGGAGGGTTTTACAGATGCCGATATGGCGGGTGATCTTGATGGTAGAAAGTCTACATTAGGATTTTTATTCACCTTTGCAGGGGGAGTTGTTTCATGGTAGTCCAAACTACAAAAGTGTGTTGCTTTATATACAACAGAGGCAGAGTACATTGCTGCCGCAGATGTTGGATAGGAAATGTTGTGGTTAAAGCGGTTTCTCCAAGAATTGGGTCTACAGCAGAAAGAGTACAAGGTACATTGTGATAGTCAGAGTGCAATTAATCTGAGCAAGAATTCCATGTAGCATTCATGTACAAAGCACATTGATGTCCGGTATCATTGGATACGAGAAGTGATGGAAAAGTAACTGATGAAGCTAGTGAAGATTCACACGGACAAGAATCCTTCTGACAGGATGACCAAGGTTGTCACCAGAGACAAACTGGAAGTTTGCAAGAATCTAACCGGGATGGACTTCAAGTAAGAAGTCAGTTATCCATATAGGCGTGAAGAGGGAGAATTGTTAACTCCAGCCCACATGGAGAAGTAGTTAGAGGTTGGCTGGTTGGCTCTCCAAGTCAACAAGTAGGAGGGGAGATGGCAGGTGGCAGCCATCCCAATTACTACTCATCCTTGACTTTGTTCCCTCCCCGTTTGTGTATAAAATAGGAAGAGGTGAGCTGAGTTAGATCAGAAAAGAGAAAGAAAAAGCAGAGAGTGTAATCTGTGAGTGAGAGTGCTATAGAGAGAGTGAGGTGTGAGTGTTGTAAACTCCCTCCGAGAAAATTCTATAATGGATATCTCTCCCGCAGACGTAAGCTATTGCCGAACCACGTAAATATCTTGTCTCTTTACAGTGTGTGATTGATTTCTGAGTGTTCTTAATCCTAACAAATTAAGACTCCATATTGCCTTCCAAAAATTTTTCATGCACTCTGAGTGTGAAGTTGATGGATCTGAATTTCCAATATTCAAGCCTACATATAATAAACAGAACAAACAGTGAATTGTCCAATCTTTGTGAGGTGCCAAATTAATTTATCTTGTTGGCTAGGTGAACCTAAGGCATATTACATATACCGTCTGTATCAAACTTTAAAAAGATCTCACTAATAGTCTCTGCTTCCGTGAACTAGAATCCTAGTTAATAAGATCAGTAACCTTCATATTCTCCAACCCTTAAATTTTCAGACTAATGACTGTGAAAGAGGGGGTAATAAAATCTTGCATATAGTGATCCCGGTTTTACCCCGACCTTTATGGTGTTCCGGACTTGGTTCCGTGATCGTGTGTTATTCTCTATGTCTTATTTCCTTCCTTTAATTCTTTGAATTTCAGTTTTGGGACTTGTTGGGTGAGTTTCGAACAAGTGGGTTGCTGTTTGGTTTAGATTGTTGCTGCCCAGGTTTTGGCCTCCTCGCTCGAGCGAGACTTCTTGCGCTCGAGCGAGCCTTGGGTAATTTGCTTCTTCACTCGAGCAAGGTTTCTTGTGCTCGAGCGAAAGTTGGAGTCCTCAGGTTTCTTTTCTAAATGCAGCTTTTTTGGGAAAGTGGAGTGCTTCGCTCGAGCGAGACTTCTTGCGCTCGAGCGAGCCTTTGTTCCTTCGCTTGAGTGAGGTTTCTTGCGCTCTAGCATGCGTCTGCGTCTATAGCAGACCTGAAGCTTTGCATTGTGCGCTCGAGCGACGCTTCTTGCGCTCGAGCGAGATCACTTGTTGTGCCTGGTCGCTCGAGTGACAACTTCTTCGCTCGAGCAAGCCTCGCATATATCAGTTCACAGCAGAGCTTTTCTACATCACTTTTTGATTTCTTTTCATCCCAAAACCCTAATCCAGAAGCTCCTCTCTCTAAAACTCTCTCTCTCTCTCTAGAAATACTCTTCGATCCAAGTACCATTACTCTACTCCCTTTGAGAAAAGGTAGAGCAACTCGTGGGCTTCCATTTGATCCAAGAAAGTTTGAGTTTGGGGCATCTTCAAGTTTCTCCTTCTTCCTCTTTGAGCTTCTCCACTTGAGGTAGGGATATTCTACTATTTGTTATGAGCTTTAACCTAGATATTTGTCATTTTGTATAAATGGTGGGATTTGGGAAGATTTGGGTGAAGTTAGGGTTAGGGTTTTGATATTTGAAAGAGGGGTTTTCCATATTTGGTACCATATGTGTGTGAGAGCTCTTGAACAAGATATTGCTTAGGTATCATTGGGAAAATTTGGTCTTGGGTATAATATTTGGGAAAGGGAGAAAGATTGCCCTAATTTGAACTAAATAATCATTTTGTATGAATAATGAAATTGGTATGGGAAATATGAAATTGGGGGAATGTGTAAATGAATGGTGTAGTTGGATTTGATAAATCACTCACCTATGGGAATTTGATAAATTATTTGTTGATAGATTTACTTATCTGTTTAGAAAAATCTGTTTTGGGCTATCGGTAGAGGATAGTTATGATTGTTGTAGAGACTGCATGAGAATTAGGAAGATTGAAACCAATCAACTGAATTATGTCCTTGAATATGATGGTTTGATTGAACCACTGAATATGTGCTTTGATTAGTCATTGTCTATGACGACGTGTTTAAATACATTGTATATGTATCATTGTTTGGGAGGAGATAGGGGATGGACTCCATTAAGAATTAAGTTGGCCGGAGAGTCCAGGGTGAAAGTCCCAAAATCTTATATATTTATGGGTACCGGTTCCCTCGGACGTGGTTCCGTAAAATGGCAAGAAATAAAAGTGTTGGATTGATGAATGTATTGAATTGTGAACCATTGAGTTATAATCTCATATGGTTGCTTTGATAATAATGAATTTGGTTAATTGATTTACCCGAAGTGGAAGAATGAAAATGAATTGAGATATTGGTTATCTATATTGAATGACCTTGAAAAGAATATGTGTTGGTTAAGAATGTTGCACATTTATCTGATGCTCACACTGTAGTTAATTCTCATATATTGTTTAGCATATCTCTACTGGGCTTTGGCTCACCCTACTTGGGAAACCATTATTAGGTACAGGTGACATGCTGCCTCCAAGGACATAGCTTGGGTGGTTTAGGGCTGATGGCTCCATTTTGCTATTTTTGCTTTGCGTTAAATGTAAATTCAAGCCGAGGGCTTTATATGTATAGAGCTAGGCCTCTTCTTTTGTTGTAACTAAGTGATAAGTTGGAAAGATGTAAGCCTGTGGGACACTTATTTTTATTGTTAGTAGTTAAAGTTACATGCTATAGTTTCAAGATGAATATTTATGAAAGTGTAATGCATGTAATATCTTTTGTAATAGACTCTGATAAATGAAAATATAACTTTTCTATCATGTTTGTAGAGCTAATGAATGATTGATTTATGTAATATTCTAAGGGCGTTATAACTTGGTATCAGAGCGTACCGGGTTTGAATACTTGGGGCACATGGGAAGTGGTTAGTACCACAATGGGTTTGTCTCGCTTGTTAGAGACTTAGGTACGACGTTATGTGCTTATATGATGACATGTTTATATGACTATATGGGTATGGGATTTTGTTTCTAGGATGTTGATCGAGTCTATGGGTTTCTGGGAGTCCCGTTGGAAAGGCACTTGATCACTGCCGTTTCTAACTGGAACTCTAGTAACGCCACGGGACGATTATTATCCGGAAATGAAACTCGTATGTGTTTATGTGATTATGTACTTACATGGAGTGAATTATAGTTTTCCATTGTATTAGGACGCGAGTGAGATAACTTCGGCACATTTGTAAATGTGCTAACCCCTTTGTTACCTTTATTAGGATGTCACGATGAGGTCGTGGTGGTAGGCGTGGTTGGCCTAGGAGGCATGAGATGCCTATACCAGATGAGATTCTGGCGTAGGAGGAAAGAGTGGGTCAAGCCAACATGGCCGAGCCAGTAGGTCAATAGGCCATGGGTGCTTTAGCCCGTGAAATGGCCGGAGCATTGAGGGAATCTATAGACATTCTCAGGGCTGAGAATCAAGTCCAGGCCCATATTGCTGAAGCAGGACCTTCTTTTCTAAAGAGGGAGTTTTTCCGGTCGAATCCGGATGAGTTTTTGGGTGACCCTAAGGAGCCACTGAAGGCTGATGAGTGGCTGGAATAGATGATGAAGACGTTTGAGATGCTCGGCATCGAAGACGGAGGTTTGAGGGTGACCTTGGCGTCCTTCTAGCTGAAGGGAGATGCGGGTCAGTGATGGACGTATGCGCGGGGGCGCATTGGAGGGACTTGGGAGGCCTTTGTTGAAGCTTTCTAGGACAAATACTTACCTGCTACGGTAAGGGAGAAGTTGAGAGATCAGTTCTCTAAGTTGGTGCAGTTGAATACACCAGTGGCAGAGTCTAAGGCCACATTTACTAGCCTCTCTAGATTTGGACCGGAGTTAGTGGTGACTGAGGAACGCTGATGTTTGGAGTTTGAGAAGAGGTTGCGGACTAGATTCATGTTTCGAGTAGCCGGGTCCATGATTAGGGAGTATGGATGCCTTGTGGAGGCTGTAGCCCATCTTGAGACTATTATGCATGCAGAGGAGGAGAGGATGGTCATGGGGACAGTAAGAGACAGAGGGGTTCTAACCCACAGCAGTCCCAGGGAGCGCATTCGAGATCTACCTTTCCAGTGTCGAGTTTGGGTTCTGGGAGAGGTGGCTAGGGAGACATTACTTGTTTCAAATATGGTCTGTTAGGCCACAAGTCTCCAGCTTGCCCACAGAGAAGAGGAGGGCAGCGAGTAGTTTCATCTTCAGCCCGTTCTCAGGGCCAAAGTCAGGGTAGAGGCCAGCTGCTCACTTGTTATCAGTGCGGGCAAGCGGGTCACTTCAAGAGGTTTTGCCCACAGTTGGGTGGCACACCTGGTGCGTCTAGTTCGAGACAGACACAGAGTCACCAGCCAGCTTAGTCAGTATAGGCCTCGAGGGCCAATCACGGAGCCTCTTTGACTTAGTCAGTGCAGCAATCTTATGCTCCGAGAGGTGAGCAGGTTGATCAGAGGCCTACGGGTCTCGTGTATGTTGTTACAGTGCCAGATCTTGTACCTGCTCCATCAGTAGTGAGAGGTACCTTTTTGTTTTACAATTCAGTTGCTAGTGTGTTAATTGATACGGGTGCATTTCACTCTTTTATATCTTCCGCATTTGCATCAATTTTGGGGTTGGAGTT
Source organism: Camellia japonica (assembly GCA_030407325.1). Taxonomy (NCBI): domain Eukaryota; kingdom Viridiplantae; phylum Streptophyta; class Magnoliopsida; order Ericales; family Theaceae; genus Camellia; species Camellia japonica. Next base: position 140,312,810 of record JAPPVO010000002.1, read on the forward strand.
GGCACAGTTAGCATCTCCTATATGTGTTGTATCACCTGTTAGGGGTGAGATGATTTTTAAACAGGAGTGTCGGGGCTGTGATATAGAGGTCGCCAATCGTCGGCTTCCTTTTTCTTTTGTGTTGATGGATATGTCTGGTTTTGATGTCATTTTGGTATGGACTGGTTATCGTCATACCGGGCTGTTATAGACTGCTACCGCTGGAGGGTTATTGTATGTACCTTGAGCGGCGATTGTTTTCATTTCTTGGGGATCAGGTTGGTGGAGTCTTACCACTGGTGTATGATCCACGAGGGCGGAGTGAACTTAGTTGTCTTCTTGCTAGCTTTTCGAGTAGTGATTGTGATGAGGTTCGGGTTGAGCTACCAAGAGTGGTTTGTGAGTACTCGAATGTCTTTCCTGAGGATCTTGTTAGTTTACCACCTCACCAAGAGATCGAGTTCTCTATTGATTTAGTGCCCGGCACGGCACCGATATCCATGGCAATATACCGTTTTGCACCAGCTGAGTTGAGTGAATTGAAGGTTCAACTCCAGGAATTACTAGATAAGAGTTTTATTCACCCTAGTACTTCACCTTGGGGAGCACCGGCCCTCTTCGCTAAGAAGAAAGATGGGGCCTTGAGACTTTGTATTGATTATCGAAAATTGAACCGGGTTACAGTTAAGAACAAGTACCCTATGCCTTGTATAGATGATCTGTTTGATCAGTTGAAAGGATTCCGTTGTTTCTCTAAGATAGATTTGAGATTGGGCTACCATCTGTTGAGAGTCAGGGAAGAGGATATCCCGAAGATGGCATTCCATACGCGGTATGGCCATTATGAGTTTCTAGTGATGCCTTTTGGGCTAACCAATGCCCCAATTGTGTTTATGGACTTGATGAACCCAATCTTCTGAGAGTTCTTAGATCGTTTTGTAGTCGTCTTTGTAGATGACATTCTGATTTACTCACCCTCTGAGGAGGAGCATGAGGAACACTTGCGAGTGGTGCTTGAGTTGCTTAGAGTCCATAAGCTGTATGCTAAGTTTGAGAAGTGTGAGTTCTGATTGAAGGAGGTTAAGTTCTTAGGCCATGTAGTATCTGAGGAAGGGGTGACTGTAGATTCATCCAAAATTGAGGCAGTGCAAGATTGGGCCCAGCCTAAGAATGCTTTTGAGATCCGTAGTTTTCTGGGATTGGTCAGGTATTACCATCGGTTTGTGAAAGATTTCTCCAGACTAGCTTTGTCTTTGACTAGATTGACGCGGAAAGGGGTCAAATTTGTGTGGAGTGAGACTTGTGAAAAGTCGTTCCAAGAGCTTAAAGTTAGATTTACCACTGCTCCAGTCTTAATTATTTTGGAGAGGGGTTTGGGCTATTTTGTGTATTGTGATGCCTCACGAGAGGGTTTGGGTTGTGTATTGATGCAAGAAGGGAAAGTAGTAGCCTATGGCTTGCGGCAGTTGAAAACACACGAGAGGAACTACCCTACTCATGATTTAGAGTTAGTAGCTGTGATTTTTGCCTTGAAGATTTGGAGGCACTATTTGTATGGTGAGAGGTTTGAGGTGTTTTCTGATCATATGAGTTTAAAGTATCTGTTTATACAGAAAGACTTGAATTTGAGGCAGAGAAGGTGGATGGAGTTCATAGAGGATTATGACTTCAAGTTACATTATCATCCGGGAAAGGCCAATGTGGTGGCCGATGCCCTAAGTAAGAAGTCCATCAGTAGTGTAGCTTGTATAGCTATCCAGGAATGGGAGATGTTGGGTGCTCTTGGCGAGTTTGACTTGCATTTGAGCGAGTCTGTTGAGTCTGCAGCCTTGTTTTCTGTAGTCGCACAACCTACACTTGTGAACCGGGTGTTGGAAGCACAGAAGGGTGACTTTGAGGTAGAATCCCTTCGGGAGAAGATCTCTAGTGGGAAGGTAGAGAAGGGTTTCACTGTGTATCCTGACTTGAGTGTGAGATACCGAGACCGCTTGTTTATGCCGGAGTCTTGCCGAGAGGAAGTACTCTAAGAGTTTCACCATTCACACCTTGCGGTGCATCCGGGAGGCACGAAGATGTATGACGATCTGAGTTATCAGTTTTGGTGGAGGGGCATGAAGAAGGATGTGGTAGTGTTTGTATCGAAGTGCCTTACTTGTTAGCAAGTGAAGGCTGAACATCAGAGGCCAGCAGGTTTGTTGCAACCCTTGCCTATAGTGGAGTGGAAGTGGGAGCATGTCACGATGAATTTTGTTGTGGGTCTTCCAAGGACTCAACGGGGTAGTGATTCCATTTGGGTGGTAGTTGACTGGTTGACCAAGTCAGCGCATTTTATTCCTATGCTCGTGAGAGATTCGGTAGATCACCTTACTGACCTGTATATTCGGGACATAGTGAGGTTGCAGGGGATCCCAGTGACAATTGTCTCAAATAGAGACCTGCGTTTCACTACTCGGTTGTGGCAGAGTTTGCAGAGTGCCTTGGGCACTAGATTAACCTTTAGTACTGCTTACCATCCTCAGACTGACAGACAGTCCGAGCGTAACATTCAGATCCTTGAGGATATGCTTAGAGGCTGTGTCCTTGATTTTAAGGATTCGTGGGAGAGACACCTACCCTTAGTGGAGTTTACCTACAATAACAACTTCCAATCATGTATTGGCATGGCACTGTTTGAGGCCTTGTATGGCCGACCGTGTAGATCTCCAGTGTGTTGGGCCGAGGTGGGTATACACCTTTGCTAGGTCCAGAGTTGGTTCAGGAAACGACAGAGAAAGTGGCACTTATCCGTAAGAGGTTGGTTACAGCCTAGAGCCGTCAAAAGAGTTATGTCGACTGTAGGACGAGACTTTTTTCATTTGAGGTGGGTGATCATGTCTTTTTGAAAATATCACCTAGGCGGGGTTTGATGAGGTTTGGGAAGAGTGGAAGTTGTCCCCTCGGTTTATTAGTCCTTTTGAGATCCTTAAGCGGATTGGGGAGGTTGCATATCGTTTGGTGTTGCCGCACAACTTTTCGGAGTGCATGACATGTTTCATATTAGTATGCTTCGGAAATATGAGCCGGATCCATCACATGTGTTGGATTGGACTGACTTAGAGGTAGATAAGGATGCCTCGTATAAGGAGAGACCGGTGAGAGTCTTGGATAGACGGGACCAAGTCTTGCGAGGCAAGACAATTCCCTTGGTTACTATGGAAACATCATAGGGTTGAGGAAGTAGCGTGTGAGTGTGAATTGGAAGTCCGAGAGAAATATCTAGACTTATTTATTGATGTTTGAATGTATTTTGGAATTTTAGCCTTGTTTATGAACTATAAAAACATTGTATATGTTTTGGATTATGAAAGCGTCGTAAATGTTGAACGTGTTTTGGAAATGCAAGTTTAATGTGAACATTGTGTATGTTTTAAATTAATGAGAACATTGTATATGTTGCTTAAGTTTTGGAAAAATTGTAAACTTGTCATAAACATTGAATATGTTTTGGAAAACATGAGATGTATGTGTTGAAATTAGCTAAATTTCAGAAGATGCATATTGGTAATATGCGTTGAGCTATATATTGTGGATTTGTTCTCTTGTGAGATTGTATGACCGGTGGGTGGGTCATGGTGATGAGAGTGGAATGGTAATCATTTTGAAAATGGGACAGCCATGGTTTCGAAACTTGTACTAAAATTTCGGGGATGAAATTCTTTAAGGGGGGGAGGTTATAGCGATCCCGGTTTTACCCTGACCTTTATTGTGTCTCGGACTCGGTTCCGTGATCGTGTGTTGTTGTCTATGTCTTGTTTCCTTCCTTTAATTCTTTGAATTTGAGTTTTGGGACTTGTTGGGCGAGTTTGGAACAAGTGGGTTGTTGTTTGGTTTAGATTGTTGCTGCCCAGGTTTTGGCCTCTTCACTCGAGCGAGACTTCTTGCGCTCGAGCGAGCTTTGGGTAATTTGCTTCTTCGCTCGAGCGAGGTTGCTTGCTCTCGAGCAAAAGTTGAGAGTCCTTAGGCTTCTTTCCTAGACGCAGCTTTTCTGGGAAGGCGGAGTGCTTCGCTCGAGCGAGACTTCTTGCGCTTGAGCGAGCCTTTGTTTCTTCGCTCGAGCGAGGTTTCTTGTGCTGGAGCATGCATCTGTGTCTGTGGCAGACCTGAACCTTTGCATTGTGCGCTCGAGCGACGCTTCTTGCGCTCGAGCGAGGTCACTTGTTGTATATGGTCGCTCGAGCGACAACTCCTTCGCTCGAGCAAGCCTCGCATATATCAGTTCGCAACAAAGCTTTTCTGCATCACTTTTTGATTTCTTTTCATCCCAATACCCTAATCTGGAAGCTCCTCTCTCTAAAACTCTCTCTCTCTCTCTAGAAATACTCTTCAATCCAAGTACCATTACTCTACTCCCTTTGAGAAAAGGTAGAGCAACTCGTGGGCTTCCATTTGATCCAAGAAAGTTTGAGTTTGGGGCATCTTCAAGTTTCTCCTTCTTCCTCTTTGAGCTTCTCCACTTGAGGTAGGGATATTCTACTATTTGTTATGAGCTTTAACCTAGATATTTGTCATTTTGTATAAATGGTGGGATTTGGGAAGATTTGGGTGAAGTTAGGGTTAGGGTTTTGATATTTGAAAGAGGGGTTTTCCATATTTGGTACCATATGTGTGTGAGAGGTCTTGAACATGATATTGTTGGGGTATCATTGAGGAAATTTGGTCTTGGGTGTAATATTTGGGAAATGGGAAAGATTGCCCTAATTTGAACTAAATAATCATTTTGTATGAATAATGAAATTGGTATGGGAAATATGAAATTGGGGGAATGTGTAAATGAATGGTGTAGTTGGATTTGATAAATCACTCACCTATGGGAATTTGATAAATTATCTATTGATAGATTTATTTATCTATTTAGAAATATCTGTTTTGGGCTATCAGTAGAGGATAGTTATGATTGTTGTAGAGATTGCATGAGAATTAGGAAGATTGAAACCAATCAACTGAATTATGTCATTGAATATGACGGTTTGATTGAACCATTGAATATGTGCTTTGATTAGTCATTGTATATGCCGCCGTGTTTAAATACATTATATATGTATTATTGTTTGGGAGGAGATAGGGGATGTACTCTATTGTGTGGGAGAAGATAGGGGATGGACTTCATTGAGAATTAAGTTGGCCGGAGAGTCCAGAGTGAAAGTCCCGAAAATCTTATATATTTATGGGTGCCGGTTCCCTCGGACATGGTTTCGTAAAATGGCAAGAAATAGAAGTGTTGGATTGAAGAATGTATTGAATTGTGAACCATTGAATTGTAATCTCATATTGGTTGCTTTGATAATAATGAATTTGGTTAATTGATTTACCCGAAGTGGAAGAATAGAAATGAATTGAAATATTGGTTATCTATATTGAATGACCTTGAAAAGAATATGTGTTGGTTAAGAATGTTGCACATTTATCTGATGCTCATATTTTAGTTAATTCTCATATATTGTTTAGCATATCTCTATTGGGCTTTGCCTTACCGTACTTGGGAAACCATTTTCAGGTACAGGTGACATGCCGCCTCCAAAGACATAGCTTGGGAGGTTTAGGGACTGACGGCTCCATTTTGCTATTTTTGCTTTGTGTTAAGTGTAAATTCAAGCCGAGGGCTTTATATGTATAGAGCTAGGCCTCTTCTTTTGTTGTAACCAAGTGATAACTTGAAAAGATGTAAGCCCGTAAAGCACTTATTTTATTGTTAGCAGTTAGAGTTACATGCTATAGTTTCGAGATGAATATTTATGAAAGTGTAATGCATGTAATATCTTTTGTAATACATACTCTAATAAATGAAAATATAACTTTTCTATCATGTTTATAGAGCTAATGAATGATTGATTTATATAATATTCTGAGGGCGTTACATTGCACCTTGTTACAAAATAGTATATCTTTTGGTAATAAAGTCTCACTTTCCACAAAAAGGCTTGTGTGCATGGATGTCTTCTTTAACCCAAAAAATAAATTGTTAAATAACCACAAATTTGAAAAAATGAGGTTCTTTCTATTTTGAAACTGCTTGGAACTGACTTTTTATGTAACTCAATTGGATACTAGAAGCTTTGCCTTTCTGGATTACTCAACACAGAATACATTAAAATGGTGATGAGCAACTCCATCCTTGTGCAGAAAATGGGTCCTTAAAATCAGGAAACTACTTGTAATAACCCGACCCTCGCATGTGCTTCTGTCATGTTTAAGTCCCTTATTTCGTGCTTTTAACTGCGTGATGACAACAATTTGTGATATTATCTGTTGGACAAGGAAAAAACATCTGTGCATTTAAAATGTTTGGAACATAAATTGGGAGCCTTAGAGGTATGATAATCCGAAATTGATGTTATATCTGAGCTCAGCATAATTTTTTAGGTAATATTAAGCATGTTGGTGAAATTTCAATTCGGAATGTGTAAACTGATTCAATTTTGTCCTTATTCACATCTATATATATATATATATATATATATATCTCCATGTATTATGTATAATGTCCCTAACAACACTTTGACTTGAGAAAAGCTTGGGTTAGAGAGGGAGTTGAGAGGTAGGGTGAAGAAGAGTGATAACGGAGGTGAAGAATTTGAAGCTTTAACCCTCAAGGTATGTAAATTTAGGTATTGTCTTGGATAAAGATGGTTGGTGAGTAGAATTGTCTTTGATAGGGAGGATTCATGGATGTGTATGGAATAAATTGAGAGTTGTGTTGATGTTAGGTTTGATTTAGTGGTTAATTTCATTCTACTCCTTATCTCTATATGATCATGCACAATTATGAACTTAGATGATCTTAGTGTATACAAGTCTCCATGTTTATGTTCTACACTTCTCCATGTTTATGTTATGCTTATGAATGTAAGGGATTTGATTTGATTTGATTTGTTGAGATTAACATATGTTCCACCTCTTAAATCACATGATTTTTGAACCATATTTTAAGCATTTAAAGATCCATTTTAACCCTTGTTGATACTACCAAAGAATTGGATTTTTGAAGAATTTCGGACAGGTTTTGGGCAGAATCGGCGCACGTGCGGGAGTCACTGCCGCACGTGCGGCACTTGGGGCAAAATTTTAGGCTGAACACTGTCTAAAAGGCACATGCGGGAGGATCTGCCGCACGTGCGGGGCTCACAACCGCACGTGCGGCCCATGTTGAAAAACATGGTTTGCTTCTTTTGACCTGTTTGACCCTCTGGAATGTGTGAAATGAGTATTTGAAATTGTTACAGTGTTCCTTTATTTACTGGAAGTTAATGACTGAAATGCGAATGTATGAAGATTTTAAACTAACTTGTGAGTTCTATGTGTGTGTAGGGCACACTCTAGGAGGAAGTCGCGTCCCGCCACCACACAGTGAGTAATAGTGCAAGGAATATGTATTCATTTTCTGTTAATGCTTACCGTTATCAATGTTTTGTTTCCGTATGTTTTCCGTAAGTTCTTACATTACATAATCTTGACTGAAGGGTGATAAGAATGTAAATGTGAAAGGAATTTGTGCACAACTGAAGCATTCTGGGCCGAGGGCCATTCTGTTATTTCTGGGCTAATGGCCATTCTGTTATTTCTGGGCCAAGGGCCATTCTGTTAATTCTGGGCTTAAGGCCGTTCTGAAAGTAATGTAGCATTGGACTACCCTTCTGAGCTCTGCATTCACATACGCATAGTTATGAGTTATGATTTATCTTACGCATTGAATTATCTTGGTATGATTATTCACTGAGCTTCGCTCACTCCGCATTTATCTATTTCTGTAGGTAATCAACCCGGGAGGTGGAGGCTGAGGCTTCTGAAGCTGAAGTAAGGAAATAATGTACGCCAGCTGAGTAGTAGTCTGGATGGCGGACTGCTCCAACTACCCGAGGCAGCCATCAAATGCCTCAAAGCGAGCATCCAGAAAGTCCAACCTCTGTGTCATAGCCTCCTCAAAATGTTGAAGCTGGTCATAAAAAGCCCAGGGTGGAACAATATCCTCCTCACCACCAGCTGCGGCTGCATCAAACTCCGCCTCCTCAGCAAGTCCAGCAGCTGTACCTGCAGAAGTACCAGCCCTAGAAGACTCCCCCTTGACATGTGCACGACTCTAGGAAACAGTTTTTTTAGTGAATGGTCTAGAGGGAAAGGCAAACTCATCATCCTCAAAAACGGGAACCTCAAGTTGGGACAAGAGACAGTTGATCATACAACCATAAGGGAGACCTAACTGTTTGTTCCCAAAGACAGCTATCATCTTGCGAATAATGAGGGTGGCAAGATCAATGGACATATGACGAGCAAGACAAAAAAGAACAAACCCCTGATCCTGATTGATTTCTGAAGAGTGTGTGGTCACAATAATGTTAGCGCAAACAATGAGATTAAGCAGTCTAAACTCGGGAAGGAGTTCAAACTGTTTAATCAAAGAGCCCTTAAGCCAAATGCGTGGAGCACCACACAAAACTTCAGCCACATTATTAAAGTCACATGTAGGACGAACCGAGAAAGGATAGTGTTCAGGAAACACTCGATCAATCTTAAGAAGCCCTCGATAAGATCAGGAGTGACAGAGATGGATTTAGACCTAACCCAAGTGGTGAAGGAAGGATCAATGTCACTGATATGCTCAATATTGCAGAAAAATTCTCTAACCCAGTCAAGATTTTGACGACCAGAGAAAAGACAAAACCAAGTCTCCCCTAAGGGGTCAAACAAGGGACGGATGGGAATCGACTCGAAAGTATTGGGCTGACATTACGTTCGAGGTGAACAGCCCGAGCCACAAATTACTTACGAAATAATTTGGCTTGTTTGGCAGATTGAAACCTATCAGAATTAAAAAGAGGACGCGACACTGTAGACTTTCGTCTTTTAGAAGCAGACATAATGACACCAAAACACAACTAAAACCCAAAACAGAACAATCCCAAAACCAAATAACAAATATGAGTAACTGAGTTAGAAAAAATATCTCAACCTAGCAAAAACATAGATAAGGACAATAAGAAAACATATGGAAATAATAGTAGGATAAAACTCACAAACACAAGGCATAATATAGATGACAGATTTCAAGGCATAATCTCAAAGACAATCTCAAAGCATAAGAATGATGACATTATGAAGAAAATAAGGCTCTAATGAGAATCCAAAACCTTTCCATACAGAACAAAAAACCCACCAAAGACATGAAAGACATGAGACCACCATGAAGATTATGAATGAGAAACCCTAGGGCTAATGACACTACAAACTACATAAAAATGCATGAAATCCACCATTTAAAGGAAACCAAAACTCAGTGAGAGTGTGTGAGGTAAGGGAGAAAAAAACTAAACACAAAACAAAGAAAAAACCCGAAGACCAACCCCCACAAAAGTCAAAATTACAGAAAAAAAAAAATAGAGAGAAGAAGAGGGAAATGCTTACCAATGGTGAAATCGGCGATGAGAGAGAAAGGAGGAAGGAAAAATTACGCCCAAAGATGTCGCAATCCAAACCCTAGGGAGGAGAGACTAAAGAAGAGGGGAAAAAATGAACTAAAGAGTCGAGGGAGGGAGTTTTATACAAAATTAGTCCGCTCGAGCGTACTGGTTAACGCTCGAGCGTGAGACAAAGCACGCAGAGTTCCGCTCGAGCTTGAAGAAGGACGCTCGAGCTCAAAAACACCCCTCACAGAACTGTAAAGCAAGGACGAAAATACCGCAAGGCAAAAAAACACGCTCGAGCGTGGAACAAAACACTCGAGCGGGGACTTTTTTTTTTTAAATAAAACAAAAAAACAACTAGGATGACCTATAACAAGTAGGGAGTCCAAGTGAATGACTATACCACTAGGATAAAAGAATCTATCAGTCACGAATCTTGAAAATTTGAAAAAAAAAATTGAAGCACCAGGTCATGAACAAAACAGATAGAATTTAATCAAAGCCATAAGCAACATAAGAATGCATAACTCAGAAACACACATGAGAGCTCACAAATAAAACGTGTGTGTGTGCAATCCTTGAGAGCAACAAAGCTAGAGTTAATCCTTGTAGTGCTCTGATACCAATTGAAAAATCTAGAAATCCCCTAGATGTTGATTTGTGATTATGTATCAATTTTAAGCAGTAAACAACAATCCCAATCAAACAATCAAGACAAATCGACACAACGATTTTCATGGAAAAACCACAATTGGACACCTCCAATTGTTAAAAAATCACGGGCAACAGCCACAAAACAATCCACTAAGAAGATATAAAGGAATTACACAAGTATACTCTCAATTACCTAGCGAATCCATGCCCGAATTGAACCAACCCCTATGTGCCTCTTCCAACCCCGTCTTCACCTCGGAATTGTCTTGATGATGAGCCACTCCAGAATCCACCAAAGCGTCAGGCTCGAATTCTTCAGCATCCACCAAAGAACAACTCTCTCTTTTGTGTAGAACAAACAAATAATCTTTTGATGTATACTCTTTAAACCATGAGGTGAATACTCAATAAAAACATCAAAGAAAACTAGCAAAATATCCCCAGCTATAAACCTTAATATCCAAAAAGAAGATCTGGAAGAGTAATCCTAGTTTTGGACTGAAACAAATACTTATAGAAATCTGGGACTGTGAAGCTCGCTCGAGTGAAGACTCTCTCGCTCGAGCGAGGAACCAAAAACGCGTGTTTTCCATAAGTGGCTTCACTCGAGCGTACATTCATCTCTTTCAGGTTTCTACACAGCGCTGCCCTGGACCCGCCAAGGGGCGCTGCCCCCTGGACCCCCATGAGCTGACCGGGCAACTCGATCCCCGTCATAATCAGCGAAGTGGCAATCTTGAAAGTATTAACATCACAAACTTCTCTTCAAGGCACAGCCTCTAGAAAATTCCTCATAAAAGAAAGTGATGCATTATGTGAAAAGCATAGATCCCATGAGAAAAGTGTGTGTGTGACTCTTGGAGTTCGACAAACACTAGATGCAATCCTAGTAGTGATCTGAAAGTTGGACCTCCGACAAGAGAATCTAAGCACAACTAAGGAAAGTCAAACCACTAGGAATCACGGGGTATTTGTTGAGTAAACGCGGAGGCTCCCCCTCAATCAATGATTTTTTTTTTTTTTTTGAACTTTTCTTTCTTGTGGGCACTCACTAGTGGCATGCACGCTCAAGAGTATGGAGACCAAACTAGAGAAGAATGAAATCAAAAAGGATGGCCTGGTTGGTGCCTCTGAGGTAGCCTTTTCCTAATGCCTGGATTTCAATGAACTGAGGGAGAAACCATGAAGGTGAAAAAAAGATGGTAGATGGTTAAGAGACTCAACATCACCCATGATATACTGGTATAGGTAAATTCCTCTGAAAAAAGTACAAGAAACACTGTTAGTGGTCCATAGAGAACTTTGATCACTTGTGCGGAAACCCCTGCAACAGTTTATCTCAAGGATGTGTACATAATGAGATCATGAAGTAAATGAGTATTGGCATTCAGAATGAGCTATGAACAAAGAAGAATGAGATCTTATAAGCAACATGAGCAGTGTTTATATAAATTTTTGAAGCAAAGATATCAGGACTCAATGACAATGGGATTATCACATCCAAGTACAGTAAGCCAACCATCACACTCACCAAAAAAAAAAAAAAAAACAGGAAACAACCTAGTTACTGAGCACTACTCCCAAGGTCTTTCTAAAAAACTCAAATCGAAGAAGACCAAGGGGTTTTGTGAAAATATCAGCTTTTTGATGCTCAGTAGGTACATGTTCCAACAACAAGGCCTTCTTCCACTAACTCTCGAATAAAATGATGACGGATGTCAATATGTTTGTGCGAAGTGTTGGACAGGATTTTTTGAAATGTTTATGGCACTTGTGTTATCACAGAAAAGAGTGAGAATGTTCTGTTCTATCCCATAATCATGAAGCATTTGCTTCATCCACAGCATTTGTGCACAACAACTCCCTGCAATAATGTAGTCAACCTCAGCAATCGAAAGGGAGATGGCATTTTGCTTTTTACTATGCTAGGAAACCAGATTATTCCCAAGGTAAAAGCATTTGAAGCATGAGATGGAAAACATGAATAGATGCGACTTGGAGATATTAACAACATGTAGCATGAAAACATGAAAACTAAGACACATGCACCTGACAACATTTCTCCCCCTTTTTGTCACGGCATTGCCAAAGGGGGAGATTGTTAGGTTTTTATCCTTATGTTGAATTTTTTGTCCTTCTTTTCCTTGAGTTCTTGTATCATGAGATGTAGAAGCACTCTGTTTTTGCTCTTTCTTACCACCAAAGCCAATGCCACTCTTGTCAGAACAAATTTGTTGAGATCCAATGATATTGTCCAAAGTTTTTGATCCTCTGTTCCAAAGATCAATGGTAGCCATAGCACACTTGAGTTCTTCCTCTTTCTTGATCATTAGTTCTTCTAAAGCAACTTGAGACATCTCGAGAGTTTCAATCTTTTCTTCATATGTTGCATAGATTTGCTGTAGCTCATTCCTCTCTATCTCACAGAATCAGAGTTTTGCACAAAGAGCTTGTCGATCATTAGCTATCTTGATGGCATCAATCCTAGCCTCGGAAATCTCCCCTTTAGTTTGACATTCTCACTTTCACATGCTTTGAGTTTCATAGTGAGTTTGTCATTCCATTTGGATAAGTTAAGAGATTCCTTATACAACTTTTCATAAGCTTGCTCAAGCTCTTCATCATCACTTCCTGAGGATTCATCATCAGTGGCATTCTCAACCGACCTCTTCGAATACTCTGTTCGTCCTTCAGTTTCGGAAGCCGCCATGAAAGCAAGGAATTGTTTATGTCCCTCTTCTCCTTGATCTTCATTGTCACTTTCATCTTCATCAGATTCTGATTCATCATCCCAAGTGATAGCGAGGGCTTTCTTCTTCCTCAAACGAGTGGGGCATTCTGAAGCAAAGTGACCAAATCCTTGGCATTGATAGCATTGGACTCTTTCAGAGTTCCCTTGTATCTTTCATTTCTCCTTCTTGGCTATAGAATTAATTTTGAGTTTATCTTTGCCTTTAGATTTATGCGTATGAGTGGATTCTAAAAGATTAGGATTCTTTTTCAAAAAAATTTTTTAAATTGTTTAACAAAAGCAGCCGTAATCTTGGAATCTATCTCACAATCCTCATCAGAATCCTCTCCAACTCTATGAGCACTACTAAAAGCAATAGCATCTTTTTGTTTCTTTTTGAAATTCCTACGTGCCTCATAAGTTTGGAGATTTCCAACCAAGTGATCCAGCTTGAGGTTGTCAACATCTTGAGCCTCCTCAATAGCTGTAACTTTTAGTTGGAACCGATCGGGCAAGGATCTCAAAATTTTTCCCACAACTTTGGATTCTGGTATTTTTTTCACCTAAATTGAAGCTGGAATTTACAATGTCACTCAACTTCGCATAAAATTCATCAAAGGTCTCACTATCTTTCATTGAAAGGTTTTCGAAACTAGATGTGAGCCTTTAAAGTTTTGAGCATTTCACAGAAGGAGTGCCCTCATGAATAGTTTGTAAGATATCCCAAGCCTCTTTTGCGACTTCACAATTACAAATACGACTAAACTCTTCAGGTGTGACAGCGCAAAAAAGAGAATTGATAGCTTTACTATTCCAGCTACTATTTTGGTAATCAATTGTGTCCCACTTGTCAATTGGTTTGGGGAAAGTTACTCCATCAACGGTAATCGTTGGTTCAGTCCACCCATACATGACAGATTGCCAAACTTTTTCATCAATAGATTTTAAAAACGATCTCATCTGAGCTTTCCAAAAAGAATAATTGGATCCGTCAAGTAGGGGTGGTCGAACCATAGAATTTCCCTCACGTGTTGAATCCATTATCACAAATCAAACAAGAACTCGCTCAAAAGTTTTAAAAAAAAATAAAAGAGCGACCCACTCTGATACCAATTGAAAATCCTAAGTGATTCGTGATTAGATCAAGATTAAAATATTCCAAATCCCAATTATTCAAAACATGCAATCTAAATCATCAAGCACTTACGAAAGAGATTTAGATTGTTGTTTTTCTGAATAAACAATAAATCGTCACAAACGATTTTTACGTAGAAAAACCACAATTGAAAACCTTTAATTGTAATCAAAAACCACGGGCGAAACGCCACTAATCAATCCACTACTAAAGAAAGAAAGATTACAAAGATAACACACAAATTACCCAACTCAGTCAATTTGTCTTCAAACCTTCTGTAACTCTTTCACCACGCCTTCGTCTCAGAACTGATTGATCTGAAGTTGAATCCACAACTTCGTTTGTCGAATAAATGAGTACGTACAGAATCAAACTCCTTTGAAACTCCACGTTTGAATCTTCGAAATCCACTGAAGAGAACTCTCTTGAATTTAAAGTAACAAACTCCTTGATGTATGTATCTTAGATCATGAGTGTAGAACTCTCTCAAAACATTAAGGAAAACTCACAAGACTTTCAGTAGAAAACCTTAAACAAAACCCTAAGACTCTTTTATAAGATCTAGGAAAAGTAAAACCTAAAAACAACCTAAACAGATATATATAGGAAAACAGAGTTCGCGATCTCCGCTCGAGTGCAGGACAGCCTGCTCGAGCAGCTTCAGTAAAATACGCGTGTGACAAAACAAGTTTCTGCTCGAGCGCTAGAACATACGCTCCAACACAAAATCACACATCTTAGTATTTTTACAGACCTGACAAACTACTAAGACATCCCATATTACGCTCGAGCACCAATGGTTCCGCTCGAGCGGGAAAGACAAAAAAAAGGAAACATTACAACTCTTTCAAAACAAAGTTTGTACGAGGATTTGACAATAAAGGAACCTAACAGTATGGTTATTAGAAGACAGGAAACTTATTAAACATTAGATGACAATAGTAGTAACAAAACGACAGTCTTCTCAGAACCCTGAGTTGAACTCCAGAGTGCTGGTGAAGAATCCACCATAACTGTCTCAGAATACAAATTTGGAAATATGTGAAGGCCTGATGTAGCATCCCAAGCAAGTGCTACAGGTGGGAAACAACGCATTTTGCAAAGTGCTGCTACCAGGAAAGAGCTACCCTTAGCAAAAATAGAAAACAAAAACTTGAAAAAAAAAAAAAAAAGATACTATGATTGTAAGGAAATCCAGAGATCATAATTTTTTAAGCTAAACGTTGAAAAGAAGAATAATGATGCCCCAACTGTCCAAATTTAAATCAAACCGAAGAAGATATACAATATTCAAAATACCAAAAGAACCCAAACCTTCAGTTAAGGTATTTAGATTCATACTAGTAAGTCCAAATCCTATCATTTAAGAAACTACCATCAATTGACAGGTTTATTATTGTGTCAATGTCAAGGTTAAAACACCTTAGTAAAACTTTGACCACTTAACAAATGGAAAATTCATATGTAAATTGTAAGTTCAAAAAACCATCTTTTCAATGTTTTTAACTATCCACAAGAGGACGATGTTGTCAGGGCATGAAAACCTGACAATCAGAAAAGCCTTTTTTTTTTTTTTTTCCTTCTTTTTTTTAGAAGTAAAATTTCAATTAAGAGACACAAAAGAAGGGGCTGCAATCCAACTATGCGCAAATTATACAAGATCATCAACTACAGGAAAACCTTAATGAGGTTGCTTATGTTCATTATATTCCACAAATTAATATATATATAATCCATGTTTGAAATCAGGTTGACTTCATGGAAAATAAATACATAAAGAAATCCTTACTGCCATTCTCCAGATCTCTAGCCTCTTCAACAGGGAGTACATTTTTTTTTATTCCACATCCTGTAGTTTCCAGAGATAGTTTAACAGGAAAACGCCCTAAGCTAATAGCAAATGACATATTGAAAGCAAGAGGATGGTCCTCCTTCAATATTATGTCCTGTGCAAAATTTAAGTAATGAAGCCGTCAATAGATGAATAAAGCTATATAATCCAGATGAAATCACACACCTAGAAGTTGCTTTATGGAAGTACTGACCTTCGGAGAATTAGTTGAGAGAAGCAACAACTGAGGAGACAACTTTAATTCCTCGTCTTTTGGACTAAAGAATTGTCCAACTGCCATGGAAGTAGCAGGTGAAGGCTTTCCTGAAATAGTCTGAGCGCCCGAAAGTCATTATGCATATATTCTCAACTTAAACCTCTTTCAAAAGTAACTAAGAGATGCTTATCACATTCAACAAGAGTAGAAGTAACATTCAAAAGATACAACAGATACATAGGATATAAAATCTGTATGATCAACAAAGTATCACAATATAACATGCATACAGGATGAGAAAATGAGACTCCTCAAAACAAACAAAGATTACCGCATAGTGAGAATATTATCATACTAGAAAATAGAAATTGATTTAGCAACAGGGAAAAAAAGAAAAGAAAAAGAAAAAACAACAACAATAACAACAACAACAACACAGCCACTCAAAGCAAAACTTGTGTATTTAAAAGGCTTTATTGAGGCTTGACTCCAGGCGAGGCTAATGCAAACCGCATCAATGCTTTGATTTTTAGGCAACACTCCAAAAAGATATTTAAACATAAGGAAGGCACAATAAACAAGATATTCAAACATAAAACAAAAGGGGGAAAAGAAAAATTAGAAATAAAAACATCAGTGCATATCCAGTCTTTAGGAAACTGGCTCTAACACTATTAGTTTATTGAATGGCAACTGCATTAGCAATATTAAAGAGAAAGTCATGCTACAAACAATGTTTTTCAAATAATATGCATTGCCTTGATTTCTGAGATTGCTTCGGAAAATTAACTACGGTGAATTTATGCCAGAATTTTTTTGATATAAACAAAAACAATCGCCCAAAAGGTGTCACAAAACCTTCTAACGCATATATACTTGTGGTACTATGAAATGGAGAACAAACGCGAGACAACAGACGAAATTAAAGAAATAATACCAGACTAGGTGCAACTGAGATGGTCAAGAATCTGAAACCATGCATATCCCCAAGAGGCAAAAAAAATACAACTGATGGAGGAGCTTGCTCAGTCTGACTATATGGTTCAATCTAGAAAACAAAAACAAAAAAAATCAACTACAATAGCATGTCAAACAAACCAACTTACTAAAATCTACTACTCTAACCACACTCAGATAGCAATTCAGATTCACAACTTCACAATTCTATGTAAATTTCTCTTATTTCTCTTTTTTAATTAGTGTAAATTCATGCTATTTACATTGATAATCACTTCCGCTGGAGCTGACACAAACAACAAGAAACTAACCTACACAAGAATTAGCACTCCCATAGAGTGGATTGGATATCATAAGTACAACATTTTGTACCTGCCTTGGTGTTGGTCCTAATGGAATGTGGACCATTTATTGTGTCACTTCTAGAACCTTTTTACAAATAGGCAAGTCTGATGTTGATTTTCCTTTCTCAGGCCAAAGATGTAATCTAATCCCAGAACATGGGACAAGATTTGTAGCAAGTACAAAGTGGCCTTTTCCATTAGACCCCTAATCATTCAAATCAAACTGTGAGCTGTATAATCCTGGCTTGGAAATTCATAAATAAAAGCAAAGTAGCAAAGAAATAATGCACAACAAACCAACACCTAAAAGGATGCAAAAAGGAACCTGGAGAGGTATAGTTTCAAAAACCTTGAACTATTATGAATTGTCATGAACATATTCCATTTCCAAAAAGATGAAATTTATCCTGAAGCTAAGTTCAAAATCTTGTAGATGTAAATTTAGTGAGCAAGTTCAACCCATACCGTTGTCTCAAACTTTGCCCAAAAGCTTAAGCCATGAAAAGAACAGGGAATATGATTAAAGAAGCTCTTAAAAACAGTTGAACATCTAACTTAAGAAAAAGATTAAAAATGATCCTAACGCGTTTCTGTACTTTTAAACCACAAAAGAACAACTTTGACCAAGCTCACCAGTTTCTCAATGTCTAACCACTGCCTTCTACCATCCATCGCTAAAACAGTGATAGTAGATGTCTGAATATATAGGTCCCTTTCAAGGCCATCATCAGTCCAACGAACATTATTAGGACAAGCAGACAGTGTATGCCCTTGAGATCCTGCAAGTATCACAACTTAAATTGTTATCTTCTCTAAACTTTGTAGTTCCCAATATTTAAGAGGAAGGAGGAGGAGTAGAAAACAAACAGCTTCATGTCCACAACAATAGAAATGACCCATAAAAAATTCCATAAAATTACAATGTAGTTGACATGTTAATATTAAGCTAGAACCAAGAGTTCTGCTATAACTCTTTACCTCCAAGCGATGGTTATATGCCACGACACAACAGATTTCACTTTCCATTGGGATAGGTTTAGGTGGTAAACATCAAGATGCACTCAAATGTTTTTAACCGAAGGACGGTAATCGAGGGAGGTGGTGAACATCAGGACGCACTCAAATGTTTTTAACCGAAGGAATGATCCTAACGCGTCTCACGCGCGAGGAGAGGGAGTAAAAGGATGTAACTCGAGGGGCACGAATGATTTTACCTGGAACTCCTTTAAATGGACTGTACATACAATATCGTTTGTTTGTACTGGCTCCGCTGAATGAACCGTACATACAATATCGTGCCTATGTACAAAAGCGTGTTATGTAACGACAATGCATTTTCTATGCATGAAACAAGAATGAAAGCATATTCTATGCAACAATAGAAAAGTGCATATTCTATGCAATAATGGAGAAGTGCATATTCTATGCACGACAACAACTGAGATATAATGGCATGTTCTATGCGAACCAAACAATTTGAGAGCGTAGTCTATGCATGATTCAAAGACAAATGCATATATTCCATGCATGATTCAAGAGCGAAAGCAATAATCATGTTATATGCATAATGCAAGGGCGGAAGCACATTCTATGCAACTAGAGTAAGAGCATGTTCTATCCAACAGCATAAGTGGAATGCACGTTCCATGCAACAACAACAAAAGCATATTCGTCAAAACCAATTCAAGAACAACTTCCGATTTACCTCTCGAAAAAGTTGCAATATGTTAAAAATGATACACCTTGCTTATGTCAATGAGTGATGAACATCGTGCACTGGAAATGCAGTTCTGACCTTCCATAGAGGCATTCTGAACTCAATAATGAACAATCCCTTCAATTTTGAAATCCAAGGACACAAAACAGAACCAGGGACACAGAGGAGACCTTTGGAAACCCGCCGGCCACAAGAGGGGGCCGCCGTCCACCTGCCAACCACTAGTGTGCCTTGCCGGCCACTGGTGTGCTTTGACGGCCATCGATAGCAATTCGAGGCAAAACTGACTTTTCATACATGGGCCTTTAAATACAAGCCACTAGGGCTCATTTCCTCACACCTTAACCGAAAATACTCTCTCTGTCTTTAGGTGCTTTTCCTCTCTAGATTTGAGCCTTTTACGCGTTTTCCAATGCCCCATACAAACTTTCTTCTCTAAATCCTCCTAGTTCTCTTCGCTTTCAACCGATTTGAATTTGATTTCGACATTTCTTTTCTCATTTTCACCATTCTAGGCTCATTCCCCTCGAGTTTCACTCGAGTTCTATGCACTTTTCCCGGCTTTGATTTTTTCCTTCATTTTCTCTCTCTTAGGGTTGACTTTTTCCAAATTTACCCATTTTCTTCACTTTTCACCCATCTCGCACCTATTTTCAGATGGTGGACGATTTTCCTCAAGATGGGGCTCCTCTCGAGCTTCCCCCAGTAGACTTTGAGGCGAACATCGAGGTCGAGCCAAAGGCCGAGCCAGAGCCATTACCGTTGAGTGTACAATCTTTTGATCCAGCGAGGTATCATCCTCAGACACACATATTGCCCACTACCGGAGGCATCAGATGTTTTACTGATTTTGCTGAAGACGTGCCAGAGGACCTCCTATTAAGGGAGCCAGAGTCTCATTTATCGGCCACTGCCGTTGAGGTACAAACTCTGTTTCTATGCATTTCTGCCCTTAATTGTTCGCATTTCTTGTATTGTTTTCATCTGACTGTGTCTCATACACTGCCTTGATCTGATTACATCTCATGCACTACCTTGATCTAATTACGTCTCATGCACTGCCACAGGGTGAGTCTCGTGCCTTTAAGGGCTATGGTGCGACAATTGCTCGAGATTGGTATGACGAGCTCCCAACTGGAGTTCGTGACATTATTAACGAGGCAAGCTTCGGCCTCTTCTGCTCTAGCTTGACTCAGGTTACGCGAGTCGTCCTCTCTTAGGAGCACTGGTGGAGAGGTGGTGGGACACCACCAACTCCTTCCACTTTTCCACCACATGAGAGATGACGATGAGTCTTTACGACTTTTTCATGATCACCAGCTTAGGCGTAGGGGGTGATCCAATCCCTCTTGACCTAGATATGGAGGAGTGGAGGGCATCCTGGCTGGAGCTGCTTGGGGCGCATCCACCGATATACTGGCCAGGCATGGTGCAATACACTTGGTTCGAGGAGCAGTTCAGTGGGACCGAGCCTGAGACGATAGAGGAGACAGAGTAGTATGCCAGGGGCTTCCTGATGTTCATCTTCGGTACCACCTTGTTTTCAAATAAGTGGAACACTATGGGCCTGTATTTGATGAGTGCCTTGGTGACTTTTCCTCGAGTTCAGTTTTATGATTGGGGCGGAGCCGGCCTCCCCACATTCTACGGATATATAAGTTCTTCTCAATTCCCTCTTTACACTTTAGATTTTCTGCTCAGCATTTCTTGCTTTACATCCATTCAACACATGTGCTTTCTGCTTTGCACTTTCTGCATCTATTTATACTGTGTGCTTTCTACTTTGCACTTTCTACATATGTTCATATTGTATTGATTACATACCTCTGCATTATCCCTGCAGCTATGGGTGTATGCATACTTCCCGACTCTTGCCCCAGAGCCTGTAGATGAGATTCCATTGATGGTCCCCTTTTCTCGAGTATATGACGGCCAGCTTCACCGTAGGACTCGTGAGCCCTTCATGTTTTTCCGTCAATACTTCGACATAGTAGCGGCGCACGAGGTAAATCAAAACACAATCACTTTTGCTTTATAGCTATTTTGATTCATACATTAACAACTAACAGTGACTAATAACCTGTTCACTTTCCATTTCAGATCACATGGCAGCCCTGGGCCACGATACCGATAGAGCTTCGAGCCCAGTACCATGTGGCTTGGGGCATTTCCGCTATCATATTCTACTTGAGGGCTCGATTTGTAGAGCCTGGTTCCTAGGTAAGCGCTTCGTGCACCAGACCATGGGCATGTCTGCTCAATTTATACCGATAGCACCGCCAGTGTCTATCAAAGTGACAGACAAGCTATCTGCCGAAGAGGTGATCCAGTTCATAGTAGGCTTGGAGGTAGAGTATTTCCGTGTAGAGGGCGACTATGTGGCCTTTATCCAGACACACTTGATGCCGTCTCTGATCGGTGTTCGCGGGAGTGAGGGAGTGAGAGCTCCTGCTGCGAGAGCGAGACGTAGAGCGACCCGGGCGAGCAGAGCTCGTGGCAGTGGGGCTCCCCAGACAAGGTAGGGGATCGGGTGGCCAGAGCTGCCTACTGCACTCACATGTTGGCGGTATACTGGGGAGGCCTATCAGATCCCTATTGAGCCCGCAATAGCTAGGCATAGATAAACCAGAGCCCAGGATGCACCTCCGGTATGTACCACATTTTTAGTTTTCCCATCTCTTTCTGATATTTGTTTGTTCTGGACATTAATCATTCCCAATACATTTGCAAGCACCTCCAGGATATACAGAGGATCTACTTGAGTGCCTAGCCTCATTCGAGGGTATGATATTGAAGAGGGAGGCACTGCTCGGCTTCCACGGCATTCAAGTCATTTTTTTAGTTTTCTTACATTCCAGTCATCAAATTTCCACTGACACTCTGAAATTGACATGAGAAGTTTTCCACACTACACTAATACACTACATCTGAAATACTACACTTCCATATTGTATTCATACTCTGTACTTAACTTTAACATATACTTATTATCCCCCATACTTGCATCTGATACGCATACTGTGGTTGACATATGACAACTGTCTTTTCAGGTTCCGCCCATACTGGGTGAGCCAGCAAGAGCAGTACCAGGACTAGCAGTGCCTCCTCCCGCAGCAGGGAGAGAGAGACAGGCTCCAGCACGCAGCCGAGGCCAAGCTAGGGGCGCCCGAGCTGAGAGTGGTACTTCAGAGCCTATTCTAGACGATGTCGACACTGAGACTAGTGAGGCTAAGAACGCAGCGAGTCAGCATTCAGAGTCATCAGAGAGTGGAGATGTTGACGCTGGCTCGGGTTATGAGAGTGGGGATGCTGATACTGAGGAGGGCTCTGAGGCGGAGAGTGGAGACGGCTTTGGTTCAGACTTTGATCCAGATTCCGACAGTGGCGCCGATGGAGATAGTGCTACAGAGTCCCTTCCTCCGAGGAAGAGGACGAAGAGGGCCTCTAGATCCTGAGATGACTGGCGCTAATCTTTGTATTTTTTCTTATTTTCTTTATAATGTTAGCACATTGCACAGCTTCGGACATGCTTTATTTTCTTTAAAAACTTGTACTGCACCTTTTGTGCAAACAACCATGATCAGAATGAAAACCAAATGTTTTTTTTAAAAGAGTGTTGTATTTTGCATCATGAGCACCACATTGTATGAAAAATGAGATTGAATTCAACAATGAAAACCGAATACTTGTATTGTCACAACAGTCTGAATCAGGTAACGAACCGACCAACAACTGACATATAACAATACAACTCGATAACCAAAATCACTCGGTAAACAACAAGTACAACTCGATAAACTTGTTAAAAAAAGAAACAAAAAGGACTCAACACAAGACCTCAAGACACACAAACAGCAGAACAAAACACATGCCTCCAACATTATTCTTCACAATGGAGGATAGCAGGTATAAGAGGAAGGCTGCCGGCCATGAGGGGTGGCCTGCCGGCCATCAATGATGCCTTGTCGGCCATCAATGTATAGGACCTCCACATTGTTGACACCTGGCTTCCACTCACTGCCTTATCTTGTCACACCCCAAACCCAGGCATGACCGGCCGTGACCCACAAGGACTAAGCCCAAGGCACACGTAAGCCTTAAACATGAACCCAAAATCACAAAGAATAAAGTGACGATAGCCCAAAAATAAATAAATCAAAACGCAATCCATTGACATGACACAAAACTAAATGGTAAAACAAACCACAACCAACTTCCAAAAAAAATATACTAAATGGGATACAAACTGCCCACAAAATAAAATAATTCCAAATCAAACCCAACCACAATGTATGCACAAACCTCGACATAACAAGCTAAAACAAAATAAATAAATGTCCTAGAGGTCCATGCAATCGAGTCCCCACTACGCCACAAGTCCAATCTAAGTCCTTCTAACACCTGGAATGATAAACAACTAAGTCAACTGATAGCTTAGTGAGTAGCAACATGGATAATAAATACGGTTTTGAAAACAGGGTTCAATTCAAAAAATAAGATATATATATAACAGAAACTAGATTGCCATTCAGTTTGGTAAAGACAATCTGTTTCAAAAAGAAGGTTCCATAGTTCATCAGTTAAAATACTCATGTCTCTCAAGAACATGATAAATGACATTAAAAAGAAGGTTCCACAGTTCAACAGTTAAAATACTCATGTCTCTCAAGAACATGATAAATGACATTAAAAAGAAGGTTCCACAGTTCAACAGTTAAAATACTTATGTCTCTCAAGAACATGATAAATAGCATTTTTCACTTAAAACAGATTACAAGATGAACACCAATAATTTTCTGGGTACCAAGAAAACAAGTAATATGCCACACAGTTCTCAAGGCTATAAGCCCTGTTGGATCCAATACCGAACTAAGAGTCATCCTCAGGGTGGCAACCTGGCCTTTCTCAAAGACGATCCGATTGAAGGTCACCTAGCTTAACCTAGGTCTTTCCTTACAATCGTTAAGCACTAGAGTCATCAGGGCCCAACCCGGATCTTTCCCTAGTGGCCAGTCCCACACACGTGGAATAAATTCCCTGGACTAAATACACAGATGGCCCCAATAATCAATACACATTAATTTCGCAAAACATGGTAGTTCATCATTATAAACATGAGACCAAAACAAATAGTTTACAGTATGCCAAGTTCACACATGGTTTTCAGAAATAATTTGATTCCATTGATAATATAAATAATCTATCAAAACAAGTTTAGTCATGAACAACAATTTAATTTTCCAACAGTTCAGGGTAGGGGAACATTTCTAAAAAATATGTAGCATGAAACTACTCACCTGAAAACGAAATAATGTAATCCTCGAATAGAGTATAAAAAGTCCAACTAGTGCCCAAACCAAGTATGAAAACTACACGTCATACTAATTTAAAATACTAAAGAATAGAACTAAGTAAACCTCAACTAAAGCGCACTAACACGGCTCAACCCAACTCACCGTTACCCTTAAATATTACCTAAATTCATGTTCTTCAAGGTCTAAAATCACCAAAGACATGGGTTTTGGTCGAAACTTAATTAAAAGTAACTTTAAGATAAAACAGAATTTTAAACTAGTTTTCCAAATCTATTCGCTAACTTTGAAAATTACAAAACCCACTTCACGCTATTTGAAAAATTCCAAAACCCTCCAGATATCAACTAATATATCCTAAGTTTCAAACCCAATTGGTTTTACTTTATTTGCTTATCAAAATAATTATCCACAATTAATTATACCCAAATAGGTTGTTTTCTGCGGCACTTTAAAGAAATTAATGGTTCTCTTAGTATACACGAGCAATCAACGCAAGGCCAAAAACTTACGAAACTAGACTCGTAACCGATTCTAATGACTCTAATTTGATAATTTTTGGATTTATACCCAAAGAGAACAACACTCCCGAATTTACTGTTTAAACCAGTTTTCTGGACAGATTTGAACGCATCAGTTTATATGGATTTTGACTCCCAAAAATTTTTAAAACATTCAAATATACAATTCAATATGTAATTGATCTACCGTAAAAAATTTCAGTTCAAAATTCATTCGTTTGATATGGTTTCTTGATTTTTAAAGTTTGTGATTCTGTGCAGAATTTTTGGACTAAGAATTACACCAATTCTTTATACATGAATTTAACTCCTCAGATTTCTTAATAGGATATCTATATACAAAATACATAAACCTACATCCTCTCCATCAATGAACTAAATAATAATAGAGTAAGGACAAAGAACAAAAACAAAAGGAAGAAGAAAGATAAAGACCTACCATACGCCCAAAAATCCTTCCTTGTTTGCAATCCCTTTTTTTCTTCTTCTTTTCTCTCAACTTTTCTCTCTCCCGTGGCTGCCTCCTCCTGCTGCTATAGAATGTATTAGGCAACCTAGGGTTACATTATGTATCTACACAAAAGGCTCTAAATTATTATCTCTTCATATTATTTTATTTTCTAACCCATTAATTTAAATAAAATATAACTATTAATATAACAAAATATACTTACTAACTTACCCTCTATTTTTTTAAAAATAATAAATCTTGCCTCTAAATTAAATACTTTCACCATAAATTTATTTTAAGGTTAAAATTAATTAAAAGACCCTCCAAATATTTAATTTGCACTTTAGGATTCACCACCAAAATATTTGAGATTGTAATATTATTATTTAATTATTTACTTAATTTTTATATTTGGGTTCTCACATATCTTCTACAAAAGGTTGAGCTTCGTGATTTCTTCATTTCAACTGCAAATTCTTGATAGATGAAGCCATTTTTCGCCGAAAAACTCTCCAATTGGATTGCAATTCTAGATGGCTCGAAAAAGCTGAATTTCTGGGGTTTCGGCATGCACTATTCCCGCTGAGTTGTTCTCCGCTTTGTTTTCCATTCCTTCATGCCGCAGCTGGATGTTGGAATCCGATCGCACATGTCTTTAGCTTCGGGGGACAAGAGGTGTGCCTGACAGTCAAAGAATTTCAGGTGCTAATAGAATTCGGACGTGATGAGAAAATTCTGCCTCAGCCGCATTTTGGTTACATCCAAGCTTTGGAAAGGATGTGTGGGCTCACTTTACACGATTCCCGATCCTTGGTTCACAACGGAGAGATGGATATCCCCAGTTTGATTCATCGATTTGCTAACGCCGGTGACCGAGGCGATCTTCTTTGGCGGGGTTTTCGATAACCGGCCTTTTGTTTGTGTATGTTAGGACATTTTCTCCTTGCCCCTAGTTTTGGCGGGTCTAGCATTCGATTGATCGAAGTAGCCCAAGGTTTGAAAGAGGGCAAGAGCTGCATGGGCTTGGTACTAGCCGAGACTTTGACGGGTTTAGACGCCTTTCATCGATGAGAGACAACCAAATTTGCAGGAAGTCCACTACTTCTTCAGGTAATGTTTCCTACCCTTTCTAATATGTGTTTCTCACATCACTCGGCACTCATGCTCTGCTTTTCTCTCAAAGCCCTTTTGCTCACTTTTTCCCTCAACACACACCTCTCTATTCTTTAATCTCTCTTTTCTTTCATCCCTCCCCAGATATGGCTTATGGACAAGCTGAAGGTAGTGGACTCTTGCCCCGTATACTCAGCCCGAGCATACTTTTTTCGCCAACAACTAGTTGATTTTCTGAATGAAGGATGGTGGTGCCACTGGATATGCAACAGGTCTGCTGCTGACATTGCTTAGCGTTGCCCCTGGCTTGATTTGACCGAAATGAGCTACAGCATGGCTCGGCAACCTGGCATTGAGCTGATTGGCCTGACTCATTGTGTATTCTACTTTCCGTTCCGGTTCTAGCGCCAATTTGGACATGATCATATTTGCCTAGAGGAGGGGATAGAATACCCAGTTTCATTCCCCGTCTGAGGCACACATTTGGCTAGGTACCTCACTACTTGGAGGACAAGAGAGTTTCTGGCTCTTGCTTTAGTTTCAACTGCACACTTTCTGGCGAGTTCCTGACTTGGCTCGAAGATGAAGCACAATCTGGGCCCACTTTAACATCAGCAGCTTCCACAAGCATAAGCAGGGAACGCAGCAACACTTGACTCATCTATGCCCCAAGTTTATTGCTTTGATCTTACTTTTCAAGTTTTCTTTTTGAACGTAATAAGAGCAACTTTGATTTGTATCGAGAGTTGGAGAACATTGTATTGAAATCAATGAAATTAAAGTTGTGGGTACTGAAAATTTTCCTTTTGGTCCAAAAATGGTCTAAGTTGTAAAAGATTAATTTGAACAAAAATCAACTTTTATCAAAACTTTTCAAAACCATTTTCGATAAGGATCACAACTTGACACGCACAGAATTTGTCCTCGAGACGTACAACCCCGAATCCAAAAATGGAAAATTGCCCTTTGTCTGAATAGCACTAATTAGCACTGTATTTAGCTCTTCTCTTAGAGTAAGGATCACAACCGAACTTTCAAATAACAAACAAACAAAGATGCCTTGATCAAACACATGGACACAGTTGATTTGGAGGTGTTTACGGCTGAGCTTCATAATGAAGTTGCCTACGTATCCCGAAGATGGGAATCAGGCCTTACGTAGTTCGGTTCGGGTTCACTTGAGTATTAACTCTCTCCTTTTGCGCTCTAACTTTAGCCAAGGCCTCCCTTTAGGGTTTTCAACCTTGCGAGCTCAGTTTTTCTTTTTTCCAATTTCTTGTGCTCTAACTTTTGCCTAGGTTGCGCTTCCAGGTTTTCGACCTAGCGAGCCTCTCAGGGGTAATATTTCTTCAACTTGTCCATGTTGATCGGTTGGGAAAATTCTAGGCCATCCAGGTCTATGAGAATAACAGCTCCACCCGACCAAATAGTTTTGATAATGTAAGGACCAGTAATTGGGTCTGAACTTGCCCCTAGGGTCATGGATGGGAGCTCGGTTGTCTTTCAATACCAAATCCCCTTCCTTAAGATTTCGAGACTTAACTTTTTTGTTAAAGGCCCTGGCAATCCTGCATTGATAACCCAGAACATGGTACAGTGCTTTCAGCCTTCTCTGATCGAACAACATTAGTTCTTTGAACCTGCTCTGCTGCCAATCCGCTTCTACTATCTGGCACTCAGCCATAACCCGCAGCGACGGAACCTCTATATCAATCGGCAGAACAGCTTCCATCCCATAAACAAGAGAGTACGAAGTTGCCCCAGTAGATGTCCGAACTAAAGTTATGTAGCCCTAGAGAGCAAATGGTAATTTGTCTGGCCAGTCCTTGTAGGTCTCAACCATTTTCTGCAAAATGTGCTTGATGTTCTTGTCGGCGGCCTCAACAGCTCGTTGGTCTGCGGCCGATATGTAGATGACTTATGAAAAGCCACGTTGTATTTCTCCAACAATTCGATCACTTCTTTCTTGAAATGGGAGCCATTGTCTGAAATGATCTCGTTCGGGACTCCATAATGAAAAATGATGTTATCTCGGATAAACTTAGCCACATGCGCTACCTTCAACACTGCATAAGACTGAGCTTCACCCACTTCATAAAATAATCAATTGCCATAAGAATGTACTCATGCCCATTTGACCCTTTCAGTGTAACTGCCCCAATGATGTCAATTCCCCAGACTGAGAAAGGCTATGGTGAAGTTATGTTGTACAGCTTCGACGGCGAGATATTCATGCGATTTGCATGGATTTGGCATTTGTGGCATTGACGAACAAAACCAATACAATCCTCCTCCATCGTAGACCAGTAGTAACCTTGCCTGAGAATCTTCCGAGCTAACATTACTCCGCTTATGTGCGCTCCAAACTCTCCTCCATAGATGGCCTCCATTAGGTGCTTTGACTCTTCTGCGTCCACACACAGCTTGTGCATTCCCAGATGACCCCTCATACAACTTACCCCTGCAAATGATAAATTGAACGGCCATCCGCCGTATTGCCCTTTTATCTTTGGCATTTGTCCCTAGTGGATAAACCTCCTTTTCCAAGAAGTTCTAGATATCATAAAACCAAGGGTTTTGATCTTGCACTTCATCTATTGCGGTGATAAACTCGTAGGCCGGTGTATATCTCTACTCAATAATGATCGGACGCATCCGGACTCCAAATAGGATGTCTATCATGGAAGATAGAGTTGATAAGGCATCAGCGAACCTGTTGTTCTCTCTTAGTAGATGTGTGAAGGTTAGCTTCTCAAACCTAGGAATCAGAACGTCCAAGGTCTGGTGATAGATCTTCATTTTTTCTTCTTTGACTTTCCAGTCTCTTTTTGCTTGAGACACAACCAGGTTCGAGTCCCTAATGACGTCCAACCTTTTGGCCCCTAGTTCTAGGGCAGCTTCCAAACCAACGATATACGCTTCGTATTCTGCTTCGTTGGTGGATACTTTGAACAGAGTTTGAAGGCTAAGGGTATATGGAATTGTCAAGTGCAATCAGCAACAGCCCTATCCCATAACCGTATTGGTTAGACGCTTCATCAAAGTACATTGTCCAAATCTCTTCCTCGACTTGCAGAATAGCTTCATCTGGGAATAGGTATTCTACCGCTTCATCCCCTTTCACTGGTGATCTGCCAGGAACTCAGCTACGGCTCTCCCCTTGACAGACTTACGAGTGACATACTTCAAATCAAATTCAGAGAGAAGAAGCAGCCAACGGGCTAACCTACCCATAAACGCTGGTTTCTCAAAGAGATATTTGATGGAATCTAATCTCGAAACTAGAATTACGAAGTGAGCTAACAAGTAGTGCCTTAACTTCCTGGTAGCCCATACCAAGGCTAAGCAAGCATTCTCTAGCGCAGTGTAATGGGTCTCATAGTCCAACATTTTCTTGCTCAAATAGTAGATGGCTTTCTCCACCCTATCCTCAGATTCCTAAGCAAGCATTCATCCTATCGTTGTGTCCGTTATTGACAGATATAGAATCAAGGCTTCCCTGGCTCTGGTGGCGACAACACGGGCGGGTTCTGAAGGTACTACTTAATCTGCTCAAAAGCAAACTGATATTGGTCATCCCATTGGAATTTCTTTCCTTTCTTCAGAAGACCAAATAATGGTTCACAAGTCAAGGTTAATTTTGAAATAAACCGTCTTATGAATTGCACTTTACCTAGAAAGCCTCGCACCTCCTTTTCAGTCCTTGGTGGTGGCATTTCTAAGATGGCCTTGATTGTGGAAGGATCTACCTCGATGCCCCTCCGTGTGATCAAGAAACCCAGCATTTTCCCTACTATTACGCCAAAAGTACACTTCTGTGGATTCAACCTCAATCTGTATTCTCTGATCCGTTGGAAGAATTTCTTCAAGGCGGTGTAGTGGCCCTCTCTTTCCTTGGACTTGACAATCATGTCGTCCACATACACCTCGACCTCTTTGTGGATCATATCGTGTAGAATTGTGGTTACAGCCTGTTGATAGGTAGCCTAGCATTCTTCAACCCAAACGGCATCACTCTGTAGCAGTAGGTTCCTCATGGCGTAGTGAAGGCAGTTTTCTTTCTGTCCTTGGGTGCCATCAGAATCTGGTTATACCCGGAAAATCCATCCATGAAGGAGAGCAATGCATGGCCTGCGGTGAAGTCCACCAATTTATCGATGTGCAATAAAGGAAAGTCGTCCTTCGGACTAGCTCTGTTTAGATCTCTGAAATCCACACACACTCGAATTCTACCATCTTTCTTCAGCACCGGAACAATATTGGCCAACCAAGTCGGATACTCAGATACTAGCAAGAACCCTGCATCTATCTGCTTGGTGACCTCTTCCTTAATCTTTAAAGCCCAGTCCAGGAGTATTCTCCACAGCTCCTGGTTGACGGGTCGGGCCTCAAGGTCAAGAGAGATCCGATGCTGTACAATCTCAGTATTGATTCCAGGCATGTCTTCGTAGGACCACGCGAAAACATCTTTGAAATATTTTAATAAAGCGACTAAGCGCTCACGCTTCTCCGAAGACAACGTGAACCCGATCTGGACCAGACGCGGATCCTTCTCAATACCCACATTAATTGGAATGATTTCATCAACAAGGGGTTTTACAAACCTCTCATCTTCTCGATTAATCAAATGTTTCAAAAATAAAGGAATTCCTTCCTCATTGTTTTCATTAAAATTTTGAAAATCATGATCAATGCAATATACAAGTGGCAAAGAGAAGTACTCAAAACCTGCAATGGCATTCTCATTCACAAAATCCAGCTCATCTAGTTCCTTGGTTACAACTGACTCAAAAGAAAAGGAAAAAGATGACCTAGACAAAACCTCAGCATCCGGGTTATCAACCCCAAGAATACTGGAACCGGAACCGGACTCAGACTCAGAGGAACTGGAATCTGATTCCAACTCTACAGACTCTGTGGAATCAAATTCTGGCTCACTACCCAACTTAGAACTACTGGACAGGAAGCCCTCATCCAGTTGCTAAGTGAGGGACAGTGCATCAAATGCATCCAGAATACCGCTAGAAGGGTTTGCACCCGGTTGGTCTGCGATCATGGAAACGGTCAGGTTATCCCCCAAGCTCTCTGAGTTGATCTAAGGATCCAAAAGAAGACATGCCAATGCTGCTCCTACCTCAAGTTCATTGCTGCTCCTACCTCAAGTTCATTGCTGTTGGAATCACTTTCAGTGCTCTTTGTAGCCTCAGCAGTTAGTTCAACATGTTCCTCTGTGTCACTCTCTTGTAGCTACAAGTCAAAGAAAATCTCAAAGCCGGGAACCCACTGCTTCTTAGAGTTGAACCAAGGTTCGGGGAAACCACTGAATGGGAAGTCTTCCCCCTCTCGAACAAAATAGCCATTCAGGGTTCCCCGAATAGGTCGATGCACAAGCTCATAGTGCTTCCCAGTCTGCTTAGCTCTAGCCCTTCCGGCCATTTCTTTCCCTTTCCTCACCTCGTCCTCTTTGGTGGGCGTATAGCCAAGACCAAAGGCATGAGGGTTATGTGGCACATCGGCCAATACAGCGACGCTTTTCCAGCTACTTCCGCCTAATCCCATTCCGGGCATGTGTTGGAGTTTGTTCATGAAGTATATAGATTGGGCGCTGACATACAAGCCCTCATCAACAGCCAAAATATTATGCACTACCCAGGCCTCAGCCAAGGTAAACCCCGAAAAGAAAACATCATCTTCGCCATGCCCAATCTCCAGCACAGGTGTAGTGATCTCTGGCGGAGGATGGATAGATAAATTCCCGAAGACAATGGGCACCCCTTTTCCATGGGGGTACTTCAGTATTTGGTGGAGGGTGGAACAGACAGTTTTCACTTAGTGCAGCTAGGGTCGCCCAAGTAGTAAGTTAAAAGTGGTCGGAATGTCCAGGACATAGAACTCGATGTCCTGTTGAGCTGGGCCAACCTGTACTCTGATCTGCACTGTTTCCATTACCTCTCTGCTGGTATTGTCATACGCCCGGATTACCTGGGCTGTGGGCACGAAATCTACCGATTTCAGGCCAGTAGCATAAGCCGTGCGACAAGGACAGACATTGATTGCTGACCCAGAATCGACCAATACCACTGGCATCCATTTTTCTCGGCACTCCACCGATATGTATAGAGGCTTGTTGTGTGCAGAGCCTTCTGGCGGCAGTTCCTTGTCTGAGAAGGTCAAAGTTGGCGCAACGCCTCCCAGGAAGACTAATCCCACCAATTGTTCCGGGGTAGTGTCGATGGACAACTTAGCATTATCCATCGCTGACAGTACAGCCTATTTGTGCACTCGTGAAGCCATAAGCAGACCCCAGATAGATATATCAGCTTGAATCTTCTTCAACTGTTTCAACACAGCCTCTTCATCTAACTGTTTTTCCTTCTGTTTCTCTACCTCTTTGTCCTTTCCAGATGCCTCGGGTTGGTCTAGATGCGGTGGTTTGAAATATCGGCCACTTCTTGTCATGTGGTCGACTTCTTCCACATACCAAGTGTTGTCGGGAAGATCTTCACCCCAATCCTCATTAGTATGAGCTAGGTGTAGGTCGTCGTCATCCCTAGATTCCTTCGGTAATCAATAAGCATTTGTCCGGCTCCGTTCGGATCATCTTCTCGTCACAAATCTCCCCCGCAAGGGGTTGGGCTTTTCCAGCTTTCCATTTGTCACCATCAATTTCTTGCTCAAATCGCTTTAGCACAGCTTCTTGTTTAGTATGTACAGTACTAACAATGCCCAGTTCCTGAGCCAATTGTTCTACACCGGTATTTTCTGGCAGTTTACCCTTTCCATTGGCCATTTCGGCCATCGCAGCAGTTCCCGTTTTCTATTCTTCAAGCTTCGATTCAGTTCCTTCATCTATATCGGGTTCATCACTTAGCCACCTAAAATTGTCTGTTGACCCATTTAGATCAAACCAATTAATATGCACATCTTCTTGATCTTGCTCATTAAAGAACTGCAAATTGTATATATCCTCCTCCAGGTCCATCTTCTCGGACTACACTGACATCCATCCCAGTCGGCAGCACTACTTCCGGTTTAGCAAGATTGATTGGCACAACATAGCAGCTCAGGTCATATGTCCCTTCAGATAAATCCTCAAAGCTCTCGGGCAACGGACTGATATTTTCCACCAAGGCTGACCACCCCTTATCTTCTACTGTCACCACCACGGGTTCGGGTTGGAATGAGGGCGCGCTCATCATGCACAAGTCTGTGCTCTTAGGGATGAACAACGCCGGCTTAGGTAGGTGGGAAGGGGTGATACATATACTGGGGTCATAAGGGACGACCGGTGTATGGATGAGGTTTATTTGCCGGGGTGGAGG
Organism: Camellia japonica; assembly: GCA_030407325.1. Taxonomy (NCBI): domain Eukaryota; kingdom Viridiplantae; phylum Streptophyta; class Magnoliopsida; order Ericales; family Theaceae; genus Camellia; species Camellia japonica. The sequence continues at coordinate 140,346,528 of JAPPVO010000002.1, forward strand.
GGCTTAGTTATGTGGTGGGAGAGGATTTGTAGTGACGTTGGGTTTTTCGGTAGGTGCTACCACCTTATTGTCAATGAGATCTTGAATCTCATGATGCAATCTGAAGCACTGATCAATATCATGACCATGTTGTTGGTGAAAAGCACAGCATTTGGCCGAGTTATGTTTCAGAGGGAGAGGATCAGGCAGTGGGCGTTGTTCTAACGGCTTAAGATGTCCCTTTTTTATTAGGACCCCTAGGGCTTTGGATAAGGACATGTAAAGCAGGGTGAAGACTCTCTGGCCTCGGGCCTGATGGCTTGAGGTTTATGAATTTGTGTTGGATGTACCGGCAAAGGGGTTGGCAGCCTTGGGTGTGGTGGTGACCATGCTCACATCCGGAGACTGTGTAGAGGTACCACCAGTCGTGGCTGCATTGGAGTTGCGTGTAAAGGACCTTTTGGACTGTTCCTTCTCATGGTTTATCAGATGCTGCTTCATCGCATCCTCAATTTGCACCCCTATTTCATGGAGCTCGACAAATGTAAACAATGGCAAGACTATCATCTTCTGCAATAACCTTCCTTGCAAGTTACGGACCACCATTCTGATTTGGTCCTTTTCAGACGGCCGAATAATCATCATAGAGGCCTTGGCCCTCCACTAAGTCACAAAATCCGAGAAACCCTTCTTCGGCTCCTGACGGGTCGCTTCGAGATCATGAGTAGTGACCTCGATCTGGGTATTGTCAGAGTACTGTGCTATGAAAGCCTCGGCCATTTCCTCTCAGTTTCTCTTCACAGAGTCTTCAAGCTTGGCATACCAAATGGCTGTTATACCCGATAGGGTCTGGCCAAAAAGCGACAACTCCTGTAGCCTGGTGAGACCCATTGGTCGTAGGATGTCAGAGAATAACCTTAGATGGACCATAGGATCCCTAGAGCCGTGAAACCGGTCTATGTACGGCATCTTGAATCTGTCCGGCAGAGTTACTGCCAAGTCAGTGTATCCATCCTCAATATCAGGGATTGAATTCACACCCTGTGCCCGTTTGAAAAGTTTTTCAAGCTTGTTGACCTTCAGTGCAGTGGGGTCAACCTTGAATTCAAACGGCACCTCCATTTGGTAAATTGGTGCCTTGGAGGTCTGAGGTGGGATGGGATCTGCCTAAATGCCCGCATTTTCCTGGACATTAATTGTCACCTTGGGTGCTGGAATTCCCACCGGGGGTGCATGGGATACTGAGGCTACTGCCAGTTATAGCTGCTGTTGCTGAAGCCTTTCTATCACTTCTACTAGGCGGGCTATAACCTCGGCTTGGCGAGCTGTGGTTTCTGCTTGGCGGGCAGCATCTAGCTGCATAGTCTCAATGGTCTGCTGGAGCTGACGAAGCATACTTGAATATGTGTTCAACAGCATGTTATCAAGTTGCATTCACATGACATCTTAGAATAACCGAGCTATCTTAGCTGCATTTTTGCATGTGTTCGCATTAGCCATCTTAACATGACTAGGATCATGCATGATTTCTAAACCTAGTTCTCTGTTTTGGCTAGGGTACACTGTGAGTGTTTATGCTTTAGCATCCTTGCATGTATGTATATTTGCCATGTTAGCATGCTTGCCGTGAGCTAACTGCTTAATTGATTAACTGCATGGATGCCTGTGGATGAAGGTTGGATTGCTTGAATTGGAACAAATTCATCGAAAATGCGAGTTTTAAGCCCACTTGAGGGTGGCAAAATCTACGACTTACCACTTGCGAGTAGCAACTTCAAATCATTTCACAAACGAACATGCAATGTTTTGTTCCAACTTAGGCGATCTAGTCTATACTTGTATACTGCGTGCATCACATAGTAATTATAGGTTAATAACCGGAATAAGAACACATGTGTTTTCAAAAACAACATATCATGCTTAGTAAAGGCCGATCTTTTGATCGGGCGAGCGAGGGTGCTCATTGCATGACCTTCCCCTCTCGTACCCAAGTTTCCAAGATGAGGCAACTTTGGTGATGACGGACACGTGGCCTTAGGCACGAGTTAGGGTTTCCTAAATTTCCCAAAACAAAATATTTAGGTGGCGACTCTGAAATCTGGCAAAGTAGTCCATGTTTGGCACTTTTTGCTTCAAAATTGATTTTTCAAAACCAATTGTCGGATTTGGACTCTTTAGTGATTTATCAATCTTACATTGAACTTTGTGAGATTAGATTCAGAACCGTGACATGAGTCCGAACTATAGTAGCTAAGAATAACAATTTGGCCCTCGCGTGCAGAGCGGAGTTCGGGCGGTCTACAGATGGTCTCCTAGTTTGTCCTCTGGTCCATCTATGTTTTGAGAGTGCTAAGAACATGTGTTTTGTTTGCTCTTGGTGCACTGTGTTGTCTTGTTTTAGTAGTTTTGTTGAGTCACTTTTCTGTTGTTTCGATTTGTTTATCAAGTTATTGTGTTGCTTATCGAATTGTATTGGTGTTGTTTTGTTTATCGAGTTATTATCGTTAGTTGTTCATTGGGTTGTTTTACTCTGTTTGTTATGTGTTGGTTGGTTCATTACCTGATTAAGAAATTTCCAATACAATGTACAATATTCAATTTCCATCAATCTCGTTTTTGTGCAATGTGGTGCAATGCGATGCTCAGAATGCAAAACACTTTTTCAAAGTTGATTTTCATTCCAATCATGGTTTCTTTTTACAAAAGGGTACAAGTCTCTTTTTTTTTTTTTTTGAGAAAATAAAACTGTACAATGTGCTAACATTACTAGCAAAAAGTGACTAAGCAAGAACATATGAATCGACGCCAGCCACCTTAGGATCGAGAGGCCCTCTTCGTCTTCTTCCTGGGCATGGACTCAGAACTATCTCCATCGACGCCACTGTCAGGGGCCCCCGTATCTGAGCTAACTGCTGAACCTGCCTCAGCATCATCTCTGCCCTCAGAATTTGAGCTAGTGTCGTCGTCTCCATCTTCAGATGACTCTGATTGTGGACTCGCTGCCTCCTCGTCCTCGCCTGTCTCATCATCATCACCATCATCCAGGGCGGGCACTGAAGGACCACTCTAGTCACAGGTGCCCCTAGCTCTCCCTCGACTGCGTGCTGGAGCCTCCCGTCTCCCTCTCCCTGCTGCTGGAGAAGGCACTAAAGGTCCTGCTGTAGCTCCTATTGGAGTGTCCGGTGTGGCTGGGATCTGAAGAAGGCAGTTTGTCAAATACATCAGTCGCGGTGTATATCAGATGCAAAGATGATATGCAGTATACAGTGCAGTATGCAGTGTTTCAATACAGTGTATCAGATCAGCACAGTGTGGAACAGATTACAGTTGAAATGCTAATGTATCGGCAGAAAGTTTCATGATATGAAGTGCGAACTGAAGGAAATTACCGGAATCCTGTAGAGGCTGAGCATGTTCACGCTCTTCTGCACCATCTCTATCAGGGAAGCCGCTAGCTCGAGAGCCTGCCCGATGTACTCTATAGATGCCTGCAAGTGTGTTAAGAGGATCAGTGTTCTATAAGCATAACTGAAGTGAATTGAACATGCAAAATGTAAAGTGTGGTACATACTGGAGTCGGGCGTCGAACCTCGACAAGCTCGTGCCCAACTGGTGCAGGCTCGATAGGGATCTGGTAAGCCTCCCCGATATGCCGCCAACAGGTGAGTGTGGTAGGCAGCTCTAGCTACCCTGTCCTCTGTCTCGTCTGAGAATCTCTCCTGCTGCGGGTCCTAGTCGCCTTGGCCCTCTCTCTCTCTCTCTCTCTCTCTCTCTCTCTCTCTCTCTCTCTCTCTCGCAGCTGGAGCCCTCGCCCTCTCACCTCCACGGGCGCCAGTCAGAGGTGGCATGAGGTATGTCTAAATGAAGGCTATGTAATCACCCTCAACTTGGAAAAAGTGAGCATCCCAGCCCCTAGTGAAATCAATCATCTCCTGAAAAGTGAATTTCTCTACGGCTCTCATATATATCGGAGATGGCATGGGAACTATCGGCTCGGGAAAGCCGATGGTCTGGCGTAAGAACCGCTCCCCTAAGAACCATGCCCGACAAACCGGGCCCTTGAGAAGGAGCCGGAAACAGAAAGCCTCTTGGGCCCCAGCAAACTGATCCCTAACTTCCTCAGGCATCATCACCCAAGGCTGTTAAGTGATCTGTAAATAGAGAATGCACAGATTGTTAGCTATCATTAGATATTGCGATATGAATCAGAATCAAAGGAAAATGGAAATAAGAGTGAATCTTGAGTTACCTCAGCCACAGTCACAGTCACAGTGTCGAAGAATCGACGGAAGAATGGGAAGGACTCCCAGTCCCTCCGCTGGCATCTCCTGTCATACCAATGCGAGTATGGCATGATAAGAGACATCTCTACCTCTGGCTCTGGGGCAAGCGTCAGAAAATAGGCATATACCCATAACTGCAGAAAGCAAAAAGGCAACAGTGAGTATACCACAGACAAACATAGGTAATGCGGAAAGCAGAGTATGTGTGCCATGTCCAGAAAATAAAATGTGCAGAGAATACAGAATATAGAGAACGTGTAAAAAGCAAAATGCGTGTGCAGTGTACAGAGGGTGTAAAGCAGAAATTAGACTATGTGTGTGTGCAGTGTATAGTATGGGTAGTGTATAGAAAGTGCAAAGCAGAAAGCACGATAAGAAATGCAAAACAGAAAAGTAAAGGATACCTCCCAAGCCCTCCAGTAGCCTCCAATCAAATGTCCACTCCTATGGGAGGTCGAGCTCATGTACCCGTATAAGGTGGCCTGGCCAGTGCCACCCCAATCGTAGAATCGGACACGGGACAAGTCCACCAAGGCGCTCATGAGGTATAGCTCGACAGTGTTCGCCCGGTCGGCGAACAAGGTAGTGCCAAAGAGGAACATCAGGAAACCTTGGGCATACTGCTTGGTCTCCTCCCAGGTCGCTGGTGCTGATCTGCAAACCAAGTGTATCAGACCATCCCTGATCGAGAGATAGGTGGGCGTGTCCCTAGCAGATAAATCCAGGCGGCCTCCCACTCACCTATATCAGTATCGTAAGGAATCAGATAACCCCCCACCTCTATACCAGTGAGCATAGAGAAATCGAAGGGAGTCATTGTCATCTCCCCTGTGGTAGAGAAATGAAAGGAGTCGGTGGTATCCCACCACCTCTTTACCAAGGCATACAGTAAAGGCCTACTCGCTATGAGGCGTGAGAGCCTCATGCAGAATGAGCCAAAGCTGGCCTCATCGATGATGTAGCGAACATCATCAGGGAGCTCCATGTACCACTCCCTCGCGGAGGTGGTCCCGTATCCTCTGATGGCGTGTGAATCCCCCTGTATTCACGACAAGTAGATGAAAGGTAGTGTAAGAAATACAGTGCAAGAGTGTGATTGAGGCAAGCAATGCAAGGTACATTGGGGAAAATGTAAGAATACAGTGTATACCTCAGACGCGCCATAAGATAAATGAGACTCTGGCTCGCGCAGCAAGAGGTCCTCTGGTGCTCCTCATGCAAACCCTCTGAACTGACGAATACTGTCGGGTGGTAGCACATGTATCTCGGGATGATACGTCGTCGGGTCAAAAGGTCGAACACTGAGTGGCAGTGGCTCAAGCTCTGGATCCACCTCCATCTCCGAAGAAGCTCCGTCGCGTAGGATGTTGTCCGCCATCTCGAAAGAAGATGAGGAAATGGTCGAAAATGGGAAAAATGGGTGGAGAAGGCCAAAAGTCAACCCTAGGAGAGAGAAAGGGGAAGAAAAAGTCAAAGCCCTAGAAAGGGCACCAAACCCAAGGGTAACTCGAGGGAAACAAGCCTCAAGTGGTGAAAATGAAGAAAGAAGCACCGAAATCGACTTTCAATCAGTTCAAAACGGAGTAAACTACGAGGGTTAAGCGAAGAAAATCTTTATAGGGCATTGGAAAACGCATATAATGCTCGAATCTAACAAGGAGGAAGGTCTAGAGAGGGAGAGGAGAGATTTTTGGACTTAAGGTTATAGGGAAATGAAGTGTAGGTGTGTATATTTAAAGACCCAAGGTGAAATACCCATTCTACCCTGAATCTGCCATCGATGGTCGACCAACCACCACTGGTGGCCGACAGTGCCTAGAGGTGGCCGACGCCCCTCCCTGGTGGCCTTTCAGTTCCTAGTGCTCCTATTTTGATGTTTTTTTACTGTGTTGGTCCTTGTTTCCCGAGAGGTGCAAGGAAAAATTACTGTTAAGCTCGAATCCTCTTTGCCGGGGCTTGAAACTGTGTTCTTGGTGATCATTGCTTACCTCTTATTGGACAAAGTGTATCCTTTTTTGTATCCTTTTTGTGTATTGCAAGTTGTTTTTGAACTTGTCGCATTAGAATACATTTTCATTCTTGCGTAAGCTACGCATTCCTTTATTACATATGTGAGGCGTGTGTCATGCATCTTGTACTTTAGCATAGAGCGTGCTTTTAATTGTGCATTGAACATGCGTTGTGTACTTTAGTGTGGAACATGCTTTTGCATAAGATATGCCTTGTTGTTATTTTGCATAGAATATGCATGTTGCATTGTATTGATTTGTACATGCTCTTACATTTATATAGAACATGTTCGTACCTGTTGCATAGGACATACGTTTGCTATTATTGCATGGAATATGCATTTTGGTGTTGCATAGAACATGCTCCAATTTTCGTTGCATAGAATATGCTTCTATTTTGTTCCTTGCATGTTACGCATGAAACATGTCCTTAACATTGTGTCATGGTTATTCATCTTGCATAGAACATGCACTCTTGCTATGTTATGCTTGTTGAGTTTCTTTCTTATGTCGACGATATTGTATGTACGGTCACATCCAAGCTGGTGCAACCAGACGATATTGTATGTATGGTTCATTCAGAGGAATTCCAGGTGAGATCATTCCTGTCCCTTGAACACCTTGTTTTGGTTGGAAGCATTCGGGTGTCCCCCGGTGTTTACACCACTCTCTTTTCGGTTAGAGACATTTGGGTGCGTCCCGGTGTTCTCGTCGCCTTTTCTCCTCTTGTGTGCGACGTGTTAGGATGTCTTCGGTTAGAGACATTTGGGCGTGTGTAGACGCGCCCTTGGGCTTTGCTACTACAGTTTGGACTCAATGTCACGGTTCTTAATCTGATCTCACAATGTGCGATGTGAGATTGATAAATCACCAAAGAGTCCAAATCCGGCAAATCGTTTTGGAAAACTGATTTTTAAGAAAGAAGTGCCAAACATGGACTGCTTTGCCAGATATAGAGTCGCCACCTAAATATTTTATTTTTGGAGAAATTTAAGAAACCCTGACTCGTTGCCTAAGGCCACGTGTCCGTCATCACCAAAGTTGCCTCCGCTCAGGAACTTGGGTACGATTGGGGACGGTCATCTATGAGCACCCCCGCTCGCTCAATCAAAGATTGGCCTGTACTAAACATGATATCTTATTTTTGAAAACACATGTGTTCTTATTCCGGTTAATTAGCTAGAATTACTATGTGATGCGCACAACACACAAGTATAGACTAGATCGCCTAATTTGGAACAAAGCATTGCATATCCGTTTGTTTGGAAATGGTTTGAAGTTTGCTACTCGCAAGTAGGCTAAAATGCAGATTTCAATGAATCGTTCCAATTCAAGTAATCCAACCTTCACCCACAGGCATTCAGGCAGTTATATCAAATAAGCAATTAGCCTCATAGCAAGCATGTTGTCATGGCAAAACTCACACTCATGCAAGATGCTAAAGCATAACCACTCACAGTGTACTCCGAGCTAAAACAAGAAACTAGTTAGAAACCATACATGATCCTAGTTCATGTTGAGATGGCTAATGCAACACATGCAAAATGCAACTAGAATAGGCTCGGCTAATCTAAAATGGCATATGAGATGCGACAATTCGATACATGTATTCAACTTGGAATTGAAATACGATGCAGTTAGTATAATGCGCTGAGCCCGATGCATGCAATACAGATGAATGATGCAGACATGCAAGCATAAGGTATGCTAAATAAAACATGCCCTAGAACTAACCATCGTAAGCGGTTAAGTAAAAGGGAGAAAGACGTGGGGTTGGAAGACATGCATCACACACACGCATGCTTATTACACAATTGCGCCCTCCGAGACGGAGGGACGAAAGAATAAACAAATTAACTAATTAACTAACTAACAAGCTAATTAATTATTACACAATCAAATGAATAATTAGCTACAACTAATTATTACAACACTTAAATAATTAACAAATTAATTAAGCTACGAAAAACAGTAAAGAGGCCTCGAGAAGAGGGACAAATGCATGCTCGGTCGGCTTCGCTCGGAAATCGATCGCCATGCCTCATGTTGCCTCTGTTTGCACTGCTCTGTACTTCTGAAAATTGTGCCAACTTCTGTGACACTGTTGAACCACCTTGTGGGCATGCTAAGAGGCCATCGGCCAAATGTAAAGGCCATCAGCCATTGGAATGGTGTCATCAACCACTAATAAGGCTCTCGGCCAGGAATAGTTAGCCGATCGACACTGAACATGGTCGGTCGACCATTTATTCCTGCTGAATGCTTCTGTTGCTGCAGCAGAGGACAAACAGAGCATGGCAATACATTTGCAAGACAATGTTTGCACAACCACCCTCCTTATCATGTTTAAGACTCAAAGGAGTGTAGTTCTCGACCCTCGGGCCGCCAATCACGCATTTCAATGCATGATGACCAAAGGAGCCAAGTGTGCAATTCAATATGGAATGAAATGCACAAAAACACACAAGGGGCCCCAACCTCTATCATGCTTGATCAAGAGGCAAGGGAATGCACACATGATGCCATGCAACCTAAGCATGCAAGCAAGCTAATGCAACATGAGCATACAAACAAGCGATATGCAACCTAATCATGCAAACATGCATGCATACAATGTAATAGGCATGCAACAACAATACCAATAACAAATGCTACAACATGTAATCTAACAAGTACGCAAGATGGATGAGCATGCAACAACATGTCAATTAGCAAGCATGCAACAAGTATGTAAGCATAATGCAAAGTAATAACTTTGAACAACATGGTAAGATGCAACATGAACATGCAAACATACAAGGCATGTAAAGGTGGACAAGTATGCAACAACATACAAAATGAGACAACATGCGACAACATGGTAAAATAGACTTAAACTAAAGATGGATAGTGTCACGACCCTAACCCGCCCCCGTGGGTTAAGGACGTAACCGGCCAGTAATCATGAGATTACCTACGGCCTCAAACGGATCCAAACGTATTTTAACAGAGTTAATGGGGGCCAAACGGAAGCAAATCAAACTTTGACCATAGAGCTGTGCTTACATGGCACATTAAACAATCATATACGTAGACAGTAATAACTCACAACAGTAAAATAGTAGCATGAGTTCTGTATAAACAGGATCATATAAGTCCAAGTCAACCCATCAAACTATATACAGAATTACACACAGTTTTCGCCATCATGACAACATAAAAAAAAATAGATAACAAAAAGGCGAAGATGGGTCTCATGCATGAGACACAGGGGCTGACTCTCCAAAACTTGGGTTGTTCTACACAGGCTTCACTGAGGCTGGGTCTGGACTTCTCTTGGCTCACCTACAAAGACATGAATGAGCGTGAGCAATAGCCCAGTGAATAATATCAATTACAGAATTTATGCAACAAGACGTAGAACAACATTTCCAAACGGCCTTGGGCCCAATTCATATTGTAGTTAACACATATAAGGGTAATTTAAATCAAGTAACCATAGTTCCGTACATACTGGCTTTGGCCCATTCAGATTTACATTCATGACGAAACGGCCTTCGGCCCATTCGATTATGTCAAAACGGCCTTTGGCCCAATCATGTATTTCAAAAGGCCTTTGGCCCACTCATTCATTTCAAAACGGCCTTTGGCCCACTCATTCATGTCAGAACGGCCTTCGGCCCATACATTCGTATCAAAACGACCTTTGGTCCATTCATGTTCATCAAAACGACCTTTGGTCCATTCATGTTTACAAAACGACCTTGGTCCATTTATGCTTATCAAAACGACCTTGGGTCCATTTATGCTTATCAAAACGACCTTGGGTCCATTATGCATTCATATCAGACTTACGTCCACAATCCCAATTAGCAATTCATAAAGCTTTAAAGGGAGTAAACAATTGGACATTCACAAGCATTCAAATATCGATATTACTCACAGTGATCGGCTTGTGGATTTGCCCTGGAGCTTGACCCTACACATTTCATGAACACAAAAGGGTCATTAAGTTCAATCCGTTCTTTAATTCACTATTCCTCTTTAGGCTTTTTATTATCTCATTAACTCATTTACAATGCTTAACATATGCCTAAGAGTGCTTGCAAGTGAAAGAGAACGGAAAACAGAACACAAAATGCAAAAACAGGATTTCAGAAATAGGGTCCCCGCTCGAGCGTGGACTTCCCGCTCGAGCGGACCCTTAGGTCTGCAAAAGTACTGGTTGCCTTCAATTCCCGCTCGAGCGCGAACTCGGCCGCTCGAGCGGACTTTCCTGCCTACATAGCTCCCCGCTCGAGCGTCAACTTCCCCGCTCGAGCGGAAACCAGGTCTGCAGAAAATGCTGGGAGCTCGATTTATCCGCTCGAGCGGCACTTCCCCCGCTCGAGCGGAAGTCAAAATTCTGGAAATTCCAGGTTGTGTTCTTGAGCTTCAATTTAATTTCCCAGCTACCATTCTTGCATGCAAAGGCTCAAATCTCAAATATAATCATACTAACATGGTTCCCTTGCAAGATTATAGCATTAAGAAGTTCAATTTCTTGATTTACCTACATGCATGTCCCAAAACATAACAAACTCATCACCAATATAACAAATTCATGCATTCAAGCTCATATCTTTAATTATTCAAACATGCAAGGCCATCTTGACTTCATTTCCATTTCAAAGATGCAAATGGTGCCAAAACTCAACAAAACCAAGCTTGCATGCATGATCAAACTTCAATTTTTGCTTAATTGACATGATACATGCTAGATTATGCAACTTATGGCAATTCAAAAGAAATTTTATGCATGCATGGTCATATCTCATCAAGACCAATTTAAATCATACTCTTAATCACAAAAAAATACTTGAGCTCACAAGATTACATGTTCAATTCATGAATTCAAGAGTCAATGGCTTACCTAGAAGCTTAATCCTCACAATTTAAGGTAATTTCTTGAGCTAGCCTCCAAGATCACCAAGCTTTAGGACCAAAATCTCAATTTCCTTCACCCTCTCTCTTAGCCGACCCTCTCTCAAGTCTAAGAGTTTTTCATCAGCCAAATGAAGCTTAAAGGAGAGAAATGAGGGTGTAGTTGACCCTTAATAAGCACCCTCAACACATTATTTTATTATAAAACAATTGGGCACTTAATTCATCAACTTAATCAATTTAATCTGACCCAAATCAATTTCCAATTAAATTTCACCGTAGGCTCTAAAAATTATGCCAATCACAATGGCGTAGTCAATTCCGGGTTCTGCGGCCGATAAGGCCCTCAATTTAATTTCCAAAGCAGATTATTCAAACAGATATTCCTACGGTGAACAGATACGAATTCAAAATCACATATTATCACATAATGGCACACAAAATCATGCTAAACACATAACCATAAACAAATTAAGGACCAATTTAGCATATTACAGAACAGGGGTATCACAGTCTTCCCCCCTTTAGGAAGTTTGGTCCTCCAAACTTAATTTACCTTCGTCGGGAAACAAATGTGGGTAGCTAGTCGCATTTCCTCCTCTTTTTCCCATGTAGCATCCGTCCCATAGTGTTCTTTCCACTCTACTTTCACCATGGGATGGACTTACTTCTCAACTGTTTCACTTGCCTGTCACAATCCGTTCCGGCCATTCAGCATATTCCATATTTTCATCAATAGCAACCCGGTGATAATCAATCACATGAAACGGGTCTCGGAGGTAACCCTCAACATCGACACATGAAACACATTATGGATTTGCTCGAATCCCGGTGGCAAGGCAACTCTATAAGCAACTGGGCCAAGTCTCTCCAGAATCTGGAACGGCCCGATGTAACGGGGCGACAACTTGCCCTTTTTCCCAAATCTGACTTGGCCTTTCATCGGAGAAACACGGATGAATACATGGTCACCAACCTCATACTCAAGAGGTCTTCTCCGAACGTCTGCATAATTCTTTTGTCGGTCCTGAGCTGTTTTGAGCCTTTGGCGAATAGTCTTGATTTTCTCAGAAGTGTCTTGCACAATTTCTGGCCCAAGCAAAGCTCTATCCCCGACCTCTGTCCAACAAATAGGTGATCTACACCTCCTACCATACAAAGCCTCGTATGGTGCCATACCGATGCTGGAGTGGAAGCTGTTATTATAGGCAAATTCTGCAAGCGGCAAATAATCTTCCCAACTCCCCTGAAAATCCAAAGCACACATGCGAAGCATATCTTCCAAAGTTTGTATCGTTCTTTCTGACTGCCATCTGTCTTGTGGAATGCAGTACTGAACCTTAGTTCTGTTCCCATAGCTTCCTGCAAACTCTTCCACAATCTAGATACAAATTTCGGATCTCTATCCGACACAATAGACACTGGGACTCCGTGTAAACGGACAATCTCATCAACATAAATGGTAGCCAATCTATAAGCAGTAAATGTAGTTTTGACAGGCAGAAAATGTGCGGATTTAGTTAGTCTATCAACTACAACCCAAACAGAATCCATACCTCGTGAAGTCCGAGGTAGGCCAACAACGAAATCCATAGTCACATGTTCCCACTTCCATTCAGGAATAGGGAGAGGTTGAAGTAGACCGCCTGGTTTCTGATGTTCAGCTTAACTTGCTGACACTGAAGGCACTTGGATACATATTCTGCAATCTCTTTTCTTCATTTTAGGCCACCAATAGGTTTGTTTCAAATCCCGATACATTTTGTTGTTACCGGATGCATAGCAAATAGCGGATCTGTGGGCTTCATCTAAAACCCTCTTCTTTAGTTCTGGGATCAGGGACACATACTGTTCCGGAATTTCAACATTTCATTCTCAATACTGAATTCTGCTTTCGGGCTTGCCTCAAATTCGTCAATCACTTTCTTGAGGAACTCATCCTCCTTTTGTTTCTGCTTGATTTCTTCAATGATCGCCGGCTCGGCTGTAATAGCGGCCATCAATCCGCCCTGTTTACACATTACCACTTCAATTTCAGACTTCTCAAAATCTTGCAGGATCTCCTTCTGTTCAGTAAGCAAACAAGCCATACTCCCCGTTGATTTTCTGCTCAAGGCATCAGCAACTGTGTTAGCTTTCCCGGGGTGATACTGAATCTCTAAATCATAATCCTTTATCATTCCAGCCATCTTCTCTGGCGCATATTCAGCTCTTTCTGTGTGAAGAAATATTTCAAACTTTGTGTCCGTGTAGACCTCACACTTTGCTCCATATAGATAATGCCGCCAGATTTTCAAAGCAAAAACAACTGCGGCCAATTCTAGGTCATGCGTTGGATAATTCTTCTCATGTGGTCTCAACTGTCGGGAGGCGTAGGCAATAACCTTTCCGTTCTGCATTAACACACAACCCAGACCTTTATAAGATGCATCACTGAAAATCACAAAATTTTCCGTACCTGAAGGTAGTGTCAAAATCGGGGCGGTGGTCAATCTGGTTTTCAATTCATGAAAGGCTGATTCTTTTTCATCGTTCCACTCAAAAGATTGCCCCTTGCGTGTCAGTTGGGTAAGGGGCACGGCTATTTTTGAAAAATCCTTCACAAACCTCCGATAGTACCCAGCCAAGCCCATGAAACTGCGAACTTCTGTTACATTGGTCGGTGTAGGCCAATTCACAATTGCTTCTATTTTCTGTGGGTCCACTGAAATTCCTTCCTTGTTGATCACATGCCCTAAGAAAACAACTTCATCCAACCAAAACTCACATTTCTTTAGTTTAGCAAATAATTTCCTTTCTCGAAGTATTTGTAAAACAGTCCTCAAATGTTGTTCATGTTCAAGTCTATCTTTAGAATATATCAAGATATCGTCGATGAAGACTACAACAAACTCATCAAGGTAGGTTTTAAAAATTCTATTCATTAAGTCCATAAATGCTGCCGGAGCATTAGTCACTCCAAATGGCATAACAAGAAACTCAAAATGACCATACCTCGTTCTGAATGCTGTTTTCTCAACATCCTCTGCCTTAACTTTCAACTGATGATACCCGGATCTCAAATCAATCTTAAAACACCTGTGATCCCTGCAACTGATCAAATAAATCATCAATACGGGGTAAGAGAACTTGTTCTTTATCGTTACCTTGTTCAATTCCCGATAATCGATGCACAAGCGCAAAGTACCATCCTTTTTTCACAAATAGCACCGGTGCGCCCCAAGGCGAAGTGTTAGGCTGGATAAACCCTTTATTAAGAAGGTCTTGCAACTGTTCCTTTTTAATTCTTTCATTTCGGCGGTAGCCATCCTATAGGGAGTTTAGAAATAGGCTGGGTGCCTGGCAGTCTCAATAGTAAACTCTATCTCCCTGTCTACTAATTCCCCTGGTAATTCATTTGGAAACACATCTGGGAATTCTCTAACAATGGGAATATCATTCAATTCAACATTCACAGATTGTTCAGTCAATACATAACACAAATAACCCTGGCACCTTTCCTGATCAATTTACATGCTTTCATTGCAGATATCAAATATGGTGGAGGCACTACCCCATTTCCCACAAACACAATCTCTTTCTGTTCTGGTGTTTAAACACAACCCTCTTTGTCACACAATCTATGGTGGCACAATATTTAGTCAACCAATCCATGCCAAAATTACATCGAAGTGTCTAAAGTTTAAGGGCAACAAATCTACATATAGGGTAGCATCTCAATATGCATGTCACAAAACCGATATATATAGTCACATAACACAGATTCCCCGACGGAGCAGACACACATAACAAATATGGCAACAATTCTAGGGGTCTTTTCAGTCTAGATGCAAATGCATATGTCACAAATGAGTGCGTTGATCCAGAATCAATTAATACAAAAGCATCCTGATTGCATATTGAGATAGTACCTGAGACAACGGCATTGGCATTCCATGTATCACCCGGAACAAGCGCAAAAACTCTCCCCTGTCTCACCGTGTCCCGGTAATAGCGGATCTCATAGTATTTCCTGGCTTTGGAACCGATGCAGTTGAACTAGCTGCTAGTTTCCCACCGTTCTGATTGCACTCTCAGACTATGTGCCTTGTTTTCCCACACTTAAAACAGCCTCCTGATGCACGGTAACAAATCCCACGGTGCCTTTTGCTACAGATATTGCACATGGGAGCTGTGTCTCGGGAAGAATTTGAAGTAGTGGAGGAGCCCGTGTTTTGCTTTTTCAGAAATTTCTTCCGAAAAGAAGCCTTGCCTTTTGTTACCCTTCCATTCTGTTGCTGGCTTAGCTTGTCTAGCTATATTAGCCTCTGATATGATGGCCCTGTCAAGCACCCCAATGTAGGTCTCCAGCTTTAGGGAATTCACCCTCTCTAGGATGTCACTGTGGAGTCCGCCTTCGAAATGTCTTGCTTTCTTATAGTCTGTGTCAATTACATGTGGCGCAAACCTGGCCAACTCAGTGAACTTGGCCTCATACTCAGCCACTGTCATGCTATCCTGCTTGAGTTCCATGAACTCGGCCACTTTCCTATCCCGGACACACTGCGGGAAGTACTTGTCATAGAATATTTCTAAGAATTTCACCCAATCAACATCCTTATGATTTTCTCGCATCAACATCCACCATCTCCTTACTTCGTCTTCTAGCATAAAAGTGGCTAGAAGCACTTTCTGAGCCTCTAAACAGGGAACACTTCAAATAGCTTCTCAATGCCGAGACCCATGCTTCGGCTTTTAAAGGATCTAATCCCTCGTGGAACTGTGGCGGTTTCATTTTCTTGAATTCCTTAGTGAGAGCTATAATCCGGTCATCATTCTGATTATTTGGCACGGGTGGTGCCTGAGGTGGAGGTGGCGGGTGTGGTTGCTGCCACTGTTGTTGCCACTCCTGTTGTTGTCTCAAAGCTTCTGCCACTTCCTGTATTAGTCTTTCCATTCTGTCCATTCTAGCAGTTGAGGATTCTTCTAGGTCATCTCCTCTGGTTCTCACATCTGATTAAACTTGCATTATGCTATATACAGGATATACACAGTATGCATGTAACAAGGAGCATACATATTCAGGTAATTTGCAATGCAAGTAATTCACAACTTACAACACATAATTGTTCATATCAAAACATTTAAGCACATAATCAATGCTTCCAATTTCATATTCATCACATGAATGCATCCTGGATCATATCTAGACGCTTATTGCTCTTTTTGGACAAGTGTGTGAGTTATTAACTCGTGCTCTGATACCACTCTGTCACGACCCTAACCCACCCCGTGGGTTAAGGACGTAACCGGCCAGTAATCATGAGATTACCTACGGCCTCAAACGGATCCAAACGTATTTTAACAGAGTTAATGGGGCCAAACGGAAGCAAATCAAAACTTTGTCCATAGAGCTGTGCTTACATGGCACATCAAACAATCATATACGTAGACAGTAATAACTCACAACAGTAAAATAGTAGCATGAGTTCTGTATAAACAGGATCATATAAGTCCAAGTCAACCCATCAAACTATATACAGAATTACACAAAGTTCGCCATCATGACAACATAAAAATAGATAACAAAAAGGCGAAGACGGGTCTCATGCGTGAGACACGAGGGCTGACTCTCCAAAACTTGGGTTGTTCTACACAGGCTTCACTGAGGCTGGGTCTGGACTTCTCTTGGCTCACCTATAAAGACATGAATGAGCGTGAGCGATAGCCCAGTGAATAATATCAATTACAGAATTTATGCAACAAGACGTAGAACAACATCTTCCAAACGGCCTTGGGCCCAATTCATATCTGTAGTTAACGCATATAAGGGTAATTTAAATCAAGTAACCATAGTTCCGTACATACTGGCCTTTGGCCCATTCAGATTTACATTCATGACGAAACGGCCTTCGGCCCATTCGATTATGTCAAAACGGCCCTTGGCCCAATCATGTATTTCAAAACGGCCTTTGGCCCACTCATTCATTTCAAAACGGCCTTTGGCCCACTCATTCGTTTCAAAACGGCCTTTGGCCCACTCATTCGTGTCAGAACGGCCTTCGGCCCATACATTCGTATCAAAACGACCTTTGGTCCATTCATGTTCATCAAAACGACCTTTGGTCCATTCATGTTTAACAAAATGACCTCGGGTCCATTTATGCTTATCAAAACGACATTGGGTCCAATTATGCTTATCAAAACGACCTTGGGTCCATTTATGCATTCATATCAGACTTACGTCCACAATCCCAATTAGCAATTCATAAAGCTTTAAAGGGAATAAACAATTGGACATTTACAAGCATTCAAATATCGATATTATTCACAGTGATCGGCTTGTGGATTTGCCCTGGAGCTTGACCCTACACATTTCATGAACACAAAAAGGGTCATTAACCGTTCAATCCGTTCTTTAACTCACGTATTCCTCTTTAGGCTTTCTTATTATCTCATTAACTCATTTACAATGCTTAACATATGCCTAAGAGTGCTTGCAAGTGAAAGAGAAC
Organism: Camellia japonica; assembly: GCA_030407325.1. Lineage (NCBI taxonomy): Eukaryota > Viridiplantae > Streptophyta > Magnoliopsida > Ericales > Theaceae > Camellia > Camellia japonica. The sequence goes on from JAPPVO010000002.1 coordinate 140,364,195, forward strand.
GGAAAACAGAACACAAAATGCAAAAACAGGATTTCAGCAAATAGGGTCCCCGCTCGAGCGTGGACTTCCCCGCTCGAGCGGACCCTTAGGTCTGCAAAAGTACTGGTTGCCTTCAATTCCCGCTCGAGCGCAACTCGGCCGCTCGAGCGGACTTTCCTGCCTACATAGCTCTCCGCTCGAGCGTCAACTTCCCGCTCGAGCAGAAACCAGGTCTGCAGAAAATGCTGGAGCTCGATTTATCCGCTCGAGCGGCACTTCCCCCGCTCGAGCGGAAGTCAAAATTCTGGAAATTCCAGGTTGTGTTCTTGAGCTTCAATTTAATTTCCCAGCTACCATTCTTGCATGCAAAGGCTCAAATCTCAAATATAATCATACTAACATGGTTCCCTTGCAAGATTATAGCATTAAGAAGTTCAATTTCTTGATTTACCTACATGCATGTCCCAAAACATAACAAACTCATCACCAATATAACAAATTCATGCATTCAAGCTCATATCTTTAATTATTCAAACATGCAAGGCCATCTTGACTTCATTTCCATTTCAAAGATGCAAATGGTGCCAAAACTCAACAAAACCAAGCTTGCATGCAGGATCAAACTTCAATTTTTGCTTAATTGACATGATACATGCTAGATTATGCAACTTATGGCAATTCAAAAGAAATTTTATGCATGCATGGTCATATCTCATCAAGACCAATTTAAATCATACTCTTAATCACAAAGAAAATACTTGAGCTCACAAGATTACATGTTCAATTCATGAATTCAAGAGTCAATGGCTTACCTAGAAGCTTAATCCTCACAATTTAAGGTAATTTCTTGAGCTAGCCTCCAAGATCACCAAGCTTTAGGACCAAAATCTCAATTTCCTTCACCCTCTCTCTCTTAGCCGACCCTCTCTCAAGTCTAAGAGTTTTTCATCAGCCAAATGAAGCTTAAAGGAGAGAAATGAGGGTGTAGTTGACCCTTAATAAGCACCCACTCAACACATTATTTTATTATAAAACAATTGGGCACTTAATTCATCAACTTAATCAATTTAATCTGACCCAAATCAATTTCCAATTAAATTTCACCGTAGGCTCTAAAAATTATGCCAATCACAATGGCGTAGTCAATTCCGAGTTCTGCAACCGATAAGGCCCTCAATTATTTTCCAAAGCAGATTATTCAAACAGATATTCCTACGGTGAACAGATACGAATTCAAAATCACATATTATCACATAATGGCACACAAAATCATGCTAAACACATAACCATAAACAAACTAAGGACCAATTTAGCATATTACGGAACAGGAGTATCACACATATCTTCCATACTGACTGGAGGACTTTGAGCTACCGGCACTAGCGAATACTCTCTGTCTGGAGTAGAAGTAGAAGACTGGGCCTGACTGGGCACAGGTGAAGTAAAAGGTGACTGCTGAATTGGTGAATTCTACCTGATCCTCCTCTGTCTGGTAACCAGTGGGAGTGAAACAAACACTAGCTGTCCCCTGACTAGATCCCTAGATCTGCAAATCCTTCTCAGTCTGGTCCAGAGTGCTTGGGGGGTAACAGAATCGTCTGAAGCAATGGTGAAAAACTACCTTGCAAAAAGAAAATAAAGCAAAAAGAAACAAAAATCAGAAACCGCACAACCCCTCTGCTCAGATTCTAATCAGTACACTGATGTAATCAAAGCTGCAGAACCATGCTCAAAATTGAATTCTACCTCCCAAAAACTGATACCCAGACTTGCAAATGATACATACATTCCTGCAAAGTTTCACTCTAAAAGCACATATCAAGCAAGTGAGAGCCAAAACACCCCTATGGTGGGATAGGGTTACCCTTCCTAGTTTCGTCAGGAGCTAGGGTTTCACTATGCAAAACATGTAGTTTCATACAATTCTTACATTCGGGCAAGCAACCTGTCCTAATTTGGGACAATCTCTATGGTTTTTGATATGCAACTAGGTCGATTGGTCAAAAAAGGGTACCTGTAGACACCCCATTTTTGACCGACCTTAAGACTCAGACATCATCGTTTGTGCACTCGATGATTGCGCATGTTTGTGCTCGTTTTGGGCGCCTGAAGGTCTTGGCTGAGTGCCCTGTCTTTAAGCCTCTAAACCCTCTGTGTTTTGGCCTTGTTTTGGGGCCAAACCTTGTTGCCTTTTGCCTGAGGGGAGAAGTGACTTGCCGGCCACTTTTGCCATTGCCGGCCACTTTTCTTCCTTGCCAGCCACTTGAAGTGGTCGGTCAGCTAGGGGAGGTGGCCGACGGCCATTTTTCTCCTTTTTCAGATATTTTGTGAGCCAGCTGTGCCAGCTGTTGGTCACTGAATGCATCCTCCATACATGTGTATGGAGCGATGAAGCAAGCTTTTTGCTTGCTTTTTCTATATAAGGGGAGGTCCCTCCCCCTTTTGAGGGGTTCAAAAATTTTAGAAGCAAAATTTCTCTCTCTCTCTAGAATTCTCTATCTCTCTCTCTCTTTATATTGTGCTATATTGTGCTTGAAAGTGAGTTTTCTTCACATATTTGGAAAGAGACTCTTGATCAAATATCCCTACCTTGGTGCTGAGGTTCCTTAAGGCTTGTTTGGAGCTCCTAAAGCTGGTTTTGGCTCAGAAGTTGTGCTGTTTGTTGCTGAGCTTCAAGGGTAAGGCCTTACCCTCTTTAAAGCTTTGTCTTAGTTGCTTATTTGGCCACCTTTGCATGCTAGTTTTAGGCTGGTTTTAACTTCTAAAAAACTTCTTTTTTATGGTTAAAATAGTGGTTTGAAGTTAGCTTTGGAGTTAGGGGTAGTCTACCTTCTTTTGTTGCTTATTTGCTAAGCTTTATGCCATCCTCTAAAGCTTTTGGAACAATCTCTTTTTGGCCTTTTAACCACTGAAATCCAGGGGATTTTCAGTGATGAAAAGTTGGTTTTGAGGTCCCAAATAGGAGGGGGTGGCCTTCCCTCCTTGTGTTTTGTTTGCATGTGTTGATGGCATAACAAGTGAACTTCTATTTCTACCTTTTTGTAGCCTAGTTAAGGCATGTTTTTGGCTGGTTGGAGCACCTCTTGCTTGCTGCTTACACTTGTAGTGTAATTTTGCTCACTAGCTTAGTATGCCTAATGAGTTAGCCTATCATTCTAGCTTGTGTTAGCTCAACTCCAGCACATTTTTGCTACTGATTTATCATGCTTTAGCTCTATTTTGGGTGGTCTTGGTCACATGAGGCTTGCTTTGTATAGCTATAGTGTAATTCTTCTTCACTAGCTTTGTGTTTCAAGGCCCTTAACATGTTGTGCTTGAGATGGTTGCATGCCATAGCATCATTTTACACATGATTTCAGTGCATGTAACTTTCTCACACACTCTCACATATTCCACTCTTTCATCGCTTTTGAGAGTTGTGCTCTATGCCTTGCTTGTGAGCCTACATGCGAACATGTTTTCCTTGCTATTTGAGCTTCAATTTCAGCATGTTGTAGCCTCTGATTTGGTATGATTAAACTCTGTCCAGAGTTGGTTTGGTTGTTTATGCTTGATATTGCATGCTTCTAGAGTGATGCTCTTTACTTGCTTAACGTATTTGGCTTTTGAGCATGTCTTGTATGGATTGTTTGCATGATTTAGTGTCTTGAGCATGCTATTTCAGCACTGTAAATCTGTCACCTCCTCATTTCTTAATCTTTTTATTTGCTTTGAGGGGTTGGTTGGCCTTAAAATTGAGTTTAAGCTTGATAGAGTTCATGCTCAAATGGCTTTAACCCTCTTATGAGGATTCCTCCTAGCCAAAGGCATGATCTCTGTCATGCCCTAAACCATTCTTTTGGTTAACCCCTCTCTCATTAGAGGACTTTCGCATTGGACAAGTCAAGTAAAGAATGGTTTGGTAATGTAAAATGAGTAAACAAGAAATGGACCAAGTAAAACATGTGCAAGATAAGCATTGTTGTGCTGTATTGCACTATGTTCAATCGGACGTTATATTGAACACAAGGTGGATTGGTCCATTTCATAGTCAAAGTGATGAAAATGAGCCAATCCCCTTTGTCTCCATTGCCTTTGATCATCCTTGATAAGGTAGTGGTCTTAGAGTCTTGTTTGTTGTGCATTCACTAAGCTTGTACAAGCTTGGTTCTTTGGCCATCATGCGTTGAGATGCTTGATTAGTGGCTTGAGAGCCAAGCGCCACACTCCTTTGAGCTTGAGACATGATGAGGAGGGTGGCAGTACACACATTTCCTTGCAAATACATTGTTGTGCCTTTGTTGTTCTTTGTTGCAGCAAAACTAGAAATTTGGAAAAGCAGGTGGCCCGCCGGCCACTTGAGGTAGCCGACCGACCACTTTCACTAGCCGGCTGGCCAGTTGAGGTGGCCGGCAGCCACTTTTTGTGGCCGACCGGCCACCAGTCCCCTTTTGTGTAGAAATGATCCTATTTTGGAGCAGAATAGTGTGGAGGTTGGTTTAATGTTCAAAAACCAAGGCGAGTGCAAACAGAGGCAATTGACGGCAAAGCAATGGATTTTCGAGCGGACGCCAACCGAGCATGCATGTCTCTCTGCCCGAGGCCACTTTACTTGCTTTAATTAGTTAGATTTTAACTAATTATTTGATTTGAATATTGTAACTAATTAGCTTATCTAGCTAGTTATTTGAATTCATTTGTGTTGTAATAATTAATTAGCTTAAAATAGTTAATTAGTTCGTTTGTAATGTAACACTTAGCTTAGCTTAGTGTAGTGTAGCATACCTTATTTATTCGGACCCTCCTTCAAGAGGGCGCAATGTTGTAATAAGCGTGCATGTGTGTGTGCATGTCTTCCAACTCCACTTCTTTCTCCTTTTATTTATCGCTTTTGATGATTAGTTTAGGGCACGTTTTGATTAGCATACCTTATGCTTGCATGTTTGCATCATTCATTTGTTTTGCATGCACCGAGGCTCGGCACATCATTCAAACCGCATCGTATTTCAATACTTACTTGAATACGTGTTTCAAAGCATGTTATCAAATTGTCGCATTCATATGCCATCTTAGATAGCCGAGCCTATTAGTTGCATTGGTGCATGTGTTGCATTAGGCATCTTCGCATAGTTAGGATCATGCATATTTCTAACTAGCTTTTGTTTTGGCTTGGAGTACACTGTAAGTTTTACGCTTTAGCATACTTGCATGAGTGTGAGTGTTGCCATGATATCATGCTTGCGATGAGACTATTTACTTATATGCTTAATTGCATGAATGCCTGTGGGTGAAGGCTTTATTGCTTGAATTGGGACAATTCGATGGTTGTGAGTTTTAAGCCCACTTTGCGAAGTGCAAAATCATGTTTTAAGCCCACCCGAGGGTGGCAAATCTGCGCTTTAGCCCACTTGCGAGTGGCATTTTCAAACCATTTTCGAAAACAAACATGAGTTGTTTTGTTCCAATTCTCGTGATTGAGTCTATACTTGTATGTGTGTGTCACATAGTAAAGTTAGTTTAATAACCGGATAAGAACACATGAGGTTTATAAAACAACATATCATGCTTAGTAGAGGTCGATCCTTTGATCGGGTGAGCGGGGGTGCTCATTGCATGAACTTTCCCTCTCGTACCCAAGTTCCCGAGCCGAGGCAACTTTGGTGATGACGGACACGGGGCCTTTGACACGAGTCAAGGTTTCCTAAATTTTTCAAAATAAAATACTTAGGTGGCAACTCTGTAATCTGGCAAAGCAGTCCAGTTTTGGCATTATTTGATTCAAAATCTGATTTTCCAAAATGATTTGCCGGATTGGACTCTTTGGTGTTTATCAGTCTAACATTACACTTTGTAAGATTAGATTCAGAACCGTGACAGGAGTCCGAACTGTAGGAGACCAATTTGCGCCTCTCCGAAAGGGGGGCGCGTGAAGAAAGTCGAGTCTATAGTACCTTAACAAGATCACCTAATATACCTCTCACACCTAACACCGAGAAGTGAAAGGAGAATCAAACGGTACAACGGTAGTCCAGATCCAAGGGTTGTGTTCCCATCGTGGCAGAGCTCTCAACCGGTCAGCCTTTTAGCAAGCTTTTCCAAGCGAGCCTCCAGCAAACTGTTCAGGAATAGTCAGATAGCAAACACAGCGACTTAGGCGCACCGATGCAAATGCAAATGCAAAGAAACACATAAGTGTAGATAAAATAACATATCATGAATTTGAGTCAAGTTCTCTAAATCCCCAGCAAAGTCGCCAGAAACTATAGATCGTCTTTTTCGCACCCCCTTTCGGAAGGTTTGAAAGAAGTCCTATAGTTCGGACTCCCGTGGTTCTAAATCTAATCTCACAAGTGCAATATGAAATTGATAAACACCAAAGAGTCCAAATCCGGCAAATCATTTTGGAAAATTGATTTTAAATCAAATAACGCAAAAATTGTACTGCTTTTCTAGATACAGAGTCGCCACCTAAATATTTTATTTTTGGGGAAATTTAGGAAACCCTGACTCGTGCCAAAGGCCACGTATTCATCATCACCAAAGTTGCCTCGGCTCGGGAACTTAGGTATGAGAGGGGAAGGTCATGAATTGAGCACCCCCGCTCGTCCGATTAAAGACCAGGCCTCTACTAATCATGATATGATTTTTTTATAACATTATGTGTTCTTGTTGATTATTAAACTAGTTTTACTATGTGATGCACACAGCAAGTATAAACTAGTTTGCTCAATTTGGAACAACTCAACTCATGTTTGTTTGCAAAAATGGTTTGAATTTACCACTTCGAGTGGGCTTAAAGTTTACGGATTTGCACCAAACATAGTGGGCTTAAAATATGATTTGCCACTCAACAAAGTGGGCTTAAAACGCACATTCGTTGAATCGTTCCAATTCAAACAACAAGCCTTCATCCACAAGCATTCAAGTAGTTTAGCATTTAAGCACATAGCCTCAAGGCAAGCATGCTAGACATGGCAACATTCACATTTATGCGAGTATGCTAAAGCGTAAAAACTCACCTAGTACTCTAAGCCAAAACAGAAACTAGTTAGAAAGATGCATGATCCTAACTATGTTAAGTGTCTAATGCAACACATGCAATATGCAATTGATAGGCTCGGCTACTAATATGGCATATGGAACAATTTGAACAACATGTGATTAAACACGTATTCAAAGAAGTATCGACAATGCAGTTTGAATGATGCGTCGAACCTCGGTGCATGCAAGACAAGATGAATGCATGCAAGCATAAGGTATGCTAAGTGAAACATGCCCCTAATCTAACCATCAAAAGCGGTTAAATAAAAGGGAGAAAGACGTGGGGTTGGAAGACATACACCACGCATTCACACTTACTACAACATTACGCCCCCACGAACGAGGTCCGAATGAATAAAAGCTAAGCTAAACTAAGCTAAGCTAATCTAATTAAGCTAATTAAACTAATTATTACAAACCAAATGAATAACTAGCTAAGCTAATTACTAATTATTACAGCACTTTAACTAACTAGCAAACTAATTAATTAAATTACAACACCAATGTACACGAACTAAGCATGTAAGACATTAAACTATGTTGCCACTGCTCCGACTCGGGAAGTGGAAGATGCACATGCTTGATTTTAGCCCGAAAAGACCTCCGTTTTGCTCTCGAAAGTTTCTGTTTGTAGGGTTGAGCATACTTCAAAACCTTTCGCTCCACCTTACCAAATCTTTGCTGAGGTTTACATCAGTGGCCTGCCGGCCATAGAGAAAAGCTGTTGGCCATCTGCCGGCCAAGAAGGTGTACTGCCTGCCAGAAATGATGCACTGCCGGCCATAGATGGTGGCCTACCTGCCACTGATGCATTAGATCACCATGCTATAATAGAGCATAAACAGAGCAAAAAGGGGTTTTTTCTAAGGATTGTCTACACACCTTGTCTCTCCTTTTCATGGGAAAATCAAAGGAGGGACAAGATTTGGTTCACAAAACCACCAATTAAGCAAATTTCATTGCCTGATGGCTCATGAAACCAATTGTGCAAGTTCAATAAATGCAAAAACAAGACTCAAATGGCCATCACCCCATCATGCATGATCAAGGGCAATGGAGACCTAGGAAAATGGCACATTTCATCACTATTGAGTATGAAATGTCCCATTTTCCTTGTGTTCAAATTAACGTCCGATTTGAACATATGCAATGCAACACAAAGAGATGCCTATCTTGCCTCTTTTACTCTTCAATTTTGTTTACTCATTTTAATTACCAAATCATCCTTTAATCCATTAAGTCCATTGGTGAGTGTCCTCTAATGGAAGGAGGGTTCAAACCACAAGTTGCTTTGGGCATGAAAGAGGCATTACACTGTTGGTAATGAACCCCCCTAAGGGATTAAACCATTAGGTGTAGCACCTCCATTTCACACTTAGGCAAACAAGTGGTTTGAAACCACTTTCAAAGCAAAAACCAAAAAGTAAAGAAATAAGGGAGATTGCATAGATTATAAGTGCTGAAATGAAGTAGAAAAAGCACTAAAACATGCAATCAACTCAAACCAATGATGTTTAAAGCCTTAAAACAACAAGCTAGTGCAAGAAACTTACACTACAACTATGCAAAACAAGACTCAAAAGACTTAACCAGCCCAAAACAGAGCCAAAACAGAGCCTAAAACTTGCTGGACTTGAGCCACAAAAAGCTAATACATGAGGCTAACTAGGCATGCAAACAAGACACAAGGAGGGAAGGCTAACCCCTCCAATTTTGGACTTCAAAATGAGTTTTTACCACTAAAAAACCTCTAAAATTTAGTGGTTAAAAGGCCCAAAAAAGTTGGTTTTAAAGTGATGAATAAAGGCACAAAAGCTTTACAAACTAAGAAACAAAAAAGGTGAACCACCCCCTAACTAAAAAAGGGGCTCAAACCACCATTTTTAAGTCACAAAAACAGAGCTTTTTACAGTTTAAAACCAGCCCAAAAAGTAAGAAAAGATGGTAAAACAAGCTTGCAAAACAAAGTAAATAAGACAAGTAAACTACCTCTTGAAGCAAAGGGCAATTTCAGGCACAAAACGAAGCTAAAACCACCTTCTAGAGCTCAAAGAAGGTCCCAAGTTACCTCAGCTCAAAGACTAGCAAATTTGGTTAAGGTAGTGTATGTAAAAGTGTAAAGAAAACAAGCACTTAGGCACAAAATTGTAAGAGAGAGAGAGAGAGAGAGAGAAAATTTTTACGTCTCAATTTTTTCTAACCCCTTCACATAAGAGAGAAGGGTCCTATATATAGAAAAAACAAATTTCCCTCACAAACACCTAGCCACACATGTGTAGAAAGATGCATGAATGTGTGCAAACAGCTGGCACAAAATATCACAAAATATCTGCAGCAAACAATGGCGGTCGGCCGGCCATTAGTGGTGGCCGGCAAGGCCTCATTGATGGTAGGCAATGCACATCAATGGCCGGCAAAGGAGAAGTAGTGGCTGGTAGCCTCCAAGGATGGCCTGTAGGCCATCAGAACCTTCAGGCTGAAAAACCCAGGCATGGTCCAAAGATGAGACAAAATGGATGCAGGTTTTGAAATGCTCAAGCCTGTGGCATTCCACTAGAGACTTCGAGCGCTCGATGAGCAATCAGACTCATCATCAGATGTACCTGCAAGAACATTCGAGTCTTAAAGGGCCGTCAAAAAATGGGGTGTCTACAATATATATGCCGGTAAATTTACTTGTTAAATTACATAAAGTACTAGAATTTTATATTCAACGTCGTAATTCATACTCCAATCAACTTCACGATCCGTATTTACAACCGTATATCAACCAACAATTAGAATTTATTAATCAACAGATAAGCCGTATAGAACAGCGGATCCAAGAAGAGATATGTCGCTTAGCGGCCGCTAACCGCCCTCCACCTCAACAGTAAATAATGAGACCATATATGTAGAAATTTAAATCTAGTAGTTGTTTGGCATATGCTAAAATAGCACACGCTATTTTAGCACATTATCCTATTTAGGTCACAATCATCTTACTTAAGTCACATCACCTCTTTACCACATCACTTCAAACCCAACCCATATTTCACGTTTTTTTGTAAAAAGTCAAAAAGTATACTAATCTAGCACTTCCCAAACAACCCCTTAATATAATGATAATATAAAGAATAATATTCTTGGGTTTATGCTTAGAAGGGGTAGATCAGAGCTAAGGTTAAGTGAGACGTCACACAAGTCGCGTATAGGTTAGAAGACCATAGTTGTAGTGATTGCGTATAGCTCTGTTCCCTTATAAACCGTTGACAGACGTGCTTAGCCATAACCTTGTATCAAACACCCCTTAGTTGGTATCAGAGCCAAGTTCATTATTATTTATATTACTGTTATATTCATTTTAAATTATGCATATATGGTCACAATACAACTATTATGTCATCCATCGAACCTTCAGATATAACAACAGCAACCAATACAGTTGCTTCTACATCAGAAGCAGCAGAACTTGAAGCATACCAGGATGTGAAGGAAGCCCTAGATAAATGGTCTATCCCTAATGTTAAACCAGATACAATTTATAAAATTGGAACTTTTGATTTCTCCAGTAAAAAGATAATAAAAACATTTGAACATGCAGCACCATTACAGAATAATGATGGAATAATTAAATTACTTCATGTCCAGGATCTAGCACATTTTTTTCAGAAAATATAAATATATCCATATAGGCTTAGTTCAGATAGCCTTTAAACCATTGACCTTATTAGGCCAAAATACCAGTATTTAGTGTACCCTACATGATGGTAGGTGTCTTGATTGGAAAGCCTCTCTAATGGGAACCATCGAAACCAGTTTATCACATGTACCAGTATATTTTAATATTTATCCAAATTTGAGTATAGTACTTATGGATCCAACCTTATCAAAGCTTTAGAACTGAGAGTTCTAACATGTGGATATCAATATTTACCAAGAACACCCCCTTTAACAGCAATTTTTAGGATTCATTTAAAAGTTTTAACAACATTGAATCCCAAGCAAAGTGAATTAGGACACACTGTCCTAATTGACACTAATCTTTTCGACAGTCAGGTAGGTGTCCCAAGAATGATCCCTTGGCAAAACATTGCCTTTCTAGAAACATGGCATTTTCGCCGACCATTAACCAAAAGTATGTCGAGTACTAGTTTCAGAACTGCTCCTTCTTATAGAGTAGATCTACCACAATCATCTCAACAATCCACTTCAGAACCTATTAAATCAATATTACAAGGTATGCCTTCTAGACCACCTAGTAGGCCACCTAGTGATCCACCTACAGACACTGTGATTCAAGGAATTCATTTATCAGAAAACCAAATACCTCATGGAGTGTATGAAAATAGAAGGTCGTACAGCCCAACAGCTAGTGATATGAATTTTGAAGTTTGAATGGATTTTTCCCCATGTAGTGAAATTCGGAAAAAATTAAACCAGGATTTTATGCAACCTAAATATCAGGAATTTAGAACATGGTATTTTAACTACCATACCCCACAACAACTCGACACACTTAAACAACAGTATTATTTTCATTTACAGAAACATCAAACACTTAGGTCTTTTCTAGAATGGCATTTTGGATTTGCTACTATTATGAATTTACTTCCAAAACCCCAACTTAATGTTTTAGATCATCTCCAAAAGACGTGGTTAACAACTGATGGTCAAAGTATTAAATCCATACATCCGCCTCCTCAATCATTAGCATTAGCACCAAGTGTAGAATCTTGCTCCAGTAACCCTTTAGTCATTACAGCTTTGTAAAACCATCTGATATCTCTTCTGAAAAATGAGAACTTGCACAAATCAAAGATCTCATCCCGATAATTAAACAAATCTCCATTTTCAAACTATAGGAAAATAATTAACCAGAATTAAAGAATCTATAGAAGAACTCGTACAAAACCAGAAAGTTAAATCTACATCAGATCCTTCTATTCAACCAGTAAATGTTAAACCACCCTTAGAGGTAACAAATTTTAAACTTAGATCCACTAAACTGGATAATGAATTCATGATGCCCTTATTTAGAAAATGAAAAACATTAACATAGGACAATCCAGTTCCCAAATAAATATGCTTTCTGCTCAGCAGCAACCAGAAAACCTTAATGATGAGGAAGATGATCTTTCCACATCACGAATCTTAGAAATTCAAAATAATTTTCAAGATATTCAGTCTGTTAATAAAACCTATTTTCCCCAACAGACCTCCAGAAATGGCTTTAACAGGACCTAGTAGATATTATTATTCCAGACCTACTCCTCAGATATTTTATATGAAGAAGATTTTCTCCATACACAAAAATCTTTCCATGGTAAAACCATTTATGAATGGAATATAGATGGAAAATCATAATATCAAATTTTTTAAACTGTACACCAAATGTTAATACATAGTACTATATGCAAACAAATGACAATACTGATCATCAAATTGTCCGTTTTATTGCTAATGGATTCACCGGCATTCTTAGAGGCTGGTGGGATAATGTTCTCACTTCTACCCAACAGAATGAAATACTTAATTCTTTTAAGATTGAAACCGATCCCATCACTGGCACAATTCGGCAACATGAACATGTTATATATACTCTTATCCAAACCATCTTACATCACTTTGTAGGACCTGATGTAGTCAACAGCGACCATAGCAGAGATCTTTTACGGAACCTTAGATGTCCATCTTTAACCCATTTTCATTGGTATAAAGATATTTTTCTACTCAAGGTTATGCAACGTGTTGACACTAACAGTGAACATTGGAAGGCTAAATTTATTGATGGTCTTCCTAACCTTTTCGCTGAAAAAATTCGTAAAAAGCTTCAAGATCGCCATAATGGTATGAAAATTCCTTATGACCAGTATACTTATGGCCAACTGGTTGGCATCATTGTAGAAAAAGGTCTTTCGCTATGTAAGACCTTAAACTCCAATACCTTATGAAAAAAAAGAATTTAACTGGGCGCAAAGAGCTTGAAGAATTTTGTGATCAATTTGCGTTTGACACCAAAATCCAATACCCATCCAAATCCAAGAAACAAAGGCATGGTAAATCATCATACAAAAAAATATTCCCGCAAATCTTATTCCACACCATTTAACCCAACCAAACCATCTTATCCGAAGAAACTGAAAAATGTACAAAAGGAAAACAGAAATCTTCATCTTATTAGAAGAAAGATAAATCTACAGTTAAGTGCTATAAATGTGGCACAACAAGACATTATGCTAATCGCTGTAGAACAAAACTCAAACAAAAACTTAATGAGATGTCTCTTGATGAGCATCTTCAACAACAAATTTTAGGTACATTATCAGCTGAAGATACAGAAACTAGTTCTGAGGATGGACTCGCTGAATTATATTCAACCTCTGCATCTGAATCTGATTCAAATTCTCTAGACGTTTGTGCTTGAAAAACCAGTAGTTTGAATCCCATAACAGAATCCAATTATTAGAAAGCTATAGTTGAAATGAATGGCCTTGATATTAAAGGACCCAGTATCAATGTTTTAACAGATGACCAAAAATCTATGCTAGAATTAGCATACCAAATAAAAGATCTGGAAATGAAACTCAAATTTTTGGAATTATGTTATCAAAATCAGAAAATTGTAGATGTTCTTCTTGTAGAACACTACAGCATGAAAGAAGTTCTGAGTCGAATACAATCTTCACCTTTACTCAAAAAACCAGTGACGATCTAAGATCTTAAGATGGAAATTAATGTTCTCAAAACAAAAGTGAAACATCTCCAAAATGCTAACCAAACAATTTTTATAGACATTAAAAATATAAAACAACAGTTAAAGCAAAAAGATAAAAATATTATTGACAATCCAGAAAATTCAGACGCAAAAGAAAAAGCTGATAATCAGTAGTTGGTGTTAATAAATCAAGTTCCTTTTCAGAAATAGTATGTTAGAATTACTTTTATTATTAAACCAAATTTTATTATCAGAGATGTAGTAGCTCTTGTTGATAGTGGAGCTGATATGAACTGTATACAGGAAGGCCTAGTACCTACCCAGTATTTCTGGAAAACCACCCAGTCTCTTACCAGTGCTAGTGGTAATTCTATGAAAATTAAGTATAAATTACCAGAAGTTTTGATTTGCAATCAAGGTATTTGCCTCCCAACCTCTTTTGTTTTAATCAGAAATATGTCCCAGACCATTATCCTTGTGACTCCCTTCCTGTGTCTTTTGATGCCTATTATCGAAATAGATTCCATAGGCATTCACACAGCTATCAGTAATCAACCAATTATTTTTGAATTTATAACAGAACCATATACTAAAGAGTTAGATCAAATCAAAGATCTCGTTAATTTCAAAGAAAAGCAGATAAATTTTTTTACAAACAGAAGTCAATTTTCTTACAATTGAATAGCAATTACAATAGCCATCGCTACAAAATAAAATTAAAATAATCGAGAAAGAATTCCAAACATAAATTTGTAGTGATATTCCCAATGCTTTCTGGGAACGAAAGAAACACATAGTTTCTCTTCCTTACGAACCAGATTTTGATGAAAGATATGTTTCAACCAGAGCTCGATCTAGCCAAATGAAAAAAGAATATTTAGATTCATGTAAAACAGAAATTACTACTCTTCTCCAGAAAAAGTTAATCCGACCAAGTCACCCACCTTGGAGTTATACAGCATTTTATGTTAACAAAAACGCAGAAATAGAAAGAGGTGTGCCCAGATTGGTAATTAATTATAAACCTCTTAATGATGCCTTGAAATGGATTAGGTATCCAATTCCGAATAAAAAAGATCTCCTAGATCGCTTACAGGATGCTGTGATATTCTTTAAATTTGATTTAAAACTAGGATATTGGCAGGTACAAATAGCTGAACAGGATCGTTATAAAACTACTTTTACAGTACCCTTTGGGCATTATAAGTGGAATGTTATGCCATTTGGCTTAGAAAATACTCCATCAGAATTTCAGCATATCATGAATGATATGTTCACTCCATATACAACATTTGCTATTTGTTATATTGATGATGTCCTTATTTTTTCATCATCCATTGATCAACATATTAAGCATCATATATTTAAGCATGTTATTATCAAAAATGGATTAGTCATATCTGCACCAAAAATGAAACTTTTCCAAACAACAGTAAGATTTTTGGGCCATAATATTTATAATGGCACAATTATTCCTATTAACAAAAGTATTGAGTTTGCATCTAAATTTCCAGATGAAATTAAGGATAAGACTCAATTGCAAAGGTTTCTTAGTAGTTCAATTATATTAGAGATTATTATCATCAGTTATCCCACGATGCTTCTATCCTTTATACCAGATTACAAAAAAAACCTTCACCATGGACACCAACACATACAGCAGTAGTACAAAAAATTAAATTAAAGGTAAAACAACTTCCATGTCTTGCTTTACCACATCCCGAATGGAAAAAGATAGTTGAAACTGATGTTTCTAATCAGGGATATGGAGGTATTCTTAAAAAATTGAATCCTCACAAACAACAAGAGGAATTGTTACGTTTTACATCAGGAATGTGGAAAGGCACATCCCTAAATTACCCTACTATTAAACCGAAATGTTTAGCTATTGTTAAATGTATTTTAAAATTCCAGGATGATCTCTTGAATCAGCAATTTTTACTCCGAGTTGATTGCTCAGCAGCTAAACAAATATTTAAAAAAAGATGTTCAAAATTTTGCCCATAAATCGATATTTGCTACTTGGCAAAGTTGGTTATCCGCATTTGACTTTGATATTGAATATATCAAAGGTGAATAGAATTCTCTACCAGATTTTTGAACTCGTGAATATTTGCAGGGTTCATGACCAGCAGAGGTCGAGGCCGCCGAGGCCGAGGTAGAGGATCTAATCCTTATGCCTATCAGGATCTAACAGAATTTTCGAGGCTCCAGACCACTCCAAACAATACCAAAGGAGAATCTAGCCAAATGACTAAGGATGTTCTTTTTACTCCTGAACAATATACATCCAATAGTATTACTGAGGAAACAATCCTCTACATTGAACCAGCAGATGAAAATGGATGTCTGATCCATGGGAAATCAAGAGACGTTATTTAACGACTCAACAATTTCCCCTACATTTTGACCAGTACCGATATATTTATGAACAAATCTTAACAGAAATTACAACCATTGAATTTCATCATACTAGCCCTATCCAGTACAACAAGGCTATTATCATAAATATTATGGCCATTGCTACTGGGGCATTCATCTGCATACTACCAGAACTTTGGATATTCGCAATCGCGAATCTAAATACAGTTATTGGGATTACATTGATGCCTTCACTTATGTTTTTTTATTACCAGAATCCCATCAATAATCATTCTTGGTTTATCCATATTGTACCCGATGTTCTCAAAAATGATTTACCCAATTGGTTTCTCATTTGGTGGGATAAATTCGAGTTCCAGTTAGATGCTTTACCAAAACCAATCCGAGAGGCATTTAATGAGTGGCAAATAGCTTACTCCCATTTACCAGTAAACAAGGACATTTCCATGGCCAAATACTCGGTTCATTTTATTATCCACTTTGGTATCCCATGGATTTGAAAATGGGATTTTGCCTATGATTACCAGAACAAGATTTCACGTCTCAAAAGAGTTTTCTTTGTGAGATGGTGGCATAAAGGCATGGATGCCACCCAAATAGAATTAATTAAAAGTGTCCAAGATCATAGTAAAGCCTTCTAGGAAGCTATTCCCAAAGCTATCCCAGCCTCACCAGAATCTAAGAATCCATTTTTACAAATTCAAACAGAACTCCGTCAAAAATATCCAAATTTATCTAAAGCAGAATTACTTGTCAAAAGCATGGATTTCATGAAGGAACAATTCCTTCAATCTTTTACTAGAGATGATATTCCATGATCCAGACCTAGAGGATCCAGACCAGGATAAAAATGAATTCGCTGTATTAGTAGGAGAAGCCCAACCAAAAGAAGACGAACCCAATCTTGGAGATTTTTGGGATTCGTTAACAACTCTCATTGTCGACGAATTAGACAAAGACAAAAAAGGAAAAGGCAAAGCATGATTGCCCCCACCAGCAAGACTTTCCAATAGCATCGGCACAAAACAACAACCAACAGTGAATCCACTTTCTGCAAAGCAGATTCCTTGTCTGCTATCCAGCATATAGACTGAGAGTTGTCTCATTCCAGTCCAAAGAAGATAAGAATGCTGAGTCAAAAACATATTTCCACTCAAACAAAGAGGATAAGGATGCTCGACTCCACTCCATCTAGGACACACCACCTGTCCTCTCCTTATCTTATCTTTTATCTTTTTATGTTCTATATAAGGGATAGCTTCACCCTTGTTGAGGCAAAGTGATATTAGAAGTGGTAATAATATATCAGTATTGTGCTCTCTCTCTCTCTCCCTCTTTTGTGTATGATTAAAGTTTGAAGAAATAAAATAAGCAAGTTTATTGTAAGTATTTCTCACTCCTTTCATATATATGTATGTCTGTAAATTTACTTGTTGAATTGCATGAAGTATTAGAATTTTATATTCAACGTCGTAATTCATACTCCAATCAACTTCACGATCTGTATTTACAATTGTATATCAACCAACAGTTAGAATTCATTAATCAACAGATAAGCCGTACAGAACAGTGGATCCAAGAAGAGATCTGCCGCTTGGCGGCCGCTAACCGACCTCCAACTTACCAGCAAATAATGAGATCGTATATGTAGAAATTTAAATCTAATCTAATGATAATATAAAGAATAATATTCCTGGGTTTGTGCTTAGAAGGGGCAGATCAGAGCTAAGGTTAAGTGGAACATCACCCAAGTCGCATATAGGTTAGAAGACCATAGTTGCAGTGATTGCGTATATGTTTGTTCCCTTGTAAAACGTTGACAGAAGTGCTTAGGCATAACCCTGTATTAAGCACCCCTTAGTTGGTATCAAAGCCAAGTTCATTATTATTTATATTATTGTTATATTCGTTTTAAATTATGCTTATATGGTCACAATACAACTATTATGTCATCCACCGAACCTTCAGATATAACAACAGTAGCCAATACAGTTGCTTCTACATCAGAAATAGCAGAACTTGTAGCATACCATGATGTGAAGGAAGCCCTAGATAAATGGACTATCCCTAATGTTAAACCAGATACAATTTATAAAATTGGAACTTTTGATTTCTCCAGGAAAAAAATAATAAAAACATTTGAACATGCAATACCATTACAGAATAATGATGAAATAATTAAATTACTTCATGTCCAGGATCTAGCACATTTTTTTCAGAAAATATAAATATATCCATACAGGCTTAGTTCAGATAGCCTTTAAACCATTGACCTTGTTAGGCCAAAATACCAGTATGCAGTGTACCTTACGTAATGGTAGGTGTCTTAATTGGAAAGCCTCTCTAATGAGAGCCATCCAAACCAGTTTATCACATGGACCAGTACATTTTAATATTTATCCAAATTTGAGTATAGTACTCATAGATCCAAACCTATCAGAAGCTTTAGAACTGAGAGTTCTTACACAAGGATATCACTATTTACTAGGAACACCCCCTTTAGTAGAAATTTTTAGGATTCATTTAAAAGTTTTAACAACATTGAATCCCTATATCAGAAAGCAAAGTGAATTAGGACACACTGTCCTATTGACACTAATCTTTTCAGCAGTCAGGTAGTTGTCCTAAGAATGATCCCTTGGCAAAACATTACCTTTCTAGAAACATGGCATATCCCAAATGTTGTACTAACAAGACTGATTATACGACAGACTATTGACCAAGTAGTCCAGACCCAAGGAGGAAATGTCTATCTTAATTTCTGCCGACCATTAACCAGAAGTATGTTTAGTACCAGTTTTAGACTACTCCTTCTTATAGAGTAGATCAACTAGAATCATCTCAACAATCCACTTCCGAACCTATTGAATCAGTATTACAAGGTATGCCTTCTAGAACCTTGTAGGCCACCTAGTGATCCACCTACAAACACTTTAATTCAAGGAATTCATTCATCAGAAAACCACTGTCCTAATTGACACTAATCTTTTCAGCAGTCAGGTAGCTGTCCCAAGAATGATCCCTTGGCAAAACATTACCTTTCCAAAAACATGGCCTATTCCAAATGTTGTACCAGCAAGATTATACGACAAACTATTGACTAGGTAGTCCAGACCCAAAGAGGAAATGTCTATCTTAATTTCCACCGACCATTAACCAGAAGTATGTCTAGCACCAGTTTTAGAACTGCTCCTTATTCAGAAAATGAAAAACTTTAACATAGGACAATCCTATTCCCAAATAAATATGGTTTTTGCTTAGCAGCAACCAGAAAACCTTAATGATGAGGAAGATGATCTTTCCTCATCACGAATCTTAGAATTTCAAATAATTTTCAGGATATTCAGTCTGTTAATAAAACCTATTTTCCCCAATAGACCTCTAGAATGGCTTTAACAGGACCTAGTAGGTATTATTAATCCAGACCTACCCCTCAGGATATTTTATATGAAGAAGATTTTCTCCATACACAAAAATCTTTCCATGGTAAAACCATTTATGAATGGAATATAGATGGAAAATTAGAATATTAAATTTTTGAAACTGTACACCAAAGTTAATGTATAGTACTATATGCAAACAAAATGACAATACTAATCATCAAACACCCCCTAGTTGAGGTGCATTGCAATGAGTTAGTGTTGCTGATGATGGCAATTGTGCCATTGTTGATTCGATACCAATGTGTGCATGCTCCTTTGCTTGATATGTTCCACTTGTTGAGCCAATAATTATATGGTTATTTTCTTGTGATGTTGGTGGACCTTCTTGCATTTCTTGTGGTGCCGGCAACATTGCTTGACCACCCTCTTTCCTGGTTTGATTATTCTTGATATTTTTGGTGACGCGATAAATAACATAATCTGTGCCCTGCACTGAATAAATGGACATGATTTAAATCGATATTCAATTTACATAATTTAAAAAAAAATTAATAAGAAACAAAATTTGATTGAACTAATCTAACCAAATTCTTATTTGCATTTTCACATAAATTAGAAAGTCCAAATCTTGTTTAACATGAATTTTTATTTATTTTTCATACAGCATCATAGAAAGTAGAACGTGTGGGTCTCCAACAGAGTGCTTAAATTAAATTAAATTAAATTTATAGGTCATGTAGTTGTTTATACCATGCATGATACCATAACATTAATGACATATCGCATAAAGATGACAATTCAAACATATGATTGACACTGTCATTTAATCAAAACATTTGGAGAATTTACAAAATAATAATAATAATAATAATCAACCGATCAGAAGATGACCAAAAGTTAGATTATAAAAAATAAAAATGAAAAAAAAGGAAGGTGAGATTAAACTTTCGAGATATACAAAACCTAAATGGTCATATATACAAATCATTTTTTTTAATTATCTACATAGATGTAACACATAGATGTAAACCCTACAAAGATCTAGTAATGTACGGCAAAGATGTAAGTAATAGATATAAACCCTACAGAGATCTAATAATTGCTTAATTTTTACATCAGTCAATCGGATAATCCGTAACAAAATTAAGTCAACCGTTCATGTCATGACCCGAACCCGCCCCCATAGGTTAAGGACATAACCGGCCAGTAATCAAGGGATTACCTACGGCCTCAAACCAAACCAAATATATTCTAACAGAGTTAAGGGGGCCAAACAGAAGCAATTTCAATCTTTTGTCCATAGAGCTGTGCTTACATGGCATGTCATATCATTTCACAAAAATATTCGTTAATAACTCACATCAAAAAGGAAGTCAATATATACATATACTTTACATAACAGGATCATACAAGTCTTAGTCAGCCTAACCAAAACTTATTTACAACTGTAATCCAAAGTTCTCGCCAACATGACAACATGTAACAACTAGCAAAAGGGCGAAAACAAGTCTCGTGCGTGAGACGTGTGGGCTGACTCTTCAAAACCTTGACTGCTTCTCACAAACTTCACTAAGGCTGGGTTTGAACCTCCCTTAACTCACCTACAGGCACATGAATGAGTGTGAGCGAAAGCCTAGTGAATAATATCAAATAAGGAAGATACACGAATAGTATTTAAAACGACATGCACCAAACGGCCTTGGGCCCAATTCACTTTTCTATCTAGTATATATATATATATCAAGTAACCGCGGTTCCAAACACATCAGACGGCCTCGGGCCCAATCCATTCATGTCAAACGGCCTTTGGCCCATTTATTCTTTCATTCATGTCGGGTTGGCCTTTGGCCCATTCATTCTATCATTCACGTCAAACTGGCCTTTGGCCCATTCATTCTTTCATTCATGTCAGACTGGCCTTTGGCCCATTCATTCTATCATTCACGTCAAACTGGCCTTTGGCCCATTCATTCTTTCATTCATGTCAGACTGGCCTCTGGCCCATTCATTCTATCATTCATGTCAGACTGGCCTCTGGCCCATTCATTCTTTCATTCATGTCAGGCTGGCCTTTGGCCCATTCATTCTATCATTCATGTCAGACTGGCCTCTGGCCCATTCATTCTTTCATTCATGTCAGGCTGGCCTTTGGCCCAGCCCTTCTTTCATTCATGTCAGACTAGCTTTTGGCCCAACCATTTTGCATAGCAAACATTTGTCCACCATTCGAATTAACGAACTTATAAGACTTACATAGAAGTAAGCAATTGGACAAACAACATACTTCAAATATCTTTATTAAGATATTACTCACAGTGATCGGCTCTATGATTTGCCCTGGAGCTCGACCCTACACATTCCATGAACACAATGGGTCACAAACAATTCAATCCGTTCTTAATTCACATATTCCTCTTTAGGCTTCATTCTTATCCTTTTAACTCATTTACAATGCTTAATGCATGCCTAAGAGTACTTAGAAGTGAAAGAGAACGGAAAATGGAACACAGAACACATTTACAAAATTTCAGAAACAGGGGTCCCCGCTCGAGCGTGGACTTGCCCGCTCGAGCGAACCCATTAAGTCTGCAAAAGTGCTGGTTGCCTCGTTTCTACGCTCGACCGTGAACTCGGATGCTCGAGCTGAAGGTCATTCTACATAGCTCCCCGCTCGAGCGTGAACTTCCTTGCTCGAGCGGACATCCATGTCTGCAAAAAGTTCTGGGAGCTCGTATTTCCCGCTCGAGCGGCGCCTCCCCTGCTCAAGCGGACATCCCAAATTTTGGAAAATCCAGAATTGTTCTTGAGCTCAAATTCAACATTCAAAGGCTTTAAAGCTCAAATTAAGGCACCAAAAACATGCAAATACATCATATAGCATATGGATGTAAACAACACGAGGCCAATTATTCAAAATCATGGTCCAATCTTCAAAATTAATCAACATTTCCTTGTATAATCAAGGCTCATGCATTCAAACTTCATATAATCTCCATATCTTCAATATTCAAACATGCATGCCAATTTTTTACTTCAATTCCATTTCAAATGATGCAAATGGTGTCTATTCTCATGAAACTCAATAAAACCAGGCTTGCATGTATGATCAAACTCCCAATCTTGCATAATTGGCATGCTACATGTTAGATTATGTAAATTCATGGCAATTCATAGTAATTCTATGCATGCATGAACATATCAACTTCAATTTCAACTTAATCAACTCAACTCATGATCTAACTCACCATTTAATCTTCAATTCACAAAATCACAACTCAAACTCATGAGTTAAGGGTTGATTACTCACCTAGGAGCTTAAATATCCAAACTTATGCTTAATTCTTGAATTGGTCTTCAAATTACTCAAACTTTAAGATCAAAACTTCAATTTCCTTCACCCTCTCTCTCTCTCTTTAGCCGACCCTCTCTCACTCTAAGGTGCAAAATCTGTTTTTTTTTTTTTTTTTTTGAACTCAAACCCATGAATGTGAATGTATAATGCCCCTATTAAAAAGCTCCCTTAGTTACATTATCAATATTAAATAATTGAGCACTATAGCACTAATTTAATCTAATTAATCTGATCCGAATCAATTTTCAATTAAATTTCACCGTAGGTTCTAAAAATTACGCCAATCACAATGGCGCAGTCAATTTCAGTTTCTATGGCCAATAAGGCCTTTAATTTAAATTCCAAAGAAGATAATTAAACAGATATTCCTACGGTGAATAGATAGAAATTCAAAACCACATATTTTTCACATAAATGGCACACAAAATCATATCAAACACATAGTCACATTCATAATAAGGACCAATTAGCATAATACGAAACACGGTTATCACAGTTCATTTCTTCAATCCATTTTTTTTAAATAAATGGGACAAGATTATTTATCCAAATTTTTTATCTCATTGTCACAAAAAATTTAGATTATATCTCAAAATTTTTGTGTCTATTCGATAGTTGTTAATGTTTTTTTATACAAATTTTTTTTACGTCCCATTGTTAATTCATTATTAGGTTACAAACTTGAGAGACAATTATTGTTTCTTCATGATTAACAAAAAAAGGAATGCCTCGTCCGAGACCCACCGATACTACTACAAGAGATCAAAACATAAACCAAAAATAAAAGACAACCAAATAAGAAAAATAGTTGAAACCGATAAATTTATATAAACATTTCCAATAAATATTAC
The DNA here is from genome assembly GCA_030407325.1 of Camellia japonica. Classification (NCBI taxonomy): domain Eukaryota; kingdom Viridiplantae; phylum Streptophyta; class Magnoliopsida; order Ericales; family Theaceae; genus Camellia; species Camellia japonica. The sequence goes on from JAPPVO010000002.1 coordinate 140,387,859, forward strand.
GTACATGCATGCATGCATATTAGGGTTAGAGGAAAAAGAATAATTACCATTCCAAGTTTCATTGCATGTATGAGTGATATGCCGTCAATATTGTATTCTACCATATTCCATCCTCCTTTGGTCTTAGACTTTGTCACGTATACAGAGTTTTTCATAAACCCTGTCAGTCTCTGATCGCCATCGTATATAGGCTTGCTCGCATCGACACCTTTTCATTGTCCTACCCACAGCCGTTCGATCAAACTGGGCACGTTTTTTAGTCTTCTTCTTCTTCAATATAGTAAAAGAATAATGGATACTCGCTTCCATTTCATGGTATATATTTGAAAGCTCTCCATCAAATATCTTCGAAGGCTCTTTTTCCCCGTAAAGGTCGTAGTCCTTAATCACATCATCGCAAGGCAATGGTCTTCTAGTCGATTTTTGGAGAAGATACTGAATTAAATCTTGATTGGATGGAAAAAACTTAAAGCCAAGTGGGACTGCCATGATGAGTTCTATCACCTGTTCTTTATCTTCTGGGACAATGAACTGGTGAGCGAAATAGAATGGCTACGTATGAGCAGAGTAGTGAGAAGAAATGGTGATTTAGTTGTCTATATATAGATAATGTGTACTTCCTAAACAACCATTTTGACTTCATGTAGAAGTAGAATTCACATGCTTAAATTAAATTAAATTAATAGGTCATGTAGTTCTTTATACTGTGCACAATACCATAACATTAATGATACATCGCATAAAGATGACAATTCAAACATATGATTGACACTATCATCTAATCAAAACATTTGGGGAATTTACAAAATAATAATAATATAATAATAATAATAATAATAATAATAATAATAATAATAATAATAATAATAATAATAATAAACCAATCAGAAAATGACCAAAAGTTAGATCATAAAAAATAAATAATAAAAAAAAGGAAGGAGAGATTAAACTTTCGAGATATAAAAAACCTAAATGGTCATATGTACAAATCATATTTTTTTTAATTATCTACATAGATGTGACACATAGATGTAAACACTACAAAGATCTAGTAATATACGGATGATATTACAAAGATGCAACACATAGATGTAAACCCATCAAAAATATAATAATTACTTAATTTTCACAAAAGTCAATTGGATAATCTGTAACAAAATTAACTCAATCATTCATTTATTTAATCCAATTTTATTTTTATTTTTTTAATAAATGGCACAAGATTATTTATCCAAATTTTTTATCTCATTGTCACGAAAAATTTAGAATATATCTCAAAATTTTTGTGTCTATCCGATAGTTGTTAATGTCTTTTGATACAAAAAATCTTTACATCCCATTGTTAATTCATTATTAGGTTACAAACTTGAGAGACAATTATTGTTTCTTCATGATTAACAAAAAAAGGAATGACTCGTCCGTGATCCACAAATACTACTACAACAGATCAAAACATAAACAAAAAAATAAATGACCACCGACTAAGAAAAATAGTTGAAACCGATAAAGTTATATAAACAATTACAATAAATATTACGTACATGCATGCACGCATATTAGGGTTAGAAGAAAATGAATAATTACCATTCCAAGTTTCAATGCATGTTTGAGTGCTATGCCTTCAAGATTGTATTCTAAGATATTCCATCCTCCTTTGGTCTTAGACTTTGTCAAGTATACGTAGTTTTTCTTAAACCCTATCAGCCTCTGATTGCCGTCATATATAGGCTTGCTCGCATCGACGCCTTTCCATGTTGATGTCCCAGTTGTTCGATCAAACCGGGCACCCTTTTTGGTCTTCTTCTTCAATATAGTAAAAGTATAATGGATACTTGCTTCCGCTCCATGGTATATCTCTGAAAGCTCTCCATCAAATTTCTTGGATGGCTCTTTTTCGCCGTAAAGGTCGTAGTCCTTAATCACATCGTCGCAAGGCAATGGTCTTTCAGTCGATTTTTGAAGAAGATAATGAATTAAATCTCGATCGGATGGGAAAAAAACATAAAGCCGAGTGGGATTGTCATGACGAGTTCTATCGCCTGTACTTTCTCTGCTTAGACAACGAACAGGTGAGCGAAATAGAATGGCTATGTATGAGTAGAGTAGTGAGAAGGAATGGTGATATAGTTGTCTATATATAGATAATGTCTACTTCCTAAAGAACCTATTTGACTTCATGTATATATAGAATTCACATGCTTCAATTAAATTAAATTAAATTAATGGGTCATGTAGTTGTTTATATCGTGCACGATACCATAACGTCAATGATACATCGCGCAAAAATGACAATTCAAACATATGATTGGCATTGTCATTTAATCAAAACACTTGGAGAATTTACAAAATAATAATAATAATAATAATAAACCAATCAGAAGATGACCAAAAGTTGATTATAAAAAACAAATAATAAAAAAAAAGGAAGGAGGGATTAAACTTTTGAGATATACAAAACCTAAATGGTCATATGTACAAATCTTTTCTTTTTTAATTATCTCCATATATGTAACACAGAGATGTAAACCCTACAAAGATCTAATAGTATACGGATTATACTACAAAGATGTAATACATAGATGTAAACCCCACAAAATATAATAATTACTTAATTTGTAAATAAGTCAATCGGATAATACGTAACAAATTAACTCAACCGTTCATTTATTCAATCCAATTTTTTTTTTTTTTAATAAATGGCACAAGATTATTTATCCAAATTTTTTATCTCATTGTCACGAAAAATTTAGATCATATCTCAAAATTTTTGTGTCTATTCGATAGTTGTTAATGTTTTTTGATACAAAAAAATCCTTACGTCCCATTGTCAATTCATTATTAGGTTTCAAACTTGAGAGACAATTATTGTTTTTTCATGATTAACAAAACAACGAATGACTCGTCCGAGACCCACCGATAGTACTACAAGAGATCAAAACATAAGCAAAAAATAAAAGACAACCAAATAAGAAAAATAGTTGAAATCGATAAAGTTATATAAACATTTACAATAAATATTACGTACATGCATGCATACAAATTAGGGTTGGAGGAAAAACCATAATTACCATTCCAAGTTTCATGGCATGTTTGAGTGCTATGCCGTCAAGATTGTATTCTAAGATATTTCATCCTCCTTTGGTCTTAGACTTTATCAAGTATACGTAGTTTTTCTTAAACCTTATCAGTCTTTGATCGCCATCGTATATAGGCTTGCTCGCATCGACGCCTTTCCATGTTGTTATCCCAGTCGTTCGATCAAACCGGGCACCCTTTTTGGTCTTCTTCTTCAATATAGTAAAAGTATAATGGATACTCGCTTCCGCTCCACGGTATATCTCTGAAAGCTCTCCTTCAAATATCTTCGAAGGCTCTTTTTTGCTGTAAAGGTCGTAGTTCTTTATCACATCGTCGCAAGGCAATGGTCTTGCAGTCGATTTTTGGAGAAGATAATGAATTAAATCTCTATCGGATGGAGAAAAAAAAAACATAAAGCTGAATGGGATTGTCATGATGAGTTCTATCGCCTGTTCTTTCTTGGCTTGGATGATGAACTGGTGAGCGAAATTGAATGGCTACGAATGAGTAGAGTAGTGAGAAGGAATGGTGATATAGTTGTCTATATATAGATAATGTGTAATTCCTAAACAACCTATTTGACTTCATGTAGAAATAGAATTCACATGCTTAAATTTAATTTAATTAAATTAATAGGTCATGTAGTTCTTTATACCGTGCACGATACCATAATGTCAATGATACATCGCTAAAGATGACAATTCAAACATATGATTGACACTGTCACTTGATCAACACATTTGAAGAATTTACAAAATAATAATAACAACAATAAACCAATCAAAAGATGACCAAAAGTTAGATTATAAAAAACAAATAATAAAAAAAAGAAAGGAGGGATTACACTTTTGAGATATACAAAACCTAAATGGTCATATATACAAATCTTTTATTTTTTAATTATCTACATAGACGTAACACAAAGATGTAAACCCTACAAAGATCTAGTAATATATGGATTATACTACAAACATGTAATACATAGATGTAAACCCCACAAAGATCTAATAATTATTTAATTTTTAAATAAGTCAATCGGATAATATGTAACAAAATTAACTCAACCATTCATTTATTCAATCCAATTATTTTTTTTTAATAAATGGCACACGATTATTTATCCAAAGTTTTTATCTCATTGTCACAAAAAATTTAGATCATATCTCAAAATTTTTGTGTCTATTCGATAGTTGTTAATGTTTTTTGATACAAAAAATCCTTACGTTCCATTGTTAATTCATTATTAGGTTTCAAACTTGAGAGACAATTATTGTTTCTTCATGATTAACAAAAAAATGAATGACTCGTCCGAGACCCACTGATACTACTACAAGAGATCAAAACATAAACAAAAAATAAAAGACAACCAAATAAGAAAAATAGTTGAAACCGATAAAGTTATATAAACATTTACAATAAATATTACGTACATGCATACATAGAAATTAGGGTTAGAGGAAAAACAATAATTACCATTCCAAGTTTCATTGCATGTTTGGCTGCTATGCTGTCAAGATTGTATTCTAAGATATTCCATCCTCCTTTGGTCTTAGACTTTATCAAGTATACGTAGTTTTTCTTAAACCCTATCTGTCTCCGATCGCCATCGTATATAGGCCTGCTGGGATCGACGCCTTTCCATGTTGCTGTCCCAGTCGTTCGATCAAACCGGGCACCCTTTTTGGTCTTCTTCTTCAATATAGTAAAAGTATATTGGATACTCGCTTCCGCTCCATGGTAATCTCTGAAAGCTCTCCTTCGAATATCTTCAAAGGCCCTTTCTCACTATAAAGGTCGTAGTCCTTAATCACAATGTCACATGCCAATGGTCTTGCAATCGATTTTTGGAGAAGATAATGAATTAAATCTCGATCGGATGGAACAAACTTAAAGCCGAGTGAGATTGCCTTGGTGAGTTCTATCGCCTGTTCTTTCTCTTCTTGGACAATGAACTAGTGAGCGAAATAGAATGGCTACGTATGAGTAGAGTAGTGAGAAGGAATGGTGATATGGTTGTTTATATATAGATAATGTATACTTCCTAAACAACCTATTTGGCTTCATGTAGAAGTAGAATTCACATGCTTAAATTAAATTAAATTAAATTAGTAGGTCATGTAGTTGTTTATATCGTGCATGATACCATAACATTAAAGGTGGTTTGATAGTAACTGGAATCAAAGATTCAGATTTTGGCTAGATTGTATAACTATCTTTAATTTTCATAATAGTTTCTTCAATTCTGGTTAATTGTTTTCCTACTATTTGGCAATAAAGATTAGTATAATTATTCTGTTTTATCAAAGGTATGAGATCTTTAACAAGTATATTTTCCCTTTGATGTTATCTTTTTGGAGTTTCAACAAAAGCTGTAATTACTAGTGGTTTACTATAGGCTATAATACCACTAGGTTTTAATTCTAAGGATTGAGGGGGTGGATGAACAGATGTAATGCTTTGACCATCTATAGTAACTTATGTTTTCTGAATATTGTCAAGAACATTAAGTTGTGTTTCAGGAAAATTTTCCTTATACCATAAAGGAAAAGATTAAAGTACCTGTTGGTGCTCTTGGTGAGCATAATACTGTTGCTTAAGCTGTGCAAGCTGAGAAGGACTGTGGTTTGCAAAATACCATTTCCTAAAGTTCTGATATTTATCCTGTAAGAAATCTTGATTTAGGATTTTTCGATTTTCACTTCCTGGTGTAAAATCTATTAAACTTCAAAATTCATATCACTGGCTATAGGGCTATAAGGCCTTCTGGTTTTACACACACCATGTGGTATTTGATTTTCTGAAAATTGTGCTCCTTGTAAAACAGGATCTGTAGTATTATTAGGATTTGTATCCCTGGGTGATCTAGATGACATTCCCTATAATACAGATTCTATTGGTTCTGAAGTTGACTGTCTTGAAGATTCTGGTAGATATACTCTATAAAATGGAGTAGTTCTAAAACTAGTACTAGACATGCTTCTGGATAATGGTCTATTTGCCTATTGAATGTGAGGTATACATTACCTCCTTGTGTCTGTATGACATCATCAAGGGATTGTCTGACAATAGGTCGAACTGGGACTGCATTAGGTATATGCCATTTTTTTGGAAAGGTGATGTTTTGCCAAGGTATCATTTTTGGCACAGCAACCTGACTACTGAAGAGGTTAGTGTCAATTAAGACTGTGTGTCCTAATTCACTTTGCTTTTTTATGTAAGGATTTAAGGTAGTTAAAACCTTTAAATGGATTCTGGAAATTACTGTAAAAGGTGGTGATCCTGGAAGATATTTATATCCATGTGATAGAACTCTAAGCTCTAAGACTTTTGACAAATTAGGGTCAATAAGTGCTATGCTTAGGTTGGGATTTATGTTAAAATATATTTTTTTTTTGGGTGAATATGTTAAAATATATTGGGCCATGGGAGAGACTGGTTTCTATTGCTCCCATGAGAAATGCTCTCCAATCAAGACATCTACCATCTCGAAGAGTGCACTGGATACTAGTATTTTGCCCCAGAAGGATCAAAGGTTTAAAGGCTATCTGGACAAGTCCTATATAGACATACTTGTATTTTTGTAAGAATGGATATAAATCCTGTATGTGGAGGAGATATATAATCTTATCATCATTTTGTATAGGGGCAGCATGCTCAAATGTTTTGATTATCTTTCGAATGGTAAAGTCAAAGGTTCCTATCTTATAGATAGTGTCAGGTTTGACTTTTGGGATAGTCCATTTATCTAAGGCTTCCCTTACATCCTGGTAGGCAACTAATTCTTGTGCTTCTGATGTAGAAGCTACTGTATTGGCTACTGTAGTGATTGACTCCTCTGTAGGTGCAGTACTCATCTGATTGTATTGGGACCATATATGTATAATTTAAAAGAAATATAACATAATATGAACAACAATAAACATGGCTCTAATACCATTTGGTTAGAGAGTTAAGAAGTTCATGTACCTCTTATGTGTAATCTTATTAAACATTGATGTTTGTATTTATTTATTTGTAACTCCCTAACGGGAGCTTGGCATGTATTATTATTATTGTTGTATTCTTCATGAGAGAGAACATGTACTATTATGTTTCTTTTAATGGTAAAAAATGAGTGCAACACCAAATAGTCAACGCTTCGAATCACAATCTAGAATCTACTAATAAAATATAGATAAAATCTACAATCTAAATGTAATTAGCTATCATTCAATACAATCTAATAACTTGGATTAACAAAAGATAAATGGAACAAGAGATTAATGGATTAATGGTGTCTCACCTAATTCCATTTGAGAGTATACTTTTATTTCTCGTTATATATATACATAATTAGATGACCGAATGCACTCCAATTAATTCTAAAGTCTAAAGTTAACAATTGAACAAATCTCCTATGATCTTAAGATTTGAGATATTTAGCGTTTATAAAATTTACGATCTCTTAAGTTGTATTTGGTTCAAAAATTTAGGAGAGATTTTAAATCTCTCTCTAAATTCTTAAACCAAATACAATCTTAGATGATAAACCCTTTGAGAAGTGATTTGCAATTTTTGAATAAATTTATGAATCCACCCTTATCTACCTGAATAATATTGTATGGTTAAAATTTAATTTGTATAATGTGTGATACATGTATAAAAATCAAAATGAATCCTAACATAATAATTTTAGATAATTTTTAATAATTAAATATGACTTTTTAGTATTACTTGCAATTTTGACGTGATAATTGTAAAATCAAACACAATTCTATAACCACAAACAAGAAAAAGAGTAAAAAGTGAAACACATTTGCTATGAAAAAATTATATCCGATCTTGTAATTGATTTAATCGTGAATAAATTTTTCAGTATAGATACAACGTTGTATCATCATTTTATTCCCACGATGAAAATGACATGAAAAAACAATTTTGCTATATATATATATAAAAGAGAACAATTTATTATTATAAAAGTGAACGAAAGACATGAGTAAATAAACATATTATAAAACACATTTTAAACCAACCACAAACGATGACATGACACAAAGATGTAAAACTACAAAAGACTACACAGAGAGACAGAGACAGAAACAGAGAGAGAGAGAGAGAGAATAGAAACATGAGAACTTATGGGAAAAAAAAAAAACCTACACAAAACATAAATAAAGACATGAAATGAAAGTTCAATGAATTTGTTTATGCAGATATCTCAGGACTTGTTGCGCTCTTCTACTGATTTCTTCTTTGTTGTTCTTCTTCTTTCTAGTAAGGATGATGTGGAAGAGAAGTGTGTTGGCTCCAGCCCACATGGAGGAGTAGTTGGAGGTTGGCTCCAAGTCAAGAAGTAGGAGGGAAGAGGGAAGATGGAAGATGGCAGTTGGCAGGCCAATAACTTTTTTTGTATTCCCTCAATTGTGTATAAATTAAGGTGAGGAGGAGGGTCTGAGTACAAGGAAACATAGAGTGTATGTAATCTATGAGTGAGAGTGCTATATAGAGAGAGTGAGGTGTGAGTGTTGTAAACTCCCTCCAAGAAATTCTATAGTGGATATCTCCCCCGTGGACGAAGGCTACTGCTGAACCACGTAAATCTCTTATGTTATTGTGTGTGATTGATTTCTGAGTGTGTCTTAATCATAACAAGTGGTATCAGCACCTCGTTGGTCGATTTTCGGAAAAACAATGTGTGTTTTTTCATAATTGCTCAAAAATCAAGTTGCTCGAAATTCACTTTTGAGCATACCAGAAGGAAGCCCTCGCTTCCATGCGCTCTTACGCACCACCTGAAGACGGCATGTGAATCCCAGTCTCACACACGCATCACACGCGCCATGAAGAGCACCGGCGCATCATCCCAGTCTTAGACACGCGGCTGACGCACGGTGGAGGGAAGAAGGAGTGTTCTACGCGTCAACGCCACGCCATCGACACGTGTCTACCACATCATCGCCACGTATCTGCCACATCAGCGCCACGTGTCTGCCACGTCAGCGTCACACGTTTGCCACGTGTCTTCCACGTCAGCGCCACATGTCTGTCACATGTCTACAATGTGTCTGCCACGTCAGCACATTGTTGACCAGTCTACCAGTCAGGTTGACCCGACCCAACCTAGAGATGGAGGAGTTATCAGATGCTACGCGGCTATAGTACATTTGCAAATCTAAACCATTGAACATATTTTGACTTTTTCTGAGCCATTTGAAATCTGATTTTGGTGATCCAATAGTGGTTTCCAATTATTTGGAGTATTCCGGAGAGATATCTTAGGACTTGTTGCGCTCTTCTATTGATTTCTTCTTTGTTGTTGTTCTTCTTCCTAGTAAGGATGATGTGAAAGAGAAGTGGATCCACCCCAAGTCACCACATCAGATGGAGCAAGGCTATTCGATGGTGCTGGTGAAGAAACACCATGGCCTAATATGGACATGCTCGTATTTGAACACCCCTCACTTCCACCAGCACCAGCACCACCATGGCCGACACCACCGAGCTTTGGATTTCCATGATCATCACTACCGTCGTGAACCACCAAATCAGCACTAGGAAGCCTATGAAACGAGGGGTTCATGAATGTAGCCACCACCCGCACCACCTTATTCGCCGCTGTAACATTGCCGCTAACCACCTCTCCAAGCACATGTCCCTGTTAACCTACAAGAGTTATACCAAAGGAATAAGAACCACCAGAAGAAGAAGAATTAGCAGAAGATGATGATGATGGTGTTGATGAACCCATAAAAGTTTCGGTGATAAAGATAATATTGAATTTCCTATGGAGGGTCAACGACAACGTGTGAGAAATTGGGTTGCGGAGAGTGACGTTGAACACAGACCCAGAAGCACTCATTATGGTTACACCACCCAACTAGCGTCTACGCCTGAACTGAACCACTGTGTCTATGACATATGACCTGGTGGCGATCTCTAGCCCCGCCGCTTTCACGTCGGGCTCACCGTCTCTGGTGGTCAAGACAACTGCTGGTTTCGATTTGTTTTTAAGCCTGGTGGACAGCCATGGGGCCATCGTTGAGAGCGAGTCTGGGCTTTATTAATTGGATAAAAAGAGGGTCGTTTTGGTGGCTTTGCTCTTCTTCTCCTTTTTCGGAGGTTTAGGAGAGAGATTGAACTTAGGGGAGAGACGATGGCCCAAAATATTCAGCCATTTTTGAGTGAGTGAAAGTTTGATTCTTGTGAGATAGGCTCTGCCCTAGAGAGAGAGAGAGAGAGAGAGAGAGAGACTGACTAAGAGATTGGGAGTGACAATGTGGTTGGCTAGGTTAGCTGCTATTTGATGGGTATTTATATGAGAGGTTTGGTGGAATTTTCTCTGGTTAGAATTTAATAAGGTATGGGTTGTTTAGGAAGTACTAGATTAGTATATTGTTTGATTTTTTATGAAAAAATGTAAAATGTGAGTTGAGTTTGAAATAATGTGGTAGAGCACAAAAGTGACTTAAATAAGATGATTATAACCCAAATAAGATAATGTACTAAAATAGCATGTGCTATTTTAGCACATGCCAATCAAGCACTTATTCATAAATTTCTTTTTATCTATTTCTAGGAACTGTTCACTGGGTTTTTGATTTCTTCCTTGATTTTCTGCCATCACCGTCCTTATCTTTCTATCTTCAACCCATCCTTATACCATGTCAGCCATATTAGCCAATCTTGCCATGTCATCTTTATGCCTTGTCAGCATTCAGTTGACGGAAGATTCCAAATTTTAATACCAACACCACATAAGAAGGATTATTACATTAACAAACTAAAAATTATAAAAATAAAACCGAAAAAAACTAGATCCAAGTTGTCACCAAACTCATCCAAAACTTTACTGCTCCACAACCTTCAACTTGGAATTTGAAGACCCCACCTCTGATGGTCAAGATAAATTATTGATGTTGAGGTAGTCGCCTAGCATGAAATAAACGCATTATCCAGTGTTGGCCTTCAAGTTGTAAGAATATCTGAATCCAGATCTTAAAGTTTTGGCTCGAGTTATAACCTTAGTTATGACTTAATTATATACATCATTGTATTAGTTATAACTAATTGTTATATTGGTTTTGACATTATTTTGGTTATGATAAAAAAAAAAAAAAAAAAAAGATTTTTAGTTATGTCCTATGTGATGTTCGATTATGATTCAATTTTTTTTTTTTTTTTTTTTAATTATAACCCTAAAAAGATTCAATTATGATATTTGTGATAATCAATCCCATAAATGTCATTTTGCCTATAATATACCATAATCCATATGATAATATATGTAAACTTAAAAATTGACTTTCTTTAATCATTATCAGGATTTTAAATTCTTATTCAACCATCAAATAATTCTGTGTCTTAATACACTCAACCCGTCAAATAATATAATAAAAACTTCTAGATGTAATTATATGACTAGGATTGCATTAAAATAAAAGCGAATTTGTATGCACCCATACCAATCATATGATGTGAGAATTTTGATATACAGCTAAGACTACATTGGAACGAGAATTCAAAAAAAAAATTTAAACTTACACGATCTTGTAACCTTTGCAATGGAGCCAGTATTGAAGTCCCGCTCAAGATTGGTCAAATTCCAATAAGGTATACCAGCACTAGATTTTAATTTATTTTTTAAGGCAAAAAGCATTTAACCCATATGATTTTGGACTATTGCAGACAGGGCCAGAGACATTGCATGCCCAATGCTCCTGAGTTTTGATAATTATATTGATATCTTATATATATAGATTATATCATAAATTTTTATAAAATTATAATAATATTTCTTCTTCAAATTATAATAGTCCTCTATTATAAATTTTCTTTCTAATTAAAATGAACCTACTAAAATGAGTCCTTCTATTATACACCGTCCAAAAGGAATGTACCATATACTAGTTATTACTTTATGGGTTGATATTATAAATTTTCATAACCAAATTATTTTCATTCATAACTAAGATGACTACATCTAAATTATAACCAAACAACACATCTTCAATTATAACAAAAACAAGAAAAAAAAAAATTACTATAAGTCATAACTAATATCAAAATAAGTCATTACAAATCATTACTTGATGTAAATCAAAGACCTCTTCAATCATAACCAAAATAACAACCATAAGAAGTTATAACTAAGTTATATCCAACACTATAATGTGTCATAACTAAAAACCACAAAAATCATAACTGCGACATATGATAGACATTTTTTTTGCGGTGTGTTTTATAGAATTTCTCTACTAAAACATATCATTTCTATCTCAACTTATCTTCTTTCTTAATTTTTCAATTCACCTAAAATAGTTACTCCACAATATTTGTATAAAATTTAAGCTCAAATCTTTCAATTTAAAATTCACATCTATCCAAATAAACTCTTAATATTTACGTTTAGTAATATCTCATTGTTGTTTATTATGAGGAAAAAAACAAAATTAATATTGTCATTAATTTGTACCCCCTCTTCACTGAAATCCTAGTTCTGCCACTGGTCACAAATGACCTTTGACATTAAGAAATATGTAGACACCTCTGTAGAGCGCCCGAACTTCCTCTGCGCGCTCCCCTTTCGGAGAGGGCGCAAATTGTAGTTCTAGCTACTACAGTTCGGACTCCTGTCACGGTTCTAAATCTAATCTCACAAAGTGCAATGTAAGACTGATAAATCACCAAAGAGTCCAAATTCGGCAAATCGTTTTGGAAAATCGATTTTGAATCAAAAAGCGCCAAAACATGGACTGTTTTGCCAGATTTTAGAGTCGCCACCTAAATATTTTGTTTTTGGGAAATTTAAGAAACCTTGACTCATGCCTAAGGCCACGTGTCCGTCATCAACAAAGCTGCCTCGGCTCGGGAACTTGGGTACGAGAGGGGAAAGTCCTGAAATGAGCACCCCCCGCTCGCCCGATCAAAGATCGGCCTCTACTAATCATGATATATTGTTTTTATAAACACATGTGTTCTTATTCCGATTATTAATCTAGAATTACTATGTGATACTCACAGCATACAAGTATAAACTAAATCACTCAATTTGGAACAAACATCTCATGTTGTTTTCGAAAATGGTTGAAGATGCTACTCGCAAGTAGGCTAAAATGCGGATTTGCACCCTCAAATGGGCTTGAAACATGATTTTGCACTTCAAGTGGCTTAAAACGCACATTTTGATGAATTGTTCCAATTCAAGCAATGAAGCCTTCATCCAGGCATACATGCAGTTAATCACTTAAGCACATAGCCTCATGGCGAGCATGCTATCATGGCAATCACTTGCACACATGCAAGGATGCTAAAGCATAAACACTTATAGTATACTCCAAGCCAAAACAGAAGCTAGTTAGAAATCAATGCATGATCCTAGCTATGTCAACAATGCCTAATGCAACACATGCAAAATGTAACTAAGTAGGCTTGGCTATCTAAGATGGCATATGAATGCAACAATTGATAACATGCTTTGAAACACGTATTCAAGTAAGTGTATTGAAATACAATGCAGTTTGAATGATGCGCCGAGCCCGTACATGCAAGACAAAATGAATGATGCACGCACGCAAACATAAGTATGCTAATTCAAACATGCCTATAAATAACCATCAAAAGCTGGTAAATAAAAGGGAGAAAGACGTGGGTTGAAGACATTCACACACACACGCACACTTATTACAACATTGTGCCCTCTCGACGGAGGGTCTGAATAAAATGAAAGCTAACTAGCTACGCTAATTAAGCTAACTATTACAAACAACTAATTAACTACTATTGTTAGCTAATTAATTATTACAAACCAATTTGAATAACTAGCTAATCTAAGCTAATTAGAATATTACAAAAGCACTAAGCTATATTAATTACAACACCGGTAATCAACTAAACTAGCTAACAAAAGCGATAAATGGCCTCGCGGGCAAGGGAGATATGCATGCTCGGTTGCGTCCTCTCGGAAATCCACCGCCTTGCCTCAAGACGCCTCTATTTGCACTCTTTTGAATCTTTGAAAATTACACCGAGTTCCATATTGCTTCTTTTTTATCTCAAGAACACCTTGAGGGCTGAAATTCCTCATGTTGCTGCAACAGAGCACAGACAGAGGCAAGACAGTGTATTTGCAAGGAAATGTATGGCGCTTCCACACTCCGTTCACTCATACCTCAAGCTCAAAGGAGTATGGCACTTGACTCTCGAGCCAAAACCAAGCATTTTCCAATGCATGGTGGCCAAAGAGATCAAGCTTGCGCAAAACTCAATGAATGCACACATAAGCTCGAAAGGCCTCCACCGCTATCATGCACAATCAAGGGGACGGCGACCAAGAAATGAAGCACATTTCATCACTTTCAAGTATGAAACTCCCTTGTTCCCGTGTTTGGATTAACGTCCGATCCAAACACAATGCAATGCAACACACATGCAAACAACATGCTCATCTATCGATGCTAGAGTGGCATGCACAAGGTTCTATCATGTAAGCAATGCAGCCATGGCATGTTTAGAAGCTAAGGCATCGACTAGCAAAGAAGATAGCATTATAGGCATCCAATACTAACCTAAATGACCAAACCCAACCGGACAGAGGTTAAACATGCCAAAACAGTGGCTGAAATACACTAAGATCAAGGCATATAACACAAGGAAAATATGCACGTTTGATGGCTTGCCAACAAGGCATGAAGACACAACTCTCAAACACACTGAAGGAGTGGAAAATGTAAGAGTGTAGCAATGACATATGCTTTGAAATTACATGCCAAGTGATGTCATATCATGCAAATAGCTCAAATAAAACATGCAAAAGGGCTTGAAATACAAAGCTAGTCAAGGGCTTTACACTACAACCATATCAAGCAATGCTCAAATGACCTAAAGCACTCAAAACAGACCTAAGGTAGGTCAAAATGGTAGCAAAAACATGCTAGACTTGCAACATAGATGGCAAGAACAATAAGCTCATGTATTGGCTCACAAACAACATAATGCTCAACTTTTCAAAAGCATTGAAAGAGTGATTTAAGTGGAAGTATGGAAAAGATATAAGCTCTGAAATCACCTACCAAATGATGCCACATCATGCACACATCACAAATATAGCATGCTATTGAGCCTCAAAACTCAAGACTAGTGAACGCATTTACACTATAGCTATTACAAAGCAAGCCCAAAGGACCAAGATGACTCAAAACAGTCCTAAAGCATGTCAAAATAATTCCAAAACATGCATGGAGTATAGCCAAGACAAGCTAGCATGAAAGGCCAAAACACCGAGTACTCTAGGCTAATGGGAAGATTTGCACTACAAGTGCCAAAACCAAAGCAAGAGATGACTCCACCAACCACAATCAGAGTTATGACATGGCAAATAATGGCTAAAAACATGTTTGAACTAAGCAAATTCAAGGCACAAAGACATGCTACTTTGCAAGGCTACAAGTAGGATTACACTACAAGTGCAATGAGCATGCAAGAGGTGACCAAGACAGCCAAAAACAGAGTTATGGCAGGTCTGAAAAGTCACAAAAATTAGCCTAAACAAAGCACAAAGAAGTAAAAACACATGCTCATTTGGTTGGCCATCAACACATGCAAAAAGAGAAGAGAAGGGAGGCCCCCCCACCTATTTGGGACCTCAAAACATGGTTTTTGTCACTGAAAAACCTTTGAGTTTGTGGTAAAAAGGCCCAAAAAGTTGGATTGAAAGTGGTGAGAAGTTGCACAAAAGGCCTTACAAGCCAAGGAACAAAAAGGGAGAACAACCCCCTAGCCAAACAAGGCACAAACCAACACTTTTAGGACTGAAAAACAGAGGAAAAACGGAGGTTTTTGTAGTTCAACACTACCCCAAAAATAGCCCCAAAATAGTCCAAAACAATGGAAAAAGGATGGTGAAACAAGCATGCAAAATAAGCTAAAAGGGAGAAAGTTCTTACCTTGAAGCACAGCTGCAAAACAAGTCCAAAGTCTGAGCTAAAACCACCTTAGGAGCTCCAAATGATCCTCAAAGAACCTCAGCCCAATGGTGGTTAAGTTTGATCAAGGGCCTCTTGCAAAAGTGTAGAGGATTCCAAGCTTAAGGATCAAAACAAGAAGAGAGAGAGGTTTCCAGAGGGAGGGGCTAGAATTTTTGCTCTTCAAAATTCTAGAGAGAGAGACTTTAGA
Source organism: Camellia japonica (assembly GCA_030407325.1). Taxonomy (NCBI): domain Eukaryota; kingdom Viridiplantae; phylum Streptophyta; class Magnoliopsida; order Ericales; family Theaceae; genus Camellia; species Camellia japonica. The sequence goes on from JAPPVO010000002.1 coordinate 140,404,089, forward strand.
GAGAGAGAGGCTCCCCAAACTTGCCAACCTCTTAAAAAGATGAGATATAGCTCAATATATAGCAATATATAGCAATATTTGAGCATTGGTCGAAATATCTCAATTCAGAAATATCCAGGACAGCCTGGAATAGCTGGAGCAAAATATCTGCAGATTCTGGGAGTTCTAGAAATTTCTGGCCAACCAACCACCTCAACTGGTCGACCGACCACTTTTTCTGGTCGACAAGGATCATTTCTGGTCGGCATATGGTCGGCATGCTCCATTTGTGGTCGGCACACTCCCTTAGTGGTTTGCAGCAAAAATCAGTCCTGGTCCCCGACTTGAAGCAAGCCTAACTCCTTCATCTGGATGCCTTTTCAGGTCATTCTTGTGTGCAAATTGAAGCCCCGAAAGGAAGCTTTCCAATGGTGGCAGCCTCACATCAAAATTCCAAGTGTGCTAAGAGATATCCCTCTTTTAGTGAAAACTGCTCAATTTCGGTCCAACCGGATTGATGCCTAACTTCAACCAACCATATCTCCTCCATCTGGACTCAGCTTTAGGAGATTCTTGAGTGCAAAATGAAGCCCCGGAAGTCCTATTTCCAACGGTGGTGGCCTCATAGCTGAAATCCGAGTGTGCAAACGAATAGGCCTGATTTAGCTAGTGTTGCTCGACTCTCTCTTAACGGTTTATGCCCATCTTCTTCCCCAACTAGGTTTCTTCCCTCTCCTCCAATTTTCTTCAACTCCAAACCTCTAAGCAAGATGTTTTGGAAGATTTTTCAAAGAGTTCACCTCTCTTTTATTCATTTCTACTTTGTCCCTGCTCGGTTTACCGAAAAGCGCAACATTTAACAAAATGTGAGCGTCGGAACATCGCAGAAGAATTTTCAAAAATATTTTGAAAGAGAGGGTTTCAAGGTCTCAAAATCTTTTGATCAAGATAGTTTTGGTCCAAAAAGGGGTATGAATTTGGGATTTGACTCTCTCCTTGTCAAAGAAATCGACCCTTTTCATTGCACATCTTCATCACTGAGTAAACCATCAGTAGCGCCCAAGTCTTAAGGGCGGTCAAAAATGAGGTGTCTAAAACCTCTTCTATAGTTTTGTATTTATCTATAACTATTATATTTTCCATCCGAACAAAGGGCAAGTGGATTGCACACGTCCCATTTACATGTATTGGTCCGTTTAACAAGTTTTCCTCCAAAAATGGTTTGGCCAAAAGATCAAAATGACCCTACCTTTTACTATATAAGATAATGCTTATGAAATGGATGTTATACTCTATCCAAATTGGAGGGAAATGTGAAACCATCCTGGAAAGCTGGTACTCCATCTCTTTTTTATTTTTATTCATTTCTATTATATTTTTATCTCTTATTTATTTTATTTTTTATTCAATCAAATATTTATTTGTTTAATTTGTCTTCCATTCTATAGTGTATTTTTCATTTTTTTAATTTTATTGTTTATTTTATTATTTAATTTTCTTTAAGCTTTATTATACAATTTATTAGGAATTTTGAAATGTCTTTTGCAATCAACATTAGAGGGGAACACTTGGTTATATTTTATTAAACTATATTATACCAAAAAAAAAATTATTATATTTTTATCTCTTATTTTTTTTTATTTAATCAGATATTTATTTGTTTAATTTGTCTTCCACTCTGTAGTGTCTTTTTTTATTTTTCTTTAAAATTTATTATATAATTTGCTAGGAATATTGAAATGTCTTCTGCAAACAACATTAGAGGCGAACCACTTAATTATATTTTATTAAACTTTTTTTAGTCTTTACATTTTTTAGTAAATAAAAAATAATATCTTTCTGTTCAAAAAATAATTCTAAATAATTGCTATTTACATTAATTTCAAATCATACAAATTATTTTAAGTAGGTAAGTTTTTTTATATATTTTTTGAATTATTAATTTAAATTTTTTAAATATGTTAAATATTAGTCTTATTTTAAAGATTTTGTTGATATTTTTTTGAATAATATGAATTTTAAAAAAATTGAATTTATATATTAAAAATTATATGTATTTTATTGAAATAAAATTGAATAGAATTTATTTTATTTTTTAATTAAAAAAGTGAGCCGAATGATGTGATGTGATGTGCTATAGAGAGAGAGAAAGAGAGAGAGAGAGTGTCTGATTGGGGGGGGGGGTGTCAGTTTCTGTAAAAGTAAATTAATCTTTTTTACATAAACATTAACGACGTGACAATTACAGATCAGTCCAAAATCACAGAAAAGGTGTTTAGCAAGAGCGTTTCTGTATTTTGTACAATAAGAATTCATATCGACTATAGGTCCTATTTGTGTGGAAGTATGAAGCATTACAAAATCATTATTCCAATAAAAATCATAACAGTCGTCTCCACATATATACAACTTTCAACCACTAGCTTCTCCCTTGGGGTTTCACAATGTTAATTACTTGACCCATGAATTATAATGCATAAAATTGAGGTTCAATTATCATTTTCTGATCCTTCTGTTGCAATTTCGCGTTCGAGATGTTGGCTAGCTTGTTCAAAAGACAAAAGTTCTTGCATGAGTGTGGAAAGCTTTGCTATATTCTCTTCATGAATATGGGGTGGAACCTTCTCTCGATAGCCAGAAGCATCCATCATCTTTGTTAGGTTGTCCCGATGTCTATAAAAATACAAACTCAATTATTCCATCAAATGAATAGAGATACAGAAGGAAAAGCCTATCAAAGTAACATCTATGCTTTCAGAAATGTATGGCTTTGATATATGGTATAATCAATTAATAAATCCCTTCAAAGTTCAAAGGATGCCCAACATTGACCAAATATTAGCTTGAGTCCCCAAAAGCTATTTTGGCAAACTAGACTAGACAGTGCATTGTTGTGAGATCACAATTGCCCAAGACCAAGTGGCCAGATTGCATCGGTATTACACCTATTAGACGACCGGCTTTTACCCGAATCCAATCTGATTACCCGATTGATCCAAATGTGCATACCCCGGTTTTAAATGGTACAAAGTCGGATAAATCCAATCTGATCCAATCCGATCCTATTGTTTGTCCGATCTGACTATAACGTTTTACCTGGAATACTAGCATAGAAGATCTGAAGAACACTCACAGTGATTTCTCTGTCGCCATCTCACCTCACCTTCTGCGATTTCTCCCTCACCGTCCACCACCAATACCATCATCTAAACCACCACAAGTGAGCACTCACCACCATCTCGACCGCTTTTCCAGAAAAAATCAAACTATCAGACCCTCTCAATCGATTGTCAGCAACACCGTATTCCCTTTCTCACAGTGGCGACAGGGCTTCGTCTCCGGCTCCAGTGACCACACAAGTCTGATTTTTAACATTGTATCAACAAATCCAAGCGAAGCAAGTTCAGATTGACTGCGTGATAGGTAATATATATAGTGTGTGTGTATCTGTCTTTGTTGTTTGAAGATTAATCCTTCTAGTCTGAGATTGATTGAGACTTACGAAGACTCTTCTTACCCTCCTCAATATAATATATATATATATATATATATGTTTCCAGCTATGAAGTATGGATACATGACACAACACAAATACGACACGGACACGCCGACACAGTGATTTTCAAAAAATGCAGAACACAACACGTGGGGGACACGCACAAAATATATAATTTTATATATTTATTATATGTCATATATATGAATATATCCTTCTAAAACAAAAAATAAAAGCAAAATAACACTAATTTCAATAAATTGACATTATTTTTCTTTTACCATCATATTCTAAGTTATTTTATTTAAATTTATAATTAGTTTCATGTGTCCCTAATCAATGGACACGTGTGTTCAAGTAATGGACATGGATATGTGTCTTCCAATTGTTCAAACAGTGTCCCAATCTAAATTCTTTTTTAAAAAAATAGGACAAATTTTGATGAGTGTCGGACACATGTCGGGAAAGTGTCCGACGAGTATCGGTGTCCAACACCGACACAACACCGACACGCCATCTTTTTAGAAGTTTTCGTACTTCTTAGGTTTCTAGTTTAGGGTATTTTGTAAATTTGATTTTGTTGGTAGCATTTTGGCATGTAAGAATGCTGATTTCAAGAAGAATAAGAAGAAAATACACGGATCAGGTCAGATTTATCTGTACAAAGCAGATTCAAATTCGGGTTGCTCGTTATTGGATTTGGGCAAATGAGATTCGGATTGACATGTAATCGGATCAGATCGGATCTACCAAATCCGGCCTAAATCTGATCCGTTTACAGGCCTGACCAGTATATTCAAATTAGTAGAAAATGTATATTCAAAAGGTATTGAGCAAAAAGGAGGCAGAACTAATGTATCACTTAATTCATTGCAAGGAAGGTTGCCAGGAATAAATTTAGTGTGTATTTAAGGAAGATAAGGGCATCCAAGATACATATATAGGAATGCTAGCTCAAAGATCGAAAAGCAATTCCCATGTCTCTTAGGGCCATTTGGATATTGTAATTAGGAAAGAACTAATCCATCCCTTTAAGAACTTCATGGATTTTGCTAATAATACGAATAATTTTCTGTAAGAGAAAGATTGCATGTGTACTTGGGTGGCATCCATTTCTCACAAGTGCCTTTTTATGAAATGAGGTTTGCTAAATGCCCCAACCTTTTTACTTTAGACTCCCCACTTCTTTGGCCCCCACCACCAAAACTGCTTTCCTCTTTAGTTTTCTTTGGACCCTACCATAATCTCAAATATATCCTTTGAACTCCACCCCTACACCTTCCACCTGCAACTCCTCCTTCCCTCCTCCGGCAGTCCCCCTCCCACTCCGGCGATCCTCCTCTCCCGGCAACCCTCCCCCAACACCCCTCCCTCACCAACGACCCCTACTCCTCCTTCCGATCTCTGCCCTCGCACTTCTGGGACCTCTCTCACATTCCGGCAGGCACCGCAACCCCTTTTTTTGCCTTCGCGACCTCTCGCCGTTGTTCGGAAAACCAGTTCCGAACAAAAGCCTGATGTTCGGTAGTATGTAGCCGAACAAAAGGCATATGTTAGTTGTGGAGCACCGAACATATTCAACAAGTTTGGCTCTATGTAACTGAACGAAGAGAAATTGACCAAACTGTGAGGTAGAGAGAAATCGACCGAGAGAGAGACACACGAAAGAGAGAAAAGATAGTAGGTTCCGGAGGATGAAGATGAAGATGAAGATTTGGGTTGCTTGTCGATCTGGTTTCGAATCTAGGTTGCTGGTGAGAATGAAGATCGCGATTGTCGAGGTCATTGGTGGTAGGCATCATGACGGTGGGAAGTGGTGGTTCCAAAAGCTGTCGGCGGGAGTGGAAATGGTGATGGGTTGGTTGCCAAAGGGTGGGTTGGTTGCTGGAGGGTGTCGGCGGGAGTGGAAGTGGTAGTAGTATTAGCGTTAGGGTTAGGGTTAGAATTTGATGTTAGGACAAAATTGTAATAAAAAATAAATAAATAAATAAGGAGTCCAAATTAAAAAGTAGGGGCATTTAGTAGCCCTCTTATGAAATATCTCTAGTTTATCAAAATAAAGGAGAAGAGCCATTTCTATTTAGATTCTCTCAACTAAACAAATCATAAGCTCATACTGGCTTAAGTTAATTTGATCGACTACTAAAAGGAATATCACATCATATAGATCCAATTTCCATATGCCAGTTCTGGGAAAAAAACCTTTGAAACAAGCAGCTTAATCAAACAGCTCAAAAATGACAACATTTCTTAATTACTCTAAAGACAACAAATAAATAAATAAATAAATAAATAATTCAGGAGAAATTCAGTCAACAACCGGACATCACATTGTACTTGTTGATGTATTGTGCTGGGTTAGTTTTGTGTCCAACAATCACTAATGTTTTGTTTAACTCTAGTTATGTTTTGGGTTATGTTTTGTTAATCATAGTTAATTTATGTGGGGGACAATATGTCCAGGTGTTCTTTGTACTTTGGTGTGTATAATTACATGTACAAAGCTTGTAAGAGAAGCTAAGAAGCGTATGAAATAATCTGCACAGGTTCTGTCCTGTTTGGAGCCTCTTCCTCTGTTTTTGCTTTTTTTCCTCTATTTTCTGCAAAAAATTCAGATCTGATTTGTGTGTGTTTCAGCTGTGTTTTTCTTGTGTTTCAATCATATATTTGATGCCAAAACACCCAACAGTGCTTACTCTCAATTTAGAGGTATTATCCATATATTTTTTGCTTGGGTGTGCTAGTACCTATTTTCTGCATGATTTCCTTCTTTGCTAATTCAAGATAATTTTTTTCTGATATGACTGGGTCCATAAAGCCTTGATACAAGTAACCATCATTTTCCATGATCAATCTAAGTTTTGTTTATGGGTCAAACCATACCAACGATTTGTGTCACTTAATTCATACTACTGTTCCTTTTGAGCTCCACAATCTGCCTTTATCTTGATGACCAAAATTTTGCAGCAAAACAAAACTTCAAATCAATGTAGTTAGTCAGAATGGCAATCATGTATTTTTTCAGTTTTTGTACTCAATTTTTTAAGATGGTTGCACATGCAGTGTGCATGAGGAATTGACCACAACCTCCAACAACAATCCTTTGTTTGCAACTGCAGTAAAGCTCAGACGTCCCATATCATCTAAAGGGTAATAAAAGTTGAATTTGTGTGTAGTGGACAAGAGTTTCAGTTGTGGAAAGACACTTACTTCTGTATGTCCTCCATCTTTTTCTGAAGCTTTTCGAGCTCTGCTTCTGCATTAAGAGTTCCTCGAAGCTTGAGATAAACAGAAAGGGATTCATTTACAACAGATACCGCACATCCAGCTGGAGCAGCATCATTCTCACTTAGAACCTGAAAAAAGATCGTTTCAAGGGTCAAAAGAATTTTAACAATACAAGGAAAAACAAACAAAATGAAACCCTAGCCTATAATAAATTCTATCCTTCTTTTGCTTTTTGGAAATTATAGCTTCTTAAAGCAACCAACAGCAACAACAACAACCATAAATGTACAAGCTTACTAGGAAAAGAAAAAAAATTTATCACGGCCCAACTCCATAACTCCAGTGTAAGGAACAGGGTAGGAACTACACTTATATGTAAATATATATTGGTATACATAGCCACAAAAAAAAAAAAAAAAGGGTAAAATCACATATGCCCCTTGGCATTTGATGAAAATACACGTACACCCCTTGACATTTCCAATATATCACAAAAACCCCTTGACATTTGAAAGTTGTATCAGATGCACCCCTTTTGCAAATCACCATTAATTTTTCAAGTGAAAGACTATTTTACCCTTTAATTTAAATCATAGAGACTCCCTGACATTGAGCAAAAATATACGGACACCCCTTAACATGTCAATTTGGAAGTTATATCATTCACACCTGAACCAATATTTTTTTTTTTTTGATCAGCAGCAGAAAAGTTTAATTTTATTAAGGCTCATGGCCAAAAAGAAGAGAGGATAAGGCATCCTCAACAAGGAAAAAGAAAAAAATACATCCAAAAAGACAACCAAACCAAAAGACCACCAACTACAAACTATACAAAACAAACCGACACCCAATCTGAAGCAATCAAAAAAAGAGAGATCCCACGGAACACAAGACTCGCCAAAGCCCAAAAAGACGCCAAGTATCTCACTCTATCCCATAAATAATCTATATCCCTAGCTCCTCCTTCGAAGATACGCCCATTCCTCTCCAACCAAATGACCCAGGAGATTGCAAAGACTACACAACTCCAAAGAACTTTAGCCCTCTTTGACCTTTCAAAAACTTGAAAATCAAATAATAGCATTTGAGCAACTCCTTTAGGAGCCACCCACTGTACATTGCCCAAACCAAACACCATGTTCCATAAAAGCCCTGCCACCGAACAATGCAAAAAAAGATGATCCAAAGATTCTCCACTTTTGCAACACATTATGCACCATTGAGGATTAAGATACCATGAAGGTCTCCTCTTTTGCAATGAATCATTTGTCAAAGTGCCCCCATGAACCAAGATCCACATGAACACTTTCACCTTAAGAGGAGCACATGCCTTCCAAATCTTTTTGTGAAACAAAAACTGAGGTACATGCAGAATATCAATGATTTTGTCCAGAAAGGATTTACAAGTAAAAGATCCTGACGAATGAATATTCCAAAACCATCGATCCTCCAAAATTGGAGACAAAGAAACATTTTCAAGCCTTGATAATAAAGATATCAACTCGGGAACTTCCCTATCATGAAGGTTATGGAAAAAATTAAAATTCCACGAACAAGGAGCCAACGAAGAAACAGCCACGGACGCAACAGAACAATTATGAGATTGAGAAACTCTATACAGAAGTGGATAGGACTCAGCAAAGGACAAAGAACCCACCCAAACATCCTCCCAAAATCTTACCGTGTCCCCCTTACCCACCCTCACAGAAATGAATTGGGACCAAATTGGATAAATATGAGAAATAGACTTCCACGGAGCATGCCCATAACCCCTAGAAACCACCTGAGAGTCCCTACCATTAACATGCAACCCATCTTTACTTTTGATAACTGCATGCCATAATGAACCACGCTCAATTGGGAATCTCCATAACCACTTGCTCAACAAAGCCATATTTCTAGCCAGTATATTACCAACTGCCAAGCCCTCCTTCTCCTTTGGTAATGACACCATTTCCCATTTCACCAAATGATCCTTCCTTCCTTCATCCTTCCCTTCCCACAGAAAATCCCTCATTAGCTTTTCTATGGATTTTGCTACCTTAACCGGAATCTTGAACAAAGGCATGAAATAAATAGGAATCCCACTCAGCCCTGTCTTAACCAAAGTGTACCTACCCCTATGGGACAATAAGGCCCTACTCCACCCTTCTAACCTCTTGCCTCTCCTTTCCACCACTGGATTCCAAAACATGTCACCTCTTGGGTTACCTCCCAGTGGGAGGCCTAAATACTTCATAGGAAATGTCTCAATCCCGCAACCAAGCAAATCGGCCACACTTTGAATCAGTCTTGAATTGGCACTAATACCCGCTACCCTACTCTTTTCTAAGTTAACCTTAAGCCCTGAAATCGCCCCAAAGAGCCTTACCACTGAAAAAAGGTTTGCCATTTGGCACTCCTCCCCCGTAGAGAAGAAAATAGTGTCATCCGCAAATTGTAAATGCGACACACTAATTCTATCTCTACCAACCTGTAAGCCTTCAAACAGGCCTACCTCTGTAGCTCTGTCAACCATCCTACCTAACGCATCCACTACCAAAATGAATAGAAAAGGAGATAAAGGGTCTCCCTGTCTCAACCCTCGCGAGGCCTTAAAACACTTCCCTGGTTTACTGACGTTAATATTTGAGTGCTGCTAATAGCCCTCACCTTATTACCTAGCACCACCCATTTTTTTACCCGTTAATTTAAATCAAAGAGACTCCCTGACATTGAGCAAAAATATACAGGCATTCCCCTAACATTTCAATTGGGAAGTTATATCATTCCCTACCTGTAAAATTCAAAATTGAGAAAATTTCTATAAAAAAACCCTACATAATACCAAAATTATCGCTCCTAAAAAACACTACATACCCACCTAATTCAGTAAAAATAACCCCTCCTAAAAACCAACTATCACAGCCCCCATCACCAACGATCTCACCACAAATGATCAACGACAAACTCTAACCACCGGTTACCTATCACCAACGACGATCTCTCACTATTGGTTGCCAATCACCAACGTCATTTTACTGACCCATCGAATTTTACCATTTAATTTTGGTATTTTGTAATATTTTTTTTATAACCTCGTCAAATCAAACTTAGATTTGCTCAAAGAACACCGTTCAATACTGAACTTCCAAACCATGTGTCTTTGTGCGAAACCCTATTCCAGAACAAAATTTATTTGTTTAGAACTATCCTGCCAAACAAACTAAGATGTCGAACATATGAAGGATGTTCGATTTACTATGGCCGAAAAAATGGAATTTGTTTGGTTAGATGTTGCAGAATTATTACCTCTAATTCGGCCCTATATTGCCAAGTTGTTGGCATATGTTCGGGAGTTCATTATTGAAAAAACGTCGAACCATTATTATTAATTTTTTCTTGTGTTTGAAAAACCCAACAGTACACGGTGAACCTCATCCGAGCTGCGAACCACATCGAAATTGTAAACATCTTCTAAGCTAATATTGTCATACTCCATTCGTCTCATTGTGTTGGGTTGTCGGATTTTGATATGTGTCTAGCTGGAAAAGGTTTTACTCATGCGAACTGGGTGCAGTCAAATAAGGCTTCACTCATGCGAACTAGGTCTAGCCGGAGAAGGCTCGACTCATACAAAGGGTTGCCGGATTCGCTTGAACAAAGACAACGAGCGTAGATCTACCTGAGTCATCTAGACAATCTACCTCTGAACCAACATAATCGATATTACAAGGTATGCCTTCTAGACCACCTAGCGATCCACCTAGCGATCCGAAGTGGTATTCCAGGCAGTGAAATTCGAAAATATCTTAACCAAGATCTTATGCAACCTAAGTACCAAGAGTTTCGAACATGGTATTTCAATTACCATAACTCTCAGAAACTTAAGAGCCAATATTATTTTCATTTAGAAAAACATCAATAGCTTAGATGTTTTCCGGAGTGGTATTTTGAATTTGCAACAGTAATGAACTTACTTCCAGAACCTCAATTCAATGTCTTAGATGATATACATAAGACATGGTTAACAACTGAAGGACAAAGTATTAGGTCTATACATCCGCCTCCTCAGTCATTAGAACTAGCACCAAGCCTAGCTTCTTGCTCTAGTAGTCCCCAGGTTATTATAGCTTTTGTAAAACCACCTGAAACAGCTTCAGCAAAAAGAGATATTGTTCAACTCAATGATCTCATACCTCTCATTAAACAAAATAATTATACAAATTTTCATTTCCAAACTGTAGGAAAACAATTAACCAAGATTGAAGAATCCGTTACAGAATTAGTACAAAATCAGACAGTAAAATCCAAACCTAACTCCATCATTCAACCAGTACACATTAAACCACCTTTAGAAATATCTAATCTCAAACTTCGGTCAACCAAACAGGACAATGAATTTATGGATGCTCTTATTAACAAAATGAAAAATATTCAAATCGGGCAGTCTAGTTCTCAAATTAATATGCTTTCTGAACAGCAACCAGCTATTCCTAGTGATGAAGAGGACCTTTCCCTATCACAGATTCTTGAAATCCAGAATAATTTTCAAGATATTCAGTCTGTTAATAAAACCTATTTTCCTCAACAGACTTCCAGAATGGCTTTAACAGGACCCAGTAAGTATTATTATTCCAGACCTACTCCCCAGGACAATCTCTATGAAGAAGATTTCCTCCATTCCCAGAAATCTTACCATAATTTATGAATGGAATATTGATGGTAAATCTGAATATCAAATTTTTGAAACCATACACCAGATTCTTATGTACGGCACTGTATCTAAACAAAATGATAATACTGACATCCAAATTGCTCATTTTATTGTTAATGGCTTTACCGGTATTCTTAAATAGTGGGATGATGTTCTCACTATCTCTCAACAGAACGAAGTTCATAATTCCTTTAAGATTGAAACCGATCCTATTAGACAAAGGGAAGACGCCGTTTATACCCTTACCCAGACTATTCTACATCACTTTGTAGGACCAGATGTAGCCACCAGTGATAGAAGCCGAGAGCTTTTACAGAACCTTAGATGTCCATCATTAACCCATTTTAGATGGTATAAAGATGTTTTTATGCTTAAAGTTATGCGACGAACAAACGCTAACAGTGCATTGGAAAGCCAAATTCATTGATGGCCTTCCTAACCTTTTTGCAGAAAAAATCCGTAAGAAACTTAGGGATCGTCATAATGGTATGGCTATTCCTTACACCCAGTATACCTATGGCCAACTCATTGGCATCATCATAAAAGGTCTTTCTTTGTGTAATAACCTTAAACTCCAGTATCTTATGAAGAAANAGATTACCCCCCATAATTGACGTTAATTTTAGTTTCTTTATATGTCTGATTAGGTTCATTTGAAACCTCTCCTGCTCCTCCTCTTGGAGAGTTGGAGGCCTAAAAAAAGGGGCACTACCCTAATGAATTTTACTTGCCTTAGGATTTTGGAATTGTAACTTGTCACCTGTACTTCCACTTTGGCTGGTGGTGGACAACTAGGAGTAGGATTGAATCTCCCAAGCATCCTGAGCTTGGCCCGCATACTTTTTGTGACGTGTTCTGGTCTCATTTCGAAGGTATAGCCAAGCTGGGCAACCATTTCCTCTACCTGTTCAACTGCCAGACCGTGGTATTGGCATCCATTGGTCGTGTCCTGACGATCTTTCAGTCCTTCTCCATACCTGGATACTACTAATTGGTTGTCCTCGATGACGTCCATGTCTTCCTTGAACTCGAGAAATCCAGTAGGGAAACCTGTATCTTCAGCAGGCCTCTTACTTGGATCCCCAAGAAGGCCTAACTCGTTAGCACTCTTCCTGCTGGCGTCAGTAGTCTTATTTTTTTTAGCTTTTGTAATAACCCACATTCTTGTCTTAGTCATGTTCATGTACATTCGCATGATTTTGTCTTGTTAAGCTTGCATTTGTAGACTTTGACTTGTTTTGCCTAAGTAAAGGTCCCTGTCTTGTTTTGTGCTTATGTGATTTGCCTGAGTATTGCTTGTATGCTTTGTTCCTTGCTTGGTGTGCGTAGCCTAGGTCACACCCTTGAACCTCTTATACCTAGGACCATCTTGGAACCACCTTGGTTGACCTCCACATTCACCCTGGCATATTGGCCGAGATGTCATCATCTTGGCCGAGATGTGTATCATCTAGGCCGAGATGTTATCATCTAGGCAACCAACATCCTTGATCCTTGCACCTAGTGATCTTGTTCCTGGACTGGTATGACCTAGACCGAGGTGTGGCACAGCTAGGTCAAGTGTTATCCTTCCTAGCCGAGATCATTGAGACCTTACTTGCCGAAGCCTATGTCCTAATTCGAGATCATTGCCTTGTTAGAGTGCCCATGTCATCTTACTTGTTATACACACTTTGTCATACTCTTGTCTTTTCATTCTGGCACCTTTTTGAGGTTATCCAATCCGGTGTTGCCCCGTGTCCCAGCAGAGGGTTAAGTCAGGTGCTAGCTGAGAAACCCATATCATTTTGTCATATCCTAGCCTTGTAGAGAGAGAAGCTCTAGGAAGAAGAGGAAGAAGTTCATAGAGAGAGAGCTAGATTTCCAAGCTTGATCCTTAGAGTTTGAACCGTTGGATTGCATTTGAGGTTAGATTCTTAATCTACTCTTGTCGTTCTTTATGTTGATCTAATCACATTGCATGATCTAGCATGATTCATAAGCCATGCATTGATTTAAAGTTTGGTTTTAGAAAGAGAAAATGATGTTCTTGTGTTCTTGAAGAAAAACCCATGTTTGATCCGAAAGTTTGTAACAAGTTCCATATTTTTGTGTTTGTTTTCATGAAATCTCCAAGTACGGGTACCCAGGTCCATGATTTTGAACTCATATCATGAAATCTCAGATTTTGGAATAAAAGTTATGAATCTAGCATTTATGTTCTTCATGTTCTTCAAAGGAGGAAACCCAGATTTCCAGACTTCACCTTCCCTAGGTATGGTCACCGAGACCACTCTTGCCTAGATCTCACACCTAGGCCAAGCATCGTATCTCACCTTGGCCTACCTTGCATGATCACTTGCACCATTAGTCTATCTTGCATGCACACCTAGGCTAACCACTGCACACCTAGGCCGACCATGGTATACCCTTGCCGGCACCTTGTAACACCTCGGCAGGCAGCTGTACACCGAAGCCTAGGTAACCACACCTCGGCCAAGAGGTGTGGGACCTCGGCCAAGACCTCCTGAGTTCACCCAGCTAGGTCATTTTAGCCTAGATCATCTCTGTGCATCCATTCCAAGACCTGGTTGGTACCCAGCATGTTTTCCCTAGATGAAAAACAGTGATTTAACTCCCAGCACATGTTTTACTTTGTCTTGACTTGGTTTTGGAAAGAAATGCCGGGATCATTTGCACTCATGTAAAGCTTATTTTGAGAATGCATTTCATATCCATCTTTGAGCATCTCTTCTCAATGGATTTATTATGTACTTGTAGGCTTGGATTTCTTGCTTTAATCCCTACACCCGAAGAGCTATGTGAGTGGTATTTTTTAATAAAGCTATGTTATAATGTTTTGATAAAAGCTTTGCTTTGCCTTGTGTGGAGCCGAATATATGGCAAAATCAGAAGGTGCGTACCATTGGAAGACTGATATTAATCGGCTGTATCCTACGAGAATGGAAAGCCGAATATAATATATGTGCGAATAAGTGTAGACCCTTAGAGCCGAATAATAGAAAGGACAATGATTAAAAAGTAGGCCCTGGCCCCGAGGACCAAAAGGAACAGGTATAAATACAGGAACAATGGATTGAGAAAGGTATGTAAGAATCACTTCACTTAACTTAGAAAACAAGCTATCTTGAGTGTCTGAACTGACTTGTCCGTCGGAGTGCTAATTCCGGCACCCCCGACCGGAGTGTTTGTATCTTTTCAGGTGACTAGCTGAGGATCACTAGCGTCTCCCAGGATCTGAAGAGTATTTCCAAACCACTTCTCCACAACTGGCGCCGTCTGTGGGAATACTCAAATACATCCATGGCAGGCGTGACTGAAGATCCTCCGATAGCCACTGACGAGACCGCACAGAGAGATGACCTCACTCCAGCAAATATGCTCGAAAGGAAACCATCGCTGCAAGACGCGCCTTGAACTTCGACTCACCAACGACTTCAGCGCAAGAGACAATGCAAGCGATCATGGAACAAGCAAAGCAGAATGAACAAAGGCTGGAGAACATGATCGCTGAAAATGAACGTCTTCGTCAAGATTTGGCCCTGGAAGTAGCAAAATCCAGAGAAGCCATGCGCCAAGATCCCGAACGACCTCCGAGGGCAGGTGGACAACGACCTCGAGCCCGACCAAAGGATACCGATAGCGACTCCAACTCATTACCCACGGAGCTCAACAAGAAGGAACGATCCGAAACTTCCAGCTCCTCCAAAAGAGTCCACATACAAGGAACAAGCGCAGAAGAAGCAGTTCAGACGAAGAGGACCAGCACGATCCTTTTGTCCGACGGATTGCAAGGGCGGCCCTGCCCAAGAAGTTCAAAGCTCCGTCATTCACTCTTTATGACGGAAAATCAGACCCCACTGATCATATCCGTCACTACAAGCAGGCCATGACATTGCATGCAGACAACGAAGCCCTCATGTGCCGAATATTCCCCAGCAGCCTGGGGCCATTAGCTGTCAGGTGGTATTACAAGCTGGAGCCGGCTTCGATCAAAAGCTTCCATCAATTACAGAAATCCTTCAGGGCCAGGTTCATCACCAACGAGATACAGCCGAAACAGGCCGACTCTCTCTGGGCTATGCAGATCCAGTCAGGAGAAACGCTCAGAGCGTATTCGCGCGCTATTGGGAGTGCTTCAACCTCGTCGACGACGCTTGCAACGACTCCATGGCCATCACCGCCTTCAAAATGGGACTACATCCTGACAGTGCTCTTCGCAGTTCCCTGACCAGAAGACCCCCCAAAACAGTCTGGGCGTTGATGAAAAAAGTTGAAGAGTATTGCAAAGTGGAAGATGATGCCTTGAGAATAAAAGCCGGACAAATGTCCAACAAAACGGCCCCCCTGAAATTGCTCAACCAATAAGTTTCGTGCCACCTCCGAGCCCTGAGCCACGGCAACGCGCTAAACGAGACAAAAGGCGGGACTCTCGCCGATCAAGCGATCAATGCTCCCACCGGACGAATGAACAACTGCAAGTCGACAGCAGGCGCTCGAGGCGTGCCGACAAGAAGTACACAGAGTTGTCAGACCAATCGCTGCAATAATGACCAAAGTCCAACACCTTCCATTCTTCAAATGGCCGTCAAAGATGGTGGGACCACCCGACACGCGAAGAAGGGATAGGCGGTGCGAGTATCACAAAGATCACGGCCATGAAACTGAGAGTTGTTACGCATTAAAGGATCACCTGGAAGAACTGGTGCAAGACGGCCGACTGCAACAGTACGTGAGAAAGGGAAAGCCAATCAAGGCACTAGCCTTGAGGCAGGACTCACCTCCACTTGGCGTGATCCATATAATCTACAGCCTGCCTGCATCCCCAACCGTGCACACAATTCAATCGCATCCAATCCCCCAAAAGCAACGTATTCCGACCGAATGGCCCAGAGAAGCTCCGACAATTACTTTCAATGACTCCGATCTTAGCGGCACAACAGCTTCCCACATCGATCCGTTGGTCATCAAATTACGCGTAAATCGGTTCACCATTGAACGCATTCTCATAGACCCAGGGAGTACTTCAGAGGTTATGTATTACAAACTTTCATCAAACTCGGCTTCAACGAGTCAGATCTGTCTCCGGCGCCTCACCCATTGTTCGGCTTTAATACGAATCCTGAGTACCCGTTAGGGAAGATCATATACTACCTGTTCGAGCGGGCTCCAGAACGGTCGAAGTAGAATTCCTGGTCGTAAAGCTCCCTTCGACGTATAATGTCATCATGGGGCGAACCTGGTTACATATTATGAAGGCCGTTCCAAGCACTTATCATCAGCTTGTGCGCTTCCTGACAGCCCAAGGCATTGAAGAAATCCGTGGCTCCCCGCAATCGGCACAAACAGAGATTTTATGAAAACCCTATCACTGATCCGACCTGTGGGCTTTGATACCGGTACATATATCACTCTGCAATGCAAACCATTTTCCTTCGTCGCTCAATTCATTTCTCAAACCCCATTGTAGCGCTCGTCATGTTGACGATTCAAAGCTTCCCTTTGGTGCATGACACCTTAGGGTCGATTAAGCATCCGGATTCGAAGCGCCCTTTGGTGCATGACACCTTAGGGCCGATTAAGTCTCGGATTCGAAGCCCCCTTGGTGGCATGACACCTTAGGGCCGATTAAGACTCCGGATTCGGAGCCCCCTTTGGTGCATGACACCTTAGGGCCGATTAAGCCTCCGGATTCGGAGCGCCCTTCGTGGATATCACGATGGCCACGATTAAGTCTCCGGATTCGGAGCGCCCTTTGGTGCATGACACCTTAGGGCCAATTAAGCCTCCGGATTCGGAGCGCCCTTCGTGGATATCACGATTGGCCACATTAAGTCTCCGGATTCGGAGCGCCCTTTGGTGCATGACACCTTAGGGCCGATTAAGTCTCCGGATTCGGAGCCCCCTTTGGTGCATGACACCTTAGGGCCGATTAAGTCTCCGGATTCGGAGCCCCCTTTGGTTCATGATACCTTAGGGCCGATTAAGACTCCGGATTCGGAGCCCCCTTTGGTGCATGACACCTTAGGGCCAATTAAGCCTCCGGATTCGGAATGCCCTTCGTGGATATCACGATTGGCCACATTAAGTCTCCGATTCGGAGCGCCCTTTGGTGCATGACACCTTAGAGCTGATTAAGTCTCCGGATTCGGAGCCCCCTTTGGTGCATGACACCTTAGGGCCGATTAAGCCTCCGGATTCGGAGGCCCTTCGTGGATATCACGATTGGCCACATTAAGTCTCCGGATTCGGAGCGCCCTTCGTGGATATCACGATTGGTCACATTTAAGTCTCCGGATTCGGAGCGCCCTTTGGTGCATGACACCTTAGGGCCGATTAAGTCTCCGAATTCGGACCGCCCTTTGGTGCATGACACCTTAGGGCCGATTAAGCCTCGGATTCGGAGCGCCCTTCGTGGATATCACGATTGGCCATATAAGTCTCCGGATTCGGAGCGCCCTTTGGTGCATGACACCTTAGGGCTGATTAAGTCTCTGGATTCGGAGCCCCCTTTGGTGCATGACACCTTAGGGCCGATTAAGACTTCGGATTCGGAGCCCCCTTTGGTGCATGACACCTTAGGGCCGATTAAGCCTCCGGATTCGGAGCGCCCTTCGTGGATATCACGATTGGCTACATTAAGTCTCCAGATTCGGAGCGCCCGTTGGTGTATGACACCTTAGGGCCGATTAAGTCTCCGGATTCGGAGCCCCCTTTGGTGCATGACACCTTAGGGCCGATTAAGTCTTCCGATTCGGAGCGCCCTTCGTGGATATCACGATTGGCCACATTAAGTCTCCGGATTCGGAGCGCCCTTTGGTGCATGACACCTTAGGGCCGATTAAGACTCCGGATTCGGAGCGCCCTTCGTAGATATCACGATTGGTCACATTAAGTCTCCGGATTCGAAGCGCCCTTTGGTGCATGACACCTTAGGGCCGATTAAGTCTCCGGATTCGGAGCGCCCTTTAGTGCATGACACCTTAGGGCCGATTAAGCCTCCGGATTCGGAGCGCCTTCGTGGATATCACGATTGGCCACATTAAGTCTCCGGATTCGGAGCGCCCTTTGGTGCATGACACCTTAGGGCCGATTAAGTCTCCGGATTCAGAGCCCCCTTTGGTGCATGACACCTTAGGGCCGATTAAGTCTCCGGATTCGGAGCCCCCTTTGGTGCATGTCACCCTAGGGCCGATTAAGCCTCCAGATTCGGAGCGCCCTTCGTGGATATCACGATTGGCCACATTAAGTCTCCGGATTTGGAGCGCCCTTTGGTGCATGACACCTTAGGGCCGATTACGACTCTAGATTCGGAGCGCCCTTCGTGGATATCACGATTGGCCACATCAAGTCTCCGGATTCGGAGCGCCCTTTGGTGCATGACACCTTAGGGCCGATTAAGTCTCCGGATTCGGAGCGCCCTTTGGTGCATGACACCTTAGGGCCGATTAAGACTCCGGATTCGGAGCCCCCGTTGGTGCATGACACCTCAGGGCCGATCAAGTCTCCGGGTTCGGAGCGTGCAAACAGATTTATTGCGTTGATTAATCTGATCAGCCATGTTTTCAAGCCAGGCCGCTACTGATCGGCCTGAACTAAGCCGATCGAACTATATTGGAGGCAACACTATTCATCAGTGTACTCCACATACAAAACACCGATTACGGAGCCCCATCGGTGAGGATGTCTTTGGGCCGATTAAGACTCCGAATTCGCAGCACCTCTGGCGCATAACACCCTAGGGCAGATCATACCTCCGTATTCGGAGTACCCTTCGGCACGAACAAAACAAAACAAAACACGGCAATATCCGAAATAGGGTGCTTAACTAAGCATATAAAAAATTCAAAATAAGATGCAAATGTTTGAAATAAAACTTTTTATTTGATCAAACAGTTGTTACATAAACGTAACCCGCATTTGAGCATTACAATACCAATTTTCAACCTCAAAAGCTAAAAAGGGAAAAAGACGCATTGGTAAAGCGGCAGCGCCGAATCAACTCCCGTCACCCGGAAGTCCTCCACGGTTTGCAATGCCTTGAGCCAACTGTGCCCAAGCCCATGACTTGCGCATTGCCAAACTTCCCCTGATACCATTGACAATGTCAAGGCAAAGATCCAGGACAAGGAAGGATAAACCCAACGGTCGTTGCCTTTCCTTTCGGGGTGATCTGCTTCGACGACTTGAAGATTCATGCCAACTTTTGGACGCCCTACTTCCCATACGGATGGGTCCTCTGCCGCGCTCCATTGCAACACCAAGTTCGGCTGAACTCCGAGCCTCTCTAACTAACATCCCCACTTATCCCACCTCACATAATAAGTGATAGTTTATCTGCGCGAAGCACCCACTCCTTTTATTTTCAATACTGGCAGCGATCTCGAGGCCCTAATCCCGAGGTGATTTCATTAACGCTAAACTCCATGAGACAAATGTCGGTTGACATTCGCCACGGCGTAGTTATCCAAACGACTTTTTGAAGCACGCGCACTGGCCAAAAATCTAGGCCCCGAGCCAAGTTGAATTTGCCGCAGCCACTCTACCCACTGGCTTTCGGCTTCCACAGGTTGCAATGGCCTCATTCAGGAATAAACGGCTATCACGTATGGGTCGTCCCTGCCTATAAACCGGCATATCAGTGGACACTTAACCGATACTCGGACCGATCAACGTTTATACATTCACTCAAACATATATACAATAAAACGAAACACATACATGCCGAATACGAACTGCAACAAAATATTTATAATAGAACGCTTTTTATTCAAAAAAACAAACAATAAATTACATAGTTTTGAACGTGATCTGCGTTTCAACCTTACAATAAGTATACTTATACGGCGTCACTCTCATCCTCACTCTTCTCGACTTCAAAAGCAGAAAACGAAAAATATTTACTGTGGTAGAGTGGCGATGCCGAATCAATGCCCGACGCTCGAAGAGCTTCCGCGGCTTGAGATGCCTTGATCCAACCGTGCCTAAATCCATGATTTTCACATCGGCAAACTTCTTCAGCAAGTTTTTCCTTGGTCTTTTTGATTCCAACTTTTCGGCCTTCATGAAAACCTTTCTCATAGGCCCTCCCGTTCGCGGTCTCCATTGCGAACATACTCGCCGTCTCACGATCGGCAAGCGCGGTACTGATGAGCCGACTGGTAACCCTTTTTTCCACGATTGGGTTTCCCTGCCCGGCGGGTTGTACCTGAGCCGCCTTGGTCTTCCTTAACTCGCGCTCAGTCGCCTCCGCGTGAGCCTCCAAACTTCGAATACGTTCCTCCTTCTTTTCCATTTCTCAGCGGGCAGCGCGCAGCCGTATGCCAATTTCATAGGCAGTGTAAAGCCCCTTCACTGCCCCGTGAATGCCTTCACGAAATACTTCGTAGTCCTGTCGACCTATCATCGATTGCTGAACCTCAGGAGGAAAAATTTGTCGAGCAAACTCGACCGCTACATTTGGGTCTCGAACGATCGAGTCCGCCTCTGTCATGGGTCTATTCCCCACAAATACCGCAAAGCTTAATGGGCACGGATTCGCGTCAGATCTCCTCTCGACTCGAGGTTGAGAAGATCTACCTTGCGGCTGCTTGTCCCGCCTGGGTGACCTGCTTCGACGTCGAGGAGACTGACGCCTCTCTCGATCCCTGGAACTCCTACTCCCTGTGCGCGAAGGGTCACCACCTCAATTCATGTCTCCACCCAGCTCAGCTAGCGTCCTCGCTTCCCCTCTGCTGTTAAATAAGAGTCTGTTCGACATTCACACGATACCTTCAAAAGCTGGAGTCAGTTGCTTACTGTGCTCATAAAAGTTGTACCTTTAATCATTTATCCTTTACAGAGGCAGCACCCTCGAGGCAATCTCATTAATTGTGAAAACCTCAATCGCCCGACGCCGACTGGATCGACCCGCCTGGGGCAAGGGCAGATTAATCAATCTATTCGGATTACGTGCCCCAGCTGGCCCATGAATCGTTTCAGCATAATACCAATGAACTATTCGGCATACGAATGATAAGTCAATATTGCCAGGATATTCAATCGCAGAAAGCTCAACAGAGTAATCATTCTATCTAAAGTAGTGCCCATGAATCAACTTCAAAACTCCTAAGTTCATCTCATCCGACGCCCGAATGATCATGCACCGCTTGGGCAAAGGCAGATTAATCAATCTATTCGGATTAAGTGCCCCAGTCGGCCCATGAACCGTCTCAGCATAATACCACGAACTATTCGGCATACGAATGATAAGTCAATATTGCCGAGATATTCAATCGTAGAAAGCTCAACAGAGTAATCATTCTATCTAAAGTAGTGAAAGGCAAAAATTCTTCATCAACATAACATCACAAACTGCGCATAAGTAGTAGTGAAACGACAAGATAATTTTCATTAATAAATTGAGCGCAGACAGTAACCAATTTATACATGAAAACTACTTGGAACCAACAAAAGGCCTTAAAACAAAAACATACATTAAAAAGGAAAGCATTTCATAAAATTCGAACGACTCCCAGATCAATCCTCGGGGTCAGACTCAAGTGGCTCAACGTCCACCTGCTCATAAGGAATTGGCAAGGCCAATGTAACCCCAGCGGCATCAAGGGCCTTGAGCCACCCATGTTTGAACCCCCGATTCTCAAACTTGGGGACTTCATCTACGTATTCCTCGAAGGCGGCGCCTTTTCCTGCTTCGAATACGACAGAAGCCTCAGATTCTACCTTTTCCTTGGCCGCCTTCAACTCTGCTAACTCAGTCTCCATCTTGTTAAGCGCCTCCTCGGCTAGCCTAAGCGATTCTTTGCTCGCGTTCGCCCTATCTTCGGTATCAGAACGGAGATGATCGGCAGTCCGAGCCCTTTCTACTTCGACTTCGGCTCGCGCAGTCTCCATCGCAGCTCTCATCATCTCAAACTCGGCCCTGCTCTTTTGATCGCCCACTTCTAACTGCAAACGGTCAATCCTCTCAAGGGCATCGTGTAGGCGGCGACCCAAGTCGGCGATCCTGCCGACCGTCTGCAAAACGAGTTGGGATCGTTAGATGCCATAGGCAACCAAAATCAAAACAAGTCAAGTTCACCTACCAAAAGGGCCGACTGCGCAGATAGGGCTATGGCCACCAAATCCGGCACGACATGAACGGACGCCTTATCAGCTGGTAGAGAGACTAAAGTCGCCAGGCTCAAGGCTACCGTTGGGTCAGTAATGATGGATGCGTCAGAGGAAATCGGCATGTCTCTGATCTTTGGCTGAACAATGAAAGGAGCAACCACGTCCAACTCTTCTAAGCGAGGCCTTTGGTCAGCAGGACTATCTTCCGAACCGGCATCTCCCTCGGCGCTACGCTTCTTGCCCCGCTCTTCCGGAATCAACCGTTCTTCAATGACCGGTTGTTCAACCTCTTTCGCCGTTTCAGCCGCAACAATCTGAGCTGGCTCTTTAATAATGGGTTCGAAAGACTTAATCAAGGCAGGTCCAGAATGGGCGGCCTCGGCCTTTTTCCGGGCGGCCATTCGCTCGGCATTTTTCTTTCGAGCCATCTGCGTCAGGTTTTCCCCAGCCACACCTTCAAAAAAATCACCGGGTAGGTCTCCCAAACTTCCAAAAATATCTCCAGAAGAAAACTCCGCCCGACTCGAAGTGGACGGCGAGGTAGGCTGACTAAGTCTGGCTGCCTCAAACGCCGAGTTTAGGGCCTCGTCAACCTCTTCGGCCTCCTCAGCGAACTCTCTGGCTGGTTCGACGACTACCTCTACCACCGGCTCCACGTCTTGCCCCGAATCAGAAGCTTCGAGACCAACTTGCCTAAGGCTCTTGAAGCTAGAGAAGATAAGAGCCGCAAGGTGTTGATCGCCGGATGGAATCGGAATGTTGTCAGCGGCCGAAAAAGTAGTATAAGTAGGCTCGTATCGAAGAAGTATGTGGGCCGCTCTCCCTTGCTTCTGTACGTTTGGACGACCGAAGTATCCGAGTGCAGTCGCAATCTGCGCAAGGACTGCGTCGTCAGTAAAACCAGAATCTTCTTCAATTTACTGCCTGCAAAGACAAGGGTTAGACACGGAGAGAAGGCCGAGTAAAAGAAAAGTTCAATAAACGCAAGAAGACACACGGCAACCTGGTTCACCCCTCCGTCTGGAAATAGGGTCTAGGCGACCCTCGCCTTCGCCAAATTCCCAGTTCCCTCGGACATTGACCATTACGTCATCCACACACGCTTACTAGAACTAGCAAGCATGGTTACCAAATGATGGTCAGTATCCTTGGCCCTAAGAAGGTACCGCCCAAGCCGATCGGAAGATTTGGCTAAAGCATAGCAGTGCCGAATGGCCGGAATGCCAATCGATCCTGAGGCGCCGGTTCAACTCTACGATCCCATTACGATTCGAAAAAAGTTCGTTGGGCTGAGAAGGAATCAGACCCCAATAGCGGAGGACGGCCCTAAGGAATGGATGTAGGGGAAAACGGACCCCACCCTCTGCAATGGATAGGAGAGGAAAGACGATTGAATTTCGATCCTCTCTCTCCATATCCAGAGTATTGTCCGTCACTAGAGATAGATGAACATCGCGGGGATGGAAAAGTGTCGCCGGAATCTGAAGACACGACCCTCAAAAATGAGGTCTTTCAAGTGTTTAGCCATTTTCGCGGGGAATAAAGGGTTCGCCAAAATTAAAATAACAAATAGAAAGTAGGATTGCAAAGAAAAGAGAAGAAGACTTACGAGGAGCAAGGGGGACGAGGGTAGACGGAGAAGAGTTGCAGAAAATGCGAGTCAGAGAAGAGATATTCGCTGGCAGTCCAAGAGTCTCGAATACTCGACAAAATGTGCATTCGAAAGGACTGAAATTTCAAATCACAATAAATGCGAGACGCACGAATGAGGCGGGAAAGTGTAATGATGACCGAAAAGGTGTGCGCATTCTGACATCTGTATTGGGGTACGCGAAGCCGCCTGACCTATTTTAACTTTTTCAATTCAAGACCAAACACGCCGATTAACTACCATCAATGGGGAGTTCGGGGGGCAATTGTGGGAGCCGAATATATGGCAAAATCAGAAGGTGCGTACCATTGGAAGACTGATATTAATCGGCTGTATCCTACGAGAATGGAAAGCCGAATAGAATATATGTGCCGAATAAGTGTAGACGCTTAGAGCCGAATAATAGAAAGGACAATGATTAAAAAGTAGGCACTACTCCGAGGACCAAAAGGAACAGGTATAAATACAGAAACAATGGATTGAGAAAGGTATGTAAGAATCTCTTCACTTAACTTAGAAAACAAGCTATCTTGTGTGTCTGAACTAACTTGTCCGTCGGAGTGCTAATTCCGGCACCCCCGACCGGAGTATTTGTATCTTTTCAGGTGAATAGCTGAGGATCACTAGCGTCTCCCAGGATCTGAAGGGTATTTCCAAACCACTTCTCCACACCTTGTTTTGGAAAAGTATTTGATCAAGCATGAATGACTATCCCTAGTTTTTGTATCAAGTATTATGTTTGTTTTGATGACATTCTTGGAACGTCCTTTCGTGCTAGGGGACATTAAGCCTATGTAGCACCTTTGTTGAGATATCTTTTTGCCACCGACGGTCTTGTATGGGTGGGTTTGTCTAATCGATCTCGGGTCGGCCACCGACGAGTGAACGGGTGTGCTTTGATTCCAAGACAATTATTCCCTTGTTTTGCCACCGACGGTTTACCGGGTGGGTTGTCTAACCAATTCCGGGTCAGCCACCGATGGTCGTGAATGGGTGTACTTCGATTCTGGGACGGTTATTCCCTTGTTTTGTCCAAATGTCATCATTTGGTATTATGTAGATGTTATTAACATCCAAGAAGCTTTGAAAGACTTTGATTCATGAACTTGATTTATCCCATGTTTTGTACAAGTTATTATATGTATTGTTTTGATAAAGATCTCGGATATCATTCATTCAAATCTTTATTACTTATATCATTCACTGAGTATCCAAGCTCACCCTTTCCTTTATATATATGTAGGTGGCAAGCAAGAAGGCGGTGACGCCTAAGATGTTGTTTGCAAGATGTTTTGATTCATGTTTTGTATCATCTTAAAGATTATGCTTCTTAGTTTGTAATTCATTTCTTTTGTATATTTTGGCTTGAGAAGCCTTTTGATCAATATGTAATATGTACTCCATTTTATTTTGTATTCAAGTTGTAAAACTATGTTAAGATGTATGTCATTTCATTTGATCTATGCACAGCTCTTATGGACTACTTAGATTTAAATTTATTGCTTCCGCACATATAAGCCCCATATGTATACTCTGATTGTGTGTGAATCTTTGTAAGTTGGCCTTTGGTAATCTCGGATTACTGGCCATCACGGCACCATTCTACTAGGGGCGGAATGGGGTCATGACAGCTTTCTTGTTCACTATTACTCCAAGTTAGAATGGTCCCACTGGGCATGCCAATTTATGTTAGCAAAAATTCAATTTAAGCCCAATCGACAGTGATTGATCGATAGACTTAAACAGATTTTAAATAAACATAAAAAGATCAAACTTTATGGTTGAATTCTATGCCTTAACAAATTAATGACTTCCTTGGAGGTAATTAAATAAAGAAGAAATAGAACATAATAGAATATGTATTTATTCAATTAAATTGTCACTTGCTATTAATTACAAAAACTTAAATAAAAACAAAGAAATGAAAAATACAACAATCTACAGAAATAAGAGAAATGGGGGTTGGAAAAAACTATAGCTAATCTACTCCTAACAACTGCTAAGTTAAAATACTCCTAGATACATATCATGTTTCATGAATAGTTGTTAAATGAATGATTGATTGCATCCAATTCTCTTTTATACTTGACTTCTGGGCTGGCCCTTGGTTCTGATCTTCCTTAATTCTTTGCATTTCTTCATGTCTATCCCCATATTCTAGGAACTGTTCACTGGGTTTTTGATTTCTTCCTTGATTTTATGCCATCACCTTCCTTATCTTTCTATCTTCAACCCATCCTTATACCATGTCAGCCATATTAGCCAATCTTCCCATGTCATCTTTATGCCTTGTCAGCATTTAGTTGACGGAAGATTCCAAATTTTAATACCAACACCACATAAGAAGGATTATTACATTAACAAACTAAAAATTATAAAAATAAAACCAAAAAAAACTAGATCCAAGTTGTCACCAAACTCATCCAAAACTTTACTGCTCCACAACCTTCAACTTGGAATTTGAAAAACACACCTCTGATGGTCAAGATAAATTATTGATGTTGAGGTAGTCGCCTAGCATGAAATAAACGCATTATCCAGTATTGGCCTTCAAGTCGTGAGAATATTTGAATCCAGATCTTAAAGTTTTGGCTCGAGTTATAACCTTAGTTATGACTAAATTATATACATCATTGTATTAGTTATAACTCATTGTTATATTGGTTTTGACATTATTTTGGTTATGATAAAAAAAAGATTTTTAGTTATGTCCTATGTGATGTTCGATTATGATTCAATTTTTTTTTTAAAATTTTAATTATAACCCTAAAAAGATTCAATTATGATATTTGTGATAATCAATCCCATAAATATCATAATTTACCTATAATATAACATAACCCATATGATAATATATTTAAAAATTGACTTTCTTTAATCATTATCAGGATTTTAAATTCTTATTCAACCATCAAATAATTCTCTGTCTTAATACACTCAACCCGTCAAATAATATAATAAAAACTTCTAGATATAATTATATGACTAGGATTGCATTAAAATAAAAGAGAATTTGTATGCACCCATGCCAATCATATGATGTGAGAATTTTGATATACAGCTAAGACTGCATTGGAACGAGAATTCAAAAATAAAAATTTAAACTTACACGATCTTGTAACCTTTGCAATGGAGCCAGTATTGAAGTCCCGCTCAAGATTGGTCAAATTCTAATAAGGTATACCAGCACTAGATTTTAATTTATTTTTTAAGGCAAAAAGCATTTAACTCGTATGATTTTGGACTATTGCAGACAGGGCCAGAGACATTGCATGCCCAATGCCCCTCGAGTTTTGATAATTATATTGATATCTCTATATATATAGATTATATCATATATATCTTCTATAAAATTATAATAATATTTCTTCTTCAAATTATAATAGTCCCTCTATTATAAATTTTCTTTCTAATTAAAATGAACCTACTAAAATGAGTCCTTCTATTATACACCTCCAAAAGGAATGTGCCATATACTAGTTATTACTTTATGGTATTGATATTATAAATTTTCATAACCAAATTATTTTCATTCATAACTAAAATGACTACTATATAAATTATAACCAAACAACACATCTTTAATTATAACAAAAAACAAAAAGAAAAAAAAATTACTATAAGTCATAATTAATATCAAATAAGTCATTACAAATCATTACTTGATGTATAATCAAAGACCTCTTCAATCATAACCAAAATAACAACTGTGGGGACATATTTTCTGAGTACTAACACGTGGCATGGTGACGCCGACGTGTCGGCCGAGGTGCCACGTGTCGTGATAAGTTATGCCGAGGTAATCGCGGAATTGCCGAGGTTATCTCCGAAGATATCGGAATCCGAGATAAGCGGATAAAGGACAAGAGTCCTAGATTGAGAGAAGACTTCAGTGTGGATAAAGGCAAAACTCTTGCAGAGCTTTGTCCTAAACCCATTGGGAGTTCCAGATTAGCAATAGTCCTGAGTCCATTGGAGTTAGGCTCCTATTGGGACTAGGACTGTATTGGCTATAAAAGAGAGGCACCCCCATGGGTCTAAGGTACGTTTTTGAATACTCAAGCTTGTGAGTTGAATACTTGATTATCTTTGAGAGATATACTGACTTGATCGTCGGAGTCCCCCCGGGTGGAAGAACCACCGCCAGAGCCTTTTCTTTCTGTGCAGGACAGCAAGGTGCCATCTAATCTGCCTGTGTTCTACAGCTGAATTCCTAGGAGAGCAGTGTGGTCAGAAAATCACTCACACAATTTGGCGCCGTCTGTGGGAAAGAAAGACGAATAGATGGCCAGCAACGCACAAAACGAGAAGGTTGGGGACGACGCTCCAGCTGGGAGTGGCAGGCCAATCAACCTTGACGCCGAAGGAGACAACCATAACGAAGAAGCCCGTAGCCAGGGACACGGGGGAAAGGACGTCGTCCAGGAGGGCGACACTTCGAAGAAAACAGACCAGGGCAGATACTACAATGAAGACAACCTCCAGGTATGGAGGGATAGGTGCCTACGGAGGGATGACGAAGTAAAAGAACTAGCAGACAAGTTGGCAGACCTACAGTCGGTCGTCAACTTTATGATGCAAAACAAAGTCATGCAGCCACCATACCCGCTGCAGGACACGCCAATTCCAACAGATAATACTCAGAAGGGAGGAAGGAAAGTAATTCCCGAAGTACCTCGGCATACAAGGAGCGCAAGGCACTCGTACCCGCCTTCTAGGGAGATCGGACGAGAAGAACCGAGACCAGAGAAATCCCAGAGGACATACCACACGAAGGACCCAGAACCCAGAGAACATCGGCATGTCCAAAGGCAGGCCCTCTGCTTCGACACAACCCATGGAGAAAGATCAAAACGGGCCCATCACGAGGCCGAGAGCAGTGTGCCGAAAAGACTGAAGTCAAAAGATAGCCGAGCTCCAGGGAGGAGTAAAGAGGACTTGAGAAACTATCTCAAGAGGAAGGAACAGAATGCCGAAGCTGAGGTTAATTCACCCGACAAACCAAGGACACCATTCTCGGTAGAATGGGACAAGTTCGAGGCACCAAAAAGATTCAGCATGCCGAGGTTTCAAGTATACGATGGTAAGTCTGACCCTAACTTCCACGTTGGTCTATTCCTGAACTCAATGGCGTTATACAGTGGAAACGAGCCACTGCTCTGCAAAGTGTTCCCTCGTCTTTTGGGGAGATTGTATCAGATTGGTTCAATAAATTACCTAAGGGAAGCGTGAAGACATGGGAAGGCCTGGCCGAGATGTTTGTGGCCAGGTTCATAACAAACAAACTACAGCCGTTAAGGGTGGACGCGCTAATGGCTTTAAAAATCAGCAAGGATGAAAGCCTCAGGGCATATGCAAAAAGGTACTACGAGGTGTTCAATCGAATACCTGAATGCAACCAGGAGGTAGCGGTCGTGTCTTTCAAGAACGGCCTGAAAGATAGCTGTTCACTGCGGAAATCTTTGGCAAAAATGTTGCCGAAAAGCATGGAGGAGCTTATGGCAAGAATTGAGAAGTACGCACGAGCCGAGGAGGATACATCGGCCCACAAGGAAGTCAAACAGGAAAAAGGGAACGGCTCGCCGAAGCAAAGCCGAAGTAACAACGGATTCAGCAAAACAGAGATGGAGTTAAGGGCTAAACAGGCAGTGACAACCGTGTTTCGAATTCCAATTCAAAAAGTCCTAGGAAAAATTCGGAGCCAGCCCTATTTCAGAACACCAGCAAGGGAACCAGGAGAATTCATGGGAAGAAACATGGACAGACATTGTGCTTATCACAATGAAAATGGACATACAACACAGGGCTGCAGAGCCTTAAAAGCACACCTGGAAGATCTGGTAAGACAAGGACACTTGAGAGACCTTGTCGATGAAACCAGAACAAGAGAAGAGCAGGCAAGACTGCCTCAGGCTCCAGCAGCCCCACCACCTCCACCTCGGGCAGAAGAACCTCGGATAGTTAATGTGATTCATTCAAAAGTTAACGAGAACGAAGTCAGAGGAGAGACTCAGAGGGTAAGGCATCTGCAGCATGTCTACCAAGTCGGGGAGAAGAGACATCGGCCAGCGGAGTGCCAAGGACCGATGATAACCTTCACCGAAGCCGACCTAGAGATGGTCCAGCACCCGCATAATGATGCCTTGGTAGTATCCCTCCTGGTTGGGGAGTGCCAAGTGAAACGCATCCTAATAGATCAAGGCAGCTCTTGTGACATCATGTACGTTAGATGTTACAAGGAGCTAGGCCTTCACCCAGACGACATGGAGCAATCGAATGGCCCGATGATCGGCTTTAATGGAACGCCGACATGGCCACTGGGCGCTACAAACTTGGAAGTACAGGCCGGTACCAAGAAGATCAGGACAGAATTCATCGTGATTGATACGTCTTCTTCTTACAACATCATATTGGGAAGGCCGTGGTTGCATGCAATGGGGGCAGTTCCCTCGACATTGCACCAACTACTACGCTTCCCAACAGAACATGGGATTGAAGAAGTCAGAGGAGATCAACTGCAGGCAAAAATTGCTCCATGGCAGCAATGAAGACTACCTGCAATATTCGAGAACCAGCAAAGGCAGAGATTGAAGATGAGGACATGGAGGTCCTAGATGATGTCGGCAAGGAGCCGGCCGAGAAGAGTGAGGAATCACTAAAGAAAATCCTCGTCCAGGAGGGCAACGAAGAACGCTTCTTTCTTCTCGGCTCAGGCTTAGCCGAAGAAGAAGAGAGAGAACTGGAAGCTTTTTTAAGAGCAAACATAGAGGTGTTCGCCTGGACACCTTACGAAATGCCTGGCATTGACCCCGAGGTCACATGCCATAGACTGAACATCGACAGGTCGGCAAAACCTGTAATACAATGAGCTAGAAGACCGACGTTGATGCACGTCGAAGCTGTGGAAGAAGAAGTAGACAAACTTCTGGAAGCCAAGGCCATCAGAGAAGTCAATTATCCAACGTGGCTATCAAACACTGTGGTGGTAAAAAAGAAAAACGGTAAATGGAGGGTTTGCGTAGATTTTACAAACCTAAACAAAGCCTGCCCCAAGGACAGCTTCCCTCTGCCAAAGATTGACCAGCTAGTGGATGCCACATCAAGACACGGAAGGATGAGCTTCCTGGATGCTTATAGGAGGTACCATCAGATAGCCATGTACCCCCCAGACGAAGAGAAGACAGCGTTCATACCCCAAAAGGCCTGTACTGTTACAGGGTAATGCCTTTTGGGCTGAAGAACGCAGGAGCAACCTACCAAAGGCTGGTAACCAAAATGTTCAAACACCTGATAGGCAAAACAGTTGAAGTCTACATCGATGACATGGTCGTGAAGACCAAGGAACCTAAAAGTCATCTTACCGACCTGAAAAAGGTATTTGACATACTCAAAACATATCGGCTCCGACTCAACGCATCTAAATGCGCTTTCGAAGTTGGATCTGGTAAGTTCCTAGGCTACCTGGTAACAAGAAGGGGAATAGAGGCCAGCCCAGATCAGATCAAGGCCATCCTAGATCTACAAAGCCCAACATCGGCAAAACAGGTTCAAATGCTCACTGGCAGGGCCGCAGCCCTAAATAGATTCATAAGCCGAAGTTCAGACAAGTGTAAACCCTTCTTCAACCTGGTAAAAAAGACCGCAGACTTCCTATGGACTGAAGAATGTGAGGCCGCTTTGGCCGACCTGAAAAAGTATCTGACCACGGCCCCAATCCTCTCGACACCTGAACCTGGGGAGGAGTTGTTTCTGTACTTAGCTGTGTCAGAGCACGCAGTAAGTGCAGTGTTAATCTGAGAAGAGCAGGGAGAATAGAAGGCTGCAATTCAGCTTGCTGTATACCAGCAACAGCTTGCCAGAGCTTACAACAAGAAGGTCAACCCAAGAGACTTTTAAGTCGGCGACCTAGTCTTGAGAAAAGTCGTCGGCAACAAGAAAGATCCCAGAGAGGGCAAGCTTGGCCCAAACTGGGAAGGACCTTACAGAATTACTTCGGTGTTAGGCAATGGAGCTTATCGGCTTGAAGACAATGAGGGCAAAGCATTACCAAGACCCTGGAACACTTGTAATTTGAAATTTTTCTATCATTGAGATATTCATTATTCTTGGCCGATGTCATTAATAAAATCTTTTCAGAATTCTTCAAGCACATATGATTGATTAAGATACTTAACATTGTTTCTGGAAGACATGAAAAATGAGAACCCAAGTGGAACTCAGGTTCACATTGGGGGCAGAGAAGATACAAAGTCTACCACTTGTTGAAATTTGTAGCAATTTACAAGTTGGTCAGACCGAATACAAAGTCTACCACTTGTTGAAATTTGTAGCAATTTACAAGTTGGTCAGACCGAATACAAAGTCTACCACTTGTTGAAATTTGTAGCAATTTACAAGTTGGTCAGACCGAATACAAAGTCTACCACTTGTTGAAATTTGTAGCAATTTACAAGTTGGTCAGACCGAATACAAAGTTTACCACTTGTTGAAATTTGTAGCAATTTACAAGTTGGTCAAACCGATACAAAGCTTACCACTTGTTGAAATTTGTAGCAATTTACAAGATGGTTCCTTAGCTTCGCTTGTTGAAATTTGTAGCAATTTACAAGTTGAAGTTAAGCCGAGATATTTGTTTCTCTTCGCTTGTTGAAATTTGTAGCAATTTACAAGTCGAAGTGAAGCCGATGTTATTGCTTACAGACTTATAGCAATCTGCTGGTTGGATAAACCAAAGAAGATGCTTAACACTTGTTGAAATTTGTAGCAATTTACAAGTTGAAGTTAAGCCGACATATGATCATCTGTTGAAATTTGCAGCAATTTACAGGTTGAGGTAAAAGCTAAGTATATTGTTTAAACCCTTGTTGAAATTTGTAGCAATTTACAAGTAGATCACTGTTTAACACTTGTTATAACTTGAGAAAAGTTTACTGTATATGATAGTCCTTGTTGAAATTTGTAGCAATTTACAAGTAGGTTAGACTGATATCACTGTTTAAACACTCGTTGAAAAGTCTGCAAGGTTAACATTGAATAGTATATGTTTTATACTTGTTGAAATTTATGAAAAGATTGCAGGTCAATATCTTGCCGAAGTAAAATCTGCAGTTATTATACCCGAGGTATGTAACCCCGAGAAGATTGTGCAAAGGCGGAATTATGTAAATCGTCCAAAATATTCTAAGTATAGAACCACACAGAAGCAATGAAGAGAAATTAAAGACTAAAGCATTCAGAGAAAAACAGTTACAGCTGTACATAATAAAGGCACTATGGCCTAGCAGAAGTTAAATGTTCACAAGTGACAAAGAAAGGCGCATCGGCCATAAAAAGGAAGCTTACATTGTTCAGAAAACAAAAGTGCAAAAAAGAAAAAATATACAAAAGACATTCAAACTTCTTCAAACATTAACAGATGGCTGGGCTAGGACCTCGGAGGTCTCTGGAAGAACCACCTCGGCATCTTTTTCTCCCACAACCTCTGCATCTTTTTCCACAGCAACCTCGGCATCTTTGTCTGCCTCAATCTCGGCGTCGATCTCCGCAAGTGTTTTATCAAGACTTCTTTCAGCTAGAGGAGGGTCAGATGATAAATCTGGATCAGCCTCCATGGGCACCATCTCAGTCTCTTCATCTTGGGTTAAGTCTAGGATCTGCTCAACTTGAGGAAGAGACTTGACCTCAGCAGCATCCTTAGACTTTCTCACCAAGGCCTCTTCATCATTATTATCGTCTTCATCATCGTCTTCAGCCTCGGATTCAGACTCAGCTTCTTCCTCAGCCTGGCTTGGAGGAGGAGGAGGAGGAAAGGGAAGAGGAATAGCTTCAGCCTTGCGCCAGGGTGAGTCAGTAGGAAGATCAAGCTTTTTTACCAAGGACATCCAACCCAGGGAAAATCCCCTATTGCATGCCTGCCTGACTTGAAGTTTGTAATCATCAGTAACATCGGCTACACCCTGGGCATAAGCCTTTTCATCGGCTTCCTTGATTTCGGCCGATTTCGTGGCCAGAGCTTCCTCCAGCTCCTTCTCGGCCTGAGCAGTCTTTTCCTCAGCCTCTCGTTTTTGAGCTTCAGCAACTTTTTTGATAGCTTCAGCAGCATCAGCCTTTTCGTAGGCTATCTGTTGGGCTTTGGTAGCAGCCTCGGCTTGATCTTCCAACTTCTTCATCTTTGCTTGAAGACCTTTGTTGATCTTCTGAAGGGCTGAAAACTCCCTCTTCATCTCGGCCAGCTTTTTTCGATTTTCGAATGACTGCATTGAAAAGGAATGGGCGTACTGGACAGCCTGACAGAAAATAGAAGTGTTAGACAAAATTCTGAGTATGAAACAAAAAGAAAGGACGAGTACCAAACTGGAATACTTACTTGAACTGAGTGTTGGAGCATTAGAGCGTAGTTCTCATATTCACTGTTTCCAGCATTTCGCTCCAGATCACCAGGCAGAAGCAGTGCAGTACTAAGAGCCACACCGACATTTATGTCATCGGCACTCTCATTAGCCATTATTGGCCTGTCTTCCAAAGTGATTTGGGGGGCCCAAGGGACATTTGGTACTTGGGACTTTGAAGTCGTAGCAGAAGAAGACCTCGGCTTCTTTGATTTCTGGGACTCTGCTGGTTGAGTTTCAGCAGACCTTTTTGCCGAAGTAGAAGTAGCCTTCTTGTTCTCGGCTAATTGTGAGATGGGCAAAGCATCTTCAGCCCCAGCCTCAGTAGCTTTGGTCTTTGGCTGAGCCTTCTTTGTTCTTTTTGGTTTTGGTGGGGGCACTGTTTGAGCCGGTACAGCGTCGGCATCGACTGGGAGGTCGGCCAGAAGATCTTGCACAACAGGCCTTGGGCGAACCATCTCGGCGGTTTTGACAAGTCTTCGCCGACGTTTTCTTTCTGGTATTGGGACTAAGTATGGGGCTGAAGTGGATGGTTGATCGGCTGGGTCGGAAGTTGATCCTTGGTCAGCCCGAGATGTTGATACGGTTTGTATAGTGGTAGCAGAAGGAGGTGATAAACTCTTTTTCTTTCTTTTTGGAACGTCGGGCAAGGTAGATTTGTAGGTAGGGATGAAGTTCAACACCAGTGGAGCCTTGCGCTTCTGGATCGGAAGGTCCAGGAGCTTCTTCAGGTCTTTTCCAGGAAAATAGGACTGGCGGAAGCCCTTTGGTGGCTTGCGCACGTCTGCAAAGAAGAGCACAACGTTAGCAACAGATAAAATCTTTTGAAGACTTAAAAAAACACACAACAGCTAAGTAGTTGGCGTTGGGTTCTTACCCTTGCCCTCTTTAACCGTTCGAGGAAGAGGGAAGAGATGGACATCTTCGTCTGGGCCAAACTCCCAATTTCCAGAAGCAATAAGATAATCATCTCCAGCCCCTTTGTTAGAGTCTGGGAGGTCGGCTACAATTTTGAATTCGGTAGATCTCGGCTTGAGGTAATACACATAACCTTTCTCTTTCAGGTTAAGGGCGCACATGGTATAACAGTATTGGATGTCGGTGAGGGTGATCCTAACATTCTCTTGTCGGGCTAAGGTTATGATACCATTAAGCACTCTATAGGAGTTAATGGTGAGTTGCATAGGGTTCAGGGTGTAGTAGTGAAGAACTTCACGAAAGAGGGGATTGAGTGGAAGCCGAAGTCCACATTCAACAAAAGCTACAATAGGGAAAGGCATCGTATTGTCCGAAGGCATGATGGAATCATCGTCACCAGCTAGCCTAAGGTGAACATCATCTGGGATGGAGAACTCTTGCCTAAAGAATTCAAGTTTTGTAGGGGTGTTTACCCTGTGTCTCCACATACCCATGATTTTGGTATGAAGGTACTTAACTACAGAAACAGGGTGCTTTAAAGGGTTATTGGGATCTCGGCTTAAACCCAGGTATGTATTGGTGAGGCTTGTTTTAGTTTTTCCTAAAACTTGAAGGTTCTATATACAAATCCCAACCCTAAATCTATGAAAGCAAAGATTGGAGGCTCGAATCTGGGAAAGACACAGGAAACAAGAACAAGTTTTCAGAATCAAGAACGAAGGTGGGCTATTAAGAGCCTAAAGCGTACAAAGAGTTGAAGGCCAAGAACAGTGGTGAAATAGTGCAGGTGTTCATGACATGTGCAAAATCATGAAATAAGATGCATTCAGGTGAATGATTCACAAATTAAATACTAGAGCAGAACAGTAATAGCAAGGAATTCCAGAAACGATCGAGAAATGGGAAAGGAAGGGCCAGATGCTTACCAGATAAAGTGAGGCTGGAACGAAATTCGCCGAGGACAGACGACGGTTATCACAGTGGCGAGAGCTCTACTAGAGTGGAAGAATGAAACCAGTTGCAGAACTTGGAGGTTGAGTAATGGCGGATTCAAAGAGAAAAGAGCTTTAGAAAGAGAATGCAGGTAAACGAATGAAAAAGTGAAGGGGCAAAGGGGAGAGACAAAAGATTTTGTCAAAAACGTGAAACGGCGGCAAAATGAGGCATTTAGTGCGCCTAGAAAATCGCATGCGTCAGACGGCGCGGACAGATGAAAGACGGCTTACGAGCGCGTCATAGGTACGGGCCAATGAAAATAAAACACGTAAGAGAAACGGTTGAGAAGTGATGCAAGACAGCTCATACACGTGAAAGAGTTCATTTGAAATTTTGTTCTTGAAAGAAGACATGTCGGCCTAAATAGAATGACTTTCGGCTCAAGAGTTCTGACGCCAACGTACTGGAAAGAGGAACAATGTAGGTTCCATCACCTCAGTATGCCGAGGTAATAGAACCTAGGGGGCAGTTGTGGGACATATTTTCTGAGTACTAACACGTGGCATGGTGACGCCGACGTGTCGGCCGAGGTGCCACGTGTCGTGATAAGTTATGCCGAGGTAATCGCGGAATTGCCGAGGTTATCTTTGAAGATATCGGAATCCGAGATAAGCGGATAAAGGACAAGAGTCCTACATTGAGAGAAGACTTCAGTGTGGATAAAGGCAAAACTCTTGCAGAGCTTTGTCCTAAACCCATTGGGAGTTCCAGATTAGCAATAGTCCTGAGTCCATTGGAGTTAGGCTCCTATTGGGACTAGGACTGTATTGCTATAAAAGAGGCACCCCATGGGTCTAAGGTACGTTTTTGAATACTCAAGCTTGTGAGTTGAATACTTGATTATCTTTGAGAATATACTGACTTGATCGTCGGAGTCCCCCCGGGTGGAAGAACCACCGCCAGAGCCTTTTCTTTCTGTTAGGACAGCAAGGTGGCCATCTAATCTGCCTGTGTTCTACAGCTGAATTCCTAGGAGAGCAGTGTGGTCAGAAAATCACTCACACCAAACAACTATAAGAAGGTTATAACTAAGTTATATCCAACACTATAATGTGTCTAACTAAAAACCACAAAAATCATAACGCGACACATTTTTTTTGCGGTGTGTTTTATAGAATTTCTCTAACTAAAACATATATTTCTATCCAAACTTATCTTCTTTCTTAATTTTCAATTCACCTAAAATAGTTACTCCACAAATATTGTATAAAATTTAACCTCAAATCTTTCAATTTAAAATTCACATCTATCCAAATTAAACTCTAATATTTTACGTTTTAGTAATATCTTATTGTTTTTTATTATGAGGAAAAAAACAAATTAATATTGTCATTAATTTGTACCCCCTCTTCACTGAATTCCTAGCTCTGCCACTGTCCATAATAACCTTTGACATTTAGAAATATGCAGAACCTCTATAGTTTTGTATTATATCTTGTAACTATTATATTTTTGCCATCCAAACAAAGGGCAAGTGGATTGCACAACGTCCCATTTACATGTATTGGTCGTTTAACAAGTTTTCCTCCAAAAATGGTTTTGGCCAAAAGATCAAAATGACCCTACCTTTACTATTAAGATAATGCTTACGAAATGGATGTTATACTCTATCCAAATTGAGGGAAATGTGAAACCATCCTGGAAAGCTGGTACTCCATCTCTTTATTTTTTATTCATTTCTATTATTTTTATCTCTTATTTATTTATTTTTTATTCAATCAATATTTATTTGTTTAATTTGTCTTCCATTCTATATTGTATTTTCATTTTTTTTAATTTTATTTTTTATTTATTATTTAATTTTCTTTAAGCTTTATTATCAACGACACGTGTGAGAAATTGGGTTGCGGAGAGTGACGTTGAACACAGACCCAGAAGCACTCATTATGGTTACACCACCCAACTAGCGTCTACGCCTGAACTAAACCACCGTGTCTATGACATATGACCCGACCGATCTCTAGCCCCGCCGCTTTCACGTCGGGCTCTTACCGTCTCTGGTGGTCAAGACAACTGCTGGTTTCGGTTTGTTTTTTAAGCCTGGTGGACAGCCATGGGGCCATCGTTGAGAGCGAGTCTGGGCTTTATTGATTGGATAAAAAGAGGGTCGTTTTGGTGGCTTTGCTCTTCTTCTCCTTTTTCGGAGGTTTAGGAGAGAGATTGAACTTGGGGGAGAGACGATGGCCCAAAATATTCAGCCATTTTTGAGTGAGTGAAAGTTTGATTCTTGTGAGATAGGCTCTGCCTAGAGAGAGAGAGAGAGAGAAAGAGAGAGAGAGAGAGACTGACTAAGAGATTGGGAGTGACAATGTGGTTGGCTAGGTTAGCTGCTATTTGATGGGCATTTATATGAGAGGTTTGGTGGAATTTTCTCTAGTTAGAATTTAATTAGGTATGGGTGTTTGGGAAGTACTAGATTAGTATATTGTTTGATTTTATGAAAAATGTGAAATGTGAGTTGAGTTTGAAATGATGTGGTAGAGCACAAAAGTGACCTAAATAAGATGATTATAACCCAAATAAGATAATGTACTAAAATAGCATTGCTATTTTAGCACATGCCAATCAAGCACTTATTCATAAATTTCTTATGTTATCCCATATTCTAGGAACTGTTCACTGGGTCTTTGTATTTCTTCCTTGATTTTATGCCATCACCTCCTTATCTTTCTATCTTCAACCCATCCTTATACCATGTCAGCCATATTAGCCAATCTTCCCATGTCATCTTTATGCCTTGTCAGCATTAGTTGACAGAAGATTCCAAATTTTAATACCAACACCACATAAGAAGGATTATTACATTAACAAACTAAAAATTATAAAAATAAAACCAAAAAAAAACTAGATCCAAGTTGTCACCAAACTCATCCAAAAACTTTACTGCTCCACAACCTTCAACTTGGAATTTGAAAACACACCTCTGATGGTCAAGATAAATTATTGATGTTGAGGTAGTCGCCTAGCATGAAATAAACGCATTATCCAGTATTGGCCTTCAAGTCGTGAGAATATTTGAATCCAGATCTTAAAGTTTTGGCTTCGAAGTTATAACCTTAGTTATGACTTAATTATATACATCATTGTATTAGTTATAACTCATTGTTATATTGGTTTTGACATTATTTGGTATTTATGATAAAAAAAAGATTTTTAGTATGTCCTTTATGTCGATATGTATTTTTAATATTTCCAAAGATTCATGTATTGTGATCACAAAATCTAATTCCTATATTCTGTAATAAAAAAATATTTTTAATTTATAGATTTAAATCTTATTAACCATAAAAATTCTTCTTTACACTCAACCGTCAAATAAAAAAACTCTGATATAATTATATGCTAGGATTGCATTAAAATAAAAGCGAATTTGTATGCACCCATCCAATCATATGATGTGAGAATTTTGATATACAGCTAAGACTACATTGGAACGAGAATTCAAAAATAAAAATTTAAACTTACACGATCTTGTAACCTTTGCAATGGAGCCAGTATTGAAGTCCCGCTCAAGATTGGTCAAATTCAATAAGGTATACCAGCACTAGATTTTAATTTATTTTTTAAGGCAAAAGCATTTAACGTATGATTTTGGACTATTGCAGACAGGGCCAGAGACATTGCATGCCCAATGCCCCTCGTAGTTTTGATAATTATATTGATATCTCTATATATATAGATTATATCATATATATCTTTATAAAATTATAATAATATTTCTTCTTCAAATTATAATAGTCCCTCTATTATAAATTTTCTTTCTTAATTAAAATGAACCTACTAAAATGAGTCCTTCTATTATACACCTCCAAAAGGAATGTGCCATATACTAGTTATTACTTTATGGTATTGATATTATAAATTTTCATAACCAAATTATTTTCATTCATAATAAAATGACTACTATATAAATTATAACCAAACAACACATCTTCAATTTAACAAAAAACAAAAAGAAAAAAAAATTACTATAAGTCATAATTAATATCAATAATAAGTCATTACAAATCATTACTTGATGATATAATCAAAGACCTCTTCAATCATAACCAAATAATAACCAAAGATATATATATATATATATATATACATAATTAGATGACCGAATGCACTCCATTAATTCTAAAGTCTAGAGGTAACAATTGAACAAATCTCCTATGATCTTAAGATTTGAGATAATTTAGCGTTTATAAAATTTTACGATCTCTTAAGTTGTATTTGGTTCAAAAAATTTAGGAGAGATTTTA
This sequence comes from Camellia japonica, assembly GCA_030407325.1. Lineage (NCBI taxonomy): Eukaryota > Viridiplantae > Streptophyta > Magnoliopsida > Ericales > Theaceae > Camellia > Camellia japonica. Next base: position 140,444,800 of record JAPPVO010000002.1, read on the forward strand.
AATCTCTCTCTAAATTCTTAAACCAAATACAATCTTAGATGATAAAACCTTTGAGAAGTGATTTGCAATTTTTGAATAAATTTATGAATCCACCCTTATCTACCCGAATAATATTGTATGGTTAAAATTTATTTTGTATAATGTGTGATACATGTATAAAAATCAAATGAATCCTAACATAATAATTTTCGATAATTTTTAATAATTAAATATGACTTTTTAGAATTACTTGCAATTTTGACGTATAATTGTAAAATCAAACACAATTCTGTAACCACAAACAAGAAAAGAGTAAAAAGTGAAACACATTTCTATGAAAAAATTATATCTGATCTTGTAATTGATTTAATCGTAATAAATTTTTTCAGTATAGATACAACGTTGTATCATCATTTTATTCCCACGATGAAAATGACATGAAAGAACAATTTTGCTATATATATATATAAAAGAACAATTTTATATATAAAAGTGAATGAAAGACATGAGTAAATAAACATATATAAAACACATTTTCAACCAACCACAGACGATGACATGACATAAAGACGTAAAATACAAAAGACTACACAGAGAAGAGAGAGACCGAGAGAGAGAGAGAGAGAATAGAAACATGAGAACTTATGGGGAAAAAAAAAAACCTACAAAACATAAATAAAGACATGAAATGAAAGTTCAACGAATTTGTTTATGCAGATATCTCAGGACTTGTTGCGCTCTTCTACTAATTTCTTCTTTGTTGTTCTTCTTCTTTCTAGTAAGGATGATGTGGAGGAGAAGTGTGTTGGCTCCAGCCCACATGGAGAAGTAGTTGGAGGTTGGCTCCAAGTCAAGAAGTAGGAGGGAAGAGGGAAGAGGGAAGATGGCAGTTGGTAGGCCAATAACTTTTTTTGTATTCCCTCAGTTGTGTATAAATTGAAGTGAGGAGGAGGGTCTGAGTACAAGGAAACATAGAGTGTATGTAATCTATGAGTGAGAGTACTATATAGAAAGAGTGAGGTGTGAGTGTTGTAAACTCCCTCCAGGAAATTCTATAGTGGATATCTCTCCCGTGGATGTAGGCTACTACCAAACCACGTAAATCTCTTGTGTTACTGTGTATGATTGATTTCTGAGTGTGTCTTAATCATAACAAGTGTTATCAGCGCCTCGTTGGTCGATTTTCGGAAAAACAATGTGTGTTTTTTCAGAATTGCTCAGAAATCAAGTTGCTCGAAATTCACTTTTGAGCATACCAGAAGGAAGCCCTCGATAAGCGGAGTCTAAAACTCCAAAGCCGAGCCCTATAATAGCTTCCATGCGCTCTTACGCACCACCTGAAGACGGCACGTGAATCCCAGTCTCACACACGCATCACACGCGCCATGAAGAGCACCGGCGCGTCATCCCAGTCTTAGACACGCGGTTGACACACGGCGGAGGGAAGAAGGAGTGTTCTGTGCGTCAGCGCCACGCCATCGACACATGTCTACCACATCATCGACACGTATCTGCCATGTCAGCGCCACACGTTTGCCACGTGTCTTCCACGTCAGCGCCACATGTCTGTCACGTGTCTACAATGTGTCTGCCACGTCAGCACATTGTTGACCAGTCTACCAGTCAGGTTGACCCGACCCAACCTAGAGACGGAGGAGTTATCCAGTGCTACGCGGCTACAGTACATTTGCAAATCTAAACCATTGAACATATTTTGGCTTTTTCTAAGCGATTTGAAATCTGATTTTGGTGATCCAATAGTGGTTTCCAATTATTTGGAGTATTCCGGAGAGATCCGTACAATCAGATTTTTGATCAGATATCTTAGGACTTCCTGCGCTCTTCTATTGATTTCTTCTTTGTTGTTGTTCTTCTTCCTAGTAAGGATGATGTGAAAGAGAGTGGATTCCACCCCAAGTCACCACATCAGATGGAGCAAGGCTATTCGATGGTGCTGGTGAAGAAACACCATGGCCTATTATGGACATGCTCGTATTTGAATACCCCTCACTTCCACCAGCACCAGCACCACCATGGCCGACACCACCGAGCGTTGGATTTCCATGATCATCACTACCATCGTGAACCACCAAATCAGCACTAGGAAGCCTATGAAACGGGGGGTTCATGAATGTAGCCACCACCCGGACCACCATATTCGTCGCCGTAACATTGCCGCTAACCACCCCTCCAAGAACATGTCCCTGTTAACCTACAAAAGTTATACCAAAAGAACAAGAACCACCAGAAGAAGAAGAATTAGCAAAAGATGATGATGATGGTGTTGATGAACCCATAAAAGTTTCGGTGATAGAGATAATATTGAATTTCCTATGGAGGGTCAACGACAACGTGTGAGAAATTGGGTTGCGGAGAGTGACGTTGAACACAGACCCAGAAGCACTCATTATGGTTACACCACCCAACTAGCGTCTACGCCTGAACTAAACCACCGTGTCTATGACATATGACCCGACCGACATCTCTAGCCCCGCCGCTTTCACGTCGGGCTTACCGTCTCTGGTGGTCAAGACAACTGCTGGTTTCGGTTTGTTTTTTAAGCCTGGTGGACAGCCCATGGAGCCATCGTTGAGAGGAGAGTCTGGGCTTTATTGATGGGATAAAAAAAGGGTCGTTTTGGTGGCTTTGCTCTTCTTCTCCTTTTTCGGAGGTTTAGGAGAGAGATTGAACTTGGGGGAGACGATGGCCCAAAATATTCAGCCATTTTTTGAGTGAGTGAAAGTTTGATTCTTGTGAGATAGGCTCTGCCCTAGAGAGAGAGAGAGAAGAGAGAAGAGAGAGAGAGAGAGACTGACTAAGAATGGGGAGTGACAATGTGGTTGGCTAGGTTAGCTGCTATTTGATGGGCATTTATATGAGAGGTTTGGTGGAATTTTCTCTAGTTAGAATTTAATAGGGTATGGGTTGTTTGGGAAGTACTAGATTAGTATATTGTTTGATTTTTTTGAAAAATGTGAAATGTGAGTTGAGTTTGAAATGATGTGGTAGAGCACAAAAGTGACCTAAATAAGATGATTATAACCCAAATAAGATAATGTACTAAAATAGCATGTGCTATTTTAGCACATGCCAATCAAGCACTTATTCATAAATTTCTTTTTATCTATTTCTAGAAACTGTTCACTGGGCTTTTGATTTCTTCCTTGATTTTCTGCCATCACCTTCCTTATCTTTCTATCTTCAACCCATCCTTATACCATGTCAGCCATATTAGCCAATCTTCCCATGTCATCTTTATGCCTTGTCAGCATTCAGTTGACAGAAGATTCCAAATTTTAATACCAACACCACATAAGAAGGATTATTACATTAACAAACTAAAAATTATAAAAATAAAACCGAAAAAAACTAGATCCAAGTTGTCACCAAACTCATCCAAAACTTTACTGCTCCACAACCTTCAACTTGGAATTTGAAGAACACACCTCTGATGGTCAAGATAAATTATTGATGTTGAGGTAGTCGCCTAGCATGAAATAAACGCATTATCCAGTGTTGGCCTTCAAGTTGTGAGAATATCTGAATCCAGATCTTAAAGTTTTGGTTCAAGTTATAACCTTAGTTATGACTAAATTATATACATCATTGTATTAGTTATAACTCATTGTTATATTGGTTTTGACATTATTTTGGTTATGATAAAAAAAAGATTTTTAGTTGTCCTATGTGATGTTCGATTATGATTCAATTTTTTTTTTTATAATATAATAAAAACTTCTAGATATAATTATATGACTAGGATTGCATTAAAATAAAAGCGAATTTGTATGCACCCATGCCAATCATATGATGTGAGAATTTTGATATACAGCTAAAGACTACATTGGAACGAGAATTCAAAAATAAAAATTTAAACTTACACTATCTTGTAACCTTTGCAATGGAGCCAGTATTGAAGTCCCGCTCAAGATTGGTCAAATTCCAATAAGGTATACCAGCACTAGATTTTAATTTATTTTTTAAGGCAAAAAGCATTTAACGCATATGATTTTGGACTATTGCAGACAGGGCCAGAGACATTGCATGCCCAATGCCCCTTGAGTTTTGATAATTATATTGATATCTCTATATATATAGATTATATCATATATATCTTTTATAAAATTATAATAATATTTCTTCTTCAAATTATAATAGTCCCTCCATTATAAATTTTCTTTTTAATTAAAATGAACCTACTAAAATGAGTCCTTCTATTATACACCTCCAAAAGGAATGTGCCATATACTAGTTATTACTTTATGGTATTGATATTATAAATTTTCATAACCAAATTATTTTCATTCATAATTAAAATGACTACTATATAAATTATAACCAAACAACACATCTTCAATTATAACAAAAAACAAAAAGAAAAAAAAATTACTATAAGTCATAATTAATATCATAATAAGTCATTACAAATCATTACTTGATATATAATCAAAGACCTCTTCAATCATAACCAAAATAATAACCATAAGAAGTTATAACTAAGTTATATCCAACACTATAATGTGTCATAACTAAAGACCACAAAAATCATAACTGCGACATATGATAGACATTTTTTTGCGGTGTGTTTTATAGAATTTCTCTACTAAAACATATCATTTATATCTCAACTTATCTTCTTTTTTAATTTTCAATTCACCTAAAATAGTTACTCCACAATATTTGTATAAAATTTAACCTCAAATCTTTCGATTTAAAATTCACATCTATCCAAATAAACTCTTAATATTTACGTTTAATAATATCTCATTGTTGTTTATTATGAGGAAAAAAACAAAATTAATATTGTCATTAATTTGTACCCCATCTTCACTGAATTCCTAGCTCTGCCACTGGTCACAAATGACCTTTGACATTTAGAAATATGCAGACACCTCCCCTATAGTTTTGTATTTATTTGTAACTATTATATTTTCCATTCAAACAAAGGGCAAGTGGATTGCACACGTCCCATTTACATGTATTGGTCCGTTTAACAAGTTTTCCCCCAAAAATGGTTTGGCCAAAAGATCAAAATGACCCCACCTTTTACTATATAAGATAATGCTTATGAAATGGATGTTATACTCTATCCAAATTGGAGCGAAATGTGAAACCATCCTGCAAAGCTGGTACTCCATCTCTTTTTTATTTTTATTCATTTCTATTATATTTTTATCTCTTATTTATTTTATTTTTTATTCAATCAAATATTTATTTGTTTAATTTGTCTTCCATTCTGTAGTGTATTTTTCATTTTTTTAAATTTTATTGTTTATTTTATTATTTAATTTTCTTTAAGCTTTATTATACAATTTATTAGGAATTTTGAAATGTGTTTTGCAATCAACATTAGAGGGGAACACTTGGTTATATTTTATTAAACTATATTATACACAAAAAAAAAAAAAAAAATTATTATATTTTTATCTCTTTTTTTTTTATTTAATCAAATATTTATTTGTTTAATTTGTCTTCCACTCTGTAGTGTCTTTTTTTATTTTTCTTTAAAATTTATTATATAATTTGCTAGGAATATTGAAATGTCTTCTGCAAACAACATTAGAGGCGAACCACTTAATTATATTTTATTAAACTTTTTTAGTCTTTACATTTTTTAGTAAATAAAAAATAATATCTTTCTGTTCAAAAAATAATTCTAAATAATTTCTATTTACATTAATTTCAAATCATACAAATTATTTTAAGTAGGTAAGTTTTTTTATATATTTTTTGAATTATTAATTTAAATTTTTATTAAATATGTTAAATATTAGTCTTATTTTAAAGATTTTGTTGATATTTTTTTGAATAATATGAATTTTAAAAAAATTGAAATTATATATTAAAAATTATATGTATTTTATTGAAATAAAATTGAATAGAATTTATTTTATTTTTTAATTAAAAAAGTGAGGCGAATGATGTGATGTGCTGTAGAGAGAGAGAGAGAAAATGTCTGTGATGTGGGGGGGGTGCGTTTCTGTAAAGGTAAATTAATCTTTTTGACATAAACATTAACGACGTGACGATTACAAATCAGTCCAAAATCACATAAAAGGTGTTTAGCAAGAGCGTTTCTGTATTTTGTACAGTAAGAATTCATATCGACTATAGGTCCTATTTGTGTGGAAGTTTGAAGCATTACAAAATCATTATTCCAATAAAAATCAAAACAGTCGTCTCCACATTTAATGACATAATTTCAATCACCATATATACAACTTTCAACCACTAGCTTCTCCCTTGGGGTTTCACAATGTTAATTACTTGACCCATGAATTATAATGCATAAAATTGAGGTTCAATTATCATTTTCTGATCCTTCTGTTGCAATTTCGCGTTCGAGATGTTGGCTAGCTTGTTCAAAAGAAAAAAGTTCTTGCATGAGTGTGGAAAGCTTTGCTATATTCTCTTCATGAATATGGGGTGGAACCTTCTCTCGATAGCCAGAAGCATCCATCGTCTTTGTTAGGTTGTCCCGATGTCTATAAAAATACAAACTCAATTATTCCATCAAATGAATAGAGATACAGAAGGAAAAGCCTATCAAAGTAACATCTATGCTTTCAGAAATGAATGGCTTTGATATATGGTATAATCAATTAATAAATCCCTTCAAAGTTCAAAGGATGCCCAACATTGACCAAATATTAGCTTGAGTCCCCAAAAGCTATTTTGGCAAACTAGACTAGACAGTGCATTGTTGTGAGATTACAATTGCCCAAGACGAAGTGGCCAGATTGCATCGGTATTACACCTATTAGACGACCGGCTTTTACCCGAATCCAATCTGATTACCCGATTGATCCAAATGTGCATACCCCGGTTTTAAATGGTACAAAGTCGGATAAATCCAATCCGATCCAATCCAATCCTATTGTTTGTCCGATCTGATTATAACGTTTTACCTGGAATACTAGCATAGAAGATCTGAAGAACACTCACAGTGATTTCTCTGTCGCCATCTCACCTCACCTTCTGCGATTTCTCCCTCACCGTCCACCACCAATACCATCATCTAAACCACCACAAGTGAGCACTCACCACCATCTCGATCGCTTTTCCAGAAAAAATCAAACTATCAGACCCTCTCAATCGATTGTCAGCAACACCATATTCCCTTTCTCACAGTGCCGACAGGGCTTCGTCTCCGGCTCCAGTGACTACACAAGTCTGATTTTTAACATTGTATCAACAAATCCAAGCGAAGCAAGTTCAGATTGACTGCGTGATAGGTATATATATGTGTGTGTATCTGTCTTTGTTGTTTGAAGATTAATCCTTCTAGTCTGAGATTGATTGAGACTTACGAAGACTCTTCTTACCCTCCTCAATATAATATATATATATATATATATATATGTTTCCAGCTATGAAGTATGGATACGTGACACAACACAAATACGACACGGACACGCCGACACAGTGATTTTCAAAAAATGCAGAACACAACACGTGGGGGACACGCACAAAATATATAATTTTATATATTTATTATATGTCATATATATGAATATATCCTTCTAAAACAAAAAATAAAAGCAAAATAACACTAATTTCAATAAATTGCCATTATTTTTCTTTTACCATCATATTCTAAGTTATTTTATTTAAATTTATAATTAGTTTCATGTGTGCCTAATCAATGGACACGTGTGCTCAAGTAATGGACATGGATATGTGTCTTCCAATTGTTCAAAGAGTGTCCCAATCTAAATTCTTTTTTTAAAAAATAGGACAAATTTTGATGAGTGTCGGACACATGTCGGGAAAGTGTCCGACGAGTATCGGTGTCCAACACTGACACAACACCGACACGCCATCTTTTTAGAAGTTTTCGTACTTCTTAGGTTTCTAGTTTAGGGTATTTTGTAAATTTGATTTTGTTGGTATCATTTTGGCATGTAAGAATGCTGATTTCAAGAAGAATAAGAAGAAAATACACGGATCAGGTCAGATTTATCTGTACAAAGCAGATTCAAATTCAGGTTGCTCGTTATTGGATTTGGGCAAGTGAGATTCAGATTGACATGTAATCGGATCAGATCAGATCTACCAAATCCGGCCTAAATCTGATCCGTTTACAGGCCTGACCAGTATATTCAAATTAGTAGAAAATGTATATTCAAAAGGTATTGAGCAAAAAGGAGGCAGAACTAATGTATCACTTAATTCATTGCAAGGAAGGTGGCCAGGAATAAATTTAGTGTGTATTTAAGGAAGATAAGGGCATCCAAGATACATATATAGGAATGCTAGCTCAAAGATCGAAAAGCAATTCCCATGTCTCTTAGGGCCATTTGGATATTGTAATTAGGAAAGAACTAATCCATCCCTTTAAGAACTTCATGGATTTTGCTAATAATACGAATAATTTTCTGTAAGAGAAAGATTGCATGTGTACTTGGGTGGCATCCATTTCTCACAAGTGCCTTTTTATGAAATGAGGTTTGCTAAATGCCCCAACCTTTTTACTTTAGACTCCCCACTTCTTTGGCCCCCACCACCAAAACTGCTTTCCTCTTTAGTTTTCTTTGGACCCTACCATAATCTCAAATATATCCTTTGAACTCCACCCCTACACCTTCCACCTGCAACTCCTCCTTCCCTCCTCCGGCAATCCCCCTCCCACTCCGGCGATCCTCCTCTCCCGTCAATCCTCCCCCAACACCCCTCCCTCACCAACGACCCCTACTCCTCCTTCCGATCTCTGCCCTCGCACTTCTGGGACCTCTCTCACATTCCGGCAGGCACCGCAACCCCTTTTTTTGCCTTCGCGACCTCTCGCCGTTGTTCGGAAAACCAGTTCCGAACAAAAGCCTGATGTTCGGTAGTATGTAGCCGAACAAAAAGCATATGTTAGTTGTGGAGCACCGAACATATTCAACCAGTTTGGCTCTGTGTAACTGAACGAAGAGAAATTGACCAAACTGTGAGGTAGAGAGAAATCGACCGAGAGAGAGACACACGAAAGAGAGAAAAGATAGTAGGTTCCGGAGGATGAAGATGAAGATTTGGGTTGCTTGTCGATCTGGTTTTGAATCTAGGTTGCTGGTGAGAATGAAGATCGCGATGGTCAGGGTCATTGGTGGTAGGCATCATGACAGTGGGAAGTGGTGGTTCCAAAAGCTGTCGGCGGGAGTGGAAATGGTGATGGGTTGGTTGCCGAAGGGTGGGTTGGTTGCTGGAGGGTGTCGGCGGGAGTGGAAGTCATAGTAGGATTAGCGTTAGGGTTAGGGTTAGAATTTGATGTTAGGACAAAATTGTAATAAAAAATAAATAAATAAATAAGGAGTCCAAATTAAAAAGTAGGGGCATTTAGTAGCCCTCTTATGAAATATCTCTAGTTTATCAAAATAAAGAAGAGTCATTTCTATTTAGATTCTCTCAACTAAACAAATCATAAGCTCATACTGGCTTAAGTTAATTTGATCGACTACTAAAAGGAATATCACATCATATAGATCCAATTTCCATATGCCAGTTCTGGGAAAAAAACCTTTGAAACAAGCAGCTTAATCAAACAGCTCAAAAATGACAACATTTCTTAATTACTCTAAAGACAACAAATAAATAAATAATTCAGGAGAAATTCAGTCAACAACCGGACATCACATTGTACTTGTTGATGTATTGTGCTGGGTTAGTTTTGTGTCCAACAATCACTAATGTTTTGTTTAACTCTAGTTATGTTTTGGGTTATGTTTTGTTAATCATAGTTAATTTATGTGGGGGACAATATATCCAGGTGTTCTTTGTACTTCGGTGTGTATAATTACATGTACAAAGCTTGTAAGAGAAGCTAAGAAGCGTATGAAATAATCTGCACAGGTTCTGTCCTGTTTGGAGCCTCTTCCTCTGTTTTTGCTTATTTTCCTCTATTTTCTGCAAAAAATTCAGATCTGATTTGTGCATGTTTCAGCTGTGTTTTTCTTGTGTTTCAATCATATATTTGCTGCCAAAACACCCAACAGTGCTTACTCTCAATTTAGAGGTATTATCCATATATTTATTGCTTGGGTGTGCTAGTACCTATTTTCTGCATGATTTCCTTCTTTCCTAATTCAAGATAATTTTTTTCTGATATGACTGGGTCCATAAAGCCTTGATACAAGTAACCATCATTTTCCATGATCAATCTAAGTTTTGTTTATGGGTCAAACCATACCAACGATTTGTGTCACTTAATTCATACTACTGTTCCTTTTGAGCTCCACAATCTGCCTTTATCTAGATGACCAAAATTTTGCATCAAAACAAAACTTCAAATCAATGTAGTTAGTCAGAATGGCAATCATGTATTTTTTCAGTTTTTGTACTCAATTTTTTAAGATGGTTGCACATGCAGTGTGCATGAGGAATTGACCACAACCTCCAACAACAATCCTTTGTTTGCAACTGCAGTAAAGCTCAGACGTCCCATATCATCTAAAGGGTAATAAAAGTTGAATTTGTGTGTAGTGGACAAGAGTTTCAGTTGTGGAAAGACACTTACTTTTGTATGTCCTCCATCTTTTTCTGAAGCTTTTCGAGCTCTGCTTCTGCATTAAGAGTTCCTCGAAGCTTGAGATAAACAGAAAGGGATTCATTTACAACAGATACCGCACATCCAGCTGGAGCAGCATCATTCTCACTTAGAACCTGAAAAAAGATTGTTTCAAGGGTCAAAAGAATTTTAACAATACAAGGAAAAACAAACAAAATAAAACCCTAGCCTATAATAAATTCTATCCTTCTTTTGCTTTTTGGAAATTATAGCTTCTTAAAGCAACCAACAGCAACAACAACAACAACCATAAATGTACAAGCTTACTAGAAAAAAAAAAAAAATTATCACGGCCCAACTCCATAACTCCAGTGTAAGGAACAAGGTAGCAACTACACTTATATGTAAATATATATTGGTATACATTGCCAAAAAAAAAAAAAAGGGTAAAATCACATATGCCCCTTGGCATTTGATGAAAATACACATACACCCCTTGACATTTCCAATATATCACAAAAACCCCTTGACATTTGAAAGTTGTATCAGATGCACCCCTTTTGCAAATCACCATTAATTTTTCAAGTGAAAGACTATTTTACCCTTTAATTTAAATCATAGAGACTCCCTGACATTGAGCAAAAATATACGGACACCCCCCTAACATGTCAATTTGGAAGTTATATCATTCAAACCCGAACCAATATATATATATATATATTTTTTTTTTTTTGATCAGCAACAGAAAAGTTTAATTTTATTAAGGCTCATGGCCAAAAAGAAGAGAGGATAAGGCATCCTCAACAAGGAAAAAGAAAAAAATACATCCAAAAAGAGAACCAAACCAAAAGACCACCAACTACAAACTATACAAAACAAACCGACACCCAATCTAAAGCAATCAAAAAAAGAGAGATCCCACGGAACACAGGACTCGCCGAAGCCCAAAAAGACGCCAAGTATCTCACTCTATCCCATAAATAATCTATATCCCTAGCTCCTCCTTTGAAGATACGCCCATTCCTCTCCAACCAAATGACCCAGGAGATTGCAAAGACTACACAACTCCAAAGAACTTTAGCTCTCTTTGACCTTTCAAAAACTTGAAAATCAAATAATAGCATTTGAGCAACTCCTTTAGGAGCCACCCACTGTACATTGCCCAAACCAAACACCATGTTCCACAAAAGCCCTGCCACCGAACAATGCAAAAAAAGATGATTCAAAGATTCTCCACTTTTGCAACACATTATTCACCATCGAGGATTAAGATACCATGAAGGTCTCCTCTTTTGCAATGAATCATTTGTCAAAGTGCCCCCATGAACCAAGATCCACATGAACACTTTCACCTTAAGAGGAGCACATGCCATCCAAATCTTTTTGTGAAACAAAAACTGAGGTACATGCGGAATATCAATGATTTTGTCCAGAAATGATTTACAAGTAAAAGATCCTGACGAATGAATATTCCAAAACCATCGATCCTCCAAAATTGGAGACAAAGAAACATTTTCAAGCCTTGATAATAAAGATATCAACTCAGGAACTTCCCTATCATGAAGGTTACGGAAAAAATTAAAATTCCACGAATAAGGAGCCAACGAAGAAATAGCCACGGACGCAATAGAACAATTATGAGATTGAGAAACTCTATACATAAGTGGATAGGACTCAGCAAAGGACAAAGAACCCACCCAAACATCCTCCCAAAATCTTACCGTGTCCCTCTTACCCACCCTCACAGAAATGAATTGGGACCAAATTGGATAAATATGAGAAATGAACTTCCACGGAGCACGCCCATAACCCCTAGAAACCACCTGAGAGTCCCTACCATTAACATGCAACCCATCTTTACTTTTGATAACTGCATGCCATAATGAACCACGCTCAATTGAGAATCTCCATAACCACTTGCCCAACAAAGCCATATTTCTAGCCAGCATATTACCAATTGCCAAGCCCCCCTTCTCCTTTGGTAATGACACCATTTCCCATTTTACCAAATGATCCTTCCTTCCTTCATCCTTCCCTTCCCACAGAAAATCCCTCATTAGCTTTTCTATGGATTTTGCTACCTTAACCGGAATCTTGAACAAAGACATGAAATAAATAGGAATCCCACTCAGCACTGTCTTAACCAAAGTGTACCTACCCCATGGGACAATAAGGCCCTACTCCACCCTTCCAACCTCTTACCTATCCTTTCCACCACTGGATTCCAAAACATGTCACCTCTTGGGTTACCCCCCAGTGGGAGGCCTAAATACTTCATAAGAAATGTCTCAATCCCGCAACCAAGCAAATCGGCCACACTTTGAATCACTCTTGAATTGGCATTAATACCCGCTACCCTACTCTTTTCTAAGTTAACCTTAAGCCCTGAAATCGCCCCAAAGAGCCTTACCACTGAATGGAATATTGATGGTAAATCTGAATATCAAATTTTTAAAACCATACACCAGATTCTTATGTACGGCACTGTATCTAAACAAAATGATAATACTGACATCCAAATTGCCCATTTTATTGTTAATGGCTTTACCGGTATTCTTAAATAGTGGGATAATGTTCTCACTATCTCTCAACAGAACGAAGTTCATAATTCCTTTAAGATTGAAACCGATCCTATTAGACAAAGGGAAGACGCCGTTTATACCCTTACCCAGACTATTCTACATCACTTTGTAGGACCAGATGTAGCCACCGGTGATAGAAGCCGAGAGCTTTTACAACCTTAGATGTCCATCATTAACCCATTTTAGATGGTATAAAGATGTTTTTATGCTTAAAGTTATGCAACGAACAAACGCTAACAGTGCATTGGAAAGCCAAATTCATTGATGGCCTTCCTAACCTTTTTGCAGAAAAAATCCGTAAGAAACTTAGGGATCGTCATAATGGTATGGCTATTCCTTACACCCAGTATACCTATGGCCAACTCATTGGCATCATCATAGAAGGTCTTTCTTTGTGTAATAACCTTAAACTCCAGTATCTTATGAAGAAACATAATTTAACTAGGCGCAAAGAACTCGGAGAATTTTGCGACCAATTTGCATTTGATACCAAAATCCAATATCCATCCAAAGCCAAAAAACAAAGGCAAGGAAAACCATATCAAAAATGCTCCCACAAATCTTATTCTAAAAATTATAAAACTATAAAGCAACCTTACCAAAGGAAGCCTTGAAAATATACCAAGGGCAAACAGAAATCCTCATCTAATCCAAAGAAAGACAAATCTACAGTTACTTGCTATAAATGTGGAGCAACAGGACATTATGCTAATCGATGCAGAACAAAGCTTAAACAGAAACTTAATGATATGCCTCTAGATGAACATCTCCAACAACAGATTTTAAATACTCTTTCAGAAGAAGATACAAAAACCAGTTCTGGAGAAGGACTGGCTGAGTTATACTCACCATCTGAGTCTAAAACTGAATCAGACTCTCCAGAATTATGTCCATGCAAAACCAGTAATCTTAACCCGATAACTGAATCCAACTATTGGAAAGTAATAGTTGAAATGAATGGTCTTGATATTGGAAAACCTAGTGTTATGTTTTAACCAATGATCAAAAATCTATGTTAGATTTGGTAGACTAGATCAAAGATCCAGAGATGAAATTAAAATTTTTGGAAATATGTTATCAGAATCAGAAAACTGAGGAAGTTCTTCCTATAGAACATTATAGTATGAAAAAGGTTATGAATCATATACAATCCTCTTCTTCACTTGATAAACCCGTAACAATCCAAGACCTCAAGATGGAGATTAATGCACTTAAAACAGAAGTAAAACATCTCCAGAATGCTACTCAATCAATTTTTACAAACATTAACCAATTAAAACACCAGTTAGCCAAAACAGCACAAAAAGATAAAGGTATTGCTACCCATGACAATCCAGAACAGCAGGATACACCAGATAATCAGTATTTAATGTTAATAAATCAAGTTACTTTCCAGAAATGGTATATTCGAATTACTTTTATTATTAAAACAGATTTTATTATCAAAGATGTTGTCGCTCTTGTTGACAGTGGAGCTAATATGAACTGCATTCAGGAAAGATTAATTCCTACACAATATTTTCAGAAAACTACCCAATCTATTACTAGTGCAAGTGGTAATCCTATGAAAATTAAATATAAATTACCAGAAGTTCTTATTTGTAACCAAGGAATATGTCTTCTAACTTCCTTCGTTTTATTCAGAAACATGTCCCAGACCATTATCTTAGGGACTCCTTTTTTGTGTCTTCTAATGCCTATTACTAAAGTAGATCCCATAGGCATTCACACAACAATCAGCAATCAACCGATTATTTTTGAATTCATAACAGAACCTTATACCAAAGCATTAGATCAGATTAAAGACCAAGTAAATTTCAAAGAAAAATAGATAATTTTTTTGCAAATAGAAGTCAATTTTCTTACAATTGAACAAAGATTACACCAGTCATCCTTGCAAAATAAAATTAAACTAATTGAAACAAAATTCCAAACATAAATCTACAGTGATATTCCCAATGCCTTCTAGGAGCGGAAAAAACATATTGTTTATGTTACTTATGAACTAGACTTTGATGAAAGGTATATTCCAACCAGAGCTCAACCCAACCAAATGAAAAAAGAGTATTTAAATTTATGCAAAACAGAAATAGATACTCTTCTCCAGAAAAAATTAATCAGACCAAGTCACTCACCCTGTAGTTGTACAGTACAGCATTTTATGTTAACAAAAATGCAGAAATCGAAAGAGGTGTGCCAATATTAGTTATTAATTATAAACCTCTTAATGACGCCTTGAAATGGATTAGGTATCCAATTCCGAATAAAAAATATCTTTTAGATCGATTATAAGATGCTGTTATATTTTCTAAATTTGATTTAAAATCAGGATATTGGCAAGTTCATATAGCAGAGCAAGATCATTATAAAACTGCTTTTACAGTACCTTTTGGGCATTATGTATGGAATGTTATTCCTTTTGGCTTAAAGAATGCTCCATCTGAATTTCAGCATATTATGAATGATATATTCACCCCATATACAGAAATTGCAATCAATTATATTGATGATGTTCTTATTTTTCATCATCTATTGATCAGCATATGAAACATCTTAATATATTTAAGCATGTTATTATCCGAAATGGGTTGGTGATTTCTGCACCAAATATGAAACTCTTTCAAACAACAATACGATTTTTGGGCCACAATATTCACAATGGCACTATTATCCCTATTAACAGAAGTATTGAGTTTGCATCCAAATTTCCAGATGAAACAAAATACAAAACTCAATTACAGAGATTTCTTGATAATCTGAATTATATTTGCGACTATTATCACTAGTTATCTCAGGATGCTTCTATTCTTTATACCAGACTTTAGAAAAACCTCTCTCCTTGGACACTAGCACACACAACAACGGTACAAAAAATTAAATTAAAGGTAAAACAACTCCCATGTCTTTCTTTACCTCATCCAAAATGGAATAAAATAGTTGAAACGGATGCCTCTAATCAAGGTTACGGGTGCATCCTTAAACAGCTTAACCCCACAAAACAACAAGAAGAACTTTTGCGTTTCACATCAGGAATTTGGAAAGGTGTAGCCTTAAATTATCCAACTATTAAATAGGAATGTTTAGCTATTGTCAAATGTATTTTAAAATTCCAGGATGATTTGCTAAATCAACATTTTTTACTCAGAGTTGATTGTTCCACAACTGAACACATATTTAAAAAGATGTTCAAAATCTTGCGCATAAACAGATATTTGCAAACTGACAAAGTTTATTATCAGCATTTGAATTTGATGTTAAATATATCAAAGGTGAATAGAATTCTTTACCAAATTTTCTAACTCATGAATATTTACAGGCATCATGACCAGCAGAGGCCGAGGCCGTCGTGGCCGCAGCAAAGGATCCAATCCTTATGCTCACCAGAACATATATTCAACAGAATTCCCAAGGCTTCAGACCTCGCCAAACAGTACAAAAGAGGAAGCCAGCCAATCGGCTAAGGATGTCCATCTCTCTTCTCCTGAACAGTATACGTCTAATAGTATTACTGAGGAAACAGTCCTCTATATTGAACCAATAGCTGAAAAATGGATGTCAGATCCATGGGAAATTAAGCGGCATTATTTAACAACTCAATAATTTCCTCGTCACTTTGACCAGTATCGTTATATCTATGAACAGATATTAAGCGAAATAGCTGCCATTGAATTTTCGTCATACTTTACATGACACTAATAAAGTGGCTAGCCCAGTCCCGTATAGCAAAGCTACAATCCATAGTATTATGCCCATTTCTACTTGGGGCATTCATCCGCATACTACCAGAACCTTAGACATTCGCAATCGCGAATCCAAATACAGTTACTGGGATTACATCAATGCTTTTACCTATGTTTTCTATTACCAATATCCCATCCAAAATCACTCTTGGTTCATCCGCATTGTCCCTGATGTCCCAACTGGTTTCTCGTTTGGTGGGATAAATTTGGGATACAGTTAGATGTTTTACTAAAACCTATCTGACAGACTTTTAATGAGTGGCAGATTGCCTACTCTCGTTTACCAGTAAACAAGGATATTTCCATGACTAAATCCTTGGTCCATTTTATTATCTAATTTGGTATACCATGGATTTGGAAATGGGATTTCCAGTGTGATTACCAAAATAGAATCCCACGATTCAAACGAGTCTTTTTTGTGAGATGGTGGCATAAAGGTATAGATGCCATGCCAATCAAACAGAATTACTCCAGAGCATCCAGGCTTATAGTAAGGCCTGCTAGGATGCTGTCCCTAAAGCCATCCCAGCATCATCAGAATCCAAGAATCTGTTTTTACAGATTCAAATAGAACTCCAACATCAGTACTCGGATTTATTAGAAACAGAATTGCTTGTTAAAAGTACAGATTATATGAAGGAACAATTCATCCAATCTTTAACCAGGGATGACACTTCCATGAAATTTGTAACTCGTAGCTAGGACCCAAACCTTGATAATCTAGAACAAGATAACAATGAGTTCTCTGTACTCGCCGGAGAATCTCAAGATCTAGTAGAAGAAAAACCCAACCTTGATGATTTTTTGGATTCGTTGACCACACTCATTGCCGACAAACTTGACAAGGAAAAAGACAAAAAAGGAAAAGGCAAAGCCTGACTGTCTCCCATCAGCAATGCTTTCCAACAACGTCGGTACAAAAAGACAACCAACAATGAACCCACTTTCAGAAAAACAGATTCCTTGTCTGCCATTCTGCACAGGGACTTACAGCTATTCCACTCCAAGACAAAGAAGACAAGGATGTTGAGTCAAAAGTAGATTCCCACTCAGACTAGAGGATAAGGATAATAGACTCCATTCCATTCAAGACACGCCACCTGTCATCTACCTTATCTTATTTTTTCGTTTCTTTTTCTATAAATGAGATAGCTTCACCCTTGTTGAAGCAAAGTGTGTGTAAGCATGTAATCAGTTTGTCAATGTGTTCTCTCTCTCTCTCTCTCTCTCTCCAGTGTACTTCTCGTCTTGTACTCCTCGTATTGGAATTCTATTGAGGAAAATTGGTTTTATTAACAGACTAAATATCCTGGAAATTACTTTAGATTTCAAGAATCTGTGACGGGAAAGGTCCTCTTCATCACTAGGAATAGCTGGTTGCTGCTCATAAAGCATATTAATTTGAGAACCGGACTGCCCGATTTGAATATTTTTCATTTTGTTAATAAGAGCATCCATAAATTCACTGTCCTGTTTGGTTGACCAAAGTTTGAAATTAGATATTTCTAAAGGTGGTTTAATGTTTACTAGTTGAATGATGGAGTCAGGTTTGGATTTTACTGTCTGATTACTAATTCTGTAACGGATTCTTCAATCCTGGTTAATTGTTTTCCTACAGTTTGGAAATGAAGATTTGTATAATTATTTTGTTTAATGAGAGGTATGAGATCATTGAGTTGAACAATATCTCTTTTTGCTGAAGTTGTTTCAGGTGGTTTTACAAAAGCTGTAATAACCAGGGAACTACTTGAACAAGAAGCTAGGCTTGGTGCTAGTTCTAATGACTGATGAGGCGGATGTATAGACTTAATACTTTGTCCTTCAGGTGTTAACCATGTCTTATGTATATCATCTAAGACATTGAATTGAGGTTTTGGAAGTAAGTTCATTACAGTGGCAAATTCAAAATTCCACTCCGAAAAACATCTAAGTTGTTGATGTTTTTCTAAATGAAAATAATATTGGCTCTTAAGTTTCTGTAACTGTTGAGAGTTATGGTAATTGAAATACCATGTTCGAAACTCCTGGTACTTAGGTTGCATAAGATCTTGGTTAAGATATTTTTCGAATTTCACTGCCTTGAGTAAAATCCATTAAACTTCAAAATTCATATCGCTGACACTTGGGCTATAAGGCCTTCTGTTTTCATACACCCAATGAGGTATTTGATTTTCTGATATATGGATCCTTTGAATCACAATGTCTACAGGTGGATCACTAGGTGGTGTAGAAGGTAGGAATGGCAACGGGGCGGGGCGGGGCCGGGGATCACACTCCCCGTCCCGATCCCCGATGGTCAAATTTCCCCGGCCCCGGCCCCAATCCCCGACTGGGAACATATCACCTCCCCCGCCCCCGCCCCCTAACGGGAATCAGGTTTCCCCGACCCCGAACATTCCCGGCCAAAAAAAAAAAAAAAGATTCAGAAAATACAACAATTCATCATCAACAACAACAACATCAGAGACAGATCTGAGATTTGTGAAACAGATCTGAGACAGATCTGGAAAAAAAAAAAGATCTGGATGATAGACGCGGTGGTGGTGGTGGTGGTGCGAGCTGGACGACGGTGGTGGTCGGCGACGTCGAGAAGAGCAGTGGATGAGAGACGCGGTGGTGGTTTATCTGAGAGAGAGAGAGAAGTCAGTGAGGTAGAGAGAGACGCGGCTGTGAGAAAGACATAAATGAGAGTGAGTGTGAGACCTGGTTTGGTGGTTTGGTTTATATAATTATATATATAATATTATAACTCAGTTATCACTCAATGAACAATATGTGAGACCTGGTTTTGTTTATAATATTATTAATTTTATAGGGGTAAAATAGTAATTTAACATTGGGGATAAACCGGGCCAGGGGCCGGGCCGGGTACGGGGCTGGGACACTTATCCCCGTCCCCAGCCCGAATATGTTCCGGGATTAATTTTTAAATACTATCCCCGTCCCGTCTGGGGTATTTTTCGGGAAAAACCCGCTCAATTCGGGGTTGGGGGGTCGGGTCCCCATTGGGCCGGTTTCAAATTTCCATCCCTAGTAGAAGGCATACCCTGTAATACCGATTCTATCAGTTCAGAGGTATATTGTCTAGATGACTCAAGTAGATCTTCTCTATAAGGAGTAGTTCTAAAGCTGGCACTGGACATACTCCTGGTTAATGGTCTACGGAAATTGAGGTATGCATTACCTCCTTGCGTTTGAACAACCTGATCAATAGTTTGTCATATAATAGGTCTGGTTGATACAGCATTCAAAATTTGCCATGTTTCTGGAAAAGTAATATTCTGGCAAGGGATCCTTCTTGGGACGGCTACCTGACAGCTAAAGAGGTTAGTGTCTATTAGGACAGTATGTCCTAATTCACTATGTTGTCTGGTATAAGGATTTAAGGTTGTTAAAACCTTTAAATGAATCCTAAAAATTGTTGATAAAGGGGGTGTTCCTGGTAGATATTGGTAACCATGAGTAAGAACTCTTAGTTCTAAGACTTCAGAAAGGTTTGGATCTAAGAGTGCTACACCCAGATTAGGATAAATGTTAAAATATACAAATCCATGAGATAAGCTGGTTTCGATGGCTCCCATAAGAGAGGCTTTCCAATCAAGACACCTACCATCTCGTAGGGTGCACTGAATACTGGTGTTCTGACCTTACAAGGTTAAGGGTTTAAAGGCTATCTGAACTAATCCTATATGTATATACTTATATTTTCTAAAAAAGGGTGCTAAATCCTTGACATGAAGTAACTTAATAACTTCATCATTATGTTGTAATGTTATTGCATGTTCAAATGTTTTTATTATCTTTTTACTAGAAAAATCAAAAATTCCAATTTTATAGATTGTATCCTATGAAGCACCGGTACGCCTAAAATGTTGCCGTACGAGTACCGGGTACGTACCTGGTACGGGTACGCGTACCGGTACGGCTGCACACGTACCAGGTACGGCCAAAGGAGGTCTGGTACGTCTGGTACATTTGGGTACGGCATGGGTACGGAGGGGTTATGGAGGGGGTACGCCGAACACGGAAGAGAAGAAACAGATATAGATAGACCTTCGATCGACGACCTTCGACGGCTATAGAACCAGATATAGAAGAAACAGGTACAGATATAGAAACAGAAACAGAGAAGAGAGGAGAGAAGAGACGAGTACTTGGTTTGAAGCTCCGACGGCTCCGACGACCTTCGATCGACCTCGACGACCTTCGATCGACCTCCAACGACCTTCGCCTTCTCTTTCTCTCTCTCTCTCTCTCTCACTTCGCCTTCGCCTGTGTCTCTCCTCTCTCTTCGACTCTGTTTCTCTCTTACTGATATAACCTAGATATAGATATTATATATAGATATATATATATAGTATAAATTATAAATTATAATATATTATTATAACTTTTTATTTTTTATTTTTTTATTATATATTTTTATTTATGTTTTTATAAATTATGCTTATATATGTGTATGATATGTTTTTATTTATATATTATATATATAGCCTTTATAAATTATTTAAAAAAATAGATCAAAAAAATTAATAAATTAGAACACAAAAATTAATAATCAATCATACTTATAAAATGTTAATAATCAAAAAAATTAATTAGAACAAAATTATAAAAATTAATTAGAACAAAATTAATAATCAATCATACTTTTTAGTTTTGATATTTAATTTCAATTTGTAGATTGGATCTTTTAACCATAATTATAAAAAATAAAAATAAATAAAAAAATATCGGCGTACCGCAGCCGTACCCGTACCCTACTTTTTTGAGATTTTGCCGTATCGGCGTACCCGTACTCGTACCCGTACCGTACTCGTACCCGCACCCGTGCTTCTTAGATTGTATCTGGTTTAACATTTGGGATAGTCCACTTATCTAAAGCTTCCCTAACATCTTGATATGGTACAAGTTCTACTGCTTCTGATGTGGAAGCTACTATATTGGCTACTGCTGTTATGGTTGAAGGTTCGGTAGTCATGACGAGTGTCAAGTGACCATATATGTTGAATTTAAATGAAATATAATAATAATACAAACGTAATAAACTTGGCTTTGATACCAACTAGGTGCTAACCGGGTTCTAGCTAAGCACGTATGTCAACGCTTTACAAGGGAACAGACCTCTACAAAATCACTGCACCTTTTTCTTCTAACCTATACACGATTTGGGTGACGTCCCAATTAACCTTAGTCCTGATCAATCCCTATTAAGCACAAACCCAGGAATATCACTATTCATATAACTATTATATTAGATTTAAATTACCACATATATAGTCTCATAACTGTTTTACTGTTGGGGTGGAGGCCGGATATAGGCCGCCAACCGGCAGATCTCTTCCTGGATCCGCTGTTCTGTAAGCACTATTTGCTGGTTAATTTCTTCTAAGGCAGGGAGGATAGATGGCTGCAGATATTTGTCGTTTAAAAGGTTTAAATAATAATTAAGATGTTGTTGATGGAATATTTCATGCAATTTAACAAGTAAATCAATTGACATACATAAATATACAAGAAGTAAGAAATACTTACAATAATACTGATAATTTTATTTCTTCACAATACGAGTACACTGGAGAGAGAGAGAGAGAGAACACACTGACAAACTGATTACACGCTTACACACTCTGCTTCAACAAGGGTGAAGCTATCCCATTTATAGAAAAAGAAACGAAAAAATAAGATAAGGTAGAGGACAGGTGGCGTGTCCTAAATGGAGTGGAGTCGATTATCCTTATCCTCTAGTCTGAGTAGGAATCTACTTTTGACTCAGCATCCTTATCTTCTTTGTCCTGGAGCGAGACAGCTGTAAGTTCCTGTGCAGAATGAAAGACAAGGAATTTGTTTTTTCTAAAAGTGGGTTCACTGTTGGTAGTCTTTTTGTACCGACGCTGCTAGAAGGCATTGCTGATGGGAGACAATCAGGCTTTGCCTTTTCCTTTTGTCTTTTTCCTTGTCAAGTTTGTCGGCAATGAGTTTGGTCAACGAATCCAAAAAATCAGGAAGGTTGGGTTCATCTTCAACTGGATCTTGAGCTTCTCCGACGAGCACAGAGAGCTCATTGTCATCTTGTTCTGGATTATCAAGGTCTGGGTCCTAGCTACTGGTTACAGATTTCATGGAAGTGTCATCCCTGGTTAAATATTGAAGGAATTATTCCTTCATATAATCCATACTTCTAACAAGCAATTCTGTTTCTGATAAATCCGGGTACTGATGGCGGAGTTCTGTTTGAATCTATAAAAACGAATTCTTAGATTCTGATGATGCTGGGATGGCTTTAAGGACAGCATCCCAGCAGGCCTTACTATGAGCCTGGATGCTCTGGAGTAATTCTGTTTGATTGTCATCCATACCTTTATGCCACCATCTCACAAAAAAGACTCGTTTGAGTCATGGGATTTTATTATGGTAATCACGCTGGAAATCGCATTTCCAAATCCATGGTATACCAAATCGAATAATAATGGACCAAGGATTTAGTCATGGAAATATCCCTGTTTATTGGTAAACAAGAGTAGGCAATCTGCCACTCATTAAAAGTCTGTCGGATAGGTTCTAGTAAAACATCTAACTGTATCCCAAATTTATCCCACCAAATGAGAAACCAGTTGGGGAGATCGTTTTTGAGGACATCTGGGACAATGCGGATGAACCAAGAGTGATTTCAGATGGGATTCTGGTAGTAGAAAACATAGTAAAAGCATTGATGTAATCCCAATAACTGTATTTGGATTCACGATTGTGAATGTCCAAGGCTCTGGTAGTATGTAGATGAATGCCCCAAGTCGAAATGGGTATGATACTACGGATCATAGCTTTGCTATACTAGATTGGGCTAGCCACTTTATTAGTGTCATGTAAAGTATGACGAAATTCAATGGTAGCTTTTTCGATCAATATCTATTCATAGATATAACGATACTGGTCAAAATGAGGAGGAAATTGTTGAGTTGTTAAATAACGCCGCTTAATTTCCCATGGATCTGACATCCATTTTTCAACTGTTGGTTCAATATAGAGGAATGTTTCCTCAGTAATACTGTTAGACATATACTGTTCAGGAGAAGAGAGAAGGACATCCTTAGCCGATTGGCTGGATTCCCCTTTTGTACTGTTTGGCAAGGTCTGAAGCCTTGGGAATTCTGTTGAATATATGTTCCGGTGAGCATAAGGACTAGATGCTCTACCGCGGCCGCAACGGCCTCAGCCTCTGCTGGTCATGATCCCTATAAATATACACGAGCTAGAAAATCCGGTAAAGAATTCTGTTCACCGTTGATATATTCAATATCAAAGTCAAATGCTGATAATAAACTTTGCCAGTTTGCAAATTTCTGCTTATGAGCAAGATTTTGAACATCTTTTTTAAATATCTGTTTTGCTACGAAACAATCTACTCTAAGTAAAAAATGTTGATTTAGAAAATCATACTGAAATTTTAAAATACATTTGACAATAGCTAAACATTTCTGTTTAATATTGGATAATTTAGGGCTACACCTTTCCAGGTTCCTGATGTGAAACACGAAAGTTCTTGCTGTTTTGCAAGGTTAAGCTGTATAAGGATACCTCTGTAACCTTGATTAGAGGCATCCGTTTCAAATATTTTATTCCATTCTGGATGAGGTAAAGCAAGACATGGGAGTTGTTTTACCTTTAATTTAATTTTTTGTACGGCTGTTGTGTGTACTGGTGTCCAAGGAGAAGGGTTTTTTTTAAAGTCTGGTATAAAGAATAGAAGCATCCTAAGATAACTGGTGATAATAGTCGCAAATATAATTTAGACTACCAAAAAAGCTTTGTAATTGAGTTTTGTCTTTTATTTCATCCGGAAATTTGGATGCAAACTCAATACTTTTTGTAATAGGGATAATAGTGCCATTGTGAATATTGTGGCCCAAATATCGTATTGTTGTTTGAAAGAGTTTCATCTTTGGTGCAGAAATCACCAACCCATTTCGGATAATAACATGCTTAAATATATTAAGATGTTTGATATGCTGATCAATAGATGATGAAAAAATAAGAACATCATCAATATAACAGATTGCAAATTCTGTATATGGGCTGAATATATCATTCATAATATGCTGAAATTCAAATGGAGCATTCTTCAAGCCAAAAGGCATAACATTCCATTCATAATGCCCAAAAGGTATTGTAAAAGCAGTTTTATAACGATCTTGCTCTGCTATCTGAACTTGCCAATATCCTAATTTTAAATCAAATTTAGAAAATATAACAGCATCCTATAATCGATCTAAAAGATTTTTTTTATTCGGAATTGGATACCTAATCCATTTCAAGGCATCATTAAGAGATTTATAATTAATAACTAATCTTGGCACACCTCTTTCGATTTCTGCACTTTTGCTAACATAAAATGCTGTACAAGTCCAAGGTAAGTGACTTGGTCTGATTAATTTTTTTTGGAGAAGAGTATCTATTTCTGTTTTGCATAAATTTAAATACTCATTTTTCATTTGGCTAGGTCGAGCTCTGGTTGGAATATACCTTTCATCAAAGTCTAGTTATAAGGAAGAGAAACAATATGTTTTTTCTGCTCCCAGAAGGCATTAGGAATATCACTGCAGATTTTTGTTTGGAATTCTGTTTCAATTAGTTTAATTTTATTCTGTAAGGATGACTGTTGTAATCTTTGTTCAATTGTAAGAAAATTGACTTCTGTTTGCAAAAAAATTATCTATTTTTCTTTGAAATTTACTATCTTTAATCTGATCTAATACTTTGGTATAAGGTTCTGTTATGAATTCAAAAATAATCAGTTGATTGCTGATTGTTTTGTGAATGCCTATGGGATCTATTTTAGTAATAGGCAAAATTTATTTGTTTAGAACTATCCTGCCAAACAAACTAAGATGCCGAACATATGAAGGATGTTCGATCTACTACGGCCGAACAAATGGAATTTGTTCGGTTAGATGTTGCAGAATTATTACCTCTAATTCGGCCCTGTATTGCCAAGTTGTTGGCATATGTTCAGGAGTTCATTATTGAAAAAACGTCGAACCATTATTATTAATTTTTTCTTGTATTTGAAAAACTCCACATTACACAGTGAACCTCATCCGAGCTGCGAACCACATCGAAATTGTAAACATCTTCTGAGCTAATATTGTCATACTCCATTCTTCTCATTGTATTGGGTTGTTGGATTTTGATATGTGTCTAGCCGGAAAAGGTTTTACTCATGCGAACTGGGTGCAATCAAATAAGGCTTCACTCATGCGAACTAGGTCTAGCCGGAGAAGGCTTGACTCATGCAAAGGGATGCTGAATTCGCTTGAACAAAGAAAACGAGGGTTTTGAGTTCTTATTATGTGTGGGTTTGGTGGAGGTGGGTGCTCTCAACTCATATTATGTTATGGTTTGATGGATGGATTCAATTCTGTAGGAAATTAATGTATTGATATTATTGATTGATATCAATATACACATTTATGAAGACCATATTACACTCCTTATATAGGAGAAAACAAGAACTACTATTTGTGCCACTAAGAGCCACTATCACCACTAAGAGCCACTATCTATATCCTTACATATTATATACATCCACTACATCCACTATCTAGATCACTAACTACATCCACTATCTAGATCACTAACAATACATTACATATAATATACTAACAGCCCCCCTCAAACTCAAGGAGGATAGAGACTAGCCAACTTGAGTTTGGAGAGAGTAACAAAACAGGAAAATAAACTGAAAATAAAATAAAAGTGGATAGGAGACACTGTATGGTCGTGTCAGACCGTTGTAGAAGACCGTATGGTTATGGCAGACCAAGGTAGAAGACAGTTTATGGGGTCATGTCGGACCGTTGTAGAAGATAGTTTATGGGGTCATATCGGACCGATGTAGAAAACAGTTTACGGGGTCATGTCGGACCGTTGTAGAAAACAGTTTACGGGGTCATGTCGGACCGTTGTAGAAGACACTATACGGCTGTGTCGAACTGTTGTAGCTGAGAACCGAAATCAATGTCGGAACAGTTTACCGAGTCTTGTCGGACCCATATAGGAGCTAACCGGAATCAATGTCGGGACAGTTTACCGAGTCTTGTCGGACCCATATAAGAGCTAACCGGAATCAATGTCGGGACAGTTTACAGAGTCTTGTCGGACCCATATAGGAGCTAACCGGAATCAATGTCGGGACAGTTTACAGAGTCTTGTCGGACCCCATATAGAAGCTAACCGGAATCAAAGTCGGGACAGTTTACAGAGTCTTGTCGGACCCTCAAAAGGCGTGCCCAATCTTATCAAAAAGCGTGCCATCAAAAGACGTGCCATCAAAAGGCGTGCCATCAAAAGGTGTGCCCGACAGCCATCAAAAGGCGCGCCGATTTGTTGTCTGGCGTTGAGAGACGCGTGATACGCGTGTCTGCCTTGCCTATTTAAACCAAGGCGAGGCAGTTTACTGATGCATAACAAACCAGCTGAAAAAACTCTTCGTTCTCTGAGAGAGCTATTCTGTAACATTCTGTTGCCCAGAAAATGGCTTCTTCTTCCCGTTCCGCTACCCAGAACATAGCCTCTTCTTCCCGGGGTCTGCTCACTCTCTTTCCCGACCTCAATGAGTGCACAAGAGAGATAACCGGGGCAGTTGCCCTGGAACCGCAACCAAGTGCCCCTGGACCAAGCCCCCCTAGTTTTGCGCCGTTGAATTATCCGATGGTGGCAGTTGAGCAGATAATGGCTGCTCAATCTGATATTGAGGCCAATTATTATACATTAAGGTCATGTGTTGAGACCATGACTGCGGTCAACAACCTGTCGCACCGGCTTCAGAGTAGAACAAATGAGGTGCAGCAAGTAAAAGCCCAACTGGCTCTGCTCCAGCGCATGTATACGGATGCCCGAGCAGAGATATGTGTGCTCAAGGCAGAAAACAAGGAACTGAAGCGGAAGGCCACCGTGATGCTCAGATTTGGAGGGCCGCCATATGTGACGGTTGAGGAGCAACGGGAAGTGAACGTGCTCGGCGGCGTGGGAAACACGGAGGCAACACCAGCAAGGGACGCCCAAGACAAAGGCAAAAAAAAGAGAACAGCTGAAGAGGCGAAAAAGTAAGGCTGGTTTTTGTGGTGGTTATGGGTTGTGGTTGTTTTGTTGTTGTTGGTTTTTTTTTTTTTTTGTGTGTGTGTGTGTAAAGTGGTGATCGGGTTTGATCCCCGGCATGAATAAAATAAGGTTGGTGTGCAAATCTGAATGGTATGAATTTGATTTGAAAAAGATTAAAAATAATGTGAAAGAAAAAATAAAGAAAGAAATTGGACGGATGAGCATTGCCCAAAAAACTTGCAGAGGATGGTGCTGCAAAAACTGATGAACCAAATGCAGGAATAGTTGATGCACCAAAGGCAGATAAATATGAAGCAGTAAAGCGGTTTGACTGCGTAGCTGAGGCACCAAAGCCAATCCCACCTTTATCTCCTGACAGGTAGTCCTCCCACCGGAGTCCTCATCAACCAAACAACAGTTTCTGGAAAGCCCATTTGCTGAGTTACAATTCTGAGTCTAACCCACTTTTCTTTTCCCCTCAAAACCAAAAGAAACTCAACAACCCTCTTCTGGGTCTCACAGATTCAGAAGATATCAAGTTGGTTTTTGAGGTCTTGTTGAGGAAGAAAAGAAGGAACACTGTGATAGTTGGTGACTCTGTGTCCATCACTGAAGGGCTTGTTGGAGAAGTAATGGGTACGATAGAGAAAGGAGATGTACCTTATGACGAATTGAAATCAACTCATTTTATAAAATTTCAGTTCTTATCAGTACCTTTGAGGTTCATGAGGAGAGAAGAGGTGGAGATGAACCTATCAGACCTGAAAAGAAAGGTTGATTCTCTGATTGCATCAGGAAAAGGGGGTGTGATTATCTATACAGGAGACTTGAAATGGACAGTTGAAGACTCAACAAGAACAGTAGTAGTAGCTAGTGATGATTATAATTATGTTTATAATCCAGTTGATCATCTAGTTGCAGAGATAGGAAGGTTGATTTCTGATTACAGCAATTCAAACACAAAGGTTTGGTTAATGGCTACTGCAAATTATCAAACCTATATGAGGTGTCAGATGAAGCAACCTTCTCTTGAGATCCAATGGTCACTCCAAGCTGTTTCTGTTCCATCTGGTGGACTTGGTTTGAGTCTCCATGGCCATGCTACTACTACCAGTGTTGTCCATGAGTCAAAGATAAGTAGCTTCTCACAAAACCCATCAAAAGTAGTGCTGGAAACAAAGGCCTTTTCTGGGAAGGAACAATACCTGGTGGAAATGAAAAAATACTCTGTTCGAATTCATCATTTGTCTGCTTCTGAAAGGATAGTGCAACTGACTGACACAATGGGGATTGGGCAGAGACTGATCCAAATAAAGGTGAACTTGATGTGTATTGATAGAGATTACAGCGGAATAGGTTGAGGTCCGGCGGACGGCCAAGGCAAGGTTGCCGCCCGCCGGTAAGGCGAAGAACACCAAGAGCTTAACCTATAGCTCTGATACCATGTAGGAAATTAATGTATTGATATTATTGATTGATATCAATATACACATTTATGAAGACCATATTGCACTCCTTATATAGGAGAAAACAAGAGCTACTATTTGTGCCACTAAGAGCCACTATCACCACTAAGAGCCACTATCTATATCCTTACATATTATATACATCCACTACATCCACTATCTAGATCACTAACTACATCCACTATCTAGATCACTAACAATACATTACATATAATATACTAACAAATTCTAATTATGAAATGGGTATCCCATTTGAAGACTTGTCATTTTTAGTAATTTCATTTAAGGTTAATATTGTAATAATAAATAAATAAATAACTAACAGTTGGGGCTCCTAAGCAATAAAGTGGGAGCTATTTGCAACACTCTAATATTTCCAACAAAATTAGTCTCATACCCTTTAATTTTTTATTTTATTTTATTTTTGTTCTTTTTATTTAATCTAAAAAAAGTCAAATAAAAAAATAAAATAAAAGATAAAAGAGCAATTTTATTGCTTATTCAAAAATTAATATGACAAATGCAACAGAGACATTTGCCATTGTACTGTTGGTTGTTGTCGTTTATTATAATTAATTACATATGCTAATAATTTGACTTCAAAAAATTAAATAAACTGGGTGTTCATGTATTTTGGTCAAATGTCAGGAGATGTCTGTGTATTTTTGTCAAAAGTGAAGGGGTGTATGTGATTTATAAACTTAAGAAGGGCAATATCGGAATATCATACATCATTTGGCTGACATCAGCAAAAATCGTTACAGTTAGTAACGTCCATGAAGTTTTAGGGTCTTGTCAAGGGGTGTCCATGGTTTTTACCCAAAAAACCAAAATAAACAATAATTTAAGAAGGCAACCATCCAACTCGATCTGTAAGCATACTTTCCTATACAAGTTTAAAAAAAACAAAAAACAAAAAAAAACTAGTGTATAAGTAATTACATACATCCAATCAAGGTGCCTCTAAGAAAGGATAAGAAAGGATGAATGAACAGTAATGAAGATTCAAGACACACATATCCAGGAGCATATACCAGTGACACCAAGCAGAGTAAGAGGGTATTCAAGCCCAGCTCAACCTATCAAAATCATTGATTGAGATTATCTCAAGTTCGATGAATATTTTCTCTGACATTTGGGCTCAGCTTGACAACCAGGCATCATTGCATGAGATTCGGAGATGGCTCAGCCTGATTTGCTTTCTATAAAAGATGCTATAGTTTACTAGAGTATATAGGCAACACTCAGAAGTACAATGGTTACAGTATTTTCATTTGTACTTCAGTTGAGACTTCACTTTTCAGGTACAAGACAGCTTTCAAAACTTTGCTATTATAACGTAACAAAAGTAGAAAATGAACCAGGCATTTCACAGCAGGATCAGGTCTTCTGAAACTTTAGCAAGTAAGCATAAAAAAATAAAAAATCAAGTGAAATTTATTGAAATTTCACATTACGAACATAAATGGATCTATTAAATTACAATTTTTACAAAATTACCAGTACTTGCGAGCTAGATCAATCTGAGTATGGAGATGATTGAGGTTTGTTCAAACATTTAATAACCATGAATTTTAGACTCAAGCTTGACCCATGAATACTACCAAGCTTTGCTCTAAGCAAACCAAACTCGAGAAGTTGGACTCCTTTTTAATCGTAGGATACCATTTGAAAACATCACACCAACCCCGCAAAACAACAGATAATGTGTACATACCTTCAGAGATGATAAAGCGGCAAGAGTGGAAATCTCAAGTTCATGGTTTTTGACAGTCTCTGCAACTGCATCGGTTCGGCAGAGTGCAAAAGCAGCTCGCCTGAAAAAAGAATAACATTTTGCCACTATTATTACGATATTCTAAAAAAGATTTCAGAACAATATTGTTAACCAGCTAGAAATTTTAAATATTGAGTTCTACTTGGGATCCTAATTCCTACCCATTCTCCCTGAATCACATGACTCAGTATTTGAATTTCAGAAAACCTGAACTAACACTGCTATTTATATTTTAAACAAAATGAAGATACGGAACATATACAGCAAGAGATTTATTAATATAAAACAAAGATACAACAAGAGAACAAGAAGTCCTCTACAATGAGACAAAACGCCTAGAAAAGGCAAAGGCAAAATAAGCCCTTAAATCACAAATCGCCATTTAATTCTTGTTACGCCATCCCTCTTTAGAAAAAAGCAAAGACCAAAAACAAGAACAACAATAATTCTGCATTCCACTTTGCATGATTAATCATTTATTGTCTATCGAACACGTAATTAGAAATGAAACAAATATTAAAATCTCTATTTAAAAAAACATGAATAAATAAAACAAGTTTGCACCATCATAACCAAAAGTTGATAAACAGATACAGATACAGTACAAATCAACACTGTTTAGTTTATCCAATTAGTTCTTCACATAGAACAACCCAAACAGATGAATACTTGTATGTATTATGCATACCAGCTGCTGCCAATGCATAAAAATCGAGAAAGATTTTCTAGGAGAAAATTTAAAACTGTCCAAAAAGTATAAATCTCTTGCATGAAAGATTCATTTCCATATTTACAACATTAAAAGCTTGTCATAACAATCCACGGAAAACAACTGTTGTATACAACTAGAAGCAGTATAATAATCATAACCGACGCAATATGCATAACCATAGGCATTTCATAAAATAATGGTTGA
The DNA here is from genome assembly GCA_030407325.1 of Camellia japonica. NCBI lineage: Eukaryota > Viridiplantae > Streptophyta > Magnoliopsida > Ericales > Theaceae > Camellia > Camellia japonica. The sequence goes on from JAPPVO010000002.1 coordinate 140,476,843, forward strand.
AATATTTTGAATGAGGAATGAAAAAAAAAAAAAAATTTAAAAAAAAAAACTTAGATGCTTTAACAAAATAACTTATCAAAAAAAATGGTTTTAAAAAAAAAAAAAAGAAAAGAAGAAAAAAAAACAAAAAAAAAAAAGGTAACAAGACAGTATCATTCAAAGCTCTACCTTTCATGCCTTTCCTTTGCAGGCATCAATGACCTGAGTGATTTAACCGCAGACTCAACCATATCCATCTCATACTCTATCCTACCATTGGTCCAACACTGCAAACAGTAGAACAAAAGTCAAGCAGGAGCATTAATTGATGTTACTATTTAGTATTCAGAAAGCTTATTTACCACCACTAATGATACGCAATAAAAATAACAGCAACAGACCCATCATCCAGTCAGTCTTTCGTTTATAGGCCCAAACAAAGAAAGAAAGTGCAAATTAACATGTCAGCTAACAATCAACATGATTTTTCCAAATCGTTAGGACCACCACTCAATCAAATGTGTAGTGTAGAGTATATCTAGGAATAAACATTAAATTCAAATACACTGACCTAGGAAATTTGGCAACATTTGCCCCAATATAGGATAACTCAAAGTGAAAGTCTGCTCAGTGACTTCCATAAGAAAGCACATAACAACATTAAAAAATGAAAAGAATAAACCAAGTACTTGAAACACCAACCAACATTAAATTAAGTCGCACAAAAGCTTCTTGTATGCCAAAAATTACTACCTCCTTTGCAGACATTTATATTTATTAAAATTGGCAGGGTAACCAACAAAAAATTCTAGCTCAAAGAACAAGATCCCAAAATAGGTATTGCTTATGGCATGGCTTGGCCCAACACAGCTTAATATTGACCTATATGCCATGACATCCCACTTCTCCACCTAGAAATAACCTAAAAAGCAACTCGAAATGCCACCAAAACAATGCAAGAAACAATAATATGGACACATCTTACAGTTTACGACACAAAAATGACCAATTAGCGGCTACCTAATCAAATGAGTGAAAATGAACAGTAACTAAGCACTTGTCCCCTTTTCACTATCAAAAAGTTAATTTATCAATAACTCATTCAACCGACCCACATAATATTTTGTAGTGCAAGAAGATCGAGCTGAAGATGCACCTTTAGGTTCTATCAAACGAAAAAGTAAATAAATTTCCAGTATTTTTATGGTTACTGGTATCTATAGACATAATTTGTGTATTGCCACTCTCGATGTCTTGCTAAATATTAGTTATCCATTGGGTAATACAAACTGACATCAAGAATTAGTCCAATGTATTGCACTATCATCTAATCCGTGAGAAAACTTGTCTGATGCACTCAGTTTTGCTTAAATTAGTCCATCTCAATAGTCAAATCATCAACACATATATATCTCAAGTATGGGTCAATTACTATTTATATTCGGTAGGAGAAATAGAAGGAAAAAAATAATTGCGAGAGATATGGAAAGAAGGGAGAGGATAAATTAGCACCTTTTCCCATTTGGTTGGGAAAAAAGTATTAAGGGAAAAATATTTGATTGTATTGTACCTTGTGCATAACTTTAAATTTAAAACTAGAAAGCACGGATACAGATACGATACGATATGGATACGAGAAAACTTTAAAAAGAAGGATACGGGTACGGCTAGGATATGTTTGTGAAAAAGAATATCTTTAAATTTTTAGCAGTGAGTCATACAAGTGCAAGAATACTGAGAAACCACTATAATTTTCTAATACAGAATACTAATATTTAAGAATTAAATATTAATTTAAGCTAGCAGCTAGTTTACCTTTTATAATGTGAATAGGTATTAAAAATATTTCAATAAAGATACGTTATGAAACAAATACATGATACATCCATTCGACAAATTCTAAAATAGTAGGGTTTTATCTATGTTCTTCTTATCAAATAAGTAAGCAAAGTATTAAAAAAATATTTACTATAATGTTATGCAAGATATGCTACAATTTCAATTTTGTAAAATTTCTGATACATGAAATTTGAAGTATTAGAAACTTTTACATATCTACAAGTAATCGAGGAGTATCGGTATTCGATACGGATACATCTCCCTTCTAGAAGTATCTATGCCTCATAGATTTTAACTTTCCTCCAAATTTCTTGATATGTACTACGTTACACGGACTAGGGTACGGATATCGGGTGCGGGTGCATATCTAGGGGTCGGACACCTTAAAACTGAAAATGGAGTATACAGGGATATGGATCCAAATTTGGATATAGGTACGAGGATACGGTAAATAGTTATTTTTAAAAAATATTTATTAAATTATCAATTAATTAAATACAACATAAAAATATTTTTAAATAATATTTAATTAATTAAATACAATATAAAAATATTTTTAAATTAAATTATTATCTTTATAAAGTTATTATTTTAAAAGTAATAGGGTGAGAGAGAGAAAGTTATTATTATCTTTAAATAATAGTGAGGTGAGAGAGAGAGAGTCATTATATTTAAATAAAAATAGTAAAGAACAGGGGAGAGAGAGAGAGAGAGAGAGAGAGAGAGAAGAGAGAGAGAGAGATCGACACGAGTACGGGGTAAGGAAGACGAGATTGAGATCGCACTTCGGCTTCAACTTCGATGTCGAAGGGGAAGTCAGCGACGAAGGATCGAAGGGGCCACGCTTGTCGAAGTCATCGAACACAGGATCGAAGCCAGCGACAGGTTCTCTCCTTGCTCTCTCTTTCATTTCTTCTGCATTTAGGGTAAAATAGAGCCGTATCCATTTGTAAAGAGCCGTATCCCGGCCATATCCTGCACCCGTAACCGTGTCGTATTGACATGGGTATCTCCCAAATTTCAAAGAGTTCGTGTAACGTAGGATATGTGTGAAGATTCTCTATAGAGAAGAAAGACATTTAAAAATAAAATAAAATTGTTGCTTATTTCTTTTTCTCTACTACTAAGCCAAAAAGCATAAGAAAATAAGAGATTTAAAAAAATTATCTTCTCTTCCCTTATTTTCTCTCCGCCAAAGCATAACTCTTAACTCCATACACTAGACACTTTTATCTCAAAAGAATTAAAAGGTTGGTCCCAAGCGTACATCGCTATCATTTATTATTCTATATGTTAGACTCTACAAATATGAATAAATTCTCACCTCTACAACCGATGGATAATTGCATATCATAATTGATTCTTTCCTTGTACAACCCCTTGATGAAGGGAGACGCTGCCATAATTCTTCAGTAACAAAAGGCATAAACGGATGAAGCAACCGTAGCCCATTATCTAGACACACCCACAAGGTGTCTCGTGCAAAACTCCTCGCAGATGCAAATGTTGAATTATCATTGGCAAAGTAAGGTTTGACTGCTTCAATAAACACATCACACAACTGGAACTGCCACCATGAATACACTGCGCTAGCAGCGTCAGAAAACTCATATGAGTCTAGTGACGACACAGTTTTGGATATGGCCTTGTTCAATACTGAGAGAATCCACTGGCAGCTAAATGGCATGACATCTGGAACTATATTCGTTGGAGGAGTGTAATCATCTCCAAGTTTGCTGATGGCAAATCGCACTGCATTCCACAGTTTATTACACCATTGACGATACCCAACAACCCTTTGGATATCGAGATTGATTTTATCAGTCTAGGACAAAATGAGAGAAGTCACTAAATTGACCAAAGAAGCATAGTAAAATCTAATAAAAAAAGGTACTTAGAAAAGCATGCACCTGTGCTGTGTAAGAGACAAGGGCAAAACGAAGAGCATCAGCACCACATTCGGGAATACCCGTAGGAAAGTCCTTCTTTTGGCCCTCTTTTGCGACTTCCAATTCTGTCTGATCCAAGTTGCCCTGCTCTAGTCTCTTGTGAAGAGCTTCAAGGGTTATTCCATTGATTACTTCTTGAGGATCAATAACATTTCCCAAAGACTTGGACATCTTACGTCCATGTGCATCACGAATCATGGGGTGCAAATAAACCTGTAGACAGTTTGACATGATCTGTGAATCTGCTTCATTTATTTTAATAGAAAATTGGTGAAGGTATCAAAAATTATTGGCCAGTATATCTAAATAAACATGGAACAACGTAAAAACCATTTCCCCAATCTTTCTCTTGAACCTTGATTTACAACACTTCTCATTTTGCTTTTTTTTAAGGCCTTGGCCATTTCATGAAAATCAAATTTATGATTAGCCTTTAATGGATGCTATTCTAAACTTCTGGTTACATTTCCTCACAGAGCCAAAAAACGCATGCCCAACCCGTCAAACCAATATGAGGGGTCGCAGTTATCACCTGACTAATGACAGTGGAAGAACCTTCAGCATGATTTGAATGAGTAGTCAAAAATAAAGCAGAAAGCAAACATCACTAGAGCTGATGACTTGTAAGTCATCTGACACCTAACATCTGATGACCTACGTAACATGGCTCCATACATGAAACGAAAAAATTCACTCACCTTTCTAAAAGGCACATCACCTCCCAGCTTAATTCCTAACATCACCATACGTGCAACCCAGAAAAAGAGAATGTCATGCCCAGTTTCAAGAACTGAAGTTGGATAAAATGCCTTTAAATCATCTGTATCATTCGGCCAACCTAACACAGATATTGGAAAAAGACCAGCAGAAAACCAGGTATCCAGGACATCAGGATCTTGAGAAATCTGAAATTCCTTGACAGCAAATATTCGGCTAGCCTCTGTTCGAGCCTCTTCTTCATTTCTAGAAACCACCCAGTGGTCATTGTATGCACCAAGTTCTTTAAGTTCATCATCCTCCAATGTCACATACCATGCAGGAATACGGTGCCCCCACCAAAGCTGCCTTGAGACGCACCAATCACGAATATTTTCTAGCCATCTGTGATGTTTGACATACATAATTTATTACTATAGAAACAGGAATAGTTATAATGCTGAAAGATGCACACTCAAGCAGGAATAGCTGTGCATGAAGAAATCACCATGCAACAAAGCTTAAAATTCACAAGTATTAGGATCCCACATCCATACTAATTTTTCTGAATTTGGAAAATAATATCCAACCTACTTTTGTACCTTCTGTGAATTAGATGAATAAGGTATCAAAACCCTAGCTATTCAAACACCACGGAACCCTAGCACTCATGTCACCATCACAACAAGAGACACATAGCGTCAGTGACTCGTCACCTTTACAATCGTCATCGCAGTGAAGATGCCACTAGAGAAGACAACTGTCACCTCTTTTTGGCCCATCCCATCGCCATCACAAGCAGCCTCAGTGGCTATTGTCACGTTTTTTCATCTTTGTTTTTTTTTTTTTTTTCTTCAAGACAAACTCTAATAACTGGAATCAAAGATATGTTGATTGGCATTCCTTACTAAAGTGGGTTGTTGTTCTGCTGGTTTGGCAAATTTGGATTGATAGTTGACACAACAAATGAACACAAAATGGCACAAAATTTGACGTGCAAAGGCATACTTCCCATAGGAAATACTTTGGTGATTTCTTTTGCTTCTATAGACGCGAACCTTGTGCATGTATGCCACATGGTAACACGTAGCGGCTCAAAAAAAGTCTATAATCGCATCGTAGTGGGTTGAATTAATCCAATACCCAGCCCGTTACCACACACCCCAAGACCCAATCCCACTTAACCTAGAACCCAACCCATTTAATCCTACATCAGCCCAAACCCAAACCAACTAGTTTCCAAACCTAATTTAAACCAGCCCACCTTCCATCAACCCAACACAACCAAAATACAAGTCTTTCCCATCCAACCACCAGCCCAATAAGGAAAAAGAACGAAAACAAAAAACTCTTCCCCTTATTTTTTTTACCATGGTTATTGATTCCAAATTACATTCAAAATTTGATACCTCGCATAAATCACAACAAGATTTGAGGACCTCATATGACTGATTGTCAGGACAATTGACATAGATGCAAGTGATTTTGGACAAAGTGTTAGCACATGTTTTAGAAGGTAATCAGAATACTCCACATAAAGGTTGTGAAGATCAAATAGTAAATGATGATTAAGAGGTCCCAAAGAAGGAGAAATGTGACGTTAATAAAAAACAATACCCAATTAGTACACATTAATGTGTAGTTAATATGATAGAAAATTCAAAAGGTGCGAAGTCACAAATAACTACCAAACTTACGCACTAAAATTCACTTACATTGATAGGAAAATTGAGTTTACAAAAGAGAAAAAACACCAAAACAATCTAAAGTTATAATACCAATTAAAAACTGAACAAATTGTAAGAAAGTATCACTTAAACATTACTCTCCTCGCACTTTTAGTTGCAAAATTCTAATTAAACTTATATAATCTGACTTATCTATCTTATCTTTTTTAATGGATAACATTTTTAATCCATTCAATTTTTTTAGTGACATGGTCGACCAAAGATAAATCAACTTTAACTCATAAAAGCTTTTGTTCCGAGAAGAAACTATACCTGATATAGTCAACAATATTACGGGCTCTTTCCTTTAAATTGGGCCCTTCCTTATTTGAGGCTTGATAAGTATAACACAAATATTTTTCGACCTAATATAAAGGCTAAATTTTTTGAGGGGCCCTAAATTTTTGCAAATATTTGGGGGACCTAGAGGCTGCCTTGCCGTCATATGCCTAGTCTGGTCCTATTCCCAGGCATGTACCAGTTGAATATTTAAAAGTGAACTTGAGGTTGAGTTCTTTTTCTCAATCGAGGAGAATGATGCGGAACATAGAGTAAAATGTTCATGATGTGCACGGCAACTTTGGCAAGGAGGTTGTATTTACAATTTTATAATTTTATGCCACTAGTATTTATATTTATTTTCTTTTTAAAAAACAGTTTAATTAGGTGTCTTATTAATATTTAGTTTCTTATTGTTATTAGTGTTCCTAATATTAGTTTTCTAATTTAATTAGGGTCAATAGCCAAAATGTACTAGGCATTGCATTGCATTATTTAGAGTTTGATTAATAAGATTAAGCTCTTAAAGTTTTGTCGCCTTGTGTGATTATTGTGGACCTTGGGTTCTTCTCATCCCTTTCTCCTTCTCTACTCTACATCAATTTCAAGACTAAAAGTGAAGATGAGGAGATACACAGCAAAGCTTCGAGGACTTGAATACTTCATGACTTTTTAATCATTATTCCCTCAAAATGGCATGAAACACTTTGGGTATGTTTGGTTTAGTTTTGAGAGAGTAGTTTTTAAAAATTGTTTTGGGGAAAGAGTTTAGAAATTTTTTTAGTTTGTTTGGTTGTGTATTTTGAAAGTAATTTTGGAGTTTGGGAATTTGGAAGATTTGATATTTTATTGTAATTGAGTAGATGTGTGTGAGAGAAAAAGTGATTGAGAATGAGAGAGGAGAGAGAAAAAGTGATTGATTGATGTGTAAGAGAGAGAGAGTGATTTTGGAAATTGTTTTAGAAAAATTTCAAACCAAACAAGTTTTTTAGAAAAAATTTCCAAAATCACTCTACAAAGCCAAACCAAACATACCCTTTGTATTGACAAAGGTAAAATCACATTTGAGAATACCTCTTCCATTCAGTAGCATATTGTCTTGGAATGATCTCCATTTTCCTATTTTCCTCATCAAAGACAGCATCAAGAGCTTGCTTGGCCATACTATTGCAATTTACATACCACTGAGGCTTTATCAACGGCTCCACAACATCATTGCTTCTTGAACAAATGCCAAGTCGCATCTCATTAGTTTTGGCACCTCTATAGAGTCCCTAAATGAAGGAAGAATATATATGTCAATAAACTTGCAGTGTTTCTTTGTTCTGAACTATAAATAAATTTTAATGCAAGCAAACAAATTTGCTTCTAACAAGTTCCTGTTGACACTTCCTCTGTCTGCATGTTTGTGTCCGTTCTGAGAGACAAACTGCCATGGTGGGGAATGATAAACAATAAAACAGAGTATTCCTACCTGTTATATACACCTCCACACACACACATATAAATCACGCATCCTTCAGCACAAAGGCAAAGCAAGTGCGTTTCTCCAAAACGGCACCTGAAACTTCTGTTATGATATCTACAAAAACTAACTAAAACCATTGCTTTATCAAGTTGTTACTCCATTATTTTTCCCTTTTTTTTATTTTTATTTTTTTATCAAGTTGTTACTCCATTGCTTTATCAAGTTGTATAAATTACTATATTAAAAAGTACATATTTATTGACCCTCAAATATACATATATATATATTTTTTTTTTTTTCTTTTTTTGATGCCCAGAACACTCCCGAGGCAGACCCTTAGGATCCACTCTTACAAGCCAAACTGGGGGAAGCTAGCCGATCCACCTAAACTGTCGGACTTCCACTTGACTAGTAGGAGATTCGAACCCCGGTCAGTGAGGAGAGGAGCAAACTCCCTTACCAACTAGGACGGCCCCTTGGTGCTTTTTGACCCTTAATTAACCAGTGCGGACCAATCGAATCCAAGTAGCAAGAATACCTTTCTCTGTAAAGCTGCTGTTACAGCCTCACGGGCTTTGAAACGTGGCATTCCCACAAACTCCGAGCCACCATTACTATTTATTTTCCCATCATCAGTAAAGATGTTGATAAAGTCAAGATTATGACGCTTCCCGACCTCAAAATCATTTGGATCATGGGCAGGAGTTATCTGCAAGAGTTTACATTAAGATCCAAAAAAGGACAATTAAAAGAAAAGTTCAACACCAGCATTCTTCGTCTCAAAGGAGAATCTTTACCTTAACAGCACCAGTCCCAAAATTCGGATCAACAAGTATTGCATCACAAACTATAGGAAGCTTTCTTCCATTGAATGGGTGAATAGCGAATTTTCCATGGATATTGCTGTATCTTGGGTCCTCAGGATGTATCGCTACTGCAGTATCACCAAGCATAGTTTCCACTCTAGTAGTGGCCACAATAATCTCACCTAGTCCTCCTTCCAGAGGGTAAGCAAATGATGTCAAAACACCAAACTCCACCAGCTTTTGATATCCAGGAACCTTTAACTGTGTCCTTTCTTTGATATCCAAATAGTCTACCTACAAATCCCAAGCAACCTCAGAATATAGAATATACTCGAATGATAATCAATTAAAAGTTCAACAGGATATGGTTTACCTCAATATCAGATATTGCTGTTCGTAAGATGCAGTCCCAATTCACTAGCCGCAGATCCCTGAAATAGTAGGTGACATGGATTTTAATCTCCGGATAGCTACTCATCAAACTAAGGAAATTGTATAGCATAACAAGATGAGGGGGTATAGTTTATACAGAAAATTAATACAGACAGAATAAGAAAATTGGAAGAGGGGAGGGGGGGAGGAGGGGAAACTTTCAAAGAGAGAACAGATGAACAAAAGTTGGTGCTAATGTCTCCATTTCCTTGTACTAGCAATAGGTGCAAACATGATGCGTTTGCAATTTTACGTCTAAATTGTTTTTGGTGAGTTGATGAATTAATGTTAAGTATTATTGTATAAGGATAGTTAAGGATAGTTATGTCTTTTGTTTCTTTAGTCTTTTATTATAAGTATGTGTAACCCTAATATGTTTAGGAGTGTGAATAATATACAGTTCTCTTTCTTTTCTTTCTTTTATACAAATCTAACATGGTATCAGAGCATCATCTTCCTCCTTGAAGATTCGTTTCTTTTTCTTTTTCTTTTTCTTTTTCTTGTTTCTTTCGTTCTTCCTTGTACACAGAAACAATCAGGAAAAAAAAAAAAAAAAAAAAAAAAATTCATTTATGGTCGAAATTTGATGGGTTTTCACCCTAGATTTTTATTTTAATTTTTTGATGAGTTTTTGAGTGTTTTTCCAATTTTTGTTGATTTTTGGAAAAACCGATTGATTTTTTTGGAAGTCCCTGCTGGGGCTTGCTTTTGGCTGTTTTTTCCCTTCCTCCCTCTACCTTGGGAGCCGACTGGGACTGATCTAGGGTTGGGAGGACTGGTTTTGATGATTTGGCAAGCTTTCACTCTATTTTTGTCAATTTTCCTCAGTTTCAGCACGTTTTCTCTTAGTTTTTGACTGGTTTTGGCCTCTCCAGCCCCTGTTTCGGCTCCTTTTTTGTCTCTAGAGGTAACTTTTGTCCCTAAGTTGAGTTTGTGGATTGCCTCTGTTGGTTTTTGCTGTTTTTCGGCTGGTATTTGTTTTTTCCTATTGTGGGCATTTAATCTTCAATGGCTGAGGGTGAGACTAAGACTAAGGATACAACCTAGTGATGAGGGTGGCCTCCGTCGTGTTATGACTCTTACCGACAATCCCTCTCTTCAAATTAGTCCCGTTAAATTGGATGGTTCCAACTATTTGATTTGGTCCCGCTCCTGTGGTCTTGCTATTGCTGCTCGCCGTTTGACTGGCTACATTACTGGTTCTCTTCCCCTACCGGATGGTGATGACTCACTCCATACTCAATGGATTTCTGAAAATGCTCTTGTTATGACTTGGCTCATCAACTCTATGCAGCCCACTATTAGTCGGAGTTTCCTTTTATTAGATACTGCTCATAAGATTTGGACAGCTGCAGCCCAAATGTACTCCCAACAAGGTAATGATGCACAGGCGTATGAGTTGAGGAAGAAGCTTCGGAGCTTAGATCAGAAAGATAGATCACTCGCAGTCTACTATGCTGAGTTGAGTAGTTTGTGGCAGGAACTAGATTATTACCAAAGCTTTCAGGCTGTTTGTTCTCGGGATGCCACGTTGTTTCAGCAAACTGTTGAGAAAGAGCGTGTGTATGACTTCCTTGCTGGCTTGAACTTGGAGTATGATCAGATTCGCGTCCAGGTGTTGGGTCGTTCACCTTTTCCCACCCTACGCGAGGCTTATGCCCTTGTCCAGCAAGAGGAGAGTCGCCGTAGTGCTATGGTGCATTCCTCTATTCAGGATCGTTCTGCTTTAGCTGTTGCTCCTCCTCCTCGGGCTCCTCGGCCTAGTCCGGTTCAGTCTGGGAGTCAGGGTACACTGGTTGATCGAGATCGCTTGAAGTGTGATTATTGTGGGAAAGACAGACATGATCGAGAGCATTGTTGGAAACTGAATGGTCGCCCTACTCGGGGTCGAGGTCGTGGTAGTACAGCTCGACCCCAAGCACATGTGTCCGAGATTGCTGTGAGTCCTTCTGAGCCCAGCACTCTTTCCCAGGATGAGTTACACACTCTCAGACGTTTGATGGCTCGACTTGACTCTCCTTCTACCACAGTTTCTTCTACTTCTGCTTCTTCCAATTTTGCCAACACAGGTATTCCTGCTAGTGCTCTTAGTACCTTATCATCGCCTTCTTGGATTATTGATTCCGGTGCCACCGATCACATGACAGGTGCCTCTAGTCTTTTCTATTCTTATTCTCCTTGTTCCGGCCGAGACAAGGTTCGAGTGGCTGATGGCACTTTATCCTCTGTCTCTGGCAAGGGTTCAGTTCATTGTTCATCTTTGCTTTCTCTTTCCTCTGTGCTTCATGTTCCTACTTTTTCAACTAACCTGCTTTCTGTTAGTAGTCTTACTACTTCTCTAAATTGCTCAGTGACATTTTTTCCTACTCATTGTGTCTTTCAGGACCTGGCTACGGGGAAAACGATTGGCAATGGTAGAGCACAAGGTGGGCTGTACTTTCTGGATGCCGTTCCTCCTGTCGTCCCATCTCAAGCTCTCAAGTGCACTATTGGCTCCTCTCTTTCTCTCCTTCATCAGTGGCATCGCCGTTTGGGTCATCCTTCCTTTAATGTTTTAGAGAAACTTTTTCCTTCTTTAGTTCGTGATTGTCCTAGGAGTATTTTTGGTTGTGATGCTTGTGAACTTGCAAAGCATAAACGTACTTGTTACCCTTCAATTAATAAAAGAAGTACTTTTCCTTTTATGCTTATTCATACTGATGTGTGGGGCCCTTCCCCTGTGGTTTCTACTTCTGGGTATCGCTGGTTTGTTACTTTTATTGATTGTTTTTCCCGTGTGACTTGGATTTACTTGCTTCGAACTAAGAGTGAAGTTTTTTCTTGTTTCCAAACTTTTCATAAAATGGTGACCAATCTTTTTAATGCTCAAATCAAAATTCTTCGTAGTGATAATGGGACTGAGTATGTTGATGGAGTTTTTCGGGCATACTTAGAGGAGCATGGCATTCTTTATCAGACTAGTTGTGTTGGTACTCCTCAACAGAATGGGGTTGCCGAACGCAAGAATGGCCATCTTCTTGAAGTTGCTCGCTCTCTCTTGTTTACCATGAATGTCCCTAAGTCATTTTGGGGTGATGCTGTTCTTACCGCTGCTTACCTTATCAACCGTATGCCTTCCAGTGTCCTCCAATTCCAGATTCCTCTTCAACTGCTTCCTGTCGCATATCCCACCTCTTCTCTTCCTCCTCGGGTGTTTGGGTGTGTCTGTTTTGTTCATTTGCAACCTCGTACTCGTGGGAAACTCGATCCTAAGGCTGTGCGTTGTGTCTTTATTGGTTATTCTGCTACTCAGAAGGGTTACAAATGTTATGATCCTCACACTCGCAAAGTGTATGTAAGTATGGATGTCACTTTCCGTGAATCTGTGTCCTTCTTTCCTTCTCCTCCGCCATCTCCTCCGGGGGAGAGTAGTAGTGGTATGGATGAGATTGCGGATGAGGAGATGGCCTATCAACACGAGTTGTCTTTTTTCCTTCCTAGTCAGCGGACTATTATTTGTGGTGAGGGGGAGCCTAATAGTTCTCTTGATGTGGAGCCTGACATTAGTGGTCGTTTGGACAGGGCTGATTTTCAGACTTATTCTCGGCGTCCGAAAGAGCAAGCATCCCTTGTGCCACCAAACCCATCATCATCCCTCATGCCAGTTCCAGGTAATGCATCTCAGTCTATCCCTCTACCTGTAGTTGAGAGTCCTGTTGTCAATGATTCGAGTCTTCCTATTGCTCTTAGAAAGGGGGTTAGGGCCTGTACTCAACACCCCATTTCTAAATTTGTGTCATACGATTCATTGTCTTCTACATATCGTGCTTTTGTTTCGTCTTTGTCTTCTGCATGTATTCCCCAGGGTTGGACAGAAGCTATCAATGATCCTAAGTGGAAAGTAGCTATGGTAGAAGAGATGCAAGCTCTAAGCAAGAATAACACTTGGGAGTTGGTTTCTCTTCCTAGTGGAAAGAAGCCTGTAGGGTGTAAATGGGTGTTCACCATCAAGCAGAAAGCAGATGGAACAATTGAACGGTACAAAGCACGGTTAGTGGCCAAGGGATTTACTCAGACATATGGAATTGATTACCAAGAAACCTTTGCTCCTGTGGCAAAGATGAATTCCATTCGAGCTATTCTCTCATGTGCAGCTAATTTGGGATGGCCTTTACAGCAGTTAGACGTGAAGAATGCATTTCTCCATGGTGATTTGGAGGAGGAGGTATATATGGATATACCACCAGGATTCTCATCTCAGTCTACAGTTGGGAAAGTTTGTAGGTTGAAAAAGGCGTTATATGGTTTAAAACAATCTCCTCGAGCTTGGTTTGACAGATTCCTAAAGGCTATGTTGAGGTTTGGGTATAAGCAAAGCAATGCAGATCACACAATGTTTGTCAAACGTCACGCAAATAAGGTAACTGTGCTTATAGTATATGTGGATGACATAGTTGTGACAGGTAATGATGAGGAAGAAGTGACACATCTTAAGATGCTGTTGGCCAAGGAATTTGAGATCAAAGACCTTGGTTCGTTGCGGTACTTTCTTGGGATTGAAGTTGCCAGATCTGACAAAGGCATCTTTCTTTCTCAGCGGAAGTATATTCTAGATCTTCTTGAGGAAACTGGCATGTTAGGCTGCCGACCTGCTGATTCTCCAATTGAGGCTAATCACCATCTTTGTAGTGGTGTTGGTGATCTTGTGGAGAAGGAAAGGTACCAGCGACTTGTTGGAAGACTTATATATTTATCCCACACTCGTCCAGATATTGCCTATGCGGTTGGGATAGTGAGTCAATTTATGCATGAGCCTCGTGCCCCTCATTTGGATGCAGTGTATCGTATTTTGAGGTATCTTAAATCTGCTCCTGGAAAAGGGATTTTATTTTCCAATCATGGTCACTTGAGGTTGGAGGCATTCACAGATGCTGATTGGGCTGGTTCTATAGATGACAGGCGATCTACCTCCGGTTATTGTGCATTTGTGGGGGGAAATTTAGTGACATGGCGTAGTAAGAAACAAACAGTGGTGTCCAGATCTAGTGCAGAGGCAGAATATAGGGCTATTGCGCATGGTACATGTGAATTGATGTGGCTCCAGTCCTTGTTGAATGATATTGGGTTTGTTTGTAGTGCACCATTGACACTGTACTGTGACAACAAAGCTGCCATTAGTATTGCTCACAATCCTGTTCAGCATGATAGAACAAAGCATATTGAGATCGACAGACATTTCATCAAGGAGAAATTGAATAAGGGTTTCCTATGTATGCCTTTTGTGAAGTCTACAGATCAATTGGCTGATGTCTTTACTAAGGGTCTTAGTAGTAAAGTTTTCCATCCTATTTGCTGCAAGTTGGGCATGAGAGATATCTTTGCACCAACTTGAGGGGGAGTGTTAAGTATTATTGTATAAGGGTAGTTAAGGATAGTTATGTCTTTTGTTTCTTTAGTCTTTTATTATAAGTATGTGTAACCCTAATATGTTTAGGAGTGTGAATAATATACAGTTCTCTTTCTTTTCTTTCTTTTATACAAATCTAACAATTAAGAAGATGGGTTGAATTTGATTACTGCTAGCCGTTATTTTCTAAAGCAGATAACAATTTGGGCCTTTTTGGAGAGAGAAGAAAAATAAAAAAAGCATTACAAAGCTTCGAAACCTTTTGAGTTGTATAATTTATATAATAGTATAGATAATCAAGTCAAACAGCTCATCAAGAACCATTAAATGACACTTAAATTAACTTTTGATAATTTGATTCAAAATTTAACCCAAGTTCTTTAATATCATACATCCCTTCCATGCTTCATCCCATTGAACTGGACTAGAATTTGAACAATGCATAAGCATTTGGCCTTCCAATATATAAAAGACAACAATGTCCCAGCAAAGGCCTCACCAATTAAACAATATGAAAGATACTAAACAACTTTTCAATTCGTTCCTTCAGCATGTCAAAACTAGGAAGAGGAGTTATCTATTTTCAGATTAAGACAAAAATTTAGGATTAAGATTTGAGAACATGTCATACTATTTCTTTTTCTTCCTCTCTCTTCTATTTTTTTCCTTCTGGTTTTGGGTGAGCATTACTGTACAATTAAAAAACCTACTGCTAGGAATAATGCAAAAACAATCTACAGACACATGGATAGCAGTCTATGGAAAAATGATTTGAAACATACCTATAAATAAGACCTTCTTTGTAAAGCCTAACAAAAGCCTCTGTCACAGCCTTGGATCTTTTCTCATCCATTGTGAAGCACTGTTAGAAGAACCAAGAGGATCCAATAAAACAGCCATAAAGGGTGTCCATGCCACCATAACCAGAAAATGCTAAAACCCTATCAAGTTAGGTTCTGGAACGCATGTTCTGAGATATGGTATACTTTCATTCTAAAATAGAAAATTTAATGATCCAAAGTGACCCCAACAGTTTTTTCCCAATATGTTTCCTAAACATTTCCTTAGGAGTAAAATGTATTGCTATATTTTTTTGGGTAACTGATTGTTAAAAAAATTATTCTAGAAGTACCTTAAATTCAGTGTAATTTGTACAAGTCTACCTGTACCACATTTTAGAGCATATGGCATACTATGTTCCCATTCTCTGTAAACATGGTTTCGAAATTTAAAATACATATTCCCATTCTCTGTACCAGAACAATCCACGTTCCAAGTAACATACGTCCATGCAATAAGACTAGACTACATCCAGAACGAATTCAAACATGGTTTCGAAATTTAAAATCTTACCTCACGGGACCAATCAAGAGAGGCACCCAAGCATCTTAGTTGTTTCAATATGGTGCCACCATACTCCTCCTTCCAACTCCACACCTTTCACCACACATTAGTAAACACCAAAAAATGAATATATGTACAAATTGAACTAACAGAGGTTTAAACTTCTAATGATGTAAAAACAGGTTAATGATAACTCAAACTTACTTCAGATACAAATCTCTCACGGCCAACATCGTGCCTAGTTAATTTCCTTTCCCGCATGATTTTCTTCTCCACAACCACCTGCAAGATAGCAGTAAAATAACACATTTTGAATATTACCCACAATAGTCTAAATGATGGACAATTTATGTAGCTATGATAGCATATGTGTGGCAGACAATCATTGCTGCATTTATTGGGTGCCAATTCATGTCATAAGCATGACCTTAGCTCAATCAGTCACACACGTGGGACCCTAACCAGTCCCTACACAAAATATCACCGCCAAATACATATCAGGTCCATTAATATGTAACCATTGGAATAGAATTTTCATATGAAATCATTGAACCCATATAAGTCGAATCTCATGGCACAGGATGATGCACAATCCACATCTTATCATTCTCTTTATGCCATTGGTTAATCTAAAAACATAAATTAGCCACCCCATATATACATTATGCCCATACAACACCTCCCCTACCCCTTAAGGATATATGCTCACAAAAATTAAGAGATACAAATTGAGAAAATGAATACATTAAAGAGGTAATCACTGACCTGGGTAGCTATCCCAGCATGGTCCATTCCAGGCACCCACAATGTATTGTATCCAGACATTCTACGCCAACGAATAATAGTATCCTGCATGCAGAGGAAATTCAACAGCCTAAAAAAATTGTAAAATCTACAAACTAAATCAAAAAGCAAAAAGAAGCAGAAGGAAGACATGATAACAAAGAGACCTGGATGGCAGAGGTAAGAGCATGGCCTATGTGTAGGGCCCCAGTAACATTTGGAGGTGGCAGAACCTACAGTTATACCACAAAAAAAAAAATAAATAAACAAATAAATAAATAGAGGTGAAACTTGTGATCTTGTTAATTTGTGTCTTAGAAACTACAATTAACTGACAGGATTGTTAAAAGTGAGGACAAGATACTCCTTAAAACAAAACAAGGTAATAATAATTAGCTGGAAGGTGACGCAGAACTAGTGAGGAAAATTTACAGATCAACCTCCAAAAAAAGACACCACTTTCATCCTCTGTCCAAAAGTCTGAATGAATCACAAAAGATGGAAACAACAAGAAAAGGCTTAAATACACCAGGCTCTCTTGGGGCAAACCAATTGATTGGTGCTCTAGAATCAATGCCTAAAACTTCCAACTCCAAAGAAGAACAGGTCACCCAGTTACAGAACCTTGGGGCAGATATATGATTTAAAAATTAAAATAAAATAAAATAAAATCTGATTTGTAGTATATAAAGAAACTTGTAAGTTGTAACTGAAAGATGCATTTTTTTTCCTGAACTCTTATTATCTCAGAGTCCAATAAACTCCATAATACTTTCTTTTATTTTGACACCTAATCATGTAGACAGTCCTTACAATTGCCACTACTTTCTACTTTATATTTAACTTGTCAGATTTGGAATGTACATTTAACTATTGTGCCATGGATAAATGGAAAGCATAAGAATAACATAGATATATGTGCATGTTTTTAGCACTATAACTCAGTGGCTTAATGAGTTTGAAAAATGAACTCAACCAACCAGAGAAAAGTATGTTCAGTGCATTGTACAGAGTGTACATATAACTTAGGATGAATCAAGTCTTTGGAAGATGAAATTAAAAAACTAAACCCATCAAGCACTATAGGAACCAACTCCAACCGGGTAATACTACTCTTATTGTAGGACAGAGATGGGAAGAGTTATTACTTCAACTCACTATAATTTCATATTCCTCCAAAATTTGTCACAAGCATATATATTTGAGTGAATGCTACATTAGCAGTTTAAGAACGCCATAAATCATATGGCAAAAATTATGCAAAATGTTTAACATCAAGATGCAACAACTACAAACACACGCATATTGTACCTCAAGATTACAACAGAAGGAACTCCTCAAAGTATTTAAAGGACAACATACTCCAAATAACAAAATGCGAATTACTATGAATTGTTCTTCTTTTTTAAGTAAATGAAATCAACATCCTTCGGATCAGCAGAAAGAAAGGAAACCCACAGTTCCAAGTTTGGCTTTAGCAATTTGGTAATCATATTTCACTTCAGGACACTGGACATCAAGCATATGCTCTAGTGATACAAATAGTATAGAGCTATTGTTTAAGCATCCAGGTTCCACATTCATATAAAACCATATTACCATAGCCCATTTCTATCCAAAACTTCCAACATTACCTCAATAAAACAAGCAAGCAAAACAAGAAAACACTTTTGATTTCCAGCAAAAATCTAGCGACTCACAATCACAAATGGCGGCTTGGAGCTGCTAGAATCTGCTGCAAAGAAACCTGATTTCTCCCACCACGCATACCATCTAAACAAGAAATTAAATGACATAAGGACTGTTTATGAGTTTTTTTTTTTTTTTTTAAAGCTGGGGGACACAACATAAATTCCAAACTTACGATTTCTCTACAGCACTTGGACTGAATTGCTTAGCCATTTGTTGAGAAAGATGTTTCTTCTCACCAGAAGGAGTTTCTGGATCAAGATAATCCTCAGGATTTTCTTCCCCTGCCTCCCTCTTTATGTTCTTTCGTTTACCCATTTTTGAAGTATTAGACACTTGTGCCTGAAAGCATCATTCATGCTAATAAATTTATTGAATTAACAATCGTCAATTGATAAAAGAGATGAGCTTGAAATTATTTACATTTTTCATAGTCTTAACATACAGTTTAGGGGAATAGCATTGTTTACACTTTATTTAGCATCGTATATAAATTCTTGTGAACAATGATCATGAATGAGTAGTAAATGTGAATGATGATCATGAATGCGACCATAAACAAAATCCACAAGTGCACAACCAATAATGATAGTAATTTTACCTGAAGTTTTGCTGCTTCCGCTTTTTGTGCAGCCTTGAGTTTTTTCAATTCTTTCTCTCTTGCCTACAACAATAAACCACCGCATATACATTATTACT
Source organism: Camellia japonica (assembly GCA_030407325.1). NCBI lineage: Eukaryota > Viridiplantae > Streptophyta > Magnoliopsida > Ericales > Theaceae > Camellia > Camellia japonica. The sequence goes on from JAPPVO010000002.1 coordinate 140,495,919, forward strand.
CCACAATCACAAACAAAGAAATAAGTAGATTTTAGGTAGCACAGCCAAATAACCCAAACCAATTGAAACTTCCCATATGCTAAGCGTTTGACGATTCATATCAATTAAACACCATTGCCAAAGCTTCTCAAATCTTTCCATAAACAATTGAAACTTTTTCATTTCGGAAAACATTTTCAACACGTAAGCCAAACATAAGAACTTCAAAAGAAAAATCAAATTTTTGATGCAAAATATTTTACCAAGTAAAATGTTTTGTATATCTTATTCATAGAGACTTAAGATAATGACCAAAATGTGATAGAACTGGGCACGCCCTAAGAAGCATGGACCCTTCTGTGAAAGAAGCAGGTTGGTGTTTGACTCTTTGGATACTCATAAAAGTGTGTCTACCACTTCTTCAACATGTCTTAGTTAAAAAATCAAATTCATTATATCGGACACATTACTAACATTTTGCGGACACTTCAGCCCGAACCCTCTGAACATGTCCTATGTGCAGGCCTGGCCCTAGTAACAGGCAACAGAGGCAACTGCCATAGGCCCCCAATTTTTGAACAAAAATAGGGCCCCCAAAATATTTAAGGCCTTATATTATTAGAAAAATCAAATAGGGCCCAATCTAACTTATTGAGGCCAAATCTACCTTTATATAAAATAAACGGCCCAAAAATTTGAGTCAAATTAAATTATATAAAATTTTGGATTTAAATTTTAAAAACAAAGCAACGCTTTATTTCTTATTTCTTATTTCCCTACTTACAACAAATAGTGACTCTACTACTACTACGAACATCAATTATCAGCTAAGTTGACCGTCATGAGTAAGAAGCTAGCGTGAGTCGTGATGGGCACCGGCTTCCAGCATCTGGTGTCCGATGACGGTTTCCAACGACTAATGTCCAGTGAGTCCTCTCCATTTCTTTGATGGTTTTTAATGAAAGAATCTTTGCCCTAAAAATTGTAATTTCTACGCCCTAATTGATTTTTGTTCTCCTTACAAGTAAATCCATTAAATCCTTGTTTTTTTTGCTATTAGATTATTAGTTTTAATCATCTTTTTTCTTTGCCTTTCTAAATCCATTAAATCTTTTTTGTGTTGTGCTAATTTGCCCTAATTTTTGTGTTTGTAAGTTTTGATTCAATCTTGGCTATTGTGTGTATGTATTCTTTGAAGGGAAAATTATAGCGATTATGGTTTAGACGCGACCCATTTGATATTCTGGATCCGAATTTTATTGTCTTATATGATTGTTCATGTCTTATTTCTCCTTGTTCCTCATTGAGTTTGGTTATTGGAGTGTCTTAGTTGCGTTTGGAACAGGCCAGGAGTTAGTTTTTCAAAATTGTTCTTGTCCAGATTTTAACCTCTTCGCTCAAGCAACACTTCTTGGGCTCGAGCGGTCTTTGAGAACTCTCAATACTTTTACAGGCCTACAAAGATACTGGGAGTTCGCATTCTACGCTCAAGCGGTCATTCTTACACTCGAGCGATGTTAGCTCGAGCGGCTCTTCTTACTCTCGAGCGATAGTCCTCTGTCTGTAAAACTTCTGGGAGTTTGTATTCTTCGCTCGAGCGGTCTCACTTATTGTGTCTGGTAGCTCGAGCGACACTTCTTGCGCTCGAACGGTCTGCGCATATAACAATCCGTAAAGTCACCTTTTTAGCTCACTTTTTCATATCTCTCTCTCTCTAAACTTTCTAAAAACCCTAAATCAAGGGCCTCTCTCTCTCTCTCTAAAACTCACATTCTCACTACAAATACATCTAGATCTATTGATTTCTTCACCCGTGTCCCTTTGATAAAAAGGTAGAACACTCCGAGAGCTTCCTTTTGATCGGAGCAAAGTTGGGTTTCGGCGTTGTTGAAGTTTCTTCATTCCTCCTCTTGTCTTCTAAGTTTGAGGTAGGGATTTTTCGCACTTTCTTATTATTTTTAACTTAATTATTTGCTATTTCTAAAAAAATATTGTGATTTGGAGATTTTTGGACAAATATAGGGTTTTGGATTAAAAATCAAAAGAGGAGTTTTTAAATGGATTCTTGAAAATGGTTGTGAGATTAGAAATGAGGTAGAGTTGTGATATAATGGTTGGTCTTTATACTTTGAATTGATTTTGAAAGGAAAGAGGATTTTTCCCTAAATATCTTAAATGTTGATTTTGTATAAATAAATGAAATTAATGTTGAAAATGTGAAATTGGATTGATATTGATGAGAATTGTGGAGTTAGGTATGTATTACCACTCACATCTTGGAATTTAGAAAGTTTATCTTTATGAAAATAAATTATCTGCTAGAGATATCTATTTTGGGCTATCGGTGGAGGGTAGCTATAATTGTTGTAAAAATTGCATGAGAATTAGGAGAATTGAAACTATTTTCTCATCCATTGCATTGAGCATTATTACATATTTAACACATTTGAAAATTTTGTTGTTTTGAGAAAAATAGATGAATAACTTGGTGAATCTGGATAGGAGTGTAGTTATGATATTAAGTTGGCCTGTGTGTCCTTGGTGAAAGACCAAAAACCCGCGCGGTTAAGTGTCGAACATTCCAGTTAATACTGGTAAAAATGAAAATTTGGTAGTGCTTGTAGCCTACTTGCAGACATATCCTAGAGATTTACAGTGTTGTATTCATTGCTCTGTTTTCTATTGTAAAGGAAATAATATCATGATTTGAGATGTAAACTTGGTATTGCACGGTTTTGGAAAGAGAAATGAAACTGTTTTGGCACGCACATTGCATATGCATTCACCTTATATCTTCGTTAAGATTCATAAACTGTGTTGTAGTATCTCTACTGAGTTTTGGCTCACCCTACGTGAAAAACCATTTTCAGGTGCTGATGATATGTCTCCGCTAAGGCAATAGCTTGCGAGCACTTGGAGCAAGAGCTTCATTTTGTTTAACTGTTGTAATGATTTTTGTACAAGCCTAGGGCTTTACCTGTATTGAGTTTAAAACTCACTTTTGTTGTAACCCAGTATCGTCTTGGAAAAATTATAGCCATTAGGGCATTCTCTTCTTTGTTAATGTTCATCCTATTTCCTTATCATGTAACATATGTTATAGATTCAGGGTTAGACTTGTGAATGTATATCTACCTATGTTATTCTTTTGTACAAGTAATTGGGATTAATGGAGGATAATTATTTCATCATATATTATTTAATTAACGTGTTATATGGGTTATTGTCATTTACTCAAGACGTTACAGAAATGCTCCGATGTGCACCCCTTTAGGGGTGCATACCATATGCAACCTACAACAAAAATGTGTAACTTTACCATAAAATTCCATAACATTAACCATAAAATACGTAACCTCGTCACAATTTGGTGAAACAAAAATGTCCAAAATTTTGTGGTTGATGTCGCAAAAGTTTGTGACTTGATTACGATATTTTTGTTATACCAATTTGTTGTGAGGCTACGCATTTTGTGGTTGATATTACGAAATTTTGTAGTAAAATTACATATTTCCCTCTTTGAAGAATTTGAACATAACATGTCTTCATGTTTAAGTATGTAATTTTTAATAAACTAGTGTTATGTTACATTATTTATATTATTTTAAATAAAATACTATACAAATAAAAAAAATTCGTACATAAACATAATGATGTGACTCATTGTGGGCGTTTCACTTCAAAACAAAATATTATTAAAAATAGATTTATTTAAAATAATGGTAGTATCACATTATTCTTATCAAGTTTTTTTTTAATGAATTTTATGTAAGAATAGAATTTTCTTTAATAAATTACTGTATTTATATATATGACATATTATAGATTTGTAAAAATAAAACATTTTATCTTGTCACAAACATGTCCCATGCCCTTCATTTTTTGAAAATTGAGGTGTCTACTCAAGTAGCTCCATTAGAATAGAATAAACAGAAGCAGTAGCAGTAGATTGTGTACGTTGTTGGAAGGTCCTACCTTTTCTTCTTTCTTCTTCTTCTTCTTCTTCTCAAGGTCTTCTGCCTGTGGTTGTGCCTCTGATTCTACCTAGCAATTCAATCATCTTTAAAAATCAATTTTTGCAAATTAAAGCTCACCAAAACCCTCATTAAAGCTCCTATTGTTGGTACAAAGTGGAAAGAATAAGAATTGGCACCTATTTAATCAAAGACTAAAGATGACATTCAAATTAAATGAAATTGGATTATAATGTCCTGTTTTTGAACCTTTTGATTGTTTCCATTCATCGTCGGGTCTAGTTGTCCAGTCTCTGATTCCATCTATAAAAACAAAAAACAAAGAAAAAGACATACATAAAACCCCAATTCTAAAACACTGGAACAGTTAGTTGGGAATTGACTCACCATAGTCGAATCAGGGACAGGGAGTGAAATCAAAAGCACCCTCTCCTCCGCTCTCTCTGTTCTCTCTGTCTATGATGATGAGTCTGTATGTATGTTGTTTGATTTGGCTGCGCCGACGTTGTCGCCACGCGCAACGCGAATCTGTCCGCCATTCTATATAGTCAAACTGGTATAATATTCTCACTCTGGCCGTGCGCTCCACGGAAGAAAAGAATTTCATTTTCTTTCTCTTTTTTTTTGCCTTTTTCTTTTTTTTTTTTTTTTTCATTTAAAGGAATAAAAAAATTGATTAATGCTTGACGCCTCGAATTTGAGGGTTCGAAATTACCTCGAAATTTAATTTTTTTTTTTTTTTGTGCTGTGTTTGGTTTTTTTTAAAATTTTTTTTTTTTTCTTTCTTTTTTGCAAGGGTGGCTATGTGTATTAGACATCTCGTACTAATTCAGCCTATATGGTTTGATAAAGTCTAACTCAACTCACTCACCTTATCAAACTACATAGACTGAATTTTTTTTTTCTTCTATTTATTGGGCTATGTTGGTTTTTTTATTTTATTTTATTTGTTGGGCTATATTGGTTTAGTATATTTTTTTTTTTTAAAGGTGGTTATGTGTAGGGGTGTGCCAAAAAACTAAACATTCGCATCAATTCATCGTACAAAATTATATAAAATTAAGAAAATTTAACCAGCAGCTTAACTGATTAGTCAATTAGGTTGGCCTGATTGAGTGATAAAATTGACTGATCAATTAGGCTGTTGGTTAAATTTTGTTAATTTCATATAATTTTATACGCTGAGTTGGTGTGGAATGTCTAATTTTTTGACACATTCCTACACATAAACCACCCTTAAAAAAAAAAAAAAATATTGTCGAGGCAAATTCAAGGCCTCTAGCACCGCTGAGAAAACTTTTACTCCAAATGTAAGAGTGCAAGCTGAGTAGAGTAGAGTTGCATCTCATAGTTTTTTTTGTTTTTTTGTTTTTTTTTTAACATTAAAAGGAAGTTTTGTGAGAATATCATATCATCTGTGGACCTTGACTCGAAACTGATTGTCGGTCAGATTTAACTCAACTTAAAAAAAGGGACTTATCGCTAGGGCAAGAGAGGAATGCACCAACTCCCAGCATAGGAGGTGAAATTACAAGTAGAGTACAGTGCAATCAACTTTAACCGTTTGAAAAAAAGGTTGTTGATCGTGCCCCAGGCATTGTGCCCTGCTCACCTATGTAGAAGGAAAACATATTTCCCCTCCACCACTACCCCCGGTGGTAGTTGCACCTCATAGTTGAAAAGGAATTTATTGATAAGTTGGATTATAGGCCTGTTTGGTAGAGTTTATAAGCTACTTATTTCAGCTTTTAGCTTAATTTAAGGTAAAATATTGTGTTTGGTGCAACTTAAGTTAACCAGTTTATAACTTAAATTAAGTTATTTCTCAGCTTATCTCAAAAGCTGGTCAGGGGGTGCTTAAATTTTTGACTTAAGCGTGCAGTTGGTGTGGGGAGGCTAAAATTACTTAAATGCCCTCGTCAATACCCAAATATTAATATTAATATTAATTAAAAAATAAAAATTTGTATATTTCTGAAGAAAAAGAAAAAAATCAATATTAATTGAAAGATAAATATTAATTGGTATTAATTATTAATAAATTCATATTGTATATTTTTATATTAATTAAAAAATAAAAAAATTGTATATTTCTGAAGAAAAAGAAAAAAATCAATATTAATTAAAAAAATCAATATTAATTGGTATTAATTATTAATAAATTAATATTGTATACTTTTGTAATGAATTAATTATTAATTGATACTAATTAATAACAATTGTTGATTATTAATATTAATTGATACTAATAAAAATTAAATATTAATATTAATTTATACTAATTAATAATTTTAATATTAATTGAGACTAATTAAGCTATTAATTGATACTAATTAATAATTTTAGTATTAATTGATACTAATTAAGCAATTAATTGATACTAATTAATTTATAATTGAAAATAATTGTGACAATAATACTTCCATTACATTTTTAGCAAATGTATCAATTTTTATATTAATTGATACTAATTAATACTACTTATATTAACTTTTATTAATGAAATATATTTTTTTTTAAATTAAAACTAAAAAAAATGACAAAATAATCATTTTTATATCATATAAGGGTAGAAAGGACAATTATACAGTAAAAAGTTATTTTACAGCTTATTAACCAAACACTACTCTGCTGCACCAAACAGGTTAACAGCTTATGTTCACAGCTATAAGTCATAATCTGTTAAGTTATAATCTATAATTACTTTTCTACAACTCTACAAAACGGGACCTATGACAGTTTGATTGGCTATTTTGCACGTAAAAATGCGAGGAAGGTGATGTTTAAATGATATTTTATTATAGTTTGTTCATTTTTTATTTGGTTGAGCTTGAATTATTTTGATTCTTTTTTTAATCATAAACTTTGGGGGGTTTTAGTTTAAAATTTCTGATATTAAAATTTTATAAGATAAAGGAAAGTGCATACAACATTTTTATAATAGCTGAGATCTCTCAATATTTTCACAGAAAAATTTCTCTTCAAAGAGAAATTTCACAGAGAATATTTTTTATGACGAGTTAAAATTTCTCTAATAATATTATTGAGAGACCTTAATTTATAAGAAAAAACATATTGGACCTCTCCAACTATCCAAAGTTGGAGAGTGATATTTTACTAATTTTTTTATAAACTTTGTTATAATATTTAAGTATATTTTAATAATTATACATGTAAGTAATGTTTTCATAAGCATGATCGAATAAAAAAATAAAAAAATTAAACACATAATCTTTTGATCACATTTTTTTTTAATGTATTAAAGATCCCATGTTGTTTAGAGTTTATTTATTAATATATTTTTTGATTTTTTATGAAAAAATATGTCAAAAAGTAGAGAGGTGTATAATTATTTAAATCAACCCCAAACAACCTATAAGACTTTGCTTTAGGCCTAAAAACTCTCAGAATCGGCCCTGGTCCCTCATATTTTGTTAATATTTTTGGGTCTTATACCTTGAATTGTAATATATCTTTTTATTTTATAAGAAAAATGCTAACCAGAATAAGTGATGGTTAATTTTTTTTTTATTTTTAAGTGATATGAAATTAATTACAAAATATAAAAAGTATTATGTGAAATTGGACCATTAAAATCTAAACAATTGCTAAGAAACTAGCTAGCAGTCAACAAACTCAAATTTGAGAAGAAAAAAAACACATACAATGGTATAATGGGAAAGAAATAAATATCAAATTCCTCCCTGTAAAATGGTGCTAAATAATCACTTAACCAAAAGTCTTGGTTTGATGGTTAATGTTAACCGGTTATTAATGTTGAAGTATATATATACGTACATAATCTATCTACACTGTAGATTATAACAAAATGACATTTTAATAAGGATTTTTGTGAATGATTAATTTTTTACATTCAAAGACACATTCTTTTATTTCAGAAGTTACCAATTTTTGAATTATTCTCTAAAGTTAACTTAGGCATTAGAATGTGTTTACTATTTTATTTTTGCATACATTATGGCCATGTTTGATTCACAATATTAATAGTGAGGTATTAATAATCTTATCAAATTAGTGTGGTATTCACTATCCAATTAGATTAATGGGATAAATTATCCATAGGATTAATAATCCCACCCTTACCCCATTACTAATAATCCTACAAATTTGTTGGATTAATTATCCATTGGATTAATAATCCTAAACCAAAATGTTAAAACAAACATAGGATAATTGGGCCAACGGATTAATAATCTCAATCCCATTATCTAATCCATCCAATCAAACATGCCCTATGTGTAATACATGTAATTTTAGTACTGTAGATAGCACTAGGTAAGCATCCATCCGACCTGTCAAAATTGAATGGGCCCAAACCAATTTACCATAGAATGGGAACGGTTTTAATGATCCGAGTGGATAGATGCCAATACATTTTTTTTTTTAAATCCACCTAAGTTCGGACAAATGGCGGATGGAAAGTCATCCAATCCAACCCGATCGGTAAGCACCCATCGTTTGGAAGAGATGTAGTGATAAACTTTTACTCAAGAAAATGAATGACAATGGATTGACAATTGTGTCTTTTTATTTATTTTAAAACATGATAATTTGTTTGTTATTTATTAATTTGTTAGCATTCTAGAAAATGATGCTATATTTTATGCTATATATATTTAAAAAATGATTTTTTATTTATAAAATATGAAAGTTGAGCTTTTATTTTTATTATAAAAAATGAAAAAAAAAATGGTTTTGTTTGTATCCATTTTTGTCAAATTCATGTCGACAAGTAGATCAGTTAGATGGTGACATATTGCAAGGTCAAACAATAAAGCCTTAGACCCCCAGGGCTCCAATGAGGTGTGATTGGTCCATTTTTTTTTTTTTTTATCCAATGATCAACCCCTACGTGTGTGTAGGGGCGGTGGGGGTGCTTGGAGACTGGGGGTCTCCAGCACGGCTGCAAGGTCAAAATAGAAGTCTTTCATTAATCAAAGGGACATGTGGCATTAGAGGAGTTGATCACGCCACACCACACGTATGTTCATTGTTCAAAGTTCTTATGTAAAAGAACCTATTTGGTTTTTCAACTGAAGCATGTACACGCCATACTTTGTTCGTTTGGCGCGCAGCTCATAACACAATATTCTGTTCGTTTGGCACGCAGCTCGAAACACAGCACTCTATTTAATCTGGGCACACAGCTCTTTTTTGGGCACACAGCTCCTTCTTCGGGCACATAGCTCATTTTCCGGGCACACAGCTCGTTTTCGGTAAGTGGTGGAGTAGTTATCAATCTAAGTCATGGACTTAGTGGGTTGCTTGCAGAAAGGATTAGGTACAAAATGAAGACTTGGCTCTATTGAAAAGAGGCCAAAAGGATTGAGAGACACGTGGCAACATGGAGGAAAGACAACTCAACAGGTAAAGGTAAAGGTTTAATGAAGTTTGAAAGCTTGTAAGTGAGGGAACAGTTGCAGCAGTTAAGTAGTGGCAGTTTCAAGACTCAGGGAAATCATGTAATCATGGGCTAGGAAAAGTGGAAGAGAATATAAAGGTCATAAATTTACAAAGAGAGGATCATGAACAAGGCAACAACACTTAGTTTGAATCTAGGAGTACTTTTCTCTCAATTTAGGATTAGTTTATTCAGTAACTTGTATTTGGTAACTTTGTAAACTTTGGTAGTTTTATTTTGAAATTATTCTTTGATTCCTTTTCCCTTCAATTGTTAATTGCTCTAAAAATATCATGACCCAAACCTTTGTAATTTTTAAAATATTATTACGTGTCTATATTTCACATCAATTATAATTTATTATACTTTTTATAATTTTTAATTATTCTACACAGAGTACTGCGCAGCGATCTCCAATACTAACCAATAACGTATCCACCACAAACGTTGTGAAATTAATTACCTTTACTTTATTGTGAAATTGACAAATGCTCTGCCGTGTAAATTGTAGTAATGGCAATCAAACATTGACCAACATATCCTCCATCAGCCTTCCGATCATGTTGAATGAAGATCCACCCTCCACCAACGCCTTCTTGCTCTTCTCTCCAATCTCTTTCACCTTCTCTCTCACATCACTGTCACTTACCAACACACACCTCACCGCTCTTTCTATCTCATCGGCCATCACAAGGTCACAACCGTCACCTCCAAATACACCGTCGCGATAGTCCAACCTCATCTCCACCGCCACTCCCAACTCCCTCACCATAGTGAACGCGTTGAGCTGTTGTTCAGCGTACATTGGCCACGTCACCAAAGGCACACCGTTCCACAAGCTCTCCATGATCGAGTTCCATCCGCAGTGCGATACGAACCCTCCGATCGCTTTGTGGGCCAATACCTCCACCTGTGGGGCCCACCCACACACCATCCCCTTTCCTCTGGTTCGTTCGATGAACCCATATGGCAACATCTCCTCCTCCGGATTCTCAGCCTTTCCTTGTGTGGTTGTCTTTGGTAGTAGACGAATGGACCACAAGAACCCATGCCCACTGCGCTCCAGCGCTTGAGCTATCTCTCTGAGTTGGGGTGCACCGAATGTCCCCATGCTCCCGAAGCACAGGAACACCACCGACGATGGATCTTGATCATCAAGCCATTTCATTATGTTGTCGTTCTTACTGTGGGACCCTGGGGAACCTAGCTTGTTCTGGGCCTCACCCTTCGCATCAATCACCGGTCCGACGGTGTAGATTGGAGGGGTTTGATCATCGCAAAATGAGCTAATAGCATGGGATTCCAACTCCAGTAATGTATTTATAATAATGCCCTTGGTGTCCCTAAACCTTTTTGCAAGCTTGAGATAAGCAGCGTAACCACCGTCCTTGTTGAACACTGCGGAGGGCAAAACTCGCGGAGGAACTGGGTTGATAAAACCCGGAATCAAAAACTCAGGATCCGATTCGCTGAACTCGGTGCTGACCCGGTCATGGCGAGTTGGGATGTATAGCATGAGGCCAAGAAACGCAGCACCGGTGGTCAAGAATAGATAAGAAGGAAGACCGAGTTCGTTGCCAACGTCAATCATGGAAAGGCAAAAGAAGTCGAGCACTAACCCAACGAGTCGGGGCGAGTTAGGGTGAGAGTGAGTCGACCCGATGAGGTTACCGAGGACGTGTTTGATGTGGGGTTTGAAACTTTCTATGTAAAGAGTGAAATAGTTTGCATGGGATTTGGCGAGTTCAGGTAAGTTGGGTGGATTGAGTTGAGGGAGGTCAATGAGTTGGATGAGTGGGTAGGAGGCAGAGAGTGAGTTGGTGTAGGAGTCAATGTTTGGGAAGGTGGAGGGTTTGATGAGAAGGATGGTGATGGAGAATCGATTATCTCGATCGATAAGGCGCTTCGCGAACTCCACAATTGAGACAAGGTGACCGATCCCTGGAGATGGGATGAACACAAGCTCTGCTTTCTTCATCTCAGATTTAGATCTCTTTTGACTTTCTTCTTTTCTTCCTTCCATGCTCTTTGGCTCATGATCACACATCCATATAAATTGTTATATAAATAAAATAAAATTAAAAAAAAAATTGTTTTTTCTTTGGGATAAGTAATATATAATTCTTATACCTAGTGGTAGTTGATTTGGTAGTTTGATTTTAGTCGCTGATCTTATTTTTCCTGAAATTTCTTACCCTTTTTCTCTTAAAAATTTTAACATTACACCATCCTCTCTTATATAAAAAGGATGTAGATTCCTCCCATTTCGATTGAAGGGTGTTGTTCAAGTATGTGAGACTTAGTATGAGTTCTGTTTCTATAATTTGAATTGTTTATTTTGTCAATGGATTGGCTGCCTAAGCAGGGAGTTCCCACAGACGGTGTCAAATGAAGCAGCCAACCCTCCCCGACTAGTACGATATTGTCTGTTTTGGAGTTAGGTCATTTCAGCTAGCTAACCCTTGACGGCTTTAAAAAGCCTCATACTTGTCTAAAAGAGTTAGTCTACTTATGTAATGGAGCTGTGATCTCTCACAGAGCGATGTAAGATCCGTAGACTTTGCCAAGTACACCCATAGTATACAAAGAGCGTTTGGATCATAATGAAAATAATATCAGAAGTCATAATTGACGCCACGATAGATTATAACCAATGACTGCAAAAGTCGTTACCAGAGATGCATATGATAGAATTTTCCTAAATAATAAGGTTATCATATAATGATTTCAAAAAATGAAAACTTGTTGTGAGCAATTGTGTACGTGTAGATTTGCTTCATTTTTTGTTGAAGTATTAATATCTCAACTTTTGTTTTGTATATAATTTAACAAGTTTGAATTAGTTTTGTCAATGTAATTGAAAATATATAAAATTGTAGTGTAAAAATACATAATGATATTGATGATACTTGTTAAATGACTCTACTAAACTAAAATCCTAACTTCGCCACTATTGATAAAATGAATGGTTTGAATCATCAAAATGGAACCCATAGTGGATCCAACAAACCTGAACAACACCGTCCAATTCAGATTATGCTCTAAATGCACCCAAAAAATTAGGTTGTACACCCCATTACTTTGAACACTGCAATTGAAAATTTAAATATTTATTTATTTTTTTGGGCATCCCAAATAATACATATTATGCCCCTAAAAATCCTAAAAACTCTAGAAATATACTAGCAACCTACTTTCTACATCCCATTAGTCTAATAGTTACAACACAGGCACAAACTCATTTTCCATGGCAAAGACAACCCATCATCTCCAACACCCTCGTCGCCAACCCACCATCCCCAACCCATTTTCGTCTCCAACCCTTATCGTTTTAGGGTATTTTGGCATTCTATTAATTTGGGGCTTTTCGATTTTGATTCTTCGAGAAAAAAAAAAATGAGTTCTACAATTTTCTTTGAATACTCAGTGTCAAATAAATGAAATACATGTGGATACTCAAATCCGAACAATAGAAAATTAATTCCAGCTTTTTCATCCGCGTACTCAGTTTCGAACAACAAAACTTGGTTCCAGCTATTCTATCCAAATACTCAATGTCGAACAAATTAATTATGTCCAGATACTTAATTTTGAAATTATGAAATTGCTTCGAATACTTGGTGTTGAACAAACAAAACATGTGTGGATATTCAGGTCGGAACAATAGAAAATTAAAACATATGTTATATCGGATATAATACCGGATAGTTCTTTTTGTTCAAAATAAGAATATGAAAAAGTTAAAAAATTAAATGTTGGAAATATAGAGTCGAACATAAAGAATTGTTCAGATATTAAATACTACCATTACTTCAGAAACACACTGTTGAATATATGAATTTTATTTAGAAACAAGTTTAAGAATAAATGTAATTTGTTTGGTATTGAATTTCCGAACAAATTCCATAAATTCAAGAGTTGAAAACAATGAACATAAATAGGAAACTTAACTTCTTTAAAATAAAAAAAAAAAATCTTCTTAGAAATGTTTTCTTCATTATACATTATTAAATAGAATGCAAGAATCATGGATTCAAGCAAAATAGGATTGAGTAGATGCAAAGTGAAGCCAATAAGAAAAGAATAAGAGAGTGAAGAGAATATTAAGTTTGATTATGAATGAGGTGTTCAAAACACTTAGATTTGTATTTTTTTCAATATTAAGTACTTTTTTTATCATTTTAAATTGAGACATAATAATAATAATAATAAGGGTAAATTACAATAAACCTCCTGAACTATGATGGTGTTGCACTTTGCCCCTAAAGTTTAAAACTCAACACTTTACCTCCTTGACGTTATATCTTGTGACACTTAACTAATTCCGTTAGTAAACCGTTAGAAACTTGGATGGAAACTGTGACACCCCAATTGTATAATTAATTTAATAAAAATAATAAATAAATAAAATAAATATTCAATTTTAAAGTTATACGTGCTAAAATATAAATTAGGGGCATTATTATTACCAAAACATAACAATGTGATCAATATATTTTTTGGGCCAAATCAAACTGTAGCTTGTTTTTCGTGCTCCTCGAAGGGGTTTAGTCTCCTCGGATACGATAGCCCTACAGTTCAGTCTCCCGTGGTTCTGAATCTAGTTTCACAAATGCAATGTAAAACTAAAAGAACACAACTGAATCCAAATCCGACAAATCTTTTAGAAAAGCCATTTAGCATCGGAGATGTTGAAAATTGACTGCATTGTTAGATTTTAGAGTCGCCACCTAAATATTTTTGAAAAATTTAGGAAACCTGTGACTCATGCCAAAGGCCACTTGTCCATCATAACCAAAGTTGTCTTGATTCGGGAACTTATGTATGAGAGGGGAAGGTCATGAATTGAGCACCCCACTCACTCGATCAAAGATCGACCTCTACTAATCATGATGTGATTTTTATGTACAGTATATGCTCATGCTCTGATTATTAATGCTAACTTACTATGTGAGGCACACAAATATAGATTATTTCACCTATTTTGGAATGCTTTGATTTCATGTTTGTTTTGAAAGAGTTTGAATATGTGCTACTTGAAAAGGTAAGCTCACATGTATACGTATCAAATCATCCCAACTTAAGCGAAAAAAAAACCTTCATCCACCAGCATTCAAGAGATAAATCAACTAAGCACTTAGCCTCATGGTAAACATGCTTGATATAGTAACACAAACATACATGCAATATGCTAAAGCAAAAACGTTCACCTAGCACTCTACCAAGGCAAGCCAAAATAGAAGAAAATAGTTAAAAAAAATGCATGCACTAATGTGCAAAAGACTAATGCAACACGTACAAAATGCAACTACGCAGTTCGGTTTATTAACATGATATATGGCTCAACTCAAAGTATGAGACAGCGCACGCATTTAAGTAATTAGGAAATTACATTAATGTTAGAATGATGAACTACACCCTATGTATGCAAAAATGAGTATTTTACACATAGTAATGATATGAAATCAAAACATGAATGCAACCATCGTAAGCAAGTAAATAAAAGGGAGAAAGAAATGGGGGTTGGAAGATATACACAATATTACAAGTTTTTACAATTTGCCCTCGCACAAGAGGATTCAAATGAATGTCTTACTTAACTACTTATTACAACACAAAATGAATAAACTAAATTGACTAATTATTAAAAATCTGAATTAAGCTAACTAATTAATTATAGCACACTAATATTAAAGCAATAAATTAATGGAACGAGGAAGTGAGGAGCCACGAGCGCACAACCAAGAACATCCTCTCGGAAACCTCTTTGTTTTGCTGCCAGAATCTGTTATGTTTGCAGTCAAAAAATTATTCTGTTTTTGCATTAGCTTCTACTCTGTTCTGCCATAAAAATACCACTGCTTGCATAAAATGCGTGGCCAGCCGGCCTTGAAAAGTGGTCGGCTGGATGGAAGGGTAGCCGGCCGGCCACTGTTTTTAAGTATTGCCCTACTGCCACAGAATTGAAACAGAGCAAAAACAGAGTGTTTCTAGGAGATGTTCATCCTCTCTGCCTCTTCCTATCATAAAATCGATCAAGGGAGGAGTAGACTCGATTCACAAACCATCAATTGTCGCAAAGTTGTTGCATGATGGTCTATGAACCGATAGAACAAAGCTCAATAAATGGAAATAAAAGACCAACAAAACCTCCTCTCTATCATGGAGTTACCTCAAGGGAAGTGATTGACATTGTTTCTTGAACCATTAATCATCACTAAAGAGTATGTAATGATTCAAGACTCAATGGGTTCAACATAACGTCCGATTGAACCCAACTCAATTTTATTACTCTTTTAACCTCTTTTGGTCCAATTTTTACCTCTTTTACACTACCTTGCCATTCTTTATTCATTTTTGTCCAAAAGTGATAACTACGTCCAGTAAGTGCAAAGTGATAAAGAGAAGTGTCAAACAAAAGGTTGTGCTTAACATGAGAGAGATGTAATGCATTGGTAATGATCCTCTAAAGAGATTAAACCATTAAGCATGGAAAGTCTCTTTCTTATGTTTTGAACAACAACCAAGTGTTTAAGACAACTCTTAATCAAAGGAAAAAAGAAAAGAGAGAGGTTACAGAGATGATTAGGCAAAGATGATTATTACAAGTGTGAGTATATGTATGAAAGTTATGCAAAGAAAGCTATCAACTCAAATAGATTGTTGTCTATAGCCTAAACCACCAAATCTATGAGGACTTACAACAACACAACCATAGTATTCAAAGCATAAACGAAATAAACATATTAAACAGCCTCAAAAACAAGAAAAAACAGTGCTGAAAATAGTTTGAAAAGCTAGAAAATGTAAGCAAATAGTAAGCAAGCCTAAGGAAGGGTGGCTAACCCCTCCACTTTTTGGACTTTAAAATCACATGTTTTAGCCTCTGAAAATTTGTAGCTAAAAGTTGAGAAACAAGTGGAAAACACAAGGATAAAAGCTATGGAATAAGGTTTAAGAAAGGATGGTTAACCCCTCCACCTTTGATAACTTTTAAATCACAACTTTTCAGCCCACAAAAACAGTCCAAAATAGAGTATAATCACTAAGAAAAATGGGTGAGAAGAATAGGCAAAAGATGGCAAGAGTTATATCTTTAAAGAGATGACACTTTTTTGTTCACAGACCACAAAGTATTCACTCTCAAGGGCAGAAATTTTGGCTAAATAATCTCAGCAAGAAGCCTCAAATTTTTGGTTTAGGAAGTGTATTTATAGTGTATATATATTGCAAGATAGAGAGGGAGAGTGTTTGGCAAGTTTTTAACTCTTAGCAAATTTTTCTAACCTAAAATCAAGAGGGATGATCATCTATTTATAGAAAAATAGTTTCCTCTACCAGAAATGTCTGTAATAAGCCAGCTGGTGTAGTGCATGCATGTGGAGGGAGACAGCTGGCAGCAAAATATCTGTCTGTCGGAACACATGGCCTGCCGTCCATGGACTTGTACGGCAGGCCACAAAAAGTGGCCTGCCAGTCCAAAAAAATTGCTTTCAAGCTCAACTTCAAACGAGTATATCTCTTTCATCCAGACTCAATTTTAGGTGATTCTTGAGTCTAAATTGAAGCCCCGAAAGTCTACTTTCCAATGGTGGTGGTCTCATATCTAAATTCTAAGAGTACAAAGAGATATGCGTAATTTAGTGAAAGCTATTTATTTCTTTCTTAACGGTTTAATGCTCATCTTTTTCCTAAACTAGTTTTCTTCAAACGCCTCCTATTTCCTTCAAATCCAAACCTATAAATAAGATTTTTTAAAATATTTTTCAAAGAGTTCACCTCCCTTCTATTTATTTTTACTTTGTCCTTACTCGGTTTTACCGAAAAGTGCAATATTTTAATCGACATGTGAGCCTCGGAACATCGTAGAAACATTTGAAAAAATATTTTGAAAAGAGAGTTTTAAAGTCTAAAATAGTTTTGGTCAAAATGGGGTGTAAGGTTGGGATTAAAAGCTCAAAAATCGAAGCCTTTTGTTAAAAAATTTGAACGATTGTACAGCGTAACTTTTTATTATTGAGTGTTCAAAGTGCGGCATCCAAGTCTTAAGGGCGGTCAAAAGTGGGGTGTCTACATAAACATAACCATGCAATTAGTAACCTATGTGGGTCAAAGTAGAATTAAGATTAAGTGATATGAGTTGTAAGCCAAAGAGATTAGATCATCTTGAAACAAAGATGTGACAAATAGTGAGACAAGCAATGTAGGAAACCTAAGGGGCTAGAGATGGTACCTATATACCTTAGCTTGATTGAATCAGCACAAGTAGCCAACTATATAAGGAGTTGAGAATGTAACAAATGAATATAAAACCAAAACAAAAAATAAAATAACACACACAAAATGGTAAGAGAAGGTGGAACTCGGAGGGATCAGAAAAAAATAGTATGAGTCAATTTTAAGGTGAGTTATATTATACATTGAGTAGCCATAAATTATTGTATGCAAATCACTTTTTTTTTTTAATTATATTAACATTCAATTATGTTATTCATTTTATAAGCCTTGCTTATTTAAAATTGTAACCCATGGCTATGATTGTTTAAATTTTAGAATTTATTTGACAATAAGTATATAACCATTTATTTTTATAAGTACCACCACAGAGTTCCCATGTCTTTGGGGACTTAAATAATCATTGGCCCTCTGATTTGTCAGTTTAGTGACCCTCTAACAGTCCCATGTCTTGGGGGACTTAAATAACCATTGGCCCTCTGATTAGTCATTTCGTGACCTTCTGTCTGTCATAGATCCATTGACCCTCTATTCTATTCTGTATCGTGGTTATGATTGTTTTATATATATGATTTTTGTATTATATGTCTGTTATTTAAAATAATTTATTCGAACCAAAGTATTCATTATTTAGCCTAAATAATTATCCATGGTGATTTGTATACCCTTATGCTCTTAATATAATATTCTTCACTCTACCAGATGCTTATAGTTATTAAAACCCCTTCAGGTAAAGAAATTTAAGGAAGAATGATTTTACCCCATTAATTAGGTCTCAGACTTGAGATAAACATTGTGTTTTTCTCTTTTTTTCATTTTTTTTCTCTTATGTTTATTTGTAATTATTTTCTGACTTATGTTACATAAATAATAATTCCCATGTACGCTTCAGATATTTATCTACATCTTTTATTTCATTCCGCTTTAGTTACTTCAAACTAATCTTAGAAATTTTAAAATTTAACTAGTTGCGAATCCAACCCTAGGGACAGGGGGTGGGTCGTGACAAAAGTGGTATCAGAACCAGGTTATAAAAAAAAAAATTAAACAAACCCATTGACGTAGAAGATATGCGTACTATTAGAAAATAGGATAACGAAAATTTTAAGTTGTTAGCATACATTAGTCATTATGGGTATAGTTTCTTATTCGTTCCATAATTGAGTTTGAGCATCCTGTGGTGTAGGAAATGTCGGAACTCAATTTCGATGACTCTCTTTGGTATGGACCCGATCAACTGGAGTTCAAGAGGATTTTTGAGAATAACAGCTATGTTCCAAACCTGCCAGAAAGAATGGGGGACTCTGAGGAAATAGCTAGACATGCAAACCCAACCCTGAACTGACTGATGGGTAGACCGGTATACCCATGAGAAGTCCCCACGGAAGTAGAACTACTATGGTGGAGGGTTGATGACATGAGTACATTAGATAGGTTTTTGGGACCGACAAGGGTAGTAGGCATGGACTCAGGACAAGGGTACCGTCACTTTTTAGTGGCACCCTTGCTTTAGAATTCGTGGCTCAAAAAAGGAATGCGTTTTTAAGTGACCATCTACGAGCAGGAGTCCCTCACCCTCAAAACCTTATTGACACCCAGATGGTTGATTTAGTGATTTTATGATATATGTAGAAGTGCCAATACGTATCACGGGACGTTAGCTATGGGGTTATGAGGTAAGCATTCCCATTTACCGAGTGGAGGTGGTATGGTTATGCTTTGGCATTGAGCAAAGTGGCTGGGAATTTGAGAATCATATTCCCGTGGTTATTTCCAGTTTAAAATTCTAAGAAGAAGATCCTTTCTTTTGTTGTTTTCTTTTTCTTTTTTCTTTTTTCTTTTGATGTACAAGTGAGCTGATCATGACCCAGTTCTAACCCGTTTTGTCATAGAAGGTTAGGTACTAACTTGACGTAACTACTAGTAATGTACCAACACCATTATGCATAAATAAAATCGGTGTTTTTATGTATAATGTTTTGTGAACTATGCTTAATTATGTGAAAATAGTAGGTGGGTGATAATTAATAGAAATCATGCACCATGTTTATTAAAACTGTTACTTTATAGCTATGGCTAACGATGGAAATGGTACCGGATCATCATCCAGTGGAGCTGATCCAATGGAAATGATTATGGAAAGAGATGTTGCTAGTTTCGTGCAAGCTTTGCAAAACAATGTAACCAATGGATTACTGAAACATCGTGAAGGACCAACTATAATTAAACAGTTACAAGACTTGAAACCTTCCACATTCAAATGAGTTTCAAACCCATTGCTAGCTAAAGCTTGGGTTAAAGAAATGGAAAAGATTTTTTGTGCTCTACCTTGGACAGAAGAATAGAAGGTGTCCTTCGCCACTTTCACTTTGAAGAGGATGGGCAAGAATGGTGTCTTCTCACCTTAGAAAAGGAAGAGATCGTGACTTGGGCTAGATTTCTAGAAGTATTCTATGAAAAATACTTTCCAAAATCACTACGGGAGCAAAAAGCATCAGAGTTCCTACATTTGAAGCAAGGAACAATGTCGGTAGCAGAATACAAAAGTAAGTTCACCCGACTGGTGCGATTTGCAATGTATGTTATTCCAACCGAGGCCCGAAAAGCTAGGAAGTTTGAAGTAGGATTGGATGTTGAAATCAAAGATAAGATTGAGGTTTTGAAACAACCAACCTATGCAGATGTGGTAGATCGGGCATACATCGTTGAGAAATGAATTAAAGTATCACGTTCAGGCAGAATAGGTCAAAAAAAGTGATTTTGGGAACCAGTTGAAGGATCTAGGGCAGCTCCACCAAAGAAAATGAATACTGGACCTAGTGGCTCAACTAGTTCGGCCAATCAAAGTTCTACTATCCCTAAGGATCACACCATTCCGAATTGTCCGAGTTGCGGAAAGGCTCATTGAGGACAGTGTTATCGGGCACTAGGAGCATGTTATAGATGTGGCTAAGTTGGCCATTTGGTGAAAGATTGTCCAAAATTCACCAGCTTTGTGATGGGTACCCCTGAACCAGTTCAGAAGCCCGGAACAACCACAGGAAGGAGGAAGGAACAGAAATGCAAGGGTGAGCTTTTGTTTTAGTACCTGGAAACCCCGATGCTATGGAGAATGTTGTATCAAGTGCACTCTCTATATGTGGTCATTCAACTCATATCCTCATTGATTTTGGATCAACTCATTCTTTTGTTTCTCTACACTTTACCCCCAAATTGACATCAACATCTGAACCTTTGGGATATGCATTATCTGTGTCCTTTCCATTTGGTGTTTCCGCACTTAGTACGGAGGTATACAAGTCTTGTGCCATATCCGTAAAAGATGAAACCTTGTATGTGGATCTGATTTCACTCTGCATTAGTAATTTTGACATAATCTTAGGAATGGATTGGCTTGCTACCAACCGTGCCTCTATTGACTGTACAACCAAAAAGGTCTTCCTCCAACTACCCGACCAGAGTGAACTTGTTTTTGAAGGAACTAGAGTTTCTACCCCTCCATGTTTCATATCCTCCGTGATAGCCCAACGAATTTTGAGAAAATATTGTTGTGGTTGTATTTGTTATGTGGTCTACACTCAATAAATAGACCCAACACTCGATTCAATACCTGTAGTTCAGGAATTTCCTGATGTCTTTCCTGAAGACATACCTGGTACTTTAGTTGACCGAGAAGTCGAATTCACCATTGAAACTCAACCCAGTACCTAACCGATATAAAAAACCCCTTATAGCATGTCGATGGTAGAATTAAAAGAATTGAAAACGCAACTTCAGGAATTGCTTGACAAGAGTTTCATACGACCAAGTACCTCACCATGGGGAGCTCCAGTGCTATTTGTAAAGAAAAAGTATGGTACGATGACATTACACATCGATTATCGAGAATTAAACAAGGTTACCATAAAAAATCGATACCCTTTGTCGCGAATCGGTGACTCATTTGATCAATTTCAAAGTGCTCAGGTATTTTCGAAGATCAACTTGAGGTTTGGCTACCATAAAGTGAAGGTCGAAGTCAGAAGCATTGAGAAGACTGCCTTCAGAACACGTTATGGACATTATGAGTTTCTTGTCATGCCATTAGGCGTCACAAACGCTCCAGCGGCCTTTATGGACCTCATGAACCGAGTATTCAAACCCTATCTCGATGAGTTCGTTATTATCTTCATTGATGACATTCTCGTATACTCTAAAACACCAGAAGACTATGAACAACACTTACGATCAGTTCTACAGACACTACGTGATCACAAACTTTATGCCTAATTAAAGAAATGTGAATTTTGGATCACTAGCGTACACTTCCTCGGCCACGTGGTTAACAAGAACGGCATCTTTGTTGATCCACAGAAGGTTGTAGCTATTGTGGATTGGCCGCAACCCACTAATGTATTTGAAGTTCGGAGTTTCTTGGGACTGACAGGATATTACCAATGTTTCGTTCAAGATTTCTCAAAAATTGCATCATTATTGACTCAATTGACCCAGAAAAACACATCGTTTGAGTGGACCAATAAACAAGAATGTTGTTTTCAGGAGTAAAAAAATAGACTTATGACAGCGCCCATATTGGCACTTCTTACTGTAGTTGGTTTTTCATGCTCTTCGAAGGGGTTTAGTCTCTTTGGATGCGATTCCCTACATTTCAGACTCCTATGGTTATGAATCTGGTTTCACAAGTGCAATGTCAAACAGAAAAACGAATGAGAGTTCAAATCTGGTAAATCTTAGAAAATCCATTAATCATTAGAGACGCCAAAAATGAACTACATTGCCAGATTTCAAAGTCGCCACCTAATATTTTTAGGAAAATTAAGAAACCCGTGACTCATGCCAAAGGCCACTTGTCTGTCATAACCAAAGTGTCTCGATTCGAGAACTTAGGTATGAGAGGGAAAGATCATGATTTGAGCACCCCACTCACCCGATCAAAGATCGGCCTCTACTAAGTCATGATGTGAATTTTATGGACATTATATGCTTAAGTTCTGATTATTTAATTTCTAAATTACTATGTGAAGCAAACAAGTATAAACCTTGTCACTTACTTTGGAATGCTTTGACTTCATTTCTTTTTAAAAGAGTTTTGAATATGTGCAACTAAAAGGAAAAGTGAGCTCATATGTACAATAATCAAAGTCATTCCAATTTGAGCAAAATAGTCTTTATCCACAGGTATTCATAGAGATATTTCAAGTAAGCGAGTAGCCTCATGGTAGTATGCTCGACATGGTAACATAAACACACATATATATGCTAAAGCAAAAATGCTCACCTAGTACTTAACCATGGCAAGCCAAAGGAAAGAAGATAGTTAGAAAAAAAAAAAATGCATGATCCTAATATGTAAAGTGACTAATGCATCACATACAAAAATGCAATTACTAGATTCAACTACTAACATGACATGTGAATCAACTCAAAGCATGAGGTAGCACACATAATCAAGTAGGAAGTGATAACGACATCAAGTATGATGAGTTGAACCTTAATGCATGCAAAAATGGATACAAAGCATGGGAATGATAAAAGAAAATATGATGTTACATACAACTACAGTAAGCATGTAAATAAAATGGAGAAAGAAATGGGGGTTGGAAGACATACATCAAGTGTTAAATTTGCTCTCGTACAAGAGGGTCTGAATGTCCTAATTAACTAATTATTACAAACATAAATGAATAAGCTAATTATTACAAATATGACTTGCAAAGTGACTAATCTAAACGAATTGAGTGAGAGGCGGGGAATCATGTGCGCACAAGCAAGAAAATCCTCCAGAAATCTCTTTGCTTGCTGTCAGAATTTACCCTGTTTGCAGTCAAAAAATAGTTCTGTTTTGATCTCGGGATCCGCTCTGTTTTGCTAAAAAACACCACTGTCGTACAAAAGAGTTGGTCGACCGGCCTGATTAGATGGTCGACCATACAAAAGAATGGCCGGCTGGCCACTATTTCCGGAGAAAAACCCCCTGCAACAGAGCTGGAGCAGAGCAAAACAGAGGATTTCCAAAAGATGTTCATCCTTCCTACTCTCTCCTGTCATGAAGTTTTCAAGGAGGGAATATGTTTTCTTCACAACTCATCAAACATCCCAAGGGTATTTAGATGATAATTCATGAGGCAACGAGACAGAATATTCAATGGATATAAAACTAAGGCTAATTAAGAAGAAGTATTCAAAGAGATAGCTTAAGCCTACTATATCTCATGAAAAATAAGAGTAAGTGAGTACTCAAATATGGAGAGAAGAGGTTAGCCATATTTGAAAGATAATTTTATTAACAAAAGATTACATCATTGAGGAAAGCAATTAGAGACTCTTCTTCCTACTCATGGAACATGGATTAAAATCCATTTCTATGCTTCAAAAGGAACTAGAAGAGAGTTTCTAATACCTCCGATGCAAGAGCTCTCATACGGCTTCCAAACAAACTCAAAACAAGACTAAGTAAATGGAAAAACTATGAAAAGTTATTGTAGGCTCATCTTCCTACTCATGGAATAAGATGAAACATCCATTTCCATGCTTCAGAGATGGAAATAGAAGAGAGCTTTACAACAACTTTGAAGAAGATAAGAAAGGAAATCAAAGCTTTAAACGCACAAATGGCAAATAATTAATCAAACTTGTGTTGGGGTGGCTAAGCATTAAACCATCTCCATGATCACAAGGGTCCAAATAGGCTATGAAAAGCTATAAAATCCAAAATAAAACAATCAACTCAAACGGATTGGTTGCTATATCCTAAACGCACCAAATCCGTAAGAACTTACAACAACACAACTATAGTATTCTAAGCATAAGTTAACATATTAAACGGCCCACAAACAACACAAGATAGCAATAAAATCATATTTAAGAGGCGGAGAATATAAGTAAAAATGGAAGAAAACCAAGAGGTTGCATCTAGCAAGCAAATCTAAGGAAGGGGGGTGGCTAACCCCTCCACTTTTTTGTAACCTTAAATCACATATTTCAGCCCCAAAATATTCTAAAAAATAGTATGTAAAGACAAGAAAAATAAAGGAAAAGAGTAAGAGAAAAGATGATGGAAAGGTTCAAAGTTCACCTCTTGAAGAGTGGAAGATCTTCTTAGTTAACAAACTTCAATATAAACACTCTCAAGTATTTGAAATAATGTTCAAAACTTCAACAAAAAGCTTCAAGTTTCAGCTTCAATGGTGTATCTATAGTGCATCTATATTCAAGAGGGTAGAAAAGCGTATTGGACAAGCTTCTAAGCCTTTGGCAATTTTTTCTAACCCCAAACTATAAGGGTGGTGTCTTATTTATAGAATCTCAGCTGCTTACATCGGAAATATCTACGAAAAAGACAGTTGGTCCAAATCCCGTGCATGGGAGCAACCAGCTGCTATAGAAATATTTTTTGCATTGAACATGGTTGGCCAACTAAAAGGATGTACGGCCGGCCCAATAAAAGTGGCCTCCTGGCCATCTGTTGGCCTACTGTTCTCTGAGTGGTCAAGGAAGAAAAAAAGAAGGTTTTGATCAAAATGGGATGCAAGGTTTAGGTTTTAAAGTTTGAAACTAAATTATTTTGCTGAAGATTCAAAAGATTGCACAGCGTAACATTTTATCATCGGGTGTTCGGAACGAAGCGCCTAAGTCTTAAAGGCGGTCAAAATGGGGTGTCTACACTAACTGGAATGAATGGATTTGTAATCTACAGCGATGCCTCATATAATGGATTGGGTTGCGTACTTATGCAAGATGGAAAGGTTATTGCATACGCCTCACGTCAACTAAAGACTCACGAGAAGAACTACCCAACTCATGATCTGGAATTGGCTGCGGTGATTTTCGCTCTTAAAATTTGGCACTATTACCTCTACGGAGTGACATGCAAAATTTACACTAACCACAAGAGTCTTAAATATCTGTTTACATAGGAGGAACTAAACATGAGGCAACAATGGTGATTGGAGTTTATGAAAGATTATAATGTGAAGATTCAACACCACCTAGGAAAGGTTAACGTGATAACAGATGCACTGAGTCAGAAGACCACCCAAAGTTTGGCATACTTCCTCACTGACAACGAATCACTTATTGGAGACTTGGAAAAACTAGACTTGGAGTTGGTTCCACACAGGACAGATGGATTTCTCGCTAATATAGTCATGGAACCTGTGGGGATATATTTTCTGAGTACCAACACGTGGTAAGGTGACGCCGACGTGTCAGCCGAGGTGCCACGTGTCCCGTTCTTGACGCTGAGGTTATCTCGGCGAGGCCGAGGTTACCTCCGAAGATATCGAAATCCGAGATAATTAGATAAGGGACAAGAGTCCTAGAATGAGGAAAGACTTCAAGACGGATAAGGATAACGTTCTTAGGGAGTGTATCCTTATCTCTTGAGGAGTTCAAAGTACGCATTGAATGGGAGTCCATAGAAGTCAGACTTCTATCGGGACTAGGATTGAGTTAAACTATAAAAGAGAGGCACCCCCGTGGGTCTAAGGTACGCAATTTATGCTTTGAGCAGTGAATTTAGCACTTGATTATCTTTGAGAGATATACTGACTTGATCGTCGGAGTGCCCCCGGGTGGAAGAACCATCGCCGGAATCTTCTCTTTTTGTTGCAGGTTAGCCAGGTGTCATCTATTCTGCCAGTTCTCTCCAATTGATCACTGAGTTGGCAGTGTGATCGGAAAATTACTCACACAATTTGGCGCCGTCTGTGGGAAAGATAGAAGAATAGATGGCCAGCAACGGACAGAAGGAAAAGATTGGGGACGACACCCCTGCTGGAAGCGGGAGACCTATTGACCTTGACGTCACAGAAGACGAATGCAACGCAGAAACTCGTGACCAGAATCACGGAGTGAAGAACGTCGGCCAGACTAGCGATGCACCAAAGAAACCAGATCGAAGTGGCTACTACAACGAAGACGACCTCCAGGTATGGAATGATAGATGCCTGCGAAGGGACGAAGAGATAAAGGAGATGGCAAACAAATTGGCAGACCTGCAGTCGGTCGTCAATTTCATGATGCAAAATAACGTCATGCAGCCGCCGTTCCCGCTGCAGGACACGCCGATTCCAGCAGCCAATGCCCAGAAGGGAGGGCAGAGAACAATCCCCGTAGCCCCTCAGCACAACGGGAGCGAAAGACACTCTCACCGACCTTCCAGGGAGGTCGGACGAAGGGAGCCAAGAAGAGAAGAATCACGGAGGACGCATCACACAAAGGAAGCAGACCCCAAGGGACATCGGCATGTTCAGGGGCAGGCGCTGTGCTTCGACACAACTCATGGAGAGGGGTCGAAGAGGACTCACCACGAAGCTGAAAGTAGTGCACCGAAAAGACTGAAAGCAGGAGATAGCCGAGCTCCTGGGAGGACAAAAGAGGACTTAAGAGATTACCTCAAGAGAAAGCAACAAAATGCATACGCCGAGGTAAACTCCCCAGATAAGCCGAGGACACCATTCTCGGTGGAATTGGACAGATTTGAGGCGCCGAAGAGATTCAGCATGCCGAGGTTTCAAATATACGATGGTAAGTCAGACCCCAACTTCCACGTCGGATTATATTTGAACTCAATGGCATTGTATAGTGGGAACGAGCCGTTGCTCTGCAAAGTGTTCCCCTCATCCTTCGGGGAGATTGCATCAGATTGGTTCCACAAACTACCAAAGGGAAGCGTGAAGACATGGGAAGGCCTGGCCGAGATGTTTGTGGCCAGGTTCGTGACAAACAAGCTGCAGCCATTAAGGGTGGACGCACTGATGGCTCTGAAGATCAGTAAGGATGAAGGCCTTAGGGCCTATGCAAAAAGATACTATGAGGTATTCAACCGAATACCAGAGTGTAATCAAGAAGTGGCGGTCGTGTCATTCAAGAACGGCCTGAAAGACAACTGTCCACTACGGAAGTCTTTGGCAAAAACTTTGCCAAAAAGCATGGAAGAGCTCATGGCGAGAATCGAGAAGTATGCCAGAGCCGAGGAAGATACATCGGGGACTAGGGAGATAAAGCAAGAGAAAGGAAACGGCTCGCCGAAGCGAGGCCGAGGTAACAACGGAACGAACAAGCAAGAAGCAGACTGAGGGTTGCACAGGCAGTGACGACTGTGTTCCGAGTCCCAATTCACAAAGTCTTGGAACAAATTCGGAATCAGCCCTATTTCAGAGCACCAGCAAGGGCACTAGGGGAATTCATGGAAAGGAACGTCGGCAGGCATTGTGCCTACCACAATGAAGAGGGGCACACAACTCAGGGTTGCAGAGCCCTGAAAGCACATTTAGAAGACTTGGTAAGGCAAGGCCATCTAAGAGATATGGTCGACGAGGCCAGAACAAGAGAAGAACAGCAAGATTGCCTCAAGCACCAGCAGCTCTGCCTCCCCCAGTACAGTAACCTCAGGCAAGAGGACCTCGGGTAGTCAATGTGATTCACTCAAAGGTCAACGAGAACGAAATCAGAGGGCAGACCCAGAAGGTAAAACACCTACAACATGTCTATCAAGTCGGGGAGAAAAGACATCGGGCAGAAGAATGCCAGGGACCAATGATAACCTTTACTGAAGCCGACCTAGAGATGGTCCAGCATCCGCATAATGATGCCTTGGTAGTATCCCTCCAGGTTGGGGAGTGCCAAGTGAAACGCATCCTGATTGACCAAGGCAGCTCTTGTGACATCATGTACGTCCGATGTTACAAGGAGCTCGGCCTTCACCCGGACGACATGGAACAATCCAATGGCCCAATGGTTGGGTTCAATGGAACGCCGACATGGCCACTGGAAGCAGTAAACTTGGAGGTGCAGGCTGGCACCAGGAAGATCAAGACAGAATTCACCATCATCGACACGCCCTCCCCTTACAACATCATCTTGGGAAGGCCATGGTTGCATGCAATGGGGGCAGTTCCCTTAGCATTGCATCAACTATTGCGATTCCCAACAGAAGAAGTCAGGGGCGATTAGCTGCAGGCGAAGAATTGCTCCATGGCAGCAATGAAATCTACCTGCAGCATACGAGAGCCAAAAAAGGCAGAAATTGAAGATGAGGACGTGGAAGTCCTAGAAGACATCGGCAAGGAGCCAGTCGAGAAGAGCGAAGAGGCACTGAAGAAAATCCTCGTCTTGGATGGGGATGAAGAACGCTTCTTTCTTCTCGGCTCGGGCTTAGCCGAAGAAGAGAAAAGAGAGTTGGAGGCTTTTCTGAGAGCAAATATTGAGGTGTTTGCTTGGACACCTTACGAAATGCCTGGCATTGACCCCGAGGTCACTTGCCACAAACTGAATGTTGACAGGTTGGCCAAACCTGTAATTCAACGAGCCAGAAGACCGACATTGACGCACGTCGAAGCGGTAGAAGAAGAAGTGGACAGACTTCTGGAGGCTAGGGCCATTAGAGAAGTTCACTACCCCGACATGGCTGTCCAATACAGTGGTGGTAAAGAAGAAGAACGGTAAATGGAGGGTCTGCGTAGACTTTACCAGTTTAAACAAGGCCTGTCCCAAAGACAGCTTCCCTCTACCCAAGATTGACCAGCTAGTGGATGCCACTTCGGGGCATGGAAGGATGAGCTTCCTGGATGCCTACAGGGGGTATCACCAGATAGCTATGGACCCAGCGGATGAAGAGAAGACTGCATTTATCACTCCCAAAGGGCTATACTGCTACAGAGTGATGCCCTTTGGATTGAAAAACGCAGGAGCCACTTACCAAAGATTGGTAACCAAGATGTTCAAGCACCTGATTGGCCGAACAGTAGAAGTCTACATTGACGACATGGTCGTTAAGACCAAGGAGCCTGAGGGTCATCTCGCCGATCTAAAAGCAGTCTTTGAAATCCTTAAAACATATCGGCTCCGACTCAATGCATCGAAGTGTGCATTTGGAGTTGGATCTGGTAAGTTTTTAGGATACCTGGTGACCAGGAGGGGCATTGAGGCCAGCCCAGATCAGATCAAGGCCATCCTAGAGCTGAAGAGCCCGACGTCGGCAAAACAGGTGCAGATGCTAACTGGAAGGGCCGCAGCCCTGAACAGGTTTATAAGCAGAAGCTCAGACAAGTGCAAACCTTTCTTCAAATTAGTGAAGAAAGCCACAGACTTTCTTTGGACGGAGGAGTGCGAAGAAGCATTAGCAGATCTGAAGAAATACCTGACCACAGCTCCAGTTCTTTCGAATCCAGAACCTGGGGAGGAGCTGTTCCTGTACTTAGCAGTTTCAGAACATGCGATAAGTGCAGTACTAATCCGAGAAGAAAAAGGAGAGCAAAAGGCTGTTTACTATGTAAGCAAAACCCTAGCCGACGCAGAAACAAGGTATCTACCCTTAGAAAAATTGGCACTGGCCTTAGTAATGGCTTCAAAGAAGTTGAACCATTACTTCCAGGCCCATAAAATTGTGGTACTAACAGAACATCCATTGAAGTCCCTATTGCAATAGGGAGACTTAACAGGAAGAATAGCCAGATGGGCAGTCGCCCTAGGCCAGTATGATTTGGAGTACAGGCCCAGAACTGCAATCAAAGGCCAGGTTTTGGCAGACTTCGTGGCCAAGTTCACGCCAGAATCCATCGAACATCGGGCTCCGCTGAGCCAGGATAAACGATGTCTGAACAAACAAGAAGAAGCCCAGCCAAAGACAAAAGAACAAAGACTCAGACCCTGCAGCATTTACATCAGCGACTCCTTTCAACTGTTCGTTGATGGGAGTTCAAACCGACAAAGAGCGGGGGCAGGAGTAGTACTGATATCTCCAGATGGAGAGATATTGGAACAGTCCATTCGATTGGGGTTCAAGGCCTCAAACAATGAGGCAGAATATGAAGCATTGATTGCAGGACTGAAGCTGGCAGCAGCAGTACAAACAGATGAGGTAATAGTTTTTTGTGACTCACAGTTAATAGTTAACCAGACAACGGGTGAGTTTGCAGCCCGAGATGAAAGAATGTCGGCCTACGCAAAGAAGGTCATCAGGCTGGCAGGCTTATTCCAGAACTGCAGACTACTTCAAGTCAGCTGAGATGATAACAACCATGCCGATGCATTAGCTAACCTAGCTAGTGCAATACAACCAGGAAAAGCAAGGACAGTAATGATTGAATACTTGTCGGGCCCGAGCATTGAACCAGTAACCACAGAGCGTGAAACAATGTGCGTAGACATGGGACCAAGCTAGATGGACGCAATTGTTGCATTCCTAAAAGAAGGAAAGCTGCCAGATGACCGAAAGGAGGCACACAAGATCAAATTGAAGTCGGCAAGATTCAGTCTGACAGCAGAAGGACATCTCTACAGAAGATCCTTCACTGGACCCCTTTTAAAGTACGTACACCCTCTGCAGGTTGAAGATTTTCTATATGAAATTCATGAAGGAATTTGTGGAAGCCACGCTGGGGGAAGATCACTAGCTCACAGGGCCATTACCTAGGGGTATTGGTGGCCCTACATGCAAAAAGATGCAGAAGCCTACGTGAAGAAGTGTGAACAATGCCAAAGGTTTGCACCTTTGATACACCAGCTAGCTGCTGACCTAAACCCTGTATCTAGCCCTTGGCCATTTGCCCAATGGGGCAAGGATCTTGTTGGGCAATTGCCCCAAGCAACTGGGCAAAGGAAGTACCTACTGGTAGCAATAGATTACTTCACAAAGTGGATAGAAGCAGAACCTCTTGCCAAGATCCGAGATGTGGATGTCAAGAACTTCTTATGGAGAAACATCATCACCAGATTTGGGATTCCAAGAGCAATTGTTGCAGACAATGGAACTCAATTTGATAGTAAGCTGATCAAGAACTTCTGTGCAAAGTTCAAGATCAAGAACTACTTTTCAACCCCAAGCTTTCCACAAAGCAATGGACAAGCAGAAACATCCAACAAAGTAATTCTGGATGGGATAAAGAAGAGGCTGCAGGCAGCAAAAGGGAAGTGGGTAGACTAATTGCCCAATGTACTTTGGGCATATCGGACTACGCCGAGAAGATCAACAGGGGAATCCCCCTTCGCCATGGCTTATGGCACAGAAGCAGTCATTCCGTTGGAGGTCGGCATCCCAGGGATCAGAACTCAGGGAGTTGAGAACGGGACTAATGATGTACTCTTAGCCCGAGATCTGGATCTTCTAGAAGAAAGAAGAGAGAAGGCTGCAATACAGCTTGCAGCATACCAGCAACAGCTTGCTAGAGCTTATAACAAGAAGGTTAATCCTAGGGAATTTCAAGTCGGCGACTGAGAGGGTAATTTATATCTAAATTGGGCCGAGCTAAGGAGGAGACTTCCTTGGAAATTGGGCCGCGTAATGGACCGAGGTAAGGATAGATTTACTTCGGTCCAAGAACTAAACGAATATGGGCCGCGGTCCAAGTGTTAGTTCGGTCCAAGTGTGGAAGGGACTTTTTCAAGTGTTACCTCGGTCCAAACATGATTATAAGTTACCAATCGGAGTAGAGATAGTTATCTCGGCCATGGCACTCGGAGCCGAGGTAATGGCTTCTCTTGGCGGGCTTCGCTCTGGATAGCGCGGTAGAAGCTTACTCCGGTTAGCCCGGTCCAAGAGAGCCTTGAAGTTACTCCGGTCCGCGAGAGGTGTAAAGTTACTCCGGTCCGCGAGAGGTGTGAAATGACTCCGGTCCTAGAGAGCTTGCGGTAAGTTCAGTCGTCACACAAAGTTATACCGGTCAGGACCGAAGTATTGGTTATACCGGTCAAGACATACCATGGTTAGCATGGAGAGAGCCGAGGTAAGAGCAGTAAATGGAAGAGCCGAGCTAAAGTTATCTCGGTCTAGTCTGCGGCTTAGCATAGCCATGCTTACCTCGGTCATATTGAAGTCTGACCATGGTAAAACCATCTCACTTGGTTTATGCAGTAAGGGGGGTGTTGAAGGATAAGCGTTATCTTTCAGGAGTATGAATCCTAGGAGGACTCTACATGGAGGAGTAAAAGTCCTACTAGGATTGTGCCACACGGAACCTATAAAAGCTCACAAACATCACCTATGGAGAGGTAACACAACTTTGTTTTCTGAATACACAGAGCTTTTGTCTATTTGTTAAGCTTACTGACTTAGGCATTGGAGAGGTTTCTGGCACACACCCGCCGGCTAGCTCACGTTTGTATTTTCAGGTGATAAAGCGACGTCGTACAGAGGAACGCAGACTTGATCAATAGGATTATATGAGAAGGTTTATTTCTTTCCCGTACAGCGACCTAGTCCTAAGAAAAGTCGTCGGCAACAAGAAGGATCCCAAGGAAGGCAAGCTTGGCCCAAACTGGGAAGGACCCTGCAGAATCACTTCGGTATTGGGAAATGGGGCATATCGGCCTGAAGATAATGAGGGCAAAGCCTTGCCAAGACCCTGGAACACTTGTAATTTGAAATTTTTCTATCATTAGATGTTACTTGTTTTTTACCAACGACATTAATAAAATCTTAGCAGAATTCTTCAACACTTATGACTGATAAAAATGCATAATGTGGTTTCTGGAAGACATGAATAATGAGAACCCGAGTGGAACTCAGGTTCACATTAGGGGGCAGAGAGAAGACAGAGTTGTTTAACACTTGTTAAAATTTGTAACAATTTACAAGTTGAAGTTAAACCGAGATCATTGTTTAACACTTGTTGAAATTTGTAGCAATTTACAAGTTGAAGTTAAACCAATGTTACGTTTAACACTTGTTGAAATTTGTAGCAATTTACAAGTTGAAGTTAAACCGATGTTATGTTTAACACTTGTTGAAATTTGTAGCAATTTACAAGTTGAAGTTAAACCGAGATCATTGTTTAACACTTGTTGAAATTTGTAGCAATTTACAAGTTGAAGTTAAACTGACGTTATGTTTAACACTTGTTGAAATTTGTAGCAATTTACAAGTTGAAGTTAAACCGAGATCATTGTTTAACACTTGTTGAAATTTGTAGCAATTTACAAGTTGAAGTTAAACCGACGTTATGTTGAACACTTGTTGAAATTTGTAGCAATTTACAAGTTGAAGTTAAACCGAGATCATTGTTTAATACTTGTTGAAATTTGTAGCAATTTACAAGTTGACGTTAAACCGAGATCATTGTTTAACACTTGTTGAAATTTGTAGCAATTTACAAGTTGAAGTTAAACCGATGTTATGTTTAACACTTGTTGAAATTTGTAGCAATTTACAAGTTGAAGTTAAACCAAGATCATTGTTTAACACTTGTTGAAATTTGTAGCAATTTACAAGTTGAAGTTAAACCAATGTTATGTTTAACACTTGTTGAAATTTGTAGCAATTTACAAGTTGAAGATTAACCGAGATCATTATTAGCCGAGGTAAGTCACCCCGAGAAGGTTGCACAAAGAAGGAAGAATATATTAAAGACATGAAAAATATTCTAAGTATAGAATCATGCAAAAGCAATAAAGAGAGGATAGAGACTCAAGCATTCAGGGAAAACAGATGCATTTGTACATAAAAGAGGCACATCGGCCATATACAGAGCCTACATTGTCTAAAAAACAAAAAGTACAAGAGTACAAAAGACAAGAGAAGAAAAACATCAAAACTAAGATTCCTCAGCATCAGCAACAGGATGAGTCTGGACCTCGGAAGACTGTTGAGAAGCCACCTTGGCCACCTTCTCCGTCGCGAGCTCGGCGTCGATTTCTGCAAGAGTTTCATCTACGCTCTTGTCGGCAAAAGGAACAACGGCCGATGTCTTCTCAGCCACAGCATTTTCAGGAACCTCCTCACCATCCTCATCTTGAGTCAAGTCTAGGACTTGCTCATTTTGTGGAGAAGATTTGGTCACAGTGGCCTCTTTTTGTTTCCTTACCAAAACTTCCTCCTCGGCCTCATCCTCAGTATCAGATTCACTAGGAGGTGGAGTTGGAGGAAATGGCAGGGGAATGGCATCAGCGTTCCTCAGGGAGGAATCCTCAGGGACATCAAGTTTTTTTAGCAAAGTCATGCAACCAAGGGAGAAACCCTTGTTGCATGCTTGCTTGACTTGCTTTTCATAAGCCTCTGTCACATCGGCCATGCCCTGAGCATACACCTTTTCATCGGCATCTTTGATTTCGGCCTCCTTAGTGGCCAAGGCATCTTGAAGCTCCCTCTGGGCCTGGGCCATTTTGTCCTCAGCCTCTTTCAGCTGGGCTTGAAGAACTTTGTTTATTGCCTCAGTGGCACCGACCTTCTCCTCGGCCTCATCTTTCTCTTTGGTGGCGACCTCGACCTGGTCCTCCAGGGTCTTCATCTTTGATTGCAGGCTCTTATTGGTTTTTTGGAGTGTGGAGACCTCCCTCATCTTCTCAGCTAGCTTCTCGCGATTCTCAAAAGATTGCATTGAGAAAGAGTGGGCATGTTGGATGGCCTGAAAGGAAACAGAAATATTAGAAAATATTCTAAGTATGAAATGAAGCAGAAGAAAGAAAAAGTACCAAGCAACAACATTTACCTGAACAGAGCGTTGAAGCATGAGAGCATAGTTCTCATACTCATTGAATTCAGCGTTTCACTCCAGGTCGCTTGGAAGAAGCAGTGCAGTACTAAGTGCAACGCCGACATTTATATCGTCGGCGCTATCACTAGCCATAACAGGCTTATCTTCCAAAGTGATTTCAGGGGCCCAGGGGGCATCCGGCTTCTTGGACCCCGAGGTCGTTGCGGATGACCTCGGCCTCTTAGACTTGGTGGATTTAGAAGGAAGTGTTTTAGTAGACCTCTTCGTAGGGACAGAGGCAATCTTTTCACTTGGAGCCAGCTTGGAAATTGGCAAAGTGTCTTCAGTCTCAACCTGAGTCACTTTGGCCTTTGGTTGAGCCTTCTTAACTCTTTTCGGCTTCTGTAGAGGCAGGGCGTGTGTTGATTGAGCATCAACATCAGTTGGAATATTGGCTAAGAGATCTTTGGCAACTGGTTTTGCACGGCCCATCTCGGGTGCAAGAACAAGACGTCGACGACGTTTGCGTTGAGATGGTGGGATTAGGTATTGAGCCGAAGTAGACGGCTGTTCTGCTGGATCAGAAGTTGATCCTTGATCTGGCCGAGATTCGATAGCAACTGAAGGGGTTGTGGCAGAGGGAGGAGACAGGCTTTTCTTCTTCTTTTTCTTAGGGACGTCAGGA
Source organism: Camellia japonica (assembly GCA_030407325.1). Lineage (NCBI taxonomy): Eukaryota > Viridiplantae > Streptophyta > Magnoliopsida > Ericales > Theaceae > Camellia > Camellia japonica. Next base: position 140,531,625 of record JAPPVO010000002.1, read on the forward strand.
AGAGTCGACTTGTATGTCGGGATGAAATTGAGTACCAATGGGGCCTTGCGCTTGTGAATTGGAAGATCCAAAAGTTTCCTTAAGTCTTTGCTTGGAATGAAGAACTGGCGGAAGCCCTTCGGTGGCTGAGGGAGAGCTGCAGGGGAAAATAGACATTAGAAACAGGTAAAGTATTAAGGACTTAGAAGAAAAACAACCAAGTATTAACACTGGGCTCTTACCCTTGCCCTCTAAAATTGATCGAGGAAGAGGGTAGAGATGGAGGTCCTCGTCTGGAGCAAACTCCAAATTTCCTGAGGCAATGAAGTAATCGTCTCCAGCCCCCTTGTTGGAGTCTGGGAGGTCGGCTACGATTTTGAACTCTGTGGACCTCGGCTTAAGGTAATAAATGTAGCCTTTTTCTTTCAAGTTAAGGCCGCACATGGTATAACAGTATTGAATATTGGCTAGGGTGATCCTAGCGTTTTCCTATTTAGCTAAGGCTATGATATCGTTGATCACTCGGTAAGAATTGATGGCAAGTTGCATGGGGTTCAACTTATAATAATGGAGAATCTCGCGAAAAAGGATGTTGAGTGGGAGCCGAAGTCCACACTCAATAAAGGCAACTACATGGAAGGGCATGGAGTCGTCAGTAGGCATGATGGAGTCATCATCCCCAGCCAACCTCAGATGGACGTCGGCTGGGATTTCAAACTCCTGTCTAAAGTATTCTAGTTTGGATGGGGTGTTTACCCTATGTTTCCACATACCCATGATACCGGCTTAATCAAGGAGGGTGGGTTTCAGAAGATGTTTTGAAAAGGTTATTGGGACCTCGGCAAACACTTAGGTAAGTGCAGGTTTCAGTTTTTTCCTAAATTGTATAGACAAATCCCAAACCTAAGTCTATGGAAACAAAGATTGAAAGCACAAATATGGAAAAGACACAAAAAACAGAAAACAAGAACGAGTTTCAGAACCAAGAACAAAGGTGGGCTATCAAGAGCATAGAAAGTACAAGGGATACAAGATCAAGAACATTGGGAAAAATGCAAGAAAGAAGTGAACAGTACACATTCAAAACATGGGCAAGAGCAAAGCCATTGAATAAATGCATTCAGATATATGATTCGTAAAATCAAATGTTAAACAAAACAGTAATGGCAACGAATGATGGAGAGCATCAAGGAAATAAAAACAAGAGGAGCGATGGCTTACCAGAAAATGTGAAGCCGGTGAGAGGATCGCCGAAGTCAGGCGACGGTTACGGAAGAATCAGAGCGGTGAGAGCTTCACTAGAATGAAGGGATGCAGGCAGTTGCAGAACTCGAAGCTGGAACAATGGCGGATTCAGGAGGAAAGGCAAGAGGGAGAAAGAACTTGATAGTGAAAAGTGAAGAAATGAAAGGAGAGGGAAAAGTTTTGTCAAAACTTGAAACGGCGGCAAGGAAATCATTAATGAAAACCTAGAAAAACGTATACGTCAGACGGCGCACGTAAGAAATAAGACGGCTTACAGGCGCGTCACAGGCATGATCCAATGAGGATAAAACGCGTGAATGAAGAGATTTTATAAGTGATGCATGACAGCTCATGCGAGTGAAGGAATTCACTGGAATTCTTGTTCTTTGAAGGAGCATTCCGGCCTTAAACAATGATCTCGGCTGAAGTGATTTAAGTTGACGTACTGAAAGGGGGTACCGATATAGGTTCCATCACCTCAGAATGCCGAGGTAATAGAACCTAGGGGGCAGTTGTGGGGATATATTTTCTGAGTACCAACACGTGGCAAGGTGACGCCGACGTGTCAGCCGAGGTGCCACGTGTCCCGTTCTTGACGCCGAGGTTATCTCGGCGAGGCCGAGGTTACCTTCGAAGATATCAGAATCCGAGATAATCGGATAAGGGACAAGAGTCCTAAAATGAGGAAAGACTTTAAGACGGATAGGGATAACGTTCTTAGGGAGTGTATCCTTATCTCTTGAGGAGTTCAAAGTAAGCACTGAATGGGAGTCCATAGAAGTCAGACTTCTATCGGGACTAGGATTGAGTTAAACTATAAAAGAGAGGCACCCCCGTGGGTCTAAGGTACGCAATTTATGCTTTGAGCAGTGAATTTAGCACTTGATTATCTTTGAGAGATATACTGACTTGATCGTCGGAGTGCCCCCGAGTGGAAGAACCACCGCCGGAATCTTCTCTTTCTGTTGCAGGTTAGCCAAGTGTCATCTATTCTGCCAGTTCTCTCCAGCTGATCACTGAGTTGGCAGTGTGATCGGAAAATTACTCACACAGAACCTACGATAGTCAATGAAATTAGGGCGCGTCAATGTGAGAACAAGCTTTTGAAGAAAAAATATGATGAGCAAGGAAGTACGCTAATTCCGATTTTACCATAGAGAATGGGGTACTAAAATTTCGAAACCGAATTTGTGTACCTGACATTCCAAAAATCAAAAAGAAGATATCGATGGAAGCCCATAGCTTAAGATTCACAGCTCATCCTGGAAATACGAAAATGTACCATGATCCAAAAGAGCATTATTGGTGGACGGGAATGAAGAGAGACATAGCAAGCCATGTTTCCAAATGTTTCCAATGTCAACGAGTTAAGGGAGAGCATCAGAGACCTACAAGACTGCTACAACCACTCCCTATTCCTGAATGGAAATGGAAACACATTACCATAGATTTCATTATTGGGTCATAGTAGATCAACTAATGAAATCAACACATTTTCCACTCGTCAGAGTCATGTACTCTTTTAACAAATTTGCCACTTTATATATCAAGGAGATCATTTAAGCTATCATGTCATGCCACACGACAATTTTATCTAACTTAAAAAAAAAAAAAAAAAACTAATATTAAAAAACGTGAGTAAGATTTGAATCTAAGACCTTGTATTTCATTAAGAACGGTCTTACCACTTAGACAACATACATATTATGATATTAACTTTTTTATTATTTATTTTCATTTTTACTTATCTGAATTGCATACACATTACGTATGCCACCAACTAATATCAAGTTAAGATATCCCATAAATTTATTTTAAAACCACCAAATAATTTTCCACAAACTCTAATGAGAATAATCACGGTGAAGTGAAATTTAGGTTAAAAGGTACTCACATAATGGGCTCTTATCTAATTAAGGCCTCGTTTGGGAATATACTATTTTAATAATTTTTTGATTTTTTGGTTAAAATATGAGGTAAAAAAAATTAGTATATTTAGAGTGACTTTTTGGTTTTTTACAAAAAGATGTGCAAAAAGTAGAGAGAAAAGAAAATCTTTAACTTTTTGGTATAGATTGTTGGTTTTTTTAGTTTTTTTTTTTTAAGTAACTTTTTAACTTTTAAACTAAAACAGTAAGTTGTCAAATGAGGCCTAAAATTAATATTATTCAAATTAACAAATGTTTACAAAATTGTTTATTCACTTATTTGATACTTATTATATTATTAAATTGAGTCTTATTTTAAAATTTGAAATTTTATTATTACATTCTAAATGAGTTAAGAAAAAAAATAAAAATTATTAACTTGTCTAATAATTTTTATTAAAAAAATTTCCGTGACTTTTTTATTTTATTTTTATTTTTTTTATCAATAGAATTTTCATTAAAGTCAAAATTACTAAACAACACTTACAAGGAAATCAGCAATAAGCTTATACCAAATTAAGGAAAAACCTTATTCAAAACAAAGGAAAATTCTCAAATGAAGCACCAAGGAGAAGTTATGTATAGATCGACAAATAACATTCACACTTCGAAACATAAATCAATCATAAGGGTTAGATACTAGAACAAGTCTAAGATAAATATATAAATTACATCCATCTATGTGGGTAAGTTACGAACACACCAAAAAACAGAAAAACAAAACTCAAAACCTAAACCCATAACTTCCAGGCAGCGGCAGTTGCAGACCTGGCAGTGGAAGGTAGCGGGTTAGGGTGAAGACGACAAATTTAGAGATGGGAGGTGATAGATCCGGCAGAGAAGAGGTGGAAGGTGACAGATCGGGATGATGGCGGCAGCGGTGACATGGAGGCGACGCGAGAGTGATTTTTGTATACATTCTAACACAAGAAGTTATTTGGTTGGCATTTGTTTAGTTCTTTTTTAAAAAAGAAACAAAAAAATTAGTAATTCTTGCTATTTTAATTAATAAAAATTAAATTAAGACACCATCGTAATTTGTTCTAAAAACAAAAAATTATTGGTTAATTTAGGAGCATCACGTGATTATGTCCCTCACCAGTTACAATTCACCATGTCTCCTTATATTTTTTAATCACTTAATACAAATTTATAAATTATACTTTTTTCATCAATTACAATATTATTAAAATATCACGTGACGATACCCAATATCCATCAATAACTTCTCTCTAAAAACATAAAATAATTTTTCATTAAACACGAAAGTTGATAAGACTTGATCATAATTTAGTGAGGAAAATGATTATTTGTCAATTTTTTCTAATAAAATTTCTATCAATGACAGGACAATGTACAAAAAAAAATAAAAATAAAATTCAATTCAGGGAAGCTACATCTCAAGTTGACTTGACTTGAGACCACTTGCAACGGGTCCTTGTCAATGGAGAAAATGAAACAAACTCTAATGCCACGCTCTCATTGGGATTGAAATTTTCTTCAATACATCATATTGTAAGAGTTTGTTGGAGAATTAAATATTTTAATTTTTTTAAAATTTTAATAAAAAGATGTATGAAAAAATAAAAAAATTTTTAATTGAATATTTTGATTTGTTTAATTATTTTAGTTAAAAAAATTTCATGCCAAACACCTCGTAGGACTTTCTAAATTGCTAAATATCATTTTATCGTCTTTATTTATAAATTTATATATTTTGATTCTCTCAATTATAAAAATGTATCATTTTCATTATTTTTAGACACCATCAAAAAGAGGTGTATTTGCACGATTTTTATATTTGATAGAATGAATTTGTACGGATTCATAGATAAAGAAGGTAAAGCGATATTCACTAACAGTTAAGGAGTCTTAATGTAATTAATCCTAAACAAGACACCAAACTAGGACTTTAGCCTAACAGTTATGTAACACCACTTTTAGTGTGAGATTGCAAATTTTAATTCCTATAAAGAGGAGTTTGATAGTTGTGATATTTATTTATCTCCATCATGGGAGTTGTATGTAGTAATTGTTTATTGGGTTAATTACACTTTTAATTCCTGTAGTTTAATCCAAGCTTCATTTTGTTATTGATTGTTTTCAATTGTACAATTTGATTCATATACTTTAAATTTAGTTTTAATTTCAGCATTTCATTTATGTTTGATGTTAAAATTAACAGTTTTAAGACATTTGTCAATCTTTTAAGATGTATACATAGAAAAAATTAATGAAAATTTGTACAAATTACTAAATTAAAACTAGACTTAAAGCATAAAAAATAAGGCTGTGTTTGGTGGAGTTTTGGAAACTTAATTCCATGCCCTTGTTCGAGGGCAGTGTTTGGTTAGCATTTTCAAACATTGATTCCACACTCACTTTTGAAAACATGTCTACCCGACATCCTCCTGGATGTCCTCCCGAACGTTCGGCCGGTTGACCGGAACAATATATATATATTTTTTTTGACACCTGTTATTTTTATATTATAAATAAAAAATATTTTCGAAATTTAAAATTTTTTTTTATGAGTTTTGAATAGAATTTTGGATTGTGTGTCTGGTTATGAGTTATAAATTTTTAAATTAAATATCATAGGTCACATCAATCATTACAAACTCAATTTAAAACTCATAACTAAACAAATTTTCCACACTCAAATTATAATTTCAAAACTCACAAAATCAAAATATGACTCTATTATCAAATCATAATTCTAAAGCTCTATCAAACGCTACCTAAATTATTCAAATTAAAACTATATAAATCAAAGTAAAATTTGAGTTAAAATATAAAAGTAAAAAATGTATTATCCATTGTTTATTTATTTGTTTTCTAAGGTTTCGTTTGGTAACCTTCTGTTTTACTCAAAAAGTCACTATAAGTTGTCACATCACTCTCTCTATTTTTCTGTACATCTTTTTATAAAAAGTTAAAAAATAACTAAAATTGCTTGTTTCCAAACGAGCCCTTAAGCTTGGACTTTATGGTGCTTGTTGGACTTAAGATTGGTTGGTTTTCTAGTTATAAGTGGGCTAATGATTAGTTTGACATAGCACTCATTTTGGAAGTGATTATGGGATTAAAATGGTAAAAAAAAAAAAGTCAAAGTTAATAAAACAAAATATCATATCTAAATTATGATTATTTTTTTTTTCTCTCACAAAAGTAAAAAAAATAAATAAAAAAATCTATTTCAAACGAGACTTTTTAACCTCAGACTAAGGTCTCGTTTGGGAACAAATTATTTTAGTAACTTTTTGATTTTGTGGATAAAATATGAGATAAAAAAAATTGAGTTTGATTTGGTCTTGGGAGATAAATTTAAAAAAAAAAAAAAAATTTCGGAAAAGAGTTTAGAAATTTTTTTGGTTTGTTTGGTTGTATATTTTATAAAATTTTCTCCAAATTTGTTTATCAAAAGCAAACCAAACAAGGCTAGTATGTTTAGAATGACTTTTTGATTACTACAACATATAAGAGTTTTAGAGACCAAAATTTGGTCTATAAAAGTGAAAATTTTGTTGCAAAAGACATTTAAAGACTAATTTCTATCGTCGTGAGAATCGTCGCCAGAAGGTCGTCCCGAAAAGTCAAAAATAAAGTTTTTAACGACAAAATTTTGAAAATGTCACTAATAAATACACTTTTAGGGACAAAATAATTTGATCTCAAGATGGTTTATTTTTTGAGACAAAAAAATTGGTCCCAAAAAAATAATAATTCATCACTAATGTCCAATTTTCGTTGCTAAAAATATAATAACGACACTTTTCGCAATAAAAATATTTGGTTCCTAAAAAATATTTTTTTTCCCTAAATCTTGGTCTCTAAAACCTTAATTTTTTGTAGTGGATTTTTTTACTAAAAGATGTGCAAATATAGAAGGAAAAAAGAATCTTTGACCTTTTAGTATAGGTTATTAGATTTTTAGTTTTTTTAATGATTTTTTAACTTTTAAGTTAAAACATTAAGTTGCCAAATGAGACCTAAAATAGTCAAAAAGTCAACTCATATCCCAAACGAATCCTTTGTGGCTAAAATAACCTTTTAGCCTCAAAATCTGCTATGCCAAACAAGTGTAATGTTTCTCGTTTGGGCACTTGATCATTTTAGTTGATTTTTAAAATTTTTTTAGCCTAGTTAAAGAAAAGTTATGTTTGGGATGATAGTTTATTTTTTTTTAGTTGATTTGATGATCGTGAGATAAAAAAAATAAAATAATAATTATAGTTTGAATGGGATATTTTGTCTAATTAACTATTTTAATATATATTTTTTTATTAACTATTATAAGTAAAAAAACCACAAACCTAACTTTTCAATAATTTTCAAATAAATTTTAAACAAAACCATTGCCTTCGTTTAGGATGTTGGTTGACTTTTTATTTTTTATTTTTTTATTTTTTCGTTTAGGATGTTATTTTTTTGTTAAATTTTAAATTTTTGTTATTTAGATTGGTTTTTTTTTTTTGTGAGAAAAAAAAAAGAAATAATTATGATTTGGATGTGATATTTTATCTTTATGAATTTTTAACTTATTTTATTTTTCTGTGGCTAAAATAACTCCAAAACTACATGCCAAACATGGCCATTATTTATAGAAGAAAAAAGATGTAAACAAGCCATAACAGAGATAATTAAAGACTGAAACATGTGTCAAGGTCCCATTATGATAACTCAATCACGAGTCAAGAAGACAATTATGCTGGCGGGGAGTATTTATTTATTTATTTATTTGAACCAGTGGTAGCCTATGGAGTCTATGAAGTGTGATCCAACGCATTAAGAAGATGATAACCATTTCCTCTAATGTGTATTTCACTTCATGGGAAATTCTATGCTACAGTCTATCATATGCATTCTTTATTTTTATGTTTATGGTTATGAGTTATTGTGTTATTAATTATGATATATTATAATATTAGTTATAAAATTATTTTATTTATGATTTAAAAGTTATGTGGTTATAGCTCATGTGATATTTGATTATAACTCAATTTTTTTTTAATTAGTTATGACTCCTATAATATTGAGTTATGTCATTTGTGATAATCAAATTTATAAATGGTATAACTTGCACACAAAAAATGTACCATAAGAATTAAAAATATTAAATCCAAGTTAAAATAGTCAAAAAATTAAAAAGCTAAAAAACTAATCCACATCCCAAATGAAGCCATAGATTGTAAAGTTGTGGTACATGATTCTGGTTTCATCCATGAGAAGGGCAACAATAGGGGTGTTGAGGTAAATTAACAATCAAATTAGTCGTTATTATATTCTCTAAATTTATAAATCAAACTGACAAAATGTTATATTAAATTTATAATTATTTTATTTTTTCTTTCATAATTATCAAATCAACTTAAAAAAAAAAATCAATTTTCCGAACATAATTATTTTAGCCACACTAAAATAATCAAAAAGTCGGATAGCCAATTAAAATAATCAACTTCCCAAACAAGGCCAAAACCTCACATTTAAATTATAATCATTTTACTTGTTTTCTTACAACTATCAAATCTACTACAAAAAAAGCTAAAAATTTATTTTATAAAAACTTTTTGGGTAAATTATGCAAATAGTCCCTGTAGTTTACACAATGTGTTAATTTCACTACTACAAAAACAGATAAAGATCACACTTTTTTGGTGTGATGTATGTTATTTAATCACACTTTTTAAGTTTTATTAAAGTGTGATCTTTGGGAGTGTGATTAAAAGTGGTCATTTTTAATCCCACTTTTTAAGTGTGATTAAAAATATTTTGATCACATCTTTTAAGTGTGATTAAAAGTATTTAGATCACACTTTTTAAGTGTGATTAAAAATATTTTGATCACATCTTTTAAGTGTGATCTTTGGAAGTGTGATTAAAAAGGGTCATTTTTAATCACACTTTTTAAGTGTGATTAATAACATTTAGATCACACCTTTTAAGTGTGATTAAAAATATTTACATCACATCTTTTAAGTGTGATTAATAACATTCACTACTAAAAAAAATACTTTTTGTGACCGTCACATGCCGTCGCAAATAATAAAAATACAGTCGCAAAAGACTTTTTGCGACAGCTATTTTGCCGTCGCAAAAAAAAATAAAAAAATAAAAAACACTTTTAGCGACCATTGTTTTACTGTCGCAAATAATTATTTATTAAAAAAAAATCATATATGAGTTTGCTACAACAAAAAAATCAATTACAAGCACCAACCAATTTTTTGTAAATGAAAAATAACAAAATTAACAAATTAATTAAATTTATAATAGACATTATCCATTAACCATCTTTAAATACACTGTACTAAAAAATTCAAGTCTTCAAAAAAAAAAAAAAAAAGAAGAAGAGCAACATAATCTTTAGCTCCCAACATCAACCGCTCGATCGTATCAACTATTCCCTCAACAAAATCTGCAAAAACATATATCAAACTTGACTTGAAAATTTAATGCACTTAAATGTGTTAGTTGAGCTTAAAATAATCAAAATAAAACTATGTCAGTGACCTATCTCTATGGCAGATTAGTAATTTGCAACAAGAGTTTCAATTACCTTAAGAGCAACTTCAACTTAACTATGGGATCACTTAATTATGGCGTTCAGAATTATATAACAATATTGTGGCGAGAGATTTCCCTAAGATAAGTGAGAGATTATAGGTAAATTGATTAATTAAGCTCCCTAGCACTGATAGTATACATTATAAATGTCAGTCCACTAGCATACAACTGGTCAGTTGTTTAGATTGATCTGAAGATAAGTGAGAGATTATAGGTTTGGTTTGAGTTTTAGAAAAAAATTTGGGAAAAATTCTTTACAAACAAGTTTTTAAGAGTAATCAAACCAAACAAATTTTTCCCAAAAAATTCTCAAAAACTTGTTTGGTTTACAAGTTTCCCAAACAAATCTCTCTCTCATACACATCAAATCAATCACTTTTTCCAAAACTCTCTCCGAAAACAATTTTCCAAAACAATTTTTGAAAAAAAGGCAAACCAAACAAATTTTCGTACTTTTTATCTCAAAAACTACTCTACAAACACAAACTAAACACATATGTGTTTCAGTCTGTGTAATTAGTTCCTTGTTTCTACACTGAAAAGGTTAGGGAGTTACACAAGAAAAAGAACTGTAGTGAGAAAAACAAGTATAAGGTCAGAGATTACCACTGCAACTGAAAAGTTTTGTACTCTATCCAATAATCTACTGATCTTCATGTTAAAGAGAAAACCTTACACTTTAGATGGAGATGCAGGAGAATTAGCAGCACCAAACCAACTTCTATTTGACAATTAAATTAGTAGGTGAGCACAAACGTGTAGAATTGTATTCGTTAACTTAAAAAGGTTACCCCAACATAAGAAAAGTAATATTGTGAATAGAAAGATCTATGGACTTTGTTTCCTGAGATATTTTCTAGGCTCTAAAAGCCTAAATTGAACCATTCTCCGTCTCTACGTGGTTACACACAGCAATTTTAACCATAATAGAAAATGTACCAGTCTAATGTATGTTACTGTTAAATTATGACTAAGATTCATAAGAAGTGTTCATACTGCTATTGTCCAAGAACAATAAAGGGAAACATTCTTGTTTTGAATGAAATTAGTCTCAGGACTGTACATCATTTTCCAGGTCCAAGGGATAACATCAGCAAATAGGGCCGATGAACAAATTCTTTGCTATTTGATGTTGCATTTCCATCATCAGCTGTGACTAACTCATACCAGGTCCATAAATAGAACTTTCTAGCATTAGCATCATTGAAATTAGTTCATATCATACAAGAAACAGAAATAAATTTAGAGTAGGATTTGCTTAATCCATATCAGTTCCACCCCAAATTCCCAATCCAGGTGCTTAGGTTCATATTACCATGATAAATGGGCTTATGCTAAACAATTTAATATTATATACCTATCTATATATACTATTATAAAGAGAAGCCTTCTCTTCGTGTCTATGTCTCAAATTATAGGTTTTCCCAAAATATACCTATATCAGCACTAAGCCAAAATCAATTCCAACCATCTTCATAAACTCAAAATGTAGATCAGGTCAATTGAACAAACACAACACAACAATTCATCTTCAGAAACACACACACACATATATATATACATGACATATTACTCATCCACACAATTAAATATATGTACATACATAGAGAGAAACATAGACGAGTAAGGTTACCTCAAGTATCATAAAGATCTAACCATTTTTTATGTAATGGACAAGCTATTTTCTCTTGAAATTTCCTGCATTAGCAAGTAAATGGACTCCAAATTAGTAACTACCATGATGCGCATTCCAATTAAAATAGCACTCACAACAATCACTACAACCAGCTTGTTAATAATAGGGGCATCAATCTAGGAAAAATGCACCTCACAATGCTTTGAGCATTTTCATATATACTGCACAAAATCCTTATATTATTTTAACCTATCTTCTATTAATTTGGGGTATTCACTAGAACTGCAGTAATCATCAGGACCAAGCCTTAATGTATGGGCTGATATTTGCCAAAGAACAATATATTTCCTTATATCTAGTAATTATGTGTCGTTTCCAATCATATGTGCGAGGCTAATGAAGTCGAAGAGAAACAAAAGACAACGAAGGTAAGATACCTCAGTCTAAATCAGATCTAGCAAATAGAGAAATCCTAGCATGGGATTATTGTCATTTTCAACATAAATCATTTGAAGAAATTCAATCAAAACTAGTCAAACAACTTCTTTTCTTTTCTCTCTTATTTATGCAAACAATTTCTTTTCTTTTATCTTCTAACTTATCTAATCAGTTCTTTTCATTTATTTTCTTTACTAAATTCCCAAACAGAGTGCCAATTTTCTATGTAACCAAACAGAGAGAGAAAAGGCAAAAATTTGCTACCCATAAAGGAGGGAAGCTCCTCAAGCCTCACAAGTTGAAAGAAAACCTTCATGAGAGGAAATGGAATAAATATATATATCTATATGTGTGTGTGTGTGTATATTGGGATGCATCAGCAACCACCTTAAGTACAACCAACATTTCCCAAATCTGAAAAACAATTTTTAAAAAACAAAAACACCGAAAACAAAATAAATAAGAAAAATACACAAATAGAAAGCAAACCCATAACCACAAAACACCAAAAAACCAAACCCAAAACCTAAAATCAGAAATTGAAGGGCACATATCAAACTGGTTATGAACAAATTGAGAAGATTAATTGAAGTAAGGAAGCAGAAATAGGTAAATTGATGGAAACCCATAACAGAAAAGAAGTGGAACTCACAGAAGCATAGTCGGGATGGTTACCAATCATGGTGGCAGCAGTTTCAGCGGCCAATTCACCGAGTTGGCTGGTGGTGACGCCCTTGAGCTTCTTGAAACGGGCAATGATCTTATTGAAATGTAGAGTCACTTGAAGCCCATCTCTTTTCACAGCATACATCTTCAAAAAGCTCCCAACCTAGATAGATAATAAAGAATTTTCAGAGAGGACTTTCCTCGAACAGGTTTGGTGCACAATTTGGCTGATACAACCAAATCAAACAACAATCAGATACCCAATTACACACACACATATAGAAATCACTGAAGCTTTACATATATATATATATATATATATATAACTTTGAACATAGATCATGAACCAACAAAAATCAAACACAGATTTGGCCTCCATCGTTCATCTCGGTGGTTGTAGCAACGGAGAAAGAGCCTTCACATCTTAGATCTACCATAAATCCAACAGATTTGAAGCCTTCATATCTCATATTGTCATTCGAGAATGGCACGAAGATGGTGAAGACGGTGGTGGTGTGCAGTGGATGTGAGGGTGAAGACGGTGGCGGCCATGGAAAAGGAGTAAAGGGCAGAGAGACCATCGTCAATCTAGTAAGGAAAAGAGAAGATGGAGAGAGAGAAAGAATGTAGAGAGAAGTAAGCCGCCGGAAGCAAATCGATGTCCTAAAGCAACAGGCCGAGAAGAGCGAGAGAGAGGTCGGTAACGGAGGTGATGGCGGCGGCCCGGCAGTCACAGTGGCAGTGGCAGTGGCAGTGGCGGTGGCGTCAGAGGCAGAGGGGAGAGAGAGGAAGTGTAACCGTGTATGGGTTTGAAGAGTTATAAGGGTTTTTGATGATGATGAGTAGAAGGTTAGGTTTCTGGTTTTGGGGTTGAAGAGTTGGAGTTTTTGAATTTTTTTTTTTTTAAATTTTTTTTTTGGCATTTGGCGCTCAAAATTTTTATTTTGGTGCCTATTTTTATTTTGATCATACTATTTATGACAAAAATTGCATGTCGTGAAATGTAAAATATTTTTAATGGCAAGTATATGTGTGTCGTGAAAAGTGTACTTTTTAACAACTGACTTTTTGTGCGCCGTAAAAAGTGTAATATTTTTAACGGCTAACTTTTTGTGCGCTGTGAAATGTTCAATATTTTTAACGGCTGGTGTATGCATGTCATGTATAGTTGATGTATTAACAGCATGCCAAATGCACGTCGTAGAAAGTTTTATTATTTACGGCTAATATTGCAAGTCGTAAAAAAATCATCATTATTACCATTTACGGCCTACACAATAGAGACGTCGTTGTTGGGAAACTATTTACGACATGCAAAAAAAACAAGTCGTAAAAGTGAAAAACCACGGCTTGCATTTAGTGTATGTCATTAATGTGGAGCCGTAAAAGCTCAGTTTTGTTGTAGTGTGGTAGTAGTGGTGGTAGTGGAGTGGTGGCGATAATGGTAATAATGGTAATCGTAGAGGTGGAGTGGCAACAGTGGTAGTAGTGGTGGTAGTGGAATGGCATTTGCAATAGTGGTAAATGTGGTAGAGGAGATGGGTGGTGAGAGGGAGAGATGAGTGAGAGATAGATAGAGAAGAGAGATAGAGAGACAGAGACAAAGTGATAAGCGAGAAAGAGACAAAGTGGTCATTAAAAGTGCATTTTCTTGTAGTGGATCGATAAGAAAAATGCCCTAGACCCCCAGTGGGAGTGACCCCCACCACCCCCACTGTTTTTTGATTGGTTCAAAAAAATTTATTTATTTATTTATTTTCACTCTTGCTCTCACAGCCCCCTACGTGGAAGTGGGGGTGCTGGGGGTCACCGCCCACTGGGGGTCCCCAACATGGTTGGATCGATAAATCGAGAGGGAGCTCAATAAATAGAGAAGAGATGAGGGAGAGAGTGAGCAAGGCGAACACAGTGAGGGAGAAAGAAAGAGAGAGACAGACAAACAGACAGGTAGACAGAGAAAGAGAAAAGTGATGAATGAGAGACAGAGACAGAGAGAGAAAGAGATAAAGATAGACAAAGAGAGAAAAAGATAGAGAGAGAGTGAGACAGAAAAAGAGAGAGAAACAAGAGATGAGTAAGAGATAAACAAAAAGAGAGAGAAAGAAAGCGAAAAGAGATTAACGAGAGAGAGACATAGAAAAAAGAGAGAGAAAGAGAGAAGAGAGATAGAGAGAGAGAGAAAAAAGAGAGAAACAAAAGATGTTCGAGAGATAGACAAAGAGAGAGAAAGAGAGAGAGAAAAAAAATAGCGAAAAGAGATAAACGAGAGAGAGACAGAGAAAGAAGAGAGATGAGCGAGAGACACAGAGAGAAAGAGAGACAGACAGACAGAGAAGAGTGATGAGTGAGAGAGAGAAAGAGAGAGAGATAGAGACAGAGATATAAAGAAAGAGAGATGTACGGGGGGAAAATATTCCGGCTACCCGCACTTCCTTTCTTCTCAGTTCCTCAGCTGTCCGATCACCTGAAAGCACAAAGGCGGTGAGCTACCCGGCGGTGTGTGGCCGGAAAACACCTCCGACGCTCAAGTTAGAACCACACACCTGGAAAAATGACTAGCGAGAAGGGAGAGTGTTTGAGTGTAAGTCTTACTTACAAAAATTGTCCATCCCAGTAAGGGGTGGCGCCGACTTGTTTATATACCTCTCTGCGCTTCATATCTACTCCCAATGATCTCTCTACACGTGGCTCTGCTATCCCATCTGTCAGCACATAAACCATGCCTCTGTCAGGTCACACCATGCTGGACATTACCTAATCCCAAATGCCAGCCTTCTCTGCTGAAGCCCGGCAGCCGAGCTGCTCTATCCACGGCCGGGCTATGCTTTACGCCCTAGCACTCTACTGGCTTTTATCAAGAGAACCGGGCTAGGCAGCACCTCGGCACCGCCGAGCCAGAGATGTCTTACGAACGCCTGCTGCCGGCCTCCCTGCCGAGCAATTGGGTATCTCGGCTGACCGCGCCTTTCCGGGCGCTGGTCAGTCCGCTTGACTGTGGTTGGCCTTCTGCCGAGCAGTCAAGTACCTCGGTCGATGACACCTTTCGGGACGCCGTCCAACCTGACCGGCTTCGCCTATGCCATCCACGTAGCTCGGTCCAACCGAGCGTCGCCTTAGCCGAGCAACATACATACGGACTGGGCGGCGCATACCCAGCCCAACACTCGCCCAGCCCAGGGCCCGGTAGCCCAATTCTATTTGGACCGGGGATCATTTCGGTGCCATGATCCACTCGGCTGCCAATCTTCTCGGCCGTTGCCTCGGCCCAATTCCGGATCATAAATCTCCCTCTCAATTGCCCCTTAATTCCGTCCGCAAAAGCGTGACTGGGATTATACACCTCGACCGAGACTACACCTCCTCGGTTGTCGGAGCGCGAAATGGTGACCGGGCTAGTTGGACATTCCTGTTTCAAGTCTAGCCCGGTTAACTCCTCGACTCTAGTCCGTCTCTTCGTTTTGCTCGGCTGACGCCTCACCTGCCCCACGTCTCTTCAACTCTGATGCCGTCATTAATGACGACAGGTGGCGCCCCCCCATTCGTCCTCGAGCGGCCAACCGCCGTCGAATGAAATTCGAATTTTGGCGGTTCTCAGCCTATATACAGGCCACAATCCCTTCTCATTCCTTCCTTACTGATCCCCTGCCATTCGAAGCTCTACAGAGCCCTTGCCTCTCCCTCTTCGTTGCTGATCTCAAGCTCAAAGGAGAGGAACTCATTGCCCCACCCTGGTAAGTCCTTCAACTCCCTCTTTATGGTCATTTTCTATGATATTTCACACGTTAGGGTAGAAAAACGTAGTTTTTAGGGCTTGGGCACCAAATACCACCCATGACCTTCAAACGTTCATGGTGTTCTTCATTTCCCTTGAAGAACACTGAAGAACTGGTGCGGACCGGGCTCCTGGTCTCCATTTGATCCAAAAAACTCTTAGAACCGAGCAAGTAACATGTTTATCTCCAACCCAGCAAAAACCGTGGTAGCAAAAAGGACCTGGTCGCTCAACCGGGCTAATATCTGGTCCGCTTGGGCGACCGAGCTCCTTGCTAAGTTTTGACAACCGAGGTGATTTGGCACTCTTCATAACCGAGCTAAAGTCAAGCTCAATTTGCGCGACCGCGCTCACACTCACCCTTGCCATCCTTTTCCTGCAGAGTCCAAGGGGACCTTGACCACATCTGAGGCTCTCAAGACCGAGCAACGTCCACCTTTAGCACAGTGCCAAACCACCCTGGTCGAGATAGACTAGCTCGGCCATATGGGGAAATTTCGCTACCTAGTGGACACTCCAGTCGCGTTGAACGCGTTTAGAGAGGAGTACGGCATCCCGGCCGACGTCCACTTAGAGCTGGCGCCCGAGAAGACAACACCCTGGGGCAGACTCGACCGATGCCCCTTCACCGTGCTATCAATAGTAGAAGGGGGCCTTCGCTTTCCCGTCAATCCGCTGATGACCGAGTTCTTGCGCCGGACCGGCCTAGCTCCAACCCAAGTATCCACGAACACATACCGGATAATAAACGGTGTGCACGAAATAAATAACCGGCTAGGCATAAGCCTAGGTTTAGCCGAGATCCTTCGCCAATACACGTTAGGCCATACCGGCGACGATCTCGCCTATTATCTTAAAATTAGACCGGGCAGAGAGAAAATCGTGACCGGCACACCAGACAAGGATCTTCACGACGATGATTTCTTCTGGGTGTCCGGCAATTACGAGACAGCCGAGGTACCAGGCTGGATGATAAGCAAAAACTTCGGCAGATCATGTAAGCCGCGTACATTAGCTCGGTTGATTTACCTTATGTTTCTGTACTTAATGATTTTTCCTTGTTTCTGTTGCAGCAATCCAAGCCCTACAAGCCAACTATCAGTTCCCCAACGTAGAGGCAATCAGGACCGCGCTCCGCTACCGCGACCGAGATTGCAACCAACTGCTCGGCTATACTCCCACCTACAGATATTCTGCTCCCCGCCGGAGTAAAGTCACTGACTTCCTTCGCGCTCCATCACCTCCACCAGACCCAACCTTGCCAGACATTCCATTCATCCGTCTGACCGAGGAGCAAGAGATGGCCAAAAGAAGCAGAATCAAGAACCTGATGACCGCCACATCGGCCGAGATACCAACCGTTGCTCTCCGCTCGCCAGCCACCGGACAACCAAGCGATGCCGTGATCGCACTTTCTTCCCCGGCAGCCGGTCAATCCAGCAAGCAACCAACTGCTCGCCGGGCTGGAAAAAGAGCCCGCGCGGACCCATCCGCCGAGCTGGTGGCCGAGCTCACAACCGAGCAACCAACTGAAACGGCCAACCCAATACCTGCCTGGCGCCCACATTTGAAACACCGGGGTCAGGACATCCCGGCAAACGCTTCGATCAAGGCTGACAAGGAGCACCTGCTCGCCTTCGATCTCTCCAAGGCACTCCTACTACCGAGCGACGTGGTTGGCAGCGACCACGTCCCAGACACTCGGTTGGTGAAATCTTCTGTTAAGTCCATGGCCAGGGTAAGTCAATCTTCCTCCAGAATTTTCACAAGTGTTTGTCCGGTTCCTTCTCTAATTAACTTTGATGTTTGCAGGCCATTCAAAAACAACACCTGGTTCTGGAGCGTATTCACCGGCTGCGGCAGAAGGCGTCTGACAGTGCCAGCCAAGTGCAAAGCCTCCAGACCGAGCTTGGCCGAGCAAAGTCGTCGTTGGAGATAGCAAACACTGACAACAACCGGCTGCTCGGTCAACTAGATGCGGCCGAGAAAAAACGAGACGAGCTCCAAGCCGAGCTGGACGCCCTTAAGGAATCCCGGACAAAAGACCGCGAGGATGCCAATAACGCCGGCTTCAACGAAGCCGAGGAAAATTACAAAAAGCAAGTCTTCGCCTCGCAGGATATTTACTTCAAGGCCGGATGGAAGGCTGCCTGTGAACAGCTCGGTCAGGGCCCGGATACCGACGTGTTTGCCACTCCGCCGGCTGCCTTCCTACCGACATACCTCATTCCTTACGCCAATGACGTCTTTAGTGCATTGCAAGCCGAGGCCGAGGAAGGACTTGAAGAAGAAGGTGATGAAGGTGCTGAAGGAGAGGACCAAGCCGCGCAGGAACAGCCCGGCCAAGCCGAGACTGGTGTCCAGGACCAAACCACCACGGTTAACCTGGAGACTGATGAGGAGTTCCCTGATCTCTCCCCCCTAGCTTAGGTTTCTTTTCTATTCTTTTTGTGTTGGCTTTCTGCACTCCTGATGTAACCGGGCTCTGACCCCATCTATTGTATGAACTTTCTGTTAATGAAAAAACTTGATATTTTTGCTAAGTGTTTGCACGGTTGTCACCAGTTCTGTCTTCAGCCAAGCACCGCAGTATATATCATAAACTTGAACACATTGTTAACCGGAATGCATAACTCGGTTACGTATTTAAGCAGAACAAAACTACATGGACCGGAATATACATCGCGGTTAGTAATAACAAAGTTGAACAAATCACCAACTTTTCTTAACCGGAGCAAAACATCTCGGCAAGAAATATCTAGTTGAACAAAACATCAACTTTTCTTAACCGGAGCAAAACATCTCGGTGGGCATCCAAGTTGGACAAAACACCAACTCTTCCAACCGGAGCAAAACATCTCGGTTGGGAATTCCAAAGTTGGGCAAAACACCAACTCTTCCAACCGGACTTAATCCATCTCGGTTGGGCATGCTTCCAACCGGAGCAAAACATCGCGGTTGGGAATTCCAAAGTTGGGCAAAACACCAACTCTTCCAACCGGACTTAATCCATCTCGGTTGGGCATCCGAAGTTGGACAAAACACCAACTCTTCCAACCGGAGCAAAACATCTCGGTTGGGAATTCCAAAGTTGGGCAAAACACCAACTCTTCCAACCGGACTTAATCCATCTCGGTTGGGCATTCCGAAGTTGGACAAAACACCAACTCTTCCAACCGGAGCAAAACATCTCGGTTGGGAATTCCAAAGTTGGGCAAAACACCAACTCTTCCAACCGGACTTAATCCATCTCGGTTGGGCATCCGAAGTTGGACAAAACACCAACTCTTCCAACCGGAGCAAAACATCTCGGTTGGGAATTCCAAAGTTGGGCAAAACACCAACTCTTCCAACCGGACTTAATCCATCTCGGTTGGGCATGCTTAATTTGAACAAAATATCAATTTAACGAAGGCAAAGAACACTTGTATATATTGACAAAAAAGAATTACATTCTGAAGTGTAATGCAAAAAGCTTCTTCTTTGCGAACAAAACAATAGCTAGAAATAGTACACTTTGAGATTGGCCGCATTCCATGGCCGAGGTATTGCTCTACCATCCAAGTCCTCCAGGTGGTATGCCCCCTTGCCCGCCAGACCGGTTATTTTGTATGGTCCTTCCCAATTTGCCCCTAGCTTGCCTTCTCCTGGCACCAGGGTATTTCCCATAACTTTCCTCAGGACCCAATCACCCACCTTGAACGGTCTGGGGTGCACCATCTTGTTGTACTTCCTGGAGAGTTCTTGCTGGTAGGCTGCCACATGGATGAGAGCCTTTTCCCGGCGCTCTTCAGCCAGGTCTAATTCCAGAGCAATAGCCTCGGTGTTCAGAGCGGGCTCAAAACTTTCACTTCTGAGGGTGGGCATGCCGACTTCCAAGGGAATGACTGCCTCCATGCCATAAGCCAAAGCGAATGGAGTTTCCCCGGTAGAACGCCGCGGGGTAGTCCGGTATGCCCAAAGGACGCTGGGAAGTTCCTCGGCCCACTTTCCCTTTGCCTTTTCCAACCTTTTCTTTAACCCATCCAATATAATCTTGTTCGACGCCTCGGCTTGACCGTTGGACTGTGGGTAAGCCGGAGTGGAGTTGTAGAATTCAATCTTCAAATCTTCACAAAAACCTCTGAATAGGCGACCGTCAAACTGGGTGCCGTTGTCAGAAATCAAGATCTTGGGGACGCCAAACCGCGTTACCACATTCTGCCAGACAAACTCTTCACGTCTTTTTCCTTGATAGTTGTCAAAGGTTCGGCTTCAACCCATTTGGTGAAGTAGTCCGTCGCCGCGATAAAGAACTTGCGGTTGCCCGGTGCAGTTGGGAGGGGTCCCACTATATCTAGCCCCCACATTGCAAAAGGCCAAGGGCTGGTGAGGGGAATAAGTTCTCGGGCCGGCTGGTGGATCTGGTGTGCAAATTTCTGGCACTTCTCACATTTCCGGACATATTTTTGCGCGTCAGCTTGCATGTACGGCCACCAATAGCCTTGTGAAATAGCTCGGTAGGCCAAGGATCTGCCCCCGGTGTGGCTGCCACAAATGCCTTCGTGAATTTCGTGCAGGAATGCATCCACACTGCTCGGGTGCACGCACTTTAAGTAAGGACCAGAGAAGGACTTCTTATACAACGCGCCAGATGGAGAGAGCCAAAACCGCTCTGACTTTACCCGGCATTTGTGTGCTTCCTTCTTCTCGGTTGGTAGAATCCGGTCTCGGAGGAACAAAATGATTGAATCCATCCACGACGGACCCAGCTCGGCGCAGAGTACTTCCGTCTGCCCGGTATCTTCAATGCTTGGTCGTGGAAGAAAGTCAATTAACAAGGGATTTGGAGACGTGCTATCTACCATCGATGCCAGGCCGGCCAGCTCATCAGCTCGGCTGTTTTCTTCTCGGCCGATCTGTTGGACTCTGATTGCCTGAAACTGCTTGATGCGCTCCCTGACCAGAGCTTGGTACTTCGCCATGCGGTCATCCTTTGCCTCGTAGATCCCAGAAACTTGGTTAACCACAAGTTGGGAGTCACTGTACACCATTAGCTCGGCAGCCTTCATCTGGACTGCGCTCTCGAGCCCGGCCAGAAGGGCCTCATACTCAGCTTCGTTGTTAGATGCGGGGAAGCCAAGGGTGATAGAATGTTCAATGGTTAGGCCATCTGGGGAGATAAGAACAATACCCAGTCCAGCACCGTGACGATTGGACGCCCCGTCAACAAAAAGCTTCCACATTTCCCCCACAAAAAGCTTCCAGCAAACTGATGGATCCTGCGAGTGGTGAGGGGTGCTACGATCAAGGTTGTTCGGCCGTCTGGTTTTAGGTTCTGCGCTCACTGGCCCCACTCCAGCACCCCTTGGTGATTCGGCACCGGACTTAGCAAGTCGGTCTGCCACGCCTAAGTCCGTAGGCGAATCACCAGGCTGCGGTATTAGGCCGGCCGCAGGCTTTGTGCTGAGTAGGTCCATGACTTCCCCCCTTGGTGATGCGGTACCGGGCAGAGTTGGTGGAATATCAACACCCAACTCTGTCATCGCGTCACCGGTTGTTGGCATTGTAGAAGTGTAGGCCACTGCGGTGGTGCGCGCTAAGTCCGTGCCGCGAACCCCACCACCTGGTAACATCTCTGATGAACTGGCGCGCACCTCATCATCTGCCGCGGTAATATCGACCGGGCATACCGGATGAGTTCCAGGTGAGAATTCGGCAACGAAGTCAGCCAAAGTTTGGGCTTTGATGGCAGTGCGCGGCTGAAACTTCACATCAAACTGCCCTAACTCGACCGCCCACTTAAGAACGCGGCCAGAAAAATCCGCCCGTTCAAATAAAGCTTTGAGGGGGAACTCGGTCAAGACGACGATAGTATGTGCATGGAAGTAGTGTGCCAACTTTCTTGAAGCCATCATTAATGCCAAAGCAAGTTTTTCAAGAGGCAGGTACCTAGTCTCTGCCGGTAGCAAGGTCTTGCTGACATAAAAGATGGGGAGGTGCTTGATTCCTTCAGCCCGAACAAGCACCGCGCTGACTGCATGTTGCGATACGGCCAGATAAAGATAAAGCTCTTCTCCAGGCACCGGCGTGACCAACAATGGCGCTGAAGACAGATATTCCTTGAGTTCGGCCAACGCTCGGTCGCATTCTTCATCCCATGAGAACTTGGACTTCAAGGACTGAAAGAAAGGACGGCAGCGATCTGATGACCGGCTTATAAATCGATTAAGCGCGGCGGCCATTCCGGCCAGATGTTGCACGTCTTTCACCGAACTAGGCTGCTTTAACTCTTGTACGGCTCTGATTTGTGTAGGGTCCGCCTCAATACCTCGGTTTGTGACTAAGAATCCTAAAAATTTCCCGGATCCCACACCGAAGGCACACTTAGACGCATTCAGGCGTAACTTATGCTTCTTTAGGATGGCAAACATCTCGGCTAGGTCGGACAAATGATTTGTTTGTTGCCTGCTCTTCACCACCATGTCATCAATGTAAGCCTCCATTGTCCGGCCCAGCAAAGGAGCAAACATCTTGGTCACCATCCTTTGGAAAGTTGCCCCGGCGTTCTTTAAACCAAAAGGCATAACTCGGTAGCAGAAGAGTCCCCTTGGGGTAGTAAATGAAGTGATTTCTTGGTCGGGGCCGTGCATGGCAATCTGGTGATAGCCCCGGTAAGCGTCCAAGAAACTTAGCCTGTCATGGCCAGCCGTCAAATCAACAAGCTGGTCAATTCTAGGCAAAGGAAAGCTGTCTTTCGGACAGGCACGGTTGACGGTCTTGTAATCAACGCAAACCCGCCACTTCCCATTCTTCTTCGGTACAACGACTGTATTTGAAATCCACCGAGGATAGTGAACTTCCTGAATTGCTCGCGCCTCAAGCAGATTCTTGACTTCCTCCGCCACTACCTCGGCGTGGTGCAATGCTGACCTCCTTGTTCGCTGAATGACCGGCTTGGCTCCGGGGAAGACATTGAGATGATGGCAGATAAAGTTTGGATCGAGGCCGGGCATGTCATAAGGCGACCATGCGAAAACTTCAATGTTGGCCATAAGGAACTCCACCATCTCGGTCCTTTCTTGTGCTGTGAGGGTGGAGCCGAGCAAGAAGAACTTGTCCGGCTGCTCGGTATCAATTCGTACTTCCACCAATCCTTCCACGGCTTTGTCTTCTGCCTTGGTGCCCACATCATCCAGCACTACCCGGTCCTCCGGTCCCTCAATCATTTGAACAAATCCCTTGGCAGCCCGGCTTCCATTGACCGCCACAAAGCACTGTTTTGACATAACCTGATCGCCCCCAATCTCCTCAACTGCCCCCATAGCCGAGGGGAATCTCATTACTTGGTGAAAGGTTGATGCCACGGCTTGCATTGCATGAAGCCATCCCCTGCCAAGGATCAGATTGTAAGTAGATGGCACCTGCAATACCCAGAACTCAACCTGTTTGACCACTGATCCCGCTTTAACCGGCAGGATAATTTTTCCCAAAGGCCACTCCGGTTGTGAGTTGAAACCGACCAATGGCGAAGTTGCTGGGGCCAAATCCGTGTCTCGGAGCTTGAGCTGTTTGAAAGCGTCGTAATACATGATCTCGACCGAACTTCCCTGATCGATCAAGATCCTTTTAACTTCAAAATCATTGACGCGGAGAGTTACTACCAAGGCGTCATTGTGCGGTGTCTGTATGCGCTCCAAATCTTTTGAGGAAAAGCTGATTACATCCTTTACTTCTGTCTTCCCCCTCTTGAGCGCAGGCTGAACTGACAAAACTTCCCTCATGTGTTCTGCCTTCTTAATCATACCACGAAGCTCGCAAACACGCGCCGGTTCCACTATGCCGTGGATGACATTTACAACCCCTTGCGGAGGTGCATCCCGGTCATCCGGTCCGCGTGGATCAACTGGAACCTGATTTGCCTTAACTCCTCCATCAATGTAGAGGTCCAGATGCCCAGCTGCCACTAGCTCTTCTAAGTGCTGCCTCAAAGGCAGACAGTCCTCTGTTCGGTGGCCACGTTCCCGGTGAAAGGTACAACGGTACTTGGAGTTGAAGCCTCTCTGCCCGTCGCCTAACTTAGCAGGAAACCGGACGTATTCCTCGTCACGGATTTCACTAAGTATGCGATAGATTGGAATTTTGAAGACCGTGGTGATGCCTGTTCTTGCTTTCAACCTTCTGCCTGCATCGGCCACATTATCTTGGGGGTAGTCATCCCGGCGGTAATCATTCCTGTCATTACGCCGCTCCCTACCCCGGTTCTTGCGGTTTGAACCTCGGTCAGACTCTTCAGCTCGGTCACTAGATCGGCCGGACTCTTGCCCGACTGCATGCACTTTTCCTGCCAACCTCTTGGGCGTTTCGACCGGGGCTGCCTTCTCGGTTGAGGCCGAGGCATCATCCTCTACCCGGATATGCTCATTGATGCGCTGCATAAGCTGTACCATGGTCGTAGGTTGTTGCATGGTAAGTGAGTCTCGCAGTCTATGTCCGACCGGGAGCCCGCGCTTATACTGTACGATAGCAAGGTTGACCGGGCAGTCCAGTATCTCATTGAAAGTCTCCCAATACCTGGAGTTGTACGCCTTGAGTGTGTCGCTCGGTTCCATCTTGATACTCAGGAGGTGATCAACTTCCTTAGGAGTTTTGGTGTTAGTCGTGAAGCGCGTTACGAAGGCTTCGGCCAGCTGTTGCCACCTTTCAATACTTCCCTCCGGGAGCCTTCCAAACCACTTCAATCCCAATTCGCCCAAACTCGACGGAAAGATTAGG
This sequence comes from Camellia japonica, assembly GCA_030407325.1. Classification (NCBI taxonomy): domain Eukaryota; kingdom Viridiplantae; phylum Streptophyta; class Magnoliopsida; order Ericales; family Theaceae; genus Camellia; species Camellia japonica. The sequence goes on from JAPPVO010000002.1 coordinate 140,556,610, forward strand.
CACATAAGAGCATCATTCCGCCGGTGTCCGGCCATAACCTGTCGGAAATGACTTATATGCATGTACGGATCGGTCTTTCCATCGTAAAGGGTAAACTTTGGCTGGTGGAATCCCGCCGGAAGCGGCGCTGCTTCTATTTCCAGTGAAAAAGGAGTGGCGCTCAACCTGGCCAAATCTGTATCTAAAAGGAGTGGCGCCGCTTGGCGCGGTGGAGGCATTCCGACCTCCTCGCTGGCGTGGGCTCCGTAGGATAACCGCTGGAACGCCGGCACCCTCTGAGCTTCCCGCCGGCGAGCCCGTTCCTTTAGAACTGTCCGCAAATCCTCTGTACAGGCGGAATAGGAATACCTCGACGTCGTATCCGGACGTGAGGGTCTGTAAGTACTATCTTGCGCGCTGGACTTTTCTGCGTGCAAGTCGGAGTCACCATCTCTGTAGCTCCTGGTAATAGAGATTGTCGGAGTGTGCCTCTGACTCTGGCTGGCTGAACGGCGGGAGGGGGCTGAACGGCGGGATGGGGTGCGCTCACTGTGGTCACCTACTCCAGCTACACCCTTCCCTTTGTAACGCCGCTTGAGCTCCTCCATCTCCGCCGCCATTCGCCGGATGACGGCATCTTGGTCCCGCAACTTGTGTTCCAGGCGTTTGGAGTGTGACTCTCTCCGCCGTCGGTGACCGTCTGGACTACGGGAACGGCCATGACTTCTCCCGCGCTTATCCCGCGTGTCTCCCGCCTGTCCTCCGGTGGCTGTCTCCAGGTTCGCCATCGGAAAGACGGACGGGAGTCCTTCTCTCTGCCGGACAAACTCAGGGGTGGCTCCGTCGACGGCGGACAACGGAAACTCCTCGTTGTGCGCCATGAACGACGATCAGATGAACCCAGAAGATAAGGTTTTATCTGCAAGCTTCCCACAGACGGCGCCAATTGTACGGGGGGAAAATATTCCGGCTACCCGCACTTCCTTTCTTCCAAGTCCCTCAGCTGTCCGATCACCTGAAAGTGCAAAAGCGGTGAGCTACCCGGCGGTGTGTGGCCGGAAAACACCTCCGACGCTCAAGTTAGAACCACACACCTGGAAAAATGACTAGAGAGAAGGGAGAGAGTTTGAGTGTAAGTCTTACTTACAAAAATTGTCCATCCCCGTAAGGGGTGGCGCCGACTTGTTTATATACCTCTCTGCGCTTCATATCTACTCCCAATGATCTCTCTACACGTGGCTCTGCTATCCCATCTGTCAGCACATAAACCATGCCTCTGTCAGGTCACACCATGCTGGACATTACCTAATCCCAAATGCCAGCCTTCTCTGCTGAAGCCCGGCAGCCGAGCTGCTCTATCCACGGCCGGGCTATGCTTTACGCCCTAGCACTCTACTGGCTTTTATCAAGAGAACCGGGCTAGGCAGCACCTCGGCACCGCCGAGCCAGAGATGTCTTACGAACGCCTGCTGCCGGCCTCCCTGCCGAGCAATTGGGTATCTCGGCTGACCGCGCCTTTCCGGGCGCTGGTCAGTCCGCTTGACTGTGGTTGGCCTTCTGCCGAGCAGTCAAGTACCTCGGTCGATGACACCTTTCGGGACGCCGTCCAACCTGACCGGCTTCGCCTATGCCATCCACGTAGCTCGGTCCAACCGAGTGTCGCCTTAGCCGAGCAACATACATACGGACTGGGCGGCGCATACCCAGCCCAACACTCGCCCAGCCCAGGGCCCGGTAGCCCAATTCTATTTGGACCGGGGATCATTTCGGTGCCATGATCCACTCAGCTGCCAATCTTCTCGGCCGTTGCCTCGGCCCAATTCCGGATCATAAATCTCCCTCTCAAGAGACATACAGACAGACAGAGAAGATTGATGCGTAAGAGAGAGAAAGAGAAGAGAGACAGAGACACAGAGAGAAAGAAGAGACAGATAGACAGACAGAGAAGAGTGATGAGTGAGAGAGAGAAAAGAGAGAGAGACAGAGATAGAGATAGAGAGACAGGAAGATGAAAAAAATGAATGAAAAGAGAAATGTTATATTAAAAGAGTAAGATGACGTCGTTTTTTTCAAATTTTTTTTATGATAGAAAAATACCATTGCATTTATTTAAACCATTTTGTAACTATATATATGAAGTCTCAAAAAGTCACATTTTTTTGCGACGACAAAATTGTGCCGTCTCAAAAAGGCATATTTTTCGCGACGGCAAGTTGTATCGTCTCAAAAAGTCACATTTTTTTTTGTGAGACGCAAGTCGTGCCGTCTCAAAAAGTCATATTTTTTACGACGGCAAGTTGTGCCGTCTCAAAAAGTCACATTTTTTGCGACGGCAAGTTGTGCCGTCTCAAAAGGTCACATTTTTTGCGACGACAAATATGTCGTCGCAAAAAGTTCCGTCTCATAAGCCCACTTTTCTTGTAGTGTTACTTAAAAAGTGTGATTAAAAAATATATAAATAATCACACTTGTTTAAAAAGTGTGATTAAAAAGTAGTAGTGCATATATAATCACACTTTAATTAAAAGATGTGATTAAAAAATATATAAATAATCACACTTTAATTAGAATGTGTGATTAAAAAAAAAATATATAATCACACTTACTTAAAAAGTGTGATTAAAAAGTAGTAGTGTATATCACACTTTAATTAAAAAGGTGTGATTAAAAAATATATAAATAATCACACTTTAATTAGAATGTGTGATTAAAAAATATATATATAATCACACTTGTTTAAAAAGTGTGATTAAAAAGTAGTAGTGTATATATAATCACACTTTAATTAAAAGGTGTGATTAAAAAATATATAAACAATCACACTTTAATTAGAATGTGTGATTAAAAAATATATATATAATCACACTTGTTTAAAAAGTGTGATTAAAAAGTAGTAGTGTATATATAATCACACTTTTAATTAGAAGGTGTGATTAAAAAATATATATATAATCACACTTAATTGAAAAGTGACATAAAAAATAAATATTATCACACTCAATCAAATTAAGTGTGATTAAAATATCAATATAATTTTTTTTATCACACTTCCAATAAAAGTGAGATCTTTTTTTTTGTCAAAGTGTGATCTTTAACTATTTTTGTAGTAGTGTTTGGTCCTTGTAGTTTCAATTTGCTCGATTTTGCCTCTTAATTTAACCAACTGTGTCATTTTAGTCCAATAAATAACGTTTGTTAAGTTAATTTAATGGAAGGTCAAACAATTTGCCAATTTGGTCCCTGTACTTTACACGATATGTCAATTTGGTCATTGTAGTTTTAATTTTCTCTATTTTGACATGGACTAAATTGATACATTGTGAAAAATACAGGGATCAAATTGACACATTGTTTGACCTTCCGTTAAATTAACTTAACAATCGTTATTTATTGGACTAAAATGACACAATCCATTAAATTAAGAGGCGAAATCGAGCAAATTGAAACTATAGAGACCAAATTGACACATCGTGTAAACTATAGGGACTATTTGTATAATTTTTCCAAACTTTTTTAGTCAGGTTAAAATAGTAAAAAGTCAGGCAAAAAAAGTTTATCCCAAACGGGGGTATCAATACTATGTGAATTATAGCTAAAAAAAAAAAAATAATAAAATTTTGAGTAATAACCAAATATCACATGAGGTGTAACCAAATAATTTTTAAATTGTAACTAAAATAATGTTATAAATAATATCACAATATATCATAATTAACAAAACAATAAATCATAACTAAAGAAATAAAATTCATAACCAAAAGTGCATAGTACACTATACCATAAAATTTCCCATGAAGTGAAATACACGTTAGAAAGAAATGACTATCTTCTTCCTAATGCGTCTGGATCACGCTTCGTGTACTCCCTTCCATAATTGTCTTCTTGAAATACACGTTAGAAAAAATGGCTATTTTCTTTCTAATGCATCTGGATCACGCTTCGTGTACTACCTCCGACCATAAGTGTCTTCTTGACTTTTGACTAAGCTATTGTAGTGGGACTTTGACATATGTTTCAGTCTTAATTATCTTTGTTGCGGTTCTTGTTTACATCTTTTTTCTTATAAATAAATTTGAAATTATGCTTTTGTTTGGAATTTATTTTAAAAAAATTTGGTACATTTTCTATATAACGTTGTTTATGTAGAAAAATTAGGAATCACAAATCACATTTTTGAATTAATGGGCGAAATTCAAAATTGTCTAGAGGTGCCGATCAAGGTATGTGCCAAAAAAATTGAAGTAATTTTTCTACATTACTAATTAAATAAAATTTCTCATATAAGCAGTTTTGAAAGAAATATTTCATGAACATAAAAAATATATAAATAAATTTGACAAATTTTTTTCTTTTATTTTTTTTAAAAAAATTTTGAAACTGAAATATAATTAGATATCAATATATAATCGATTAGATTACTTTTAAGTTATTTTATCAATTGACATAATCTAATAAATTACGTCATTAGTCTCTATATTTTTATAAAATTTATGACTAAACAATTTCCTTAAAAGAGACTTTCTACTAATTTTCTTTATTTTTAAATGTATATCTCATGAAAATTTTCTTTATTTTTATTCCCCTTGCATTCATTTAACACAGCCCAAAGTCAAGTCAATTTGGATTGTTGCAAAAAAGTCGCTTAAAATATCTCATAGGATCACAAATGCAAAATCCATTTTCATCCATTGGGAATTGACTTTTTAAATATATTTTTTAAAATTTTATAAAAATTATATTAAAAAGTAAAAAGAATAAGTTGACCTTAATATTTATTTTTTGATTTTTTAACTAAAATTCTAAATTCCTAGACATAGATTGTAAAGTTGTGGTGATGATCATTGTTTCATCCATAAGAAGGGCAACAATATGGGTGGTTAGATAAATTTAGTTTGATTTTGAGGTAAATTAACAATCAAATTAGTTGTTATTATTCTCTAAATTTATGGATTGAATTGAATCGTGAAACTTTAAAAATGAATCAAAATTGAAACCACAAAAAACTATTCAATTTCTGTCAAGTTTCACGACTCTGAACTAAGAACTCCTATTTAGAATATGTAATTTAATAAATACTAATTCCTATACAAGCATTTCAAAAATTTCATAGACATACTTAAATTTTTCGAATATTCTTCAAATTATTTTTTATAAAATGTGCGAAGATAAAAAAAATTATTCATATTACATATTAATTTCTATGAAACTAAAATTTTCAATAATGTTTATTTTTTGAGACAAAACTTTTGATCTCAAAAGGTTAGTAATCAATCACTAAATGTCTAATTTTGTCGCTAAAAATAGAATGATAACACTTTTAGGGACAAAATATTTTATCTCTAAAAAGTTATTTTGTCCTTAAATTTTTATCTCTAAAATTTTAATTTCTTGTAGTGATAACACACTAAACTAAAAAATAATTTTAAAAAAGTTGAGTGGATAGGTGTGCTTGGCATATGAAATAATTTTTTGAAACGGATTCGAGGAAGCTAATATTGAAGTGAATTTCACGTCAAGAGGAAGAATCACATGAATTGCATTAGAGTTTGTTACATTTTTTTGGATGAGACCTTACTGTGTTTGGTTGAGGATTTGAGAAAGGATTTGAAAAGGAAAAGAAAAAAAAAATGTATGAAATTATGTGAAATATAAGTATATTTTATTCACATTTCATTTTTTTTTTCTTTCCAAATTCCCCAATCAAGCACAGCGTTGACAGTTTGGTTTCGAATAGTTTTTTGAAAATTGGATTTTTTATTTTTATTTTTTTAGTGCTTTTTTTTAAATATTAAATATATATATTTTTTATTTTTAGATGCATATAACCTAAATACAAAAGAATATCATATTCTTTTGTATTTATCTAGTTTTTTTTTTAAATTTTTTTTTATTTTTTCAAAAATATTATACTTTTTAAGTATGTCTAAATTATATGTATCTAAAGAGAAAAAAATAGTTTAAAATATTAAAATACTCATAAAAATGCAAAATAAAAAAATAAAAAAATATAATTTTCAAAAATCTACATATATATTACCGTCTATCCACAATAAAAATGAAAGTTACATGCGTAAACCCCACTCTCATTCCAAATAAACTATATAATATATAATAGAAAATGATGCGTGCTTATCCAAACTCAAATTTCATTCCTTGGAGTCACTAATACTTTGATGGAGATATAAGCGAGAAAGATCAAAGATTGTAATATTTTCCTTTGGATTCTTACACAAAAGTCATTTAAAATATCTCCCTAGATTGACTAGCCAAGGTTTGGCCAGGAAAAACGCACTATATATAGCGCGAATAACATTCGATATCACAAATACACCGAATACTAAATTGTGTTGTGTTGCATGTTTATCATGGGTTCATCATCCATGAGAATTGCAGCAATTGTTTTTTTACCTTTGCTTTCTCACCTTTGCAACATTTCATAATTGCTTTTGCAATGGAAACTCCAACATTGTTTGCTCCAAAACTGAAAAGCAAGCCCTTCTAAAATTCAAGCAAGATCTTAAAGACCCTTCGAACCGGTTGTCCTCTTGGGCTGGTGACAACTGTTGTCAATGGTCCGGAGTTGTCTGCAACAACTTCACTGGCCATGTCCATGTGATCCACCTTCCTTATAATTACAGTGATGCTGATTGTCATTATAATGCAAATTATTCTAAATATGAAGCTTACTGGTGTTATCACCAGTTAGGAGGTAAAATAAATCCTTCTTTGCTCGATTTGAAGCACCTCTGTCATCTGGACTTGAGCCAAAATGATTTTGGAGGGATTTGCATTCCTAGCTTCATTGGCTCTATTGCAAGTTTGAGGTACCTCAACTTGTCTTAAGCCAGATTCAGCGGAGCCATTCCTCATCAACTAGGAAATCTCACCATGATGTGCTATTTGGACTTGAGCTGGAACGATTTTGGAGGGATTTGCCTTCCTAGCTTCATTGGCTCTATTGGAATTTTGAGGTATCTCCACCTGTCTTATGCCGGATTCAGCGGAGCCATTCCTCATCAACTAGGAAATCTCACCATGATGTGTTATCTAGACTTGAGCGGGAATCATTTTGGAGGGATTCACATTCCTAGCTTCATTGGTTCTATTTGAACTTTGAGGTATCTCGACCTGTCTTATGCCGGATTCAGCGGAGCCATTCCTCATCAACTACGAAATCTCACCATGATGCGTTATCTGGACTTGAGCTAGAATGATTTTGGAGGGATTTGCCTTCCTAGCTTCATTGGCTCTATTGGAACTTTGAGGTATCTCCACCTGTCTTATGCCTTATTCAGCGGAGCCATTCCTCATCAACTAGGAAATCTCACCATGATGCGTTATCTGGACTTGAGCTGGAATGATTTTGGATGGATTCGCCTTCCTAGCTTTATTGGCTCTATTGGAAGTTTAAGGTATCTCGACCTGTCCAATACTGAATTCAGCGGAGCCATTCCTCATCAACTAGGAAATCTCACCATGATACGTTATCTGGACTTCAGCGGGAATTATCTTGGTCTTCTAGGTACTTTTGTTGAAACTGAACTATAGTTACGTGGTGATAATTTACAATGGGTTTCGGGTCATCTTTCATTACAACACCTTGATATGTTAGGGGTAAACCTCAGCAAAGCAGTGGATTGGGTAGAGGTGATAAGCACACTTCCTTCTTTGGTAGAATTGCACTTAGGTGGATGTGATCCCAAATATTCTTCTCCTTCAACTACCATTAACTTTACATTACTACATATCCTCCACCTTTCTTATAACAATTTTGCATCGTCTATACCTAAGTGGATTTTTAGTTTGAATCATCTAGTTTCCCTAGATATCTGTAATTGTAACTTTGATGGCCCAATTCCCAATGGTATTCAAAACATGACTTCTCTCAAAGAGTTTTATGCTGGTGGAAATAATCTGAATTCATCATTGCCCAAGGGGTTGTCTAGCCTCAGAGACCTCATTTCTCTGGACTTAGGCTTTAATATGTTTCGGGGACCAATTCCAATTGGCCTTCTAAACATGACTAGTCTTAGAGATCTAGATTTGTCCAATAATTATTTCACTTCCTTGCCAAATGGGTTGTTATCTAGTCTTAGCAGTCTCGAGTCGGTCATTCTCAGGGACAATCTCTTGCAAGGTGTAATCTCAGGAGCCATTGGAAACTTGACTTCCCTTATTATCCTTGACATGTCATACAATCAACTTGAGGGAAACTGTAGACACCCCATTTTTTCTACAGAAACATACTAAGATCATTGGGAAAATTATGCAAGTTGAAGAGAATTGATTTATCATATAACAAATTGGGTGGAGAGATAACAGAACTTTTCAGAAGTTTCTCCCATTGCATGTTATGTGGATTGGAGTCAATGGTATTAGAGAACAATTATATTGGTGGTCAATTTCCAAATGAGCTTCACCAATTCAAAAATCTAACCCACCTTTCTCTTCAAAACAACTCAATTTCTGGTCCCATTCCAATGTCGATCAAAAGATTATCATCCTTGGCAACATTACATCTTTCCTATAATCCTTTGAATGGAACTCTTCCTGAAAGTCTTGGGCAACTTGCAAAATTAGAAACCTTAGACCTTTCATATAATCATCTGAATGGAACTCTTCCTGAAAGTCTTGGGCAACTTGTGATGTTAAAATATTTATATATATCTCATAATTTGATGAAGGGTGTTGTCTCTGAGATTCAGTTGGCCAATCTTACAAGATTAAGTTACTTAGATGGAAGTGGGAACAATTTAACTTTGAAAGTGCATGATGGTTGGATCCCCACTTTTCAAGTTAGAGATTTGATGTTGGCCTCTTGGCAATTAGGGCCGCAATTTCCAGCTTGGCTTCGATACCAAGGACAATTAGAAACATTGGACATAGCCAACACAGGAATTTCTGATTCCATTCCACAATGTTTTGGCCCAAAATTTCCAGCCTTTCGCAATTAAATCTCTCTCGTAACCAAATTCGTGGAGTGATTCCAAGAAAATTTGAGGTTTTCATTAGTGCTTATGTGATTGACCTAAGCTTCAATATTTTCAAGGGTATGCTACCATTCATCTCCTCTACTGTGGTACGGTTAGATTTTTCAAATAATTCTTTTTTAGGATCTGTTTACCACGCCTTATGTGGTAGGATGAGGAAACAAAATTGGCTGACTGTTCTTAATCTAGGAAACAATTATTTGTCTAGAAGAATTCCTAATTGTTGGCAGGATTGGCAATATTTGCAAGTCTTAAAATTAGAAAATAACAAATTGATGGGTACCATTTAGCTTCGCTTGAATAATTGCACTTGCGACATAACAACCTCTCAGGGAAACTACCGCAATCTCTACAACATTGTGTAAACTTGGTGCTCATTGATCTTAGTGGAAATCAATTTATTGGAAGCATACCTACTTGGTTGGGGAATTCATTTTCAATTGGTAGTTCTTAACCTTCGTTCAAATAAGTTTCAAGGTGGTATTCCATATGAGCTATGTCGTCTAAGTTCTCTTCAAATCTTGGATCTCGCACATAATAATCTCTCAAAATTTGTGCCAAAATGTTTCAACAACTTAATGGCCATGGCAAAAGAACAAAATTCAAGCGGTCTCATTTCTTATTACAGATTCAATTCCACAACAGTAGTTCCAGAAAATGGTCACCAAAGGAAGAGAGGTTGAATATACCACCACCCTTAACTTGGTTACAAGCATGGATCTTTCTGAAAACAATTTATCTAGAGAGATCCCCAAGGGAATAACTAGACTAGTAGGGTTGCATTCATTGAATCTGTCTGGAAATCATTTTACGGGAAAGATCCCAGAGAATATTGGTGATATGAAACAACTTGAATCCTTGGATTTCTCTCTAAACAGACTTTGTGGTGAAATTCCTTTGAGCATGTCCAGTTTGACATTCTTGAGTCACTTAAATTTGTCTTATAATAATTTGATAGGACGAATTCCATTAAGTACTCAGCTTCAAAGCTTTGAGAACTCTAGCTTTGTCGGTAACAAACTCTATGGACCTCCACACCCAAACTGCGACACAAACAAGGCAATACCTAAAGTTGGACATGGAGGCAATGAAGAAGGAGAGGGATTTCTAGAAGTGTGGTTCTATGCAATATCGGCACTTGGATTTGTTGTTGGTTTTTGGGTTGTGGTGGGTCCTTTACTATTCAAGATGCATTGGAGAATTGCTTATTTTCGATTTCTTGATGATATTTGGTACAACTTTTGTAATTTTATTTTAAAATGTCACTATATTTGTAATTGAAGGAATTGCTCATTTATTCCCTCATAAATAATTATTTGTAATAATTGATGTACTTTGTTGTTTCCTTTTGAGAAGGTTAGCATTGTTTAGGGCGCTACGGTATAGTGTGAAAAGAAAATGAATGATGAATCCATCAACCATTTGGTGTAAAAGTGTTAGAGGAATTTAAGCTTCTTGTTAAGCTCAAAATGCGATGAATGTTTTTTGAGATAGTTTTTTTTTTTTTAAATTTATTTATTTATTTATCAGCAAAGAAATGAAATCAAACAAACAAATATAAGATGTTATATAAATAAATAAATAAAGGCACGAGCGAAGAGAGTATTTAATTTAGTTCACTGGAATGATTTGGATGGGAATAAAATGACTATTTCTTAATCTCTCAATGGAATGATCATGCTCCTCATTGATGAATTTTAAATGAAATTACCATTTTATTTAAAAATCATTCAAAAAAATCAATGTAACGCTCCGAAATAAATGCTATAAACATCCACAATATCGATTACAAAACAACACAAGACTGAAATAATTATTTTTCATTTATCTCAATAGCCAGTGCAAGAGGAGACATATGCAAATATAAATTCATAAGTCCAACCCTGAATCTATAACATATGTACAACAAGAGGTAAGATGTGAAAGTAAAACAGATAGATAAATGCTCTAAAGGCTTACAACTTTCCAAGATAATTCTTGGTTACAACAAAAGTGGACTTTAGGTCCATTACATTTAAAGCCATTGGCTATACAAAAATGAATACAACAAAAAGAAGCTATTGCTCCAAATTCTCCCAAGCTATTGCCTTGGTGGAGGTATATCATCAATACCTGAAATGTTTTTTCCACATAAGGTGATCCAAAGCCTAATAAAAATAATTTAACACAATATATGAATCTTAACAAAGCTATAAGGTGAATGCATGTGTCATGTTCTGGCCAAAACATATTTATATCCCTTTTCAAAACTATGCAATGCCAAGTTAATATCTTGATTCACAAATCATTTTCATTACAATAGAAAATAGGGTGGTGATTCACACTTTAAGACTTTCAAAACAATACAACATTTTTTGAAAATTTCGTTCGAAGGAAACCGTAAACCGAGACCCATGTAAACGTAAGATATATAAGCACTATTATTGCCATTTCACGAAAATTTCGTCTGTGGGATCAGCACCCATGTATACGCGTGGTTTTCGGGACTTTCACCCAGGACACTCAAGCCAACTTAGTTCAACAATACAATTCATGTTTCCCGAATTCACCCTTTTTTCTCAAAATGATTACATTTTCAATGTATAAGTGTGAAATGATGCTCAATGCAAATGAATGAGAAAATAGTTTCAATTCTTCTAATTCACATGCAGTTTCTACAACAATCATAGCTATCCTCCACCGATAGCCCAAAACAGATATCTCTAAACAGATAGTTTATATTCCATAAAGATAAACTTTCCAAATCTCAAGAGGTGAGTAATAATACATACCCAACTCTACCATTCTCATCAATACCAATCCAATTTCATAATTTTAACATCAATTTCATTTATTTATACAAAATAAATATTTGAGACATTTAGGGCAAAACCCCCATTTTTCTTCCAAAACATAATCCGTGTATATAACTCATTAACTTTGCCAAAACTCAGCCTCATTTTCATTCCCACAACTATTTTCAATACAACTATTTAAAAATCCCTCTTTTGATTTTAAACCAAAACCCTAGGTTTGTCCGAAATCCTCCAAAATCATGAGATTGTTTTATAAAGACAAATAACTAAGTTAAAAATCATAAACGAGTGTACAAAATCCCTACCTCAAAGCTAGAAGACGACACAAACATGGAAGAAACTCAGATGAAGTTGAAACCCAACTCTATTGGGATGAAAACGAAGCTCTAGGTGAGCTCTACCTTTTTAACAAAGGAAGTAGGGTAGAGAAATGGGAAGATCTTGGTTTGTTTGTAGAGAGAGTGTGAGTTTTAGAGAAAGAGTGCCTCAACATAGGTTTTTGAAGTGTTTTAGAGAGAAAGTGAGATGAAAAAGTGATGTAAAATGGCTTGTTTACGAACTGATATACGCACAGTCCACTTGAGTGCAAGATGTGTCGCTTGAGCATCTAGACACAATAAGTTGTTCTGCTCGAGCGCAAGAAGTTCTGCTTGAGAGCAGAATACACACTCCTAGTAGTTTTGCAAACATAAGTCTAACACTCAAGCGCAAGAAGGGACGCTCGAGCGCAAGAGACACTGCTCGAGTGTAGAATACACTTTCTCAGTAGTTTTGCGGACCTGCAAAAGTATTGAGAGTTTGCAAGGACCGCTCGAGCATGGACGCAAAAATCAAGGCAACCAAAGTTTTGAAAAACAAGATACCAACCCATTCCAAATGCAACCAACACATCCCAAAAGCTAAACTCAAGGAGGAAAAGGAGGAATAAGACATGAACAACAGTACAAAACAAAGAAATGCGAATCCAGAATATCAAATGGGTTGGGTTTTAAACTAGAATCGCTATAATCTTTCCCCCTTAAGGGATTTCGTCCTCGAAATTATAAATCAAACTTTAAAACCATGTTTAAACCAATTACAACAATGATAATCAATCAATACCAATACCATGACCCATCTACCGGTCACTCATTCTCATCAATATGATAAACAAACTCTCAATACTAAATATATAATTCACATTTTCAAAACATATACAATGTTCATATTAAATCAACATAACAAAAGTTTCAATACATGCTCAAACATTAACAAATAGGTCCAGATACTTCTCACGGACTTCTAACTCACATTCCCAAGTTGCTTCTTTAACTCCGTAATGTCGCCACAATACTTTAACCAAGGAAATTGTCTTGCCTCGTAAGACTTGGTTTCGAGTATCCAAGATTTTCACCTGTCTTTCCTTATACAAGGCATCTTCGGCTACCTCTAACTCGGTCCAATCCAACACGTGCGATGGATCCGGCTCACACTTCTGAAGCATACAAATATGAGGCGGTAAGGCCAAGCGATAAGCGACTTCTCCAATCCGTTCTAGGATCTCAAAAGGCCCGATAAATCTAGGAGATAACTTCCCTCTCTTTCCAAACCTCATCAAACCCCGCCTAGGTGATATCTTCAAAAAGACATGATCTCCTACCTCAAAAGACAAAGGTCTCCTCCTACGGTCGACATAACTTTTCTGGTGACTTTGGGCAGTAGCCAACCTCTTAGGAATAAGAGCGACTTTCTCAGTCATTTACTGAACCAACTCAGGACCTATCAAAGGTGCATCACCCATCTCGGCCCAACACATAGGAGATCTACACGGTCGTCCATACAAGGCCTCAAACGGTGCCATGCCAATACTCGATTAGAAGCTATTATTATAGGCAAACTCTACTAAGGGCAAATGCTTCTCCCATAACCCTTTAAAGTCAAGAACACAACCCCAAAGCATATTCTCTAGAATCTGAATGGTGCACTCTGACGCTAGTCTGAGAATGATACGCGGTACTAAATGCCAATCTCATGCCCAAGGCATTCTGTAGGCTCTGCCACAAACGAGCCGTAAAATGCAGATCTCTATCCTAAATAATAGTCACAAGGACCTCATGAAGTCTCACTATGCCCCTAATATAGAGGTTGGCTAGATAATCTACCAAGTCACTCACGCGTATAGGTACAAAGTGCACCGACTTGGTTAACCGGTCAACTACCACCCAAATTGCATCACTACCCCCGTTGAGTCCTCGGAAGGCCCGCAACAAAATCTATTGTGACATGCTCCCACTTTCACTCGGCTATAGGTAAGGGTTACAACAAATCCGCTGGCCTCTGATGTTCGGCCTTCACTTGTTGACAAATAAGGCACCTCGATACAAATACGACCACATCCTTTTTCATCCCCTTCCACCAAAACTGATGACTAAGATCGTGATACATCTTTGTGCTTCCCAGATGCATCACAAGGTGTGAATGGTGAAACTCTCAGAGTACTTCCTCTCGGTAAGACCCTGGTACGAAAAGACGGTCACAGTATCTAACACTCGAATCGGGATACACATTGAAGCCTTTCTCTACCTTCATACTAGAGATCTTTTCCCAGAGGGTTTCTACCTCAAATTCACTCTTCTGACTTCTATCACTTGGTTCACAAGCGTAGGTTTTGCAACTATCGTAAACAAGGCTGCAAACTCAATGGATGATAATGCAACTCAAAGTCATAATCTTCTATAAACTCAATTCACATCCATTGCCTTAGATTCAAGTCTTTTTGTGTAAACAGATATTTCAGACCCTTGTGATTGGAAAATACTTCAAATTTCTCACCATACAAATAATGCCTCCAAATTTTCAAGGTAAAGATCGCCCTGCGAACTCTAAGTCACGAGTAGGATAGTTTCTCTCATGCGTTTTCAATTGTCGTGAGCCATAAGATACTACTTTCTCCTCTTGCATCAATACACAACCCAAACCTTCCCGAGGTGTGTCATAATACACCGAATAGCCCAAACCCCTCTCTGAAATAATCAATACTGGAGCAGTGGTAATTCTAGCCTTAAGCTCTTGGAACGACTTTTCATAAGTCTTACACCACACAAATTTAGTTCCTTTCCTCGTCAGTCTAGTCAATGGTGAGGCTAGCCTAGAGAAATCCTTCATAAACCAACTATAATACTCGACCAACCCTAAGAAACTACGGATCTCAAAGCCATTCTTAGGTTGTTCCCAATCTTGTACGACTTCTATCTTGGATGAATCTACAGTCACCCCTCCCTCGGATACCACATAGCTTAAGAACTTTACTTCTCTCAACTAGAATTCACACTTCCTGAACTTATCACAAAGTTTGTGGGCTCTAAGTAACTCAAGCACAACTCGTAGGTGTTTCTCGTGTTCCTCCTCAGAGGGTGAGTAAATCAAGATGTTGTCCACAAAGACAACTACAAATTGGTCTAAGAACTCACAGAAGATTCGGTTCACCAAGTCCATGAACACGGCTGGTGCGTTGGTTAACCCAAAGGGCATTACTAGGAATTCATAATGGCCATACCGCGTATGAAATGCTATCTTCTGGATATCCTCCTTCATTACCCTTAACTGGTGATAACCTGATTTCAGGTCTATCTCAGAAAAACAACAAGATCCCTTCAATTGATTAAATAAATCATCTATACGAGGCATTGGGTACTTCTTCTTAATTGTTACCCAGTTCAACTTTCGGTAATCAATACAAATTCGCAATGCACCATCTTTCTTCTTGGCAAAGAGAGTCGGTGCTTCCCAAGGAAAAGTACAAGAGCGAATAAAACCCTTATCTAGCAATTCTTGGAGTTGAATCTTCAACTCATTCAACTCAGTAGGTGCAAACCTATACGGTGCCATAGAAATCGGTGCCGTGCCAGGCACTAAATCAATAGAGAACTCAATATCTTGGTGAGGTAGTAAACTATCAAGATCCTGAGGGAAAACATCCGGGTATTCCCAAACTACCCTCGGCAACTCAGCTAAGACTCCATCACACTCACTACCTAAGAAGTTGGCAAGAAGAAAACTAAGCTCACTCCATCCACACGGATTGTACACCAGTGATAAAAATCTATCAGCTCTGTCTCTCATGAAATAAAAACAATCACCACTCAAGGTACTTACAGTAATCCTCTGACGGTAACAATCTATGACAGCCCGATACGACAATAACCAATCCATATCTAATATAGCATCAATGTTCGACATATCAATCAATACAAAAGCAAAAGGAAGTCGGCGATCGACAACCTTTATGTCATAACCCCGACACCCCTGTTTCAAAATAATCTCACCACCAATAGGTGACTCTACACTGAGTGGAGATGCTAAACAAGCCAACTTTAACCCCAAAGTCGATGCAAATGCAGACGAGATAAATGAATGGAATGCACTCGTATTAATCAACATATTAGCAATATAATTGCATAACAAGAAAGTACCTCTCACTATCGAACGTGCTGGTACTAGGTCTGGCGCGGTAACAACATACACACACCCAGTAGGTCTTTGCTCCCCCTGCTCACCCCTTGGAGCATACGTCTAATGCACTGACTGAGCCAAAGAGGCTCCCTAATTGGCCCTCGAGGCTTGTGCTGACTGTGCAAGTTGGTGGCTTTGTGTCTACCACGAACCAGACGCACTAGGTGTGCTACCCAACTAAGGGCAAAACCTCTTCAAATGCCCTGACTGCTCACACTGGTAACCAGTAGGCAGCTGCCTTCTCCCTTGCCTCTAGCTCTGAGAACGAGCCACACGCAATGCAGACTGTTGCCCTCTTTCTCTCTGTGGGCAAGTTGGAGACTTGCGACCCAACTGGCCACATTTGTAACAAGAGAAACCTCCCGGATTACCTCTCCCTAAACCCGGACTAGGGACAGGAAAAGTGGATCTAGACTGTGCAGCCTAAGATTGCTGTAGAGCGGGACCTCTCTTACTCTTATTGTCTCGACTCTTCCCCTGGACCTCCTGATTCCTTCTAGAGCCCCTCATTCGCTCCTACTCTGCTTGAACTACGGTTTCAAAATGAGCCGCCACCTTCACAAGGTGTCCGTAGTCCCTAATTATCGACCCAGCTACTTTGAAAAGAAGCTCGGTCCTTAGTCTCTTCTCAAACTCGATACAACGACGTTCCTCTGTCGCCAAGAGTTTCGGTGAAAATCTAGAGAGGCTTGTGAAAGCTACCTCAAACTCGGCTACTGGCAAAATAAGCTGCTTAAGCTTCAAAAACTGGTCTGTTAACTTCTCCATAGTAATGGGAGGTAAGAACTTGCCTTGGAAGGTGTTGAAAAAAGCCTCCCAAGTCACTCTAATGCGCCCATGCACATACTTCCACCATTGACCTGCATCTCCCTTCAGCTGGAAGGATGCCAATGTCACTTTTAGCCCGTCACCCTTGATGCCAAGCATCTCGAACGTCTTCACCATCTGTTCCAGCCACTCATCCGCCTTCAGTGGATCTTTCGGATCACCAAAAACTTATCTGGATTAGACTAGAAGAACTCCCTCTTCAAGAAGGACGGCCTTGCTTCAGTAACTTGGGCTTAGACTTAATTCTCAGCCCTGAGAATGTTCATGGATTCCTGCAAAGCTCTGACCATCTCACGGGCCAAAGCACCCATGGCTTGCTGACCAAGTGGTTCGGCCACATTGGCCAGACCAACCCATTTCTCTTGTGTCAGAATCTCATCCGGTATAGGCACCTCATGCCTTCTAAGCCTACTATGCCTACCACCACCACGTCCATGTCCTGAAATCCTAATTAAGGTAACAAAAGAGATTATCACATTTATAAATGTGCCGATGCTAACTCAATCCCGATCTAATACGGTGGACAACAGTAATTCACTCCACATAGGCACGTAGTCACATAATCACATACGAATTTCCTTCCTAGATAATGATTGTCTCGCGGCAATGCTAGAGTTCCAATTAGAAACAACAGCGATCAAGTGCTTTTCTAATAGGATTTCTAAAAACTCGTAGACCCAATCAATATCTTGGAAATTAAATCCTATACCCATATAATCACATAAGCATGTTATCACATAGCATACCATACATACAAATGTCTCTATCAAGCGAGACAAACCCATTGTGGTAATAACCACTTCCCACGTACCCAAAGTATTCAAACCCGGTTCGCTTTGATATCAAGTTGTAACACCCTGAAATAAATGCTATAAACCATCCACAATATCGATTACATAACAACACATGACTGAAATCATTATCTTTTATTTATGTCAATAGCTTATGAAAGAGGTGACATATGCAAATATAAATTCATAAGTCTAACCCTGAATCTATAGCATATGTACAACAAGAGGTAAGATGTGAAAGTAAAACAGATAGATAAATGCCCTAAAGGCTTACAACTTTCCAAGATGATTCTCGGTTACAACAAAAGTGGACTTTAGGTCCATTACATTTAAAGCCCTTGGTTATACAAAAATGAATACAACAAAAAGAAGCTCTTGCTCTAAATTCTCCCAAGTTATTGCCTTGGTGGAGGTATATCATCAGAACCTGAAATGTTTTTCCTACATAGGGTGAGCCAAAGCCCAGTGGAAATAATCCAACACAATATATGAATCTTAACAAAGCTACAAGGTGAATGCATGTGTCATGTTCTGGCCAAAACATATTTATGTCCATTTTCAAAACTATGCAATGCCAAGTTAATATCTTGATTCACAAATCATTTCCATTACAATAGAGAATAGGGTAGTGATTCACACTTTGAGACTTTCAAAACAATACTACTTTTCCCAGAAATTTTGTTTGGAGGAAACTGTAGATCGGGACCAATATAAACGTAGACTATTCAAGCACTACCATTGACATTTCACAGAAATTTCGTCCGCAGGATCGGCACCCATGTATATGCACGATTTTCGAGACTTTCACCCAGGACACTCAGGTCAACTTAGTTCAACAATACAATTCATGTTTCCCCGATTCAACCTTTTTCTCAAAACGATAACATTTTCAATGTATAAGTGTGAAATGATGCTCAATGCAAATGAATGAGAAAATAATTTCAATTCTTGTAATTCATATACAATTTCTACAACAATCATAACTATCCTTCACCAATAGCCCAAAACAGATATCCCTAACAGATACTTTATATTCCATAAAGATAAACTTTCCAAATCTCAAGAGCTGAGTGATAATACATATCCAACTCTATCATTCTCATCAATACCAATCTAATTTCATAATTTCAACATCAATTTCATTTATTTATACAAAATAAATATTTGAGACATTTAGGGAAAAAACCCCATTTTTCTTGCAAAACATAATCCGTGTATTTCAATCATTAACTTTGCCACAACTCAACCTCATTTCCATTCCCACATCCATTTTCAATACAACCATTTAAAAATGCTCTTTTGATTTTAAACCAAAATCCTAGGTTTGTCCAAAATCCTAAAAAATCATGAGATTGTTTTATAAACACAAATAGCCAAGTTAAAAATCATGAAAAAGTGTCGAAAATCCCTACCTCAAAGCTAGAAGACGAGACAAACACAGAAGAAACTTGAATAAAGCCAAAACCGAACTCTATTCGGATGAAAACGAAGCTCTAGGTGAGCTCTACTTTTTTAACAAAGAGAGTAGGGTAGAGAAATGGGTAGATCTTAGTGTATTTGTAGAGAGAGGGTATGTTTAAGAGAGAGAGTGCCTCAACTTAGGGTTTTGAAATGTTTTAGAGAGAGAGTGAGATAAAAAAGTGATGTAAAATGGCCTATTTACGAATTGATATACACATAGTCCGCTTGAGCGCAAGATGTGTCGCTCAAGCGTCCGGACACAATAAGTTGTTCCGCTCGAGCACAAGAAGTTTTGCTCGAGATTGCAAAATAAACACTCCTAGTAGACAGAAGACCAACGTTCAAGTGCAAGAAGGGCCGCTTGAGCCAAGACTGCTTGAGTGCAAAAGTCACCGCTCGAGTGTAGAATACACTCTCCCAGTAGTTTTGCAGACCTACAAAAGTACTGAGAGTTTGCAAAGACCGCTTTAGTGCAAGAAGATACGCTCGAGCGTGGAGGCAAAATCTGGACAACAAAAGTTTTGAAAAACAAGCTACTAACCCGTTCCAAATGCAACCAACACATCCCAAAAGCTAAACTCAATGAGGGAAAAGAGGAATAAGGCATGAATAATAGTACAAAACAAAGAAACCCGAATCTAGAATATTAAATGGGCCGGGTCTTAAACCAGAATCGCTATAACCAAACACTCTATAAGGTTTCTTTCTTAGGAAATTCTACGGTTTGGGGTGTGTACCACCACTGTTATCTCTTATAGGTGCATTACCTAATTTTTTTTGTTTAAAGTACTTTTTACATATTTTTTGTTTTACAAAAAGAGCTCTAAGGTTTGACTCTTATAACAAAATAAATCTTGAGTTTTAAACTTTGTAAATTTAAATCTTAATCTTTTTATTTATTTTCAATATACATCATTGACATATTTTCATTAAGTAAAACTAATGAAAAAATAGTATTTAGCCATTAAACTCAATGTATGTTTACATAACATGTTTAAAATACGTTTTTTTATTGAGTTTAATAACTAAAATATCATTTTTTTGTCAGTATTACCAAAAAAAAAAAAAAAAATAGATAGATGATTTAGATTAAAAACAAATCAAAAGGTTAGGGTTCAAATTGATAAAATTAAAAATTTAGGATTTATTCTGCAATAAGGATCACCCTAGGTTTTTTTATTTATTTATTTTAAATTTCCCCAAAATTAAATATTTGTGAAAATATATAAAAAAAATCAGTAAGTAAAAAATATATAAAAATATATTGAATTTTTTCAATTTTTTTTTTTTGTTTTTAGTGAATTTTTATAAGATTTTTTTTCTCAAATTTTAATTTTTAAACATATTTATATTAAATGGATTTTAAAAGGAAAAAATACTGAAAATATTTTTAAATAATTTACTAAAACAAATAAAAATAAATAAATAGCTCTAAAACTTACACACACACACACACACACACACACACATCAACAAAAAATAAAAAGTGTTTAAAAACTTGAAGGTAAATTACATATACACTTCCTAAGATTTGCTTAAAATATGAATTACCACATGTGATGTTGGAAATTAAAAATACTCTAGTATCATAATTTTTTTATTTAACAAAATTAACAGAAAAAATAAAATTCCTAACTACTCTTCTATGCAACAATAAAATTACCAGAATTATTAATTAATTGTTAATTGACTTAATAATTTATTGATAAAAATAGTCATTTGTTATGAGATTAAAAATTTAAAAGAGTGAAATATAATTTCAAGAATCACAAGGGAGAGAATTCATATTTTAAATAAATCTTAAGAAAAGTATTTATAATGAGAAATAATATTTATATGTAAAATCTACGGGTACTTACAGGGCCGGTCCTGTTGAATAGATTTATTTGCCTATAAGTCCTATTCTATTTTTCACTTATCAATATCTCTAGAATCCCCTCTCACTGTTTTCATCCTCATTATTCACACTGCCATGACTGTACCTTCTCCCGCTAGAGACCATCTCCGGCCATTGTCTCTGACCACCGGCAATCACCTCGACGATATTTTTTTGGTAGTAATTTTTGATGATTTTTCTATCATTTTTTAAGAAAAATCAATATCCATCTCTACCACGTCACTCTTCTATACCTCCTCAAATTTGGTGGCAACAAGAAGAATGAAAAAGAAGTAGAAGTATTTAATAGTGATAAATGTATCATTGTATCAATATTTATCAAACAATTTCATCACTTACTCTCTTTCAGTATCACACTCACACTTACATACATACACCATTCCTTCCTTATTCATTCAAAGAAACACTTTCACCCACTTACATATAAAAAATAAGTAAGACTGATAAATTTATCATTGTAATAGATTTATCCAGATTTATCACTTTATCAATATTTATCAAACAATTAATCACTTACTCTCTTTCACTATCACACTCACACTTACATGCACACTCCTTCACTTATTCAAAAAACCACATTCACACACTTATATATAGAAAATAGTTTCCTCAGTGATAAAACACAAATTTTTTCAAAACATAAGTTTACAAGCAATTGATAGAGACAACAAAAATAGAAAGGTGTGATCTGAATAATCTTTGTATAGTTCATCATTATAATCATCACCTTACAAAAAAAAAAAAAAAAAAAAAAAAAACAAACAAACAAACAAACATGGAGATATAGTGTAGATCGGAGAAGATAATAGTGGAAGTTTTTTCAAATTCCGGTGTCATTTTCAAAAAAATTTCAAAAGATTTTTTTATGATAGAGTATAAATTGGCAATGGTAGAGTGTAGATTGTAGAAGATAAAGTGTAAATTGAAGATAGTAAAGCGTAGTCAGAGAAAAGAGTGTAGCTCAATAACAGTGGAGGTAGATCGACTATGGTGGTAGTAGATCGACAACGATAGAGTGTAGATCGACGATATTGAAGGTGATTGGTAAATGGTGACAATAGCGGTCGCGGTGACGGTAACAGTGGTTGGCGGCAGTGGATGGTGACGGTAAGTGTGGTGGCAGTGGATTGTGTGGTGGGGGTGGTGTGAAGCTTCATAAATGATTGAGAGAGAGAGAGAGAGAGAGAGAGAGAGAGAGAGAGAGTGTGTGTGTGTGTGTGTGTGTGTGTGTGTGTGTGTGTGTAACGCCCCATAATTTTTACAATAAATCATCCATGACGATAAGTAAATAGCAATATAAATCAGAGTATACAGTCCTTCCATTACATAAGATTCAGTTATACAAAAGAGTGCTACATGCGAATATACATTCATAAGTCCTAGCCCTGAATTTATAGCATGTGTCAACACCAAAATATGAAATAGAAGCTACACAATTAATTGAAATGCCTTGAAGGCTACATCTTCCAAGACTGTACTTGGTTACATCAAAATGGATCTATGTCCAATACAGATAAAGCCCTAGGCTTGTACAAAATAATTACAAATAAACAAAGTGAAGCTTTTGCTCCAATCCTCCCAAGCTACTGCCTTGGCGGAGGCATCTCACCAATACCTGAAAATAGTTTTCCCATATAGGGTGAGCCAAAGTTCAGTAGAAATAATCCAACACAATATATGAATCTTAACAAAGATATAAGGGTGAAATGCATATGCAAGGCTCATGCCAAAATGTTTTAGATTTCTTTCCCAAAAACCATGCCATGCTCAATTATACCACAATTCTCAATTCATATTCTTTACAATGGAAAACAATAGGAATTCTCAATCGATACAACCTTTCACGGATATTTCATCCGCAAGAAACCATCAAATGGCACCCATGTAAATGTAGCCTATACAAGCGCTATTATTTCCATTTTATGGATATTTCATCCGCTGGAATCGGCATCCATCTATACGTGCGTTTTTCAAGACTTTCACCCTAGACACATAGGTCAACTTAATTTGGTGATACACACTTCTTCCAACATCCTCTCATTTTTCTCAAAATCATATACATTTGCAATGTATTAAATAAGCAAAGATGTTCAATGCACATAGATAAGAAATTAGTTTCAATTCACCTAATCCTCATGCAATTTTTACAACAATCATAACTATCCTTCACCGATAGTCCAAAACAGATATTTCTAAACATATATAAAAATCTTCAACGCAGATAAACTTTCCAAAATTTAATATAGGAGTTATAATACATATCCAACTCCACCATCCATAACAATGTCCATCAAATTTCACATTTTCAATAGTAATTCCATTTATTTATACAAAATAAATATTTGAGATATTTAGGTCAAAACCCTTTTCTTCTAAAATTTACCCAAAGTATCAAAATAAACAAGTTAATCACAACTCCACCTCATTTCCACTCCGATGACCATTTTCAACACATCCATTTGAAGACCCCTATTTTGATTTTAAACTAAAACCCTAGGTTTGTACAAAATCCTCCAAAATCACAAGATTGTTTTATAAAAAACAAATAGCTAAGTTAAAAAAAATATAAAATAGTGTTGAGAATCCCTACCTCAAAATTAGAAGACAGGGTGAATACAGATGAAACTTGAATGAAGCCAAAACCCAACTCTACTCGGATGAAAATGAAGCTCTAGGTGGGCTCTACCTTTTTAACAAAGGGAGTTGGGTGGAGAAATGAGTAGATCTTGGTGTATTTGTAGAGAGAGAGAGAGAGAGAGAGAGTAGGTTCTAGAGAGAGAAGCTCTAGATTTAGGGTTTTGAAATGTTTAGAGAGAGAGAGAGCTGAAAAAGTGATGTAAAAAGTGACTTTTACGAACTGATATACGCACAGTCCGCTTAAGCGCAAGAAGGGACGCTCGAGCGCCCAGACACAATAAGTTGTTCCGTTCGAGCGCAAGAAGTTTCGCTCGAGCATAGAATACACAATTCCAGTAGTTTTGCAGACAGAAGACCAACGCTCGAGCGTAAGAAGGGTCATTCAAGCCAAGACCGCTCGAGCGCAGGAAGTACTGCTCGAGCGTAGCACACATTCTCCCAGTAGTTTTGCAGACCTGTAAAAGTACTGAGAGTTTACAAAGGCTGCTTGAGCACAAGAAGTGACACTTGAGCGTAGAAGCAAAATTCTGGGCAACAAGGTTTTTGAAAAACAAGGTACCAACCTATTCCAAACACAATATACACATCCCAATAGCCAAACTCAAGGAGGGAAAAGAGAGATAAGACATGAACAACAATACAAAACCATGAAACCTAAGTCCATAATATCGAATGGGTCGGGTCTAAACCAGAATCACTATAATCTCCCCCCTTAAAGAATTTCATCCCCGAAATTATAACTCAAGCTTTAAAACCAAGTTTAAACTAATTCCCACATTGATAATCATTCAATTCCAATACCATGACTCATCCATCGATCATTCATTCTCTTCAACATGATAAACAAATTCTCAATATTGAATATAGAATTCACATTTCCAAAACATATGCAATGTTTATATCAAATCAACATAACAAAAGTTTCAATAAATGCTCAACCATCAACAAATAGGTCCGGATACTTCTTACGGAATTCCGACTCATGTTCCTAAGTTGCTTTCTCAAGTCCGTGATGTTGCCACAATACCTTAACCAAGGGAATTGTCTTGCCTTGCAAGACTTAGTCTCGCGTATCTAAGACTCTTATCGATCTCTCCTTATACGAGGCATCCTTATCTATCCTTTAAGTCGGTCCAATCCAACACGTGCGACGGATGTGGCTCATACTTCCGAAACATACAAATATGAAACACATCATGAACCCCGAAAAGTTGTGGCAACAAGGCCAAACGATAAGCTACCTCTCCAATCCGCTCAAGGATCTCAAAAGGTCTAATAAATCTAGACGATTTCCCACTCTTCCCAAACCTCATCAAACCCCGTCTAGGTGATATCTTCAAGATGATGTGATCTCCTACTTCAAAAGACACAGGTCTCCTTCTACGGTCGATATAGCTTTTTTGGCAACTCTGAGCAGTAGCCAACCTTTTAAGAATAAGAGTGACCTTCTTAGTCGTTTCCTGGACTAACTCTAGACCCAACATAGGTGCATCGCCCACCTCGGCCCAACACACAGGAGATCTACATAGTCGGCCATACAAGGCCTCAAAGGGTGCCATGCCAATACTTTGATTAGAAGCTATTATTATAGGCAAACTCCACTAAGGGCAAGTGCCTCTTCCACGACCCTTAAAGTCAAGAACACAACCTCGAAGCATATCCTCTAGAATCTGAATGGTGCGCTCTAACTGCCCGTCAGTCTGAGAATTATACGCGATGCTAAAAGTCAATCTCGTGCCCAAGGCATTTTGTAGGCTCTGCCACAAACGAATCGTAAAATGTGGATTTCTATTCGAAACAATCGTTACAGGGACCCCGTGCAACCTCATTACATCTCTAATATAAAGGTCGGCTAGAAAATCTACCAAGTCATTCATGCGCATAGGTATAAAGTGTGTTGACTTGGTTAACCGGTCAACTACCACCCAAATCGCATCACTACCCCGTTGAGTCGTGGAAGGCCCACAACAAAATCCATCGTGACATGCTCTCACTTTCACTCGGCTATAGGCAAGGGTTGTAACAAACCGCTGGTCTCTGATGTTCGGCCTTCACTTGTTGACAAATAAGGCGCCTTGATACAAACACGGCCATGTCTTTCTTCATTCTCCTTCACCAAAACTGGCGACTAAGGTCGTGATACATCTGTGTGCCTCGCGGATGCACCGCAAGGCCTAAATGGTAAAACTCTCAAAGTACTTCGTCTCGGCAAGACTTCGGCACAGAAAGACTCGGTATCTAACACTCAAATCGCGATACACATTCAAGCCTTTCTCTATCTTTCCACCAGAGATATTCTCCCGAGGGGTTTCTACCTCAAGGTCACCCCTCTGTGTTTTATCACTTGGTTCACAAGTGTTGGTTGTGCAACTACCGAAAACAAGGCTATAGACTCAACGAACTCGCCAAGATGCCAGTCAAACTCACCAATAGTAGCCAACATCTCCCATTCCCGAATGGCAATACTATCCACACTGCTAATGGATTTTCTACTTAGGGAATCAGCCACAACAACGGTCTTCCTCGGATGATAATGTAACTTAAAGTTGTAATCTTCTATAAACTCCATCCACCTCCACTGCCTCAAATTTAAGTCTTTTTGTGTAAACAAATATTTCAGACTCTTGCGATCAGAAAACACTTCAAACTTCTCACCGTATAGATAATGCCTCCAAATCTTTAAGGCAAAGATCATTGCCGCTAGCTCTAGGTCATGGGTAGGTGTAGCTCGACTTTTTTGCGCCCCCTTTCAGAAGCTCGGAATAAGCCCTACAGTTCGGACTCCCGTGGTTCTGAATCTAATCTCACAAGTGCAATGTGAAATTAATAAACACCAAAGAGTCCAAATCCGGCAAATCGTTTGGAAAATTGATTTTTGAATTAAAAAATGCCAAAATTGGACTGCTTTGCCAGATCTAGAGACGCCACCTAAATATTTTTGGAAAATCTAGAAAACTCATGACTCATGCCAAAGGCCACGTGTCTTTCATCACCAAAGTTACCTTAGCTCGGGAACTTGGTTACGAGAGCGAAAGGTCATGAATACATTTGAGCACTCCCCCTCACCCGATCAAAGATCGGCCTCTACTAATCATGATATGATTTTTATCAACGTTATATGCTCTTGTTCCGGTTTATTAGGCTAGCATTACTATGTGATGTGCGCACAAGCAAGCATAGACTAGTTTATCCGAATTGGAACAATTCAATTCATGCTTGTCTTCCGAAAAGGGTTTGATTTTGCCACTCAACAAAGTGGGCTTAAAGCTTATGAATTTGCCACCTAACAAAGTGGGCTTAAACGTGCATTCATTGAATCAATCCAATTCAAGCAACAAGACTTCATCCACAGGCATTCAAGCAGTTTTAGCAATTAAGCAATTAGCCTCATGGCAAGCATGCTAGACATGGCAACATCAACATTCATGCAAGATGCTAAAGCGAGTAAAAGCTCACCTAGTACTCCAAGCCAAAATAAACAAAAGAGTTAGAAAAATGCATGATTCCTAACTTATGCAATATGACTAATACAACACATGCGATATGCAATTACTAGGCTCCGCTACTAATATGGCATATGAGGCAATTTAAATAGCATGCGGTCTAAGCACGTATTCAAAGAAGTATTGAACTAACAATGTAGTTAGAATGATGTGCCGAGCCTTGGTGCATGCAAGACAAGATGAATGGATGCAAGCATGCGATATACTAATTGAAACGTGATGTCCCTAATCTAACCATCAAAAGCTGGTAAATAAAAGGGAGAAAGATGTGGGGTTAGAAGACATACACGTTATTACAACATTACGCTCTCACGAAGGAGAGTCCGAATAAACTAACTAGCTAACTAATTAAAGCTAAGCTAACTAATTAACTATTACAACACAAATTAAATTAGCTAAACTACTTAAACTAATTATTGCAACAAATTGAACTAATTAACTAACTATGCTAGTTAACTAATTATTACAAACCGAATTAATTAACTATTCTAGCTAACTAATTATAATTACAACACAATACGAATTAGCTATTCTAACTAATTACAAAAGCCACTAGTTAAGCCTAACACCAATCTATTACAACACGGATCCCAAGGATTGATGAGGAACTCATACATGAACGCGGTTTCCACCCAAAAAGCCACTGTTTTGCTGTTGCATGCCTTTGTTGCACAGTAAAGCACTTGCACTAATTTCCATTTCCAGGCCAACTCTGTTCTGCCTCATAAGTTCACTGCTAAATTTGCATTGGTGGCCGACAAGGGGATGGTTGGCTACTGATGGTGGCCAATCGGCCACTAATAGTGGTCGGTCGGCTACTAATGGTGGTCGGTCGGCCACTACTGACTGGATTGTTCTGCTGCAACAGAGAGCAAACAGAACATATATAGGGCATTTCTAAGGATTTGTTTGCACAATTCGCCCCCCTTTTCATGAACAAATCAAAGGGAAACAAACCTTGGCTTACAGACCATCAAATCAAGAAATTTCATTGCATGATGGCTCATAGACCAAGTGTGAAATTTTGATAAATGCAACAAAACAAGACACAAACCACCTCCCTTTCATAGAAGATCAAGGGAAGTGATGACCTTGGAACCTAGAGTCATTTCATCACTAGTGAGTATGAAATGGCCCAAGTTTCCATGTGCTCAATTAATGTCCAATTGAGCACAAACAAGTTATGTTTATCTTGCACCATTTTTAGTCCCATTTTAATTACTCCATTTTAAATTACCAACCATTCCTTAGCAAATTGAGTCCAATGGGTGAGTTTAAGTCCTCTAATGGAGTGAAGTACCAAACCAAGAGTTAACTTAAGACATGAAAGAGATGTCATGCCGTTGATAATGAACCCCTAAAAGGGATTAAACCATTAAGCATGACAACCTCAATCACATGCTTAAAAGAACAAGAGGCTTGAAACAACTCTCAAAGCAAAACAAAAGCCAAGAAAGGAGGGAGGTTGTAGAGATTATTAGTGCTGGAAATAAGTGAGAAAAGCATAAATAAATACTATCAACTCAAACAAGTGGTGTCTAAAGGCCTAAAACACCAAGCTTATGAGGACATTTACACTAGAAGCATGCAAAACAAGACTCAAATAACTTAACCAACCCAAAAAAGAGTTAAAACAGTCCAAATTAGAGATTAAAACATGCTGGAATTAAGCTATAAATGGCTAGAAAATTAAGCTAACATATAGAGCTATCTAGGCTAGCAAACAAGACACAAGGAGGGGAGGCTAACCCCTCCAAATTTGGACTTCAAAACATGATTTTCACCACTAAAATTACTCTGAAATTCAGTGTTCAAAAGCCCAAAAAAAGATGGTTTGAAGGTGGGAAACAAAAGTGGAAAGGCCATGCAAATAAGGAATAAAGAAGAGTGAACCACCCCCAACCTTAAATGGCCTAAAACCACAAATTTCAGCCCACAAAAACAGAGGTTTTACAGCCTAAAAACAGTGGGAAAAAAATAGAAAAAGAAGTATGCAAAGCAAGGTAAAAGGGCAAATATTATACATTTAGAAGCAAAGATCAATTATAGGCAACAATTCAAGCCAAAACCAACTTCAAGAGCTCCAAGAAGGCCTCAAGGAATGTCAGCTCAAAGATGAACAACTTTGGTTAAGGAGGTGTAGGCAAAAGTGTAGTGTATGTAGGCTAATGTGCGCAAATTTGCAAGAGAGAGAGAGATAAATGTAGAGAGAGAGAGAGATTTTTGCTCCAAGAAATTCTAACCCTCCTCAAATGTTTTTAACCTTAAAACCAAGAGAGAATGTCAAGTATATATAGAAAATATGAGCCTCAAGTCGTAAATATCTGAGTTAGGACAACTGGAGCATTTGGAGGACAGCTGGTCAAAATATCTAGGCTTTACACCAGTGGCTGACTGGCCAGAAGTGGTGGCCGGCCGTCCACAGATAGTGATTGACGGCCACCTATCGGCCACAACAAAAACTGCTTCCAGGTCCAACTTCAAATGGGCATATCTCCTTCATCCGGACTTGGTTTTAGGTCATTCTTTAGTCTAAATGAAGCCCCAGAAGTCTAGTTTCCAATGGTGACAGCCTCACAACTAAAGTCTAAGTGTACAAATGGTTTCAAGCCCAACTTCTTCCCCAACTAGTTTTCTTCCCTCTCCTCTAATTTTCTTCAACTCCAACCCTATAAATAAGAGGTTTAAAATATTTTTCAAAGAGTTCACCTTCCTTCCATTTATTTCCACTTTGTCCTTACTCGGTTTATCGAAAAGTGAAATTTTTAATGAAATGCGAGCCTCGGAACATCATAGAAACATATTCAAAAGTATTTTGAAAGAGAGGGTTTTAAGGTCTAAAATAATTTTGGTCAAAATAGTTTTGGTCCAAAATGGGGTGTAAGGTTGGGATTTAGAGCTCTTCTTGCTGAAGAAATTGAATATTTGCACAGCACAACTCATCATCGAGTGATCAATCAGTGGCGCCTAAGTCTTAAGGCGGTCAAAAATGGGGTACCTGCAGTTGCCCCTCTTTGACAGAGCTCAACGAAATGACGTGAGTTAATGTAAAAACCCAAAGACGACCCATTTTGACAAGGCCGTAAGACTTAGGCAAACAAACAAAATGCAGATACAATTGGTTGAACCCGAGGGTTGCCTATGTATCCGTTGCAAGAAATCAAACCAGCGTAGTTTAGGGTCAGAATGCAAATGGCAATGCAGCAAAACAATGTAAAGATATACAATGTAATGAAATAATCAAACCACAAGCAGTGCAAAACCACACAAATACCATAAAGAGATGGATATGCAAATCAAACTACGTTTTATATAGAAAAGAAGTGGGCACAGCCAGAAGAAGCTTAACACAGGCTAAGTGCCTACATCCTCAATACTGGCCTTAGCGCAGCATGGATGCTTACACATAATAGAACCATGTTTTATCGTGAAAGGGTGCGAGCACATGCAAAACTATGTACTTCGTAGAAAGAGAAAGAGTACAAGTAATTGGATGGGATGATATAAGTGAGGAGTGATCTGCTAGGAAAAGATAATGATCCTAAATGCTGAATGCAACAAGACAAAGTTTGATGCAATGAATGCAATGGATGCAGTGAATAAAGGGTAGGCCAAACTATATCTTACCTAGAAAATGCATGGACACAAAACAAACCACGTCTAACACAGAAAAGGTGTTGACACCCTCAATACTGGCCTTAGCACAACATGGGTACTTACACATGACAAAACCATGTTACAACAAGGGAAAGGTATGAACACATGCCAAACTAAGCTTAACAGGAAAGAATGCATGATGCAATGGATGCGATGGATAATGTAGTAAATGAATAAGGGTGGCATACTCTAACCATGCTGGAATCGTGAGAGGAGGAAGAACAAATCCCAAACACGCTGAAATCGTGTGAGGAAGGGAACACTCTAACCACGCTGAAATTCTAAGAAGAGGTCCTAAGAAAACTTTCAAACACGCTGAAATCATGTAAGGAAAAGAACACTCAAACCACGCTGAAATCGTGAGAAGAGATCCTAAGAAAACCACTCAAGGGCGCATTCCACACATCCTGAGATAAATTCCAAACACGATGAAATCGTGTGAGGAAAGGAATACTCTAACCATGCTGAAATCGTGAGAAGTGGTCCTAAGAAAACTGCTTAGGGTCGCGTTTCACGCATCCTGAGATAAATTCCAAACACACTGAAATCGTGTGAGGAAAAGGGAACACTCTAACCACACTAAAATCGTGAGAAGAGGTCCTGAGAAAACTGCTGAGGGTCACATTCCACGTGTCCTGAGATAAATTCCAAACACGCTGAAATCATGTGAGGAAAAGGGAACACTCTAACTACGCTGAAATTGTGAGAAGAGGTCCTGAGAAAACCACTCACGGTCGCGTTCCATGCGTCCTGAGATAAATTCCAAACACACTAAAATCGTGTAAGGAAAAGGAACACTCTAACCACGTTGAAATCATGAGAAAAGGTCCTGAGACGATGTGATGGATACAAAGAGTATGATGAGATTGTGCAATAGATGCACAGGAAATGCAGTAAACAAACAAAGCGGCACTTTAGAAAGTACCTCATAGGGTGAGTGGCGATGAATCGCTCTACTCTGACAGGGATCTCCTCTTGTGTTCTTCGAACTCTTACCTTCAACTCACAGTTCAAAGGCCCTCAAATGCTGACTAGGGGTAACCTCTGCATATAGAAGCCACAGATGCTGCTTTTCTTCCTGATCATATTCACAACTTTCCCTGTTCTCCAACGGGGTGACAGACTAGGTTGGTTCAGTATCCAGAATTAAGGCGCACACATTCTATCTCAATCTATGGGGCTGCCATACAGATCTCAAGCCAGGGATACACCCCTGGGTATTTAAACCAGACTTTAATCTCAGAAATTCCAAACCTTTGTGTTCTACGCATCGCCATTCGCACTCTAATTTCTACTGTCGCAGCTGGTCTCCTAGGAACTCATTATAAACACAACCAAGACGCCTCTGGCAGGGAATGGTACTCAGGAAGAGCACTTCTGATCGCCATTTCGGCTTGAAGCAGGCTTGATCTCTATTATGACTTGAAGCAAGCTTGAGCTTGAGCTTGAGCTTAATGCTTGAGATTGAGGTCGAGGTATACTCATACTCTGAAGAAATGATAAGGCCTGAGAAGGTGTATTCGAAATGCAATCCCGGAAATGCTGAAGTTGAAACAAACTCAGATGCTCCAATTTTTCCTCTTTTCTCTTTTGCTTTTGCAGTTGGAACCTATGTAGCTTCAGATAGGTCTTTGTTTGGTTGCTCTCACTTTTGACCTGGGTTGAACCCTGCAGTTTTATGAAAGAACAAATCCTGTTTTGCACATATATTGAGAATGGCACGGCACTTTGAGCACAAAATGATTAATTTTTGCAATTGGAATTGAGAATGAGTTCTTGACCGGGTACTGAGCCTACGACTGACCATAGTCAAAATGACTTAACAAAGGGAAAGTAAAAACAACCTAAACATAAATCGACTCAAAACAAGACTCACAACAAACAAAACCACAAACATAACACTCAAACATTTGCTTTCCATCGGCGGAAAACTTCTCAGTTCACGAGCAGCCTGTTTCTCCGGGTATTGTTTCCCACCCTTTCTCATTTGTGATTCTCACATCACTCTAGCACTCAATCTCTATTTCTTTGACAAGCCCTTTCCTCACTTTTTCTCTCAGCGCACATCTCTCTATTCTTTAATCTCTCTTATTTTTTATCCCTCCCCTAGGTGATTGATGGATAAGCAGGAAGTTTGTGGGCTCTTGCCCCTGGTATTCTGCTAGATTCTCCTTCTTTCGCTCACAACTAGTGAGCTTTCCCACAGAGGGGTTATGGTGCCACTGGACGTGCAACAGATCTACAACTGACATCAGTTGGCGATGCACTTGGCTTAACTTGAATGAGATGAGTTACAGCATGTCCCACCGACCAGGTATACAATTGATTGGTCTCACACATTGCGTTTTCTACGTCCCCATTCCGGTCAGACGCCATTTTGGGTGTGATCGTCTAGATGAGGGAATCGATATCTAGCTCCATTTATAGTTCATGCTTCGCACTTGGCTTGATACCTTGCTGCTTGGAGGATGAGAGAGCTTTCGGCCCTCTATTGTTAACTTCAGTTGTGTCCTTTCTGGCAAATACATTAATAATGGGGAAAAGACATAAAACTTGACTCAAATGTGCCCCTAGTTCATCACTTTCACCATTTTTTGGCTTCCTGCTAAAACCATTTTGACCAACATGAGAGATAGATTAACACACTTGTTCGATTTTCTAATTTGAAATCATGCAAGTCAAACTGTGAGCACTGAAATATATATTTTTTTGGGTCCAAGAAATGGTCCGATTTTGGGAAAAATGGAATAGTTTTCAAGAAAATTAGTCAGCTTTATTAAAAATCCTCAAAACTATTTTTGCAAATGGCCACTACTCAACCAACGTGGAATTAACTCTTGAGATGCACAACCCCAGATCTGAACTTGAATTGTCTTGCAGTAATCTTCAAGCTGAATAGGACAACCAAATTTGAATGAAGACGAGCCAATTGAACATGGATAGGATAGCCGAGTTGAATAAGGATTAGCCAATCAACATGGATGGGACAAGCAAGCTGAAAATGGTTAGGGCCGAACTTTAGGTTAAAGTTGCCTACGTATCCCAAAGATGGGAATCAGGCCGTACGTAGTTCCCGGGGTTAAGGTGCACTCAAGTATTAACTCTCTCCTTTTGTGCTCTAACTTTTGCCAAAGCCGCCCTTTCGGGTTTCCAACCTTGCGAGCTTTGTTTTTTTTTCTTTTCTATTTTTCTCTTTTCTCTTTCTTTTGTTTGTTTTCTTTTTCTTTTCTTTTGTTTCCATTTCTTCATTTTTATTCTTTTTTTTTTTCTTCTTGCTCTAACTTTTGCCTGGGTCGCCCTTCCGGGTTTTCGGTCCAACGAGCCTCTCAAGGATAGAAAAGTTTAACTTTGTCTATGTTGATCGGTTTTGAGATCTCTAAGCCATCTGAATCCAGAGAATGACAGCTGTTTCTGACTAAATAGTTTGATGATATAAGAGCCCATCCAATTGGGGTCTGAATTTGCCTCTAGTGTTGTGGATAGGAACTTGATTGTCCTTCAGCAAAAAAAATTTTCTTTCGGATTTTGGAATTTGACTTTCTTGCCAGTCTTCATTAGCTTGAGAAATGACCCAGTTTTGAATCTTCGAGCACATCTGACTTTTTTTGCCCCTAGTTCAAGGGATGCTTCTCTTCCAGCTTTGCAAGCTTTTTCGATCACATCTGACCTTATTGCTCCTAGTTCAAGAGCTGCTTCCAATTCGACCATGCAAACCTCATACTTTGGTTGATCATTGAACATTCTGAATCAAGATTCAAGGTTTGAAAGCAAAGGGTTCGAGTCTTGAGGCTGAGAGTGATCCTATGCTATACAATCTCAAGATCAATTCTAGGCATGCCTTCGTAGGACCATGCAAAACATTTTTTTGAAATCTTTTAATAAAACGATTAGTCGCTCGTGCTTTTCTGAAGACAATGTATAACAAATCTGGATCAAGCCAGGATCCTTCTCAGTACTCACATTAACAGACATGATCTCATTCATTGAGGGCTTAGCAAACCTCTCTTCCTCTCAGTTGATCAAATTTTTGCAAATCCCGAGGAATTCCTCCCTCTCTGTTTTCATCATGGTGTTAGAAAAGTTTTGAAAAACTTTGGTCAATGCCATGATTTAAAGGCACAGAAAAGTAAGTGGAAAAGTACTATCATTTCATTCAGATCTGCTGGCTCAACTGGCTCAATGGTAGAAACAGACACAAAAGAAAGAGTGAAAAGTCAAACACAAACATATAGAGAAGTGATGTCCGAGTTAACACCCCCGAAATCACCAATCTCTGACATAACAAGACTAAATTAATACAACATGATTGACTCAATACCCAAATAAGAAAGTATAATAAATAGCATTTTCAAATTGCTCAAAACAATGTGTGCCATCCATCACATCTAGAGTGAAATTAGCGCCATCAGCAGGTGGTTCATCCCCCGATCACATAGTTACATTATCTCCCCAGTTCATTGATCCAGTGCCGATAGACTTTGTAGGACCTAGTGCAGCGATGACCTCGTTGTCAATCAGATCTTGAACTTCGTGACGAAGACGAAAGCAACCATCAGTGTCATGGCCGGTTTGTTGATGGAAGGCACAATGCTTGGCAGCATTATGCTTGGCTAGAAGGGGATCAGGGAGAGGCTGAGGGTCAAGGGGTTTGAGATGGCCTTGTCCTATGAGGATTTGGAGAGCTTTGGACAAGGTCATGTAAAGGGATTGAAGGTGCCGTTTCCAGTCCTGCCAGGGTTGACAGAGGGGTTGGCAGGTGTTGACTGGGTTTAATGACCTCTTATGGGTGTAGGATTGGAGCTAAAAGTGATGTTTCTGGTACGGCAGCCCTTTTTATGGTTTATCCCTGGATTCAAATTGCTCCCAACCTGAGCAACAAAAATGTCATCCTCAGTTTTTGCAACAACTGCAAGTACTTGCTGCTTGTTCAGCCCTTTGCCCTTCAAAGCCTCAATAGCCCACTGAAGATGTTCATAGGGATCAATGTTTGCCCCGGCCTTGTTCTTGCCCCTTGCCTCCACTTTGCTAAGGGATTGGGTCGTTATATCGGAGCAGAGCCCAGTTGTTGACATGTCATCACCCAGACTTGAGATAGCTTCAGGTTGGCTATTTTGAATTGCAGCTCGCCCTAAGATTGGAGAGCCTTTTGGCATGAAATTTCTGGTATGTGATATGGTTGATGATGGAGCCAAAATCCCAAAGGCTAAATCTGCCACTATTCTCTGCAAATCTTCAATCATGGTCATTAGCTCAGAAGTAGTGGATTCATGGGTTTGAGATGATTGGGGTTCAAGTGCATCCATCATACACAAGTCCATGCTTTCTGGAATGAACACCTCAGGCTTGGGTAAATGGGCCGAGGTGGTGTATATGCTGGGCTTGTAGGTGGATGGTAGTATATGGATTACGTTGAGATGTGGAGGTAATGGGTTAATGGTGGCCTGAGGTCCTTTTGGTGGAGCCATAATCTCTTCGTCAATAAGATCCTGAATCTTATAACGGAGGCAGATACAACGGTTTGTATCATGACAGTGCTGCTAATGATAGGCATAATATTTAGCGGGGTCATATCTTGGTGGAAGAGGATTTGGGAGGGGTCAGGGTTCTAGGAGCTCTAGGTACCCTTTTTCTAGCAGCATTTTCAAAGCTTAAGAGAGACTCATGTAAAGAGGATGGCAATTTTGGGCTTGGGGCTGAGTTGAAGTAGTTGGTTTTTGGCCATTGATGGGAGTGGTGACAGTGTTTACTTTTGAGCATTTCGCAGCTATGCTACCATTGGAACTGTGAACAACATTCCTCCTCAAGGGTTCATTACCCTCCACAATGATCCCTTACTTGATGGCATCCTTGATTTGAACCCTAATTTCATGGAGGTCCTTAAAGTTGAAGAGTGGGAGGACTATCATTTTCTGTAATAGCCTTTCATGCAGATTTCTAACAATGATATGAACTTGCTCTTTCTTTGGAGTCCTGTTTGTTATCATAGCCGCCTTTGCCCTCCATCGAGTAACAAACTTTGAAAAGCCCTCCTTCAGTTCCTGACGCGTTGCCTCAAGATCACGAGTTGTGACCTTGATCTGCGTATTGTAGGAATATTGGGCAACGAAGGCCAACTCTTGCCAGCTCTATTTCACAGGGTCCTCCAATTTAGCATACCAAATGGCAGGTATTTCGACATGGTTCGGCTGAATAGTGACAACTTCTGTACTCGGGTCAAACCCATTGGTCGTAGGATATCAGAAAATAGATGCAAATGCACCATTGGATCTCCAGAGCCATCGAAGCGGTCAATATGCGGCATGTTAAACCGCTCCGGTAAGGTAACTGTCAATTCAATGTGCCCATTCTCTATGTCTGGAATAGAGTTGACCCCCTATGCCCCTTTGAACAGCTTTTCCAGCTTTTTGACTTTGAGCGTGGTTGGATCAACCTCGAGTTCGAATGGTGCCTTGGTTTGATACACTGGGGCTCTGGAAGTTTGTGCTGGGATGGATTTTGCTTGGATTGGGAGAACTGGAACACCCTCGGTTTGTGGATCTTGAGCAGTGGCAACATTAGCTGTGGTACCAGGCACAGGGATAACCGCGGTGGGTACATGTGATGTAAGGCCGCTATTGGCTATGGTTGCTGTTGCTGTAGACTAGTTATAGCCTCGACCTGATGAGCCGCATCATGCTGTAGTGTCTCAACTGTTTGTTGCAGATGGAGTATTAGTCCCTCCATATTGGCCTAGGGATACTGTGCCATTGGAATATGCGAGTGCACTGGTGCTAAACTAGAAGTAGATAACTGTTCCTGAATTGAACAAACACAAGTTGCCCCTGAACTAGATCTCTGACCTAACAAAGTCTATCAACACGAGTCTAGAGTACCCAGAGGATATCAAAGCCTTCTGAAGCTATGGTTCCAGGACTACCTAGCAAAAGAGAAAACAGATAGCACCTTAGCCCAATTTCATGAGAACAAATATGATCACAGTTGAGTGACTGTACTCCATACTGAATTCTACCCCAAAATAGATACCAACTTTGCAACTGATATGCACATTCCTGTACAATTTCACTATAAAGCACATACTAGTTAAGTGAGAGCCAAAACACCGCTATGAGGGGGGTAAGGTTACCATGTCCTAGTTTCGTCAGGAACTAGGGTTCCCTATTCAAACAAAGCGGTTTTCACGCAATCCTACATTCGGGTGAGTAACTTGTCCTAGTTTGGAACAGTCTCTATGGCTTCCGATATGTAACTAGGTCAAATGGTCAAAAAAGGGTACTTTAGCAAGACTATCTAATATACCTCTCACACCTAACACCGAGAAGTGAAAGGAGGATCAAACGGTATAGCGGTAGTCCAGATCCAAGGTTTGTGTTCCCATCGTGGCAGAGCCCGACCGGTCAGCCTTTTGGCAAGATTTTCCAAGCAAGCCTCCGGCAAACCATCCAGGAATAGCAGATGGCAAACACAGTGACTTAGGCGCACCAATGTAAATGCAATGCAAAGAAAACATATAAGTGTAGATAAAATCTCATATCATGCGTTCGAGTCAAGTTCTCTAATTTCCCTAGCGGAGTCGTCGGAAACTGTAGCTTGACTTTTTCGTGCCCCCTTTTGGAAGCTCGGAATAAGCCCTAAAGTTCGGACTCCCGTGGTTCTGAATCTAATATCACAAGTGCAATGTGAAATTGATAAACACCAAAGAGTCCAAATCTGACAAATCGTTTGGAAAATTGATTTTCAAATAAAAAAATGCCAAAATTGGACTGCTTTGCCAGATACAGAGTCGCCACCTAAATATTTTTGGAAAATCTAGGAAACCCGTGACTCGTGCCAAAGGCCACGTGTCCGTCATCACCAAAGTTATCTTGGCTCGGAAACTTGGGTACGAGAGGGGAAGGTCATGAATACATTTGAGCACCCCCGCTCGCCCGATCAAAGATCGGCCTCTACTAATTATGACATGATTTTTATCAACATTATATGCTCTTGTTCCGGTTTATTAGGCTAGCATTACTATGTGATGCACGCACAAGCAAGTATAGACTAGTTTGCCCGAATTGGAACAGTTCAATTCATGTTTGTCTTCTGAAAAGGGTTTGATTTTGCCACTCAACAAAGTGGGCTTAAAGCTAATGAATTTGCCACTTGACAAAGTGGGCTTAAACATGCATTCATTGAATCATTCCAATTCAAGCGACAAACCTTCATCCACAAGCATTCAAGTAGTTTTAGCAATTAAGCAATTAGCCCCATGGCAAGCATGCTAGACATGACAACATCAACATTCATGCAAGATGCTAAAGCAAGTAAAAACTCACCTAGTACTCCAAGCCAAAATAAACAAAAGAGTTAGAAAAATGCATGATTCCTAACTTATGCAATATGACTAAAGCAACACATGCGATATGCAATTACTAGGCTCCGCTACTAATATGGCATATGAGGCAATTTAAATAGCACGCGGTCTAAGCACGTATTCAAAGAAGTATTGAACTAACAATGTAGTTAGAATGATGCGTCGAGCCTCAGTGCATGCAAGACAAGATGAATGGATGCAAGCATGCGATATGCTAATTGAAACGTGATGTCCCTAATCTAACCATCAAAAGTTGGTAAATAAAAGGGAGAAAGATGTAGGGTTAGAAGACATACACGTTATTACAACATTATCCTCTCACGAAGAAGAGTCCGAATAAACTAACTAGCTAACTAATTAACTATTACAACACAAATTTAATTAGCTAAACTACTTAACTAATTATTGCAACAAATTGAGCTAATTAACTAATTATGCTAGTTAACTAATTATTACAAACTGAATTAATTAACTATTCTAGCTAATTAATTATAATTACAACACAATATGAATTAGCTATTCTAGCTAATTACAAAAGCCACTAGTTAAGCCTAACACTAATATATTACAACACAGATCCCAAGGATTGATGAGGAACTCATACATGAACGCGGTTTCCACCCGAAAAGCCACTGTTTTGCTGTTGCATGCCTCTGTTGCACAGTAAAGCACTTGCACTGATTTCCACTTCCAGGCCAACTTTGTTCTGCCTCAGTAGTTCACTGCTGAATTTGCATTGGTGGCCGATAGGGGACTGGTCGGCTACTGATGGTGACTGGTCAGCCACTGATGGTGGTCGATCAGCTACTGATGGTGGCCGGTCGGCCACTGCTGACTGGACTATTTTGCTGCAACAGAGAGCAAACAGAGCATGTATAGGGCATTTCCAAGGGTTTGTTTGCACAATTCGCCCCCCTTTTCATGAACAAATCAAAGGGAGACAAACCTTGGTTTACAAACCATCAACTCAAGCAATTTCATTGCATGATGGCTTATAGACCAAGTGTGCAATTTTGATAAATGCAACAAAACATGACACAAACCACCTCCCTTTCATGGAAGATCAAGGGAAGTGATGACCTTGGAACCTAGAGTCATTTCATCACTGGTGAGTATGAAATGGCCCAAGTTTCATGTGCTCAATTAATGTCCGATTGAGCACAAACAAGTTATGTTTATCATGCACCATTTTTAGTCCCATTTTAATTACTCCATTTTAAATTACCAACCATTCCTTAGCAAATTGAGTCCAATGGTGAGTTTAAGTCCTCTAATGGAGTGAAGTACCAAACCAAGAGTTAACTTAAGACATGAAAAGATGTCATGCCGTTGATAATGAACCCCTAAAAGGGATTAAACCATTAAGCATGACAACCTCAATCACATGCTTAAAAGAACAAGAGGCTTGAAACAACTCTCAAAGCAAAACAAAAGCCAAGAAAGGAGGGAGGTTGCAAAGATTATTAGTGCTGGAAATAAGTGAGAAAAGCATAAATAAATGCTATCAACTAAAACAAGTGGTGTCTAAAGGCCTAAAACACCGAGCATATGAGGACATTTACACTAAAAGCATACAAAACAAGAGTCAAATGACTTAACCAACCCAAAACAGAGTTAAAACAGTCCAAATCAGAGATTAAAACATGCTGGAATTAAGCTATAAATGGCTAGAAAATTAAGCTAACATATAGAGCTATCTAGGCTAGCAAACAAGGCACAAGGAGGGGAGGCTAACCTCTCCAAATTTGGACTTCAAAACATGATTTTCACCATTGAAATTACTTTGAAATTCAGTGTTTAAAAGCTCAAAAAAAGATGGTTTGAAAGTGGGAAACAAAAGTGGAAAGGCCTTGCAAGCAAAGAATAAAGAAGGGTGAACCACCCCCTAACCTTAAATGGCCTAAAACCACAAATTTTAGCTCACAAAAACAGAGGTTTTACAGCCTAAAAACAGTGGGAAAAAGATAGAAAAACAAGTATGCAAAGCAAGGTAAAATGGCAAATATTATACCTTCTGAAGCAAAGATCAATTCTAGGCAATAATTCAAGCCAAAACCAACTTCAAGAGCTCCAAGATGGCCTCAGGGAACCTTAGCTCAAAGATGAACAACTTTGGTTAAGGAGGTGTAGGCAAAAGTATAGTGTATGTAGGCTAATGTGCACAAATTTGAAAGAGAGAGAGAGAGAGAGAGAGAGAGAGAGAAGAGAGAGATTTTTGCTTCAAAAAATTTTAACCCTCCTCAAATGTTTCTAACCTTAAAACCAAGAGAGAATGTCAAGTATATATAGAAAATATGAGCCTCAAGTCGAAAATATTTGAATTAGGACAGCTGGAGCATTTGGAGGATAGCTGACCAAAATATCTGGGTTTTACACCAGTGGCCGACCGGCCAGAAGTGGTGGCTGGTCATCCACAGATGGTGATTGATGGCCACCTATCGGCCACAACAAAAACTGCTTCTAGGTCGGACTTCAAATGGGCATATCTCCTTCATTCGGACTCGGTTTTAGGTCATTCTTGAGTCTAAATGAAGCCCCGAAGTCTAATTTCCAATGGTGGCAGCCTCATAGCTAAAGTCTAAGTGTACAAAAGGATAGGCCTAATTTAGTAAAGGCTACCCAATTCCCTCTTAACGGTTTCCAGCCCAACTTCTTCCCCAACTAGTTTTCTTCCCTCTCCTCTAATTTTCTTCAACTCCAACCCTATAAATAAGAGGTTTAGAAGATCTTTCGAAGAGTTCACCTCTCTTCCATTTATTTCCACTTTGTCCTTACTCGGTTTACTGAAAAGTGCAATTTTTAATGAAATGCGAGCCTCAGAACATCGTAGAAACATTTTCAAAAATATTTTGAAAGAGAGGGTTTTAAGGTCTAAAATAATTTTGGTCAAAATAGTTTTGGTCCAAAATAAGGTGTAAGGTTGGGATTTAGAGCTCTTCTTGCTGAAGAAATTAAACATTTGCACAGCACAACTCATCATCGATTGATCAATTAGTGGTGCCCAAGTCTTAAGGGTGGTTAAAAATGGGATGTCTACAGTAGGATAGTTTCTTTCATGAGTTTTCAACTGCCGTGAACCATAAACTACCACTTTTCCCTCTTGCATCAATACACAACTCAAACCCTCTTGTGAAGCATCACAATACACTGAATAGTCCAAACCACTCTCTGGAATAATCAATACTGTAGCAGTGGTAAGTCTAACTTTAAGCTCTTGTAAGGACTTTTCACAAGTCTCACTTCACACAAACTTGATCCATTTTCTCGTCAGTCTAGTCAATGGTGAGGTTAAATCCTTTACAAATTGACGATAATACCAGGCAAACTCGAACAAACTATGGATCTCAAAAGTATTCTCAAGTTGTTCCCAATCTTGCACTGCTTCTATCTTGGATGAATCTACAGTCACCCCTCCCCCGGATACCACATGGCCTAAGAACTTTACTTCTTCCAACCAAAATTCACACTTCCCGAACTTGGCATAAAGTTTGTGAGCAAGTAACATATTGTGACAAAAAGTAGTGAAGAAAATAAATTTCGTCACTAAATAAGAATAATCCGTGATGAATTATAAAATTTTGTCACATATAATAAAAAAATAAAAATAATAGGTGACGAAATTTATTTTCGTCAACAAATACTTCTTTTTAGGTGAGGAAAAATTAAATTTCGTTACCGAAGGTTTTCCCGCTAATTTTTTTTTTTTGGTGGCACCAAAATTTTGAGACTTTTGGTGAGAAAAAAATTTGTCACCAATAATTTTATATATTATATATTTTTTAAGAAACTTGA
The DNA here is from genome assembly GCA_030407325.1 of Camellia japonica. Lineage (NCBI taxonomy): Eukaryota > Viridiplantae > Streptophyta > Magnoliopsida > Ericales > Theaceae > Camellia > Camellia japonica. The sequence continues at coordinate 140,599,784 of JAPPVO010000002.1, forward strand.
TTTTAAATATTTTAAGACTATTTGGTGAGAAACATATTTTTTGTCACTAATAATTTTTAATATTTTGAGATTTTAGTGAAGAAATTATTTTGTCACTAATTTTGGAGGGAAAATTTTGACATATTGAGCGGTAATGAAAAAAAAATAGACTACTAACTTCCCCCCTCCCCCTTTTTTTTTTGTTTATCAGTTTTCCTCTCCCCTCTTTCTCTCTTTCTCTCTCAAAACAAAACACAAGTTAATTAGCTCTTTAAGTAACATATGGTGACGAAAGGTAGTGAAGAAAATAAATTTCGTTACTAAATAAGAATAATCCGTGACAGATTATAAAATTTTGTCATATATAATAAAAAATTAAAAATAATATGTGACGAAATTTATTTCGTCAACAAATACTTCGTTTTAAGTGAGGAAAAATTAAATTTTGTCACCAAAGGTTTTCCCTCTAATTTTTTTGGGTGGCGCCAAAATTTTGAGACTTTTGGTGTGAAATTTTTTGTCACCAATTGTAAAATTATTAGTGAGGAATATATTTTCGTCACCAATAATTTTTAAAAAAAAATTTTGAAAAATTTGATTTCAAATATTTTGAAACTATTTGATGAAGAATATATTTTTGTCGTCAATAATTTTAACATTTTAAAATTTTTGTTGAGAAAATTATTTTATCACTAATTTTGGAGAGAACTTTGTGATATTGGCGGTAATGAAAAGAAAAAAAAAAAAAAAACCCTACTAATTTCCCTCCCTTTTTTTTTTTGGTGCTTCAATTTTCCTCTCATTCCTCTCTAGCAAAACACGCGTTCTCTACCTTCAGCCCTCCTTCTCTTCCTTCATCTTGTTCTCCTCCTTTAGTGTCGACCTCACCCATTCTCCTCCTTCAGCTCCGCCACCAACGTCACCCGCGTTCTCCTCCGAGCAATCGTCAGCGCCATCGGCGTCGGTTATTCGATAAAGTAGGGTTTTAAGTAGTTTTTTTAATTTTTTTTTTATGACTTTTGAAAAATTTTTTTATAAAAGAATTAAATATTTATATTATACCTAACTAAACAAAATTTAAAATTAAATATATATATATATATATATATATATATAATCCACTCCACCATTGAAAAATAAAATCACTTGAGATTATTGTTTGAAAAAGTAATTACTTAAAAATTATTTTTTTTGGGATCATTAGACCACTTGGTCTCTCTCTCTCTCTCTCTCTCTCTATCATTTTCATTCTCTCATCTCTCTATCATTTGTGCTCTCCCAATCCAGAACTTCTCATCACCAACCCCCTCACTCACTCTCATCAGTGACTGTGAGAGTGTCTCTGTCTCTCTCTTCTCGCTCTCTCTCCATTGTTCTCTTCAATAAACAAGGGACTATCAACACGTGTCTCTTCTCGTCGTCGATCCCCTTTCACTTTCTCTCTTCTCGTTGTCGATTGGTCTCTCAAAGTTGACATCCTACCTCCCTTTTTCTCTCAATCTCTTTCATCTCTCTTATCGTTGTCATTTGTTTTTTTGTTTTTTTTTTTAAAAGTTTGTATGAATCTGTTTAAAACATATCCAAAAAAAATTTGTTTAAAGAGTTTTGTTGTTAATTTGGTGAAATTTGTTTGGAAAAAAAAAATTAACTCTGTCTTTAGTAGTTTTTGCTGGGAAGGATGAGAGAGGGAGAGGGAGAAAGAAATGGTTGGTTTTGAGTGAGTTGGCACAAATGGCATTTGCCAAATGTAGCAGTTGCCATCTTCAACCATTGGAGAACTGCTTTTGGTGCAAAGATGCTATATTATAGCTTTGACAGCTCTAATGGAAAACCATTAGAGATGCTCTTGTTTCTATATTTTTCTCTTTTCAGGTATGGGTCCTCTCTTTCTCTCTCTCTCTCTCTCTCACTCTCTCTCAATTTCTCTGTTTTTCTATCTTTGTTTTCCCTAATTTTCAAAACTAATTTCGTTGTTTTCCCTAATTTTGAAAACTACTGAGACACGTAGTGTCCCATATATTATTTCTTCGGACTGGTTATGAAGAAATGAGTGCTTGAATATAGACTTGTTAAGTTAATGACTCGTTCATGTTATTTTCTTTATATGCAATTAACAGGAAACATTAAAAGTAGCAGATTTACTAAAAAACAAAGATCAAGGGCACATATAAATTCTAGATAAATGTATTTTATGCACGTCGATTAGGGGTTGCCAATATGTTTATTGGGTTATCTGAAGGCATGGCTAAGTATGGGTTTCTTGCTCTTTCAGTGCTATTGTGGCATTTACAGTGAGTTTTTTGAATTCTTCAATTCCTTTACTATTGTTTAATTGAGACTTTTCCTTAAATCTATGTTGTGATGGTGAAACCAAATCAATTAATTCCATAGGTGATTAATGCATATATGTATTTAAGTAGAATTTAGGGATAGGTAGGATGTTTGATAGATTCATAAATGGAGTATACACTGAGTTTTCGATTGGTTTGTCAAACATGTGGATTGGCCATCTCATTTGTAGGCAAGTGTAGACACCCCATTTTTGACGGCTCTTACGACTTGGATGTCCTTGCAGGTACATCCGATGATGAGTTTGTTTGCTCGCCAAGTGCTTGAAGTCCTCAACGGAACACCACAGCTTTGAGCCTTTCCAACCCTGTATCCTTGTTGCCTCATTTTTGGACCATGACTTGGTCTTTCCAGCCTGCAACCTCTGGTGGCCTATATGCCATCCCTAGAGGCTGTCGGCTATCACTTTTGGTTTGCCGGCCACTGATGTGGCTTGCCAGCCACCAGTGATGGCCGGTCGGCCACCACTGATGGCCGGTCGGCCCGGCAGCCATTAGTGTTTTCTACAGATATTTCATGCCAGCTGTGCCAGCTGTTTGCACAAATGCATGCATCTGCACCCACGTGGATGGATGAATCTCCTTGTAGAAATTTCATGTTTTGAGGTTAGAAAATTTTAGACTAAAAAATTTTCCTCTCTCTCTCTACAATTCTCTCTCTTTACAAATTCTCTACACATTAACATACTTACACTACACTCTTGCCTATACACCCTTAACCAAATCCTCTCATCTTTGAGCTGAGGTGTTCTTGAGCTTGGTTTAAGCTCTAGAGGGTATACTTGCTTGGTTTTGGTCCTTAGAGTTACTCTTCTCTTCAAGAGGTATAATACTTGCTTTATTAGCTTGCTTTGCATACTTCTTTTTCTATCTTTTTCCCACTGTTTTGGGTTGTTTTGGGGCTATAAAAAACTCTGTTTTTGTTGGCTAAAATTGGTGGTTTAGGCGATTTAAGGTTAAGGGGTGGTTCACCCTTCTTTATTCTTTGCTCATAAGGTTTTTCCACCTTTGTTTCCCACTTTCAAACCATCTTTTTTTGGGCCTTTAAACATTGAATTTCAAAGTTTTTTCAGTGATGAAAATCATGTTTTACAGTCCAAATTTGGAGGGGTTAGCCTCCCCTCATTGTGTCTTGTTTGCTAGCCTAGTTGGTGCCATGCTTTAGCTTATTTTAGTTTAATTCCAGCATGTTTTAGTCTCTGATTTGAGCTGTTTTAACTCTGTTTTGGGCTGGTTAAGTCATTTGAGTCTTGTTTTGCATGCTTCTAATGTAATAGTCCTCATAAGCTTGGTGTTTTAGGTCTCTAGACATCACTTGTTTGAGTTGATTGCATTGTTTTAGTGTTTTTCACACTTAATTTCAGCACTAATCACCTCTGCAACCTCCCTCATTTCCTGGCTTTTAATTTTGCTTTGAAAGTGGTTTCAAGTCACTTGCTTGCCTAAGTGTGAAATTGAGGTTTCATACTTGATGGTTTAATCCCTTAGGGGGTTCATTACCAACGGTATGAGGCTTCTTTCATACTCAAAGCAACTTGTGTTTTAAGCCCTCTTTCCATTAGAGGACTTTAATTCACCCAATGAACTTAATTGGATTAAAGAATGGTTGGTAAAGTAAAGTGAGTAACTAAAACTTGGGATTTAAAAAATGAGCAAGATAATAACTTAATGTGTTCAATCAGACGTTAATTGAACACATGGAACTTGGACCATTTCATACTTACTAGTGATGATATGAAATGATCCATGTCTCCAAGGTCTACTCTTTCCCTTGATCATTCATGAAAGGGAGGAGGCTTGTGTCTTGTTTTGCATTTATTGAGCTTGCACATTTTAAGTCACAAGCCATCATGTAATGAAATTGCTTGAATTGGTGGTTTGTAACTTAAGATTCACCATTCCTTGGATTTGCTCATGAAAATGAGGGGTGAGTTGTGCAGACAACCCTTGAAAATACCCTGTATATGCTCTGTTTGTCCTCTGTTGCAGCAAGATGAACATGTGCATCAGTGGCCGGCAGACCACCATCCATGGCTGGCAGGTGGCCGACAATCTTCATCAGTGGCCGGTTGGCCACTGATGCAAATCTCAGCAGAGTGTTGGTAAGGTGGAGCAAAATGGTTCTGGGAATGTTCAACTGTGCAAACAGAGGCTTTCAAGAGACAAACGGTGGTCTTTTCGGGTGATATTCGAGCATGCGAGTGCATGACCTTTATTTCCCGAGGTAGAGTAGTTAGATGCTTAGTTTTATTACTTAGTTTACTCACATTTGTGTTGTAATTATTTGGTGAGCTAATTTGCTGTTGTAATAATTTGTTAATTAGTCTAGTTATTCATTTTGGTTTGTAATAATTAGCTTAATTAGCTTTAGCTTAGCTTAGTTGGCTAGTTAGCTTTATTCATTCGGACCCTCCTGCATGGGGGCATTAATGTTGTAATAATGTGCATGTCTTCCAACCCCACGTCTTTCTCCCTTTTATTTATCCGCTTTTGATGGTTAGAGTAGGGACATCACGTTTCAAATTAGCATGCCTTATGCTTGCATCATTCATCTTGTCTTACATGCACCAAGGCTCGGTTCATCATTCTAACTGCATTGTGGTTTCAATTACCTCGTTGTTGAATACGTGTTTAAACGCATGCTATGAAATTGTTGCAAATAACATGTTAAGTAGCCAAGCCTATTTTAGATGCATTATTGGATGTGTTGCATTAGCCATCTTGTATAGTTAGAAATCATGCATATTTTTCTAACACTTTTGTTTTATCTTGGCTTGGAGTACCAGGTGAGTTTTTAGTGCTTTAGCATACTTGCATGAGTGTGAGTGATTGCCATGACTAGCATGCTTGCCATGAGGCTAAGTGCTTAATTGCTGTAACTGCTTGAATGCCTGTGGATGAAGGCTTGTTGTTTGAATTGGAATAATTCAATGAATGTACGTTTAAGCCCACTTTATTGAGTGGCAAATTCACAAACTTTAAGCCCATTTGAGGTGGCAAAATCAAACCCTTTTCGAAAGACAAACATGAAATTGAATTGTTCCAATTCGGGCAAACTAGTCTATACTCGTGTGTGTGCACATCACATAATAATGCTAGCCTAATAAACGGAACAAGAGCATATAATGTACATAAAAATCATATCATGATTAGTAGAGGCCAATCTTTGATCGGGCAAGTGAGGGTGCTCAAGTCATGACCTTCCCCCCTTCTACCTAAGTTCCCGAGCTGAGGCAACTTTGGTGATGACGGACACGTGGCCTTTGGCATGAGTCATGGGTTTCCTAAATTTCCCTAAGATACAATATTTAGGTGGTGACTCTGTATCTGGCAAAGTAGTCCAATTTTGGCATTTTTGATTCAAAATCAATTTTCCAAACGATTTGCCGGATTTGGACTCTTTGGTGTTTATCAATTTCACATTGCACTTGTGAGATTAGATTCAGAACCGTAGGAGTCTGAACTGTAGGGCTATATTTTCGAACTTTCGAAAGGGGGTGCGAAAAAGCCGAGCTACAGCAAGTACACCCAATGCTTGTGATTTTTATCTCATACATACAAGCCTTTCACATTTTATTGGAACTAAACCAATGTAGTTTGTTGGAGGGCCCTTCATGGAACTTGTAAGTTCTAACAGGAATAGTGATTTAATTTAGCGATGATAAGGACATTGACAAATATCTTTTTTGGATTAGTAGACAAGTACTATTACTCAACCTTGTTTTCGTCTGAGTAAATTACAGTTATTCAAGAGTGTATTGCTTATCTTCTTGTTGGTCTTGCTGGCAAGACAGTAGCAATTTTATGATCATAAGCTCAACATTTGAATTACATTTGCTAAAACAGTGGCTTTGTTCTTAACTAGTGCATTCAAAATCCATTAGCTGGTATTATGTGAATTGTGATTGTGTAGATCCATCTGTTGATCTTTCGTTCAGCTTCCTTATTTTGATAGTTTTCTTGTTTAAGTGGATATAAATTGACATTAATAAAATCAACATTAATAATTTGAAAATAAGATACAAATAATAAGGCTTCGAAATATGAATTGACACACTCAATTTGCTTGGAGCAAGTTAACTAGGAGACCTTGGTGTCCCGGTATCAATTGTATAATCTCGATCCTTGTTTCATATCTCAATTCTAGAACAAGTTATAGGCAGCTTTGGAAACAACATTAAAGTTTAGCACCACTTATCACCCTCAAACTGATAGACAATCTGAAAGAACGATCCAAACATTGGAGGACGTGTTGCGGGTATGCGTATTAGATTTTCAAGGTAATTGGGACGAACATTACCATTAGTAGAATTCGCTTATAACAACAGTTACCAAGCAAGCATCAGAATGGCACCGTATGAAGCGCTGTATGGAAGGAAATGTTGATCTCCTATATGTTGGATAGAGATAGGAGACCGGAAATTCTTAGGTCCATAAATTGTGCAGATAACCAGTGATAAAATTCAACTCATCTAGCAGCGAATTCACACTGCCCAAAGCAGCCAAAAAAGCTATGCGGATACACAGAGATGGGATTTGGAGTTTCAAGTAGGAGAGCATGTTTTCTTAAAGGTCTCACCAACAAGGGGAGTCATTCGATTTGGAAAATGAGAAAAATTGAATCCACGTTACATCGACCCATTTGGGATACTGGAAAGGGTTAGCCCTGTAGCATACCGTTATGTCCTTCCACTAGAATTGTCCAATGTTCATAATGTATTTTATGTGTCGTTGCTCGGCGATATCTTCTAGACTCAAAACATGTCATTGATCAAGAAAACCTAGAAGTTCAAGACAATCTCTCCTATGAGGAGCAACTAGTACAGATCCTCAACCGTCGTCGTCAAATTCTCCAAAACAAGACTATACCGCTTATAAAAGTTTTATGGCAGCATCATCGTGTTGAAGAAGCTATGTGGGAAACAGAGAGCCAAATGCGGGCTCGATATCCACATCTTTTCGAAAACTAAGGTACAACAAGTTTGAGGACAAACTTTTATTTAGGTGGAAAGAAATATGACACCCCAATTGTATAATTAATTTAATAAAATAATAAATAAATAAATAAATAAAATATTAAATTTTATAGTTATACATGCTAAAATGTAAATTAGGGGCATTATTATTATCAAAACATAACAATGTGATTAATTTATTTTTTGGGCCAAACCAAACATAACATGCAATTAGTAACCTATGTGGGCCAAAGTAGAATTAAGATTAAGTGATATAAGTTGTAAGCCAAAGGGATTAACTCATCTTGAAACAAAGATGTGGCAAATGGTGAGACAAGCAATGTGGGAAACCTAAGGGGCTAGAGATGGTACCTATATACCTTAGCTTGACAAAATCAGCATGGGTAGCCAACTATATAAGGAGTTGGGACTGTAGCAAATGAACATAAAACCAAAAAAAAAAAAAAAAATAGTAAGAGAAGGTGGAATTCGGAAGGATCGAAAAAAAATAGTAAGAGTCAATTTTAAGATGAGTTATATTATACATTGAGTAGCCATAAGTTATTTTGTTATTTATAAATTATTTTATGCAAATTATTATTTGTTTTTTAAAATTATATTAACATTCAATTATGTTATTCACTTTATGAGCCCTGCTTATTTAAAATTGCAACTCATGGATATGATTGTTTAAATTTTGAAATTTATTTGACAATGAGTATATAACCATTTATTTTTATAAGTACCACCACAAAGGTCCCATGCCTTGGAGGACTTAAATAGCCATTAGCCCTTTGAATTGTCACTTTAGTGACCGTCTGACGGTCCCATGCCTTAGGGGATTTAAATAACCATTGACCCTCTGATTAGTCACTTTGTGACCCTCTGTCTGTCATGGATCCATTGACCCTCTATTCTGTTTTGTACCATGGTTATGATTTTTTTGCATATATGATTTTTATATTATATGTTTTTTATTTAAAATAATTTATTCGAACCAAACTATTCATTATTTAGCCTAAATAATCATCCATGGTGATTTGTATACTCTTATGCTCTTAGTATAATATTCTTCACTTTGCCATGTGCTTATAGCTGTTAAAACCCTTTCAGGTGAAGAAACTTAAGGAAGAATGGTTTTACCCCATTAATCAAGACCCAGACTTGAGATGAACATCGTGTTTTTCTTTCTTTTTTTTTCCTCTTGTGTTTATTTGTAATTATTATCTAACTTATGTTACATAAATAATAATTCCCATGTATGCTTTAGATATTTATCAACATCTTTTATTTCATTCCGCTACATTATTTAATTTAATTACTTAGAACTAATCTTAGAAATTTTAGAATTTAACTAGTTGCGAATCCAACCCTAGGCACAAGAGGGGTCGTGACAGAAACATAACAAACTAAATTAGATTTTGGGACTAAAATGTCCTTATTTTATTTTCTCATAGCCAAACAGGACCTATTTATTATGCATATGGGTATATACTTTGCAAAAATGTCATTGTTTGTTGTTTCTCTCTCTTCCTTTGTTACCATAGCAATGGACTTCAACAGTCAACACATACTTATCTGAACCAAAACAAGTCCCATTATCTATAACCCACCAATTATTGAATGTTGATTGCCATAGCCAAAACACCACTAGACCGAAAATGCCTTTTATTTGAGGTAGGAAGAATGAAACATGCAAGGATGACTTTTATTCACTTATACAAACAGTAAGATTTGGACCTCTAGTGTATTAATCTCACCAACAATCACATATTAGTACTTTAATAAAGAACATGAAGGTTTGGAATTATTACAAGACAAATATAGATTGATTTTTCTACAGAACAAACACTAGATACTTCATGTAACCAAACCAGTGGTTGGTTGTATAAATTGGAAAAAATAGCCACCGGTGTTGCGATTGTATAAATTAGGCAAACAATTAATGTTCTGTGTTTGTATGAAAGAGAGAAACCCAATTCATAAGTTCTAGGGTGAGTGAGAGAGATTAGATGGTGTGGGAGGGTTTTCAATTGACTGGTGGTAGGGAATAAAACAAGTTGGTGGTGATAGGGTGCAGTTGTAACTTGAGATATAGAGATTGGCTAGTGTGGGAGTTGCAATTAGCTTCCAGTGGTCGGAGGGGAGGAGGTTCCCAAGTGTTTTAAGTTTTGTGAAATCAATGCCAACTTTATTCTCTTTGGTTGGTTGGACAAGTTTTTGTATATTTTATAAATAAGGCTAAGTTCTGTTTTGTTTTATTTGTGTATGGGTGATGTAAGACTGATGTAAATATGACGTCACATATATATATGTAAACCAAGTTAAAATTTTGTCTCATATACGTCTGCACAACTCTATGGACATTGTATTTTGATATTGCTTCCGCTAGCCCTTTTAATTTTTTTTAATCTATTTCCGAGGCCTTCGGTAATCCCAGGATTACTGGTCGGTTACGATGCTAAACCTATAGGGGTAGGTTTGGGTCGTGACAGCTCGAGCGGTCATTTGGTCACTCAAGTGCAGATTTATAGCTCCCAGTATCTCGCAGGTTTGCAAGCGAAACCGCTCAAGCGATTAAAAATTCGCTAGAGCAAAGAATGCGAGCTCCTAATATTTTCACTGTAACTCTGCAAAACTTTTGAAACTTTGCGTTTACTGCTCGAGCAGTAAAAAGTTCGCTCGAGAGGTCCATTTGTATTTTGGCACTTCACTTAAGCGAAGGAAAGTTTGCTCAAGAAGTTTGGTCGGGACAACAGAGTCATATTGCGATCCAAACATTGTTCCAAATCATTTCTTCCAATCTCATTCTCTCTCTAACAACTCTCTTCTTAAAACGCTAGATAGAAAACCCTAGATTTCATCTAGAAAGAGCAAGAATCAATCCTTGGGCTTTCATTAAAGTTGTTCAACTTGTCAAGAGCTACGTTTTGAACTGAATGAATCGTGGTGTTTCGAAAGTTCATCGAGTGGGCCTTCATCTTTCGTCGCACAATCTTGAGGTAGGAATACCTTTACCCTCGTATGTTTATATTTAGTCTAAATAGGTGTGAATCTTGTGAGGAATAAGACTATTGATGTCATGACCTAAACTTGCCCCTATAGATTAAGGTCATAACCGGTCAATAATCATGAGATTACTTACGACCTCAAACAGAAATCAATTAAAAATTAATAATATGGAGCCAAATGCGGAAGCAAACTTAAAAATTTTGTCCAATGAACTGTACTTACATGGCAAATAAAAAACATTTCCTATATACTTGATAATAACTCACACCACATATTAGTAATTAACATCTTGTACACCCAGGATCATTCAAACACATAGTCAGCTATACCAAAAGCTTATACACATAAATGGTTTATCATGACCAATGGAATAGCAAAAGAAAATACAAAAGACCATAAACAAAGCCTCTTGCGTGAGACACCTGGGCTGGTTTCACAAAACTCGGGTTCTTTTCTCAAACTCCATTAAGGCTGGGGTTGAACATCCCTTTGCTCATCTACATACATATAAATAAAAGTGAGCTAACGCCCAGTGAATAATACCAAAGTAAAGGGGTTATATGAATGAGATTCATATTAAGTACATCGAACCCGTAAATTTCATATACAAACGGCCTTAGGCCCATTCTGTGTTTTTGTTGTACATGTTAACGGCCTCGGGCCCATTTTAGATCCTTAGCAAACATATCAGATGGCTTTGGGCCCATTGTATAACTTGTCAGATTCATCAAACGGCCGTTGACCCAATTCAAACATTTCAAACGTATCAAATGGCCTCAGACCCATTATTTCCATATTCATATTTATGCGCATTTCATATTCGTGATTATGATCACCTTTTCATTCAAACGGCTTTTGGCCCATTACATTCATATTCAAACGGCCTTTGGCCCATCACGATATTCAAATGTCCTTAGGCCCATATCATGTCCTTCACAGAGCCTTATACAAAAATTAAGCATATAGATACTTATTCGTAATTCAAATCAACAATCCATGAAGCTTATATAGAAGTAGCATTTGGAAAATAACATACTTGAAAATATCTTTACTAAGATATTACTCACAGTGTCACACCCCAAACCCGCCCCTAAAAGTTCGAGCATGACCTACTCAGAAACAGACACTTAACCTAATATACGTATCATATGGGGCCTGAACGAAAGCATAAATACCCTACAATAATATAACATAACATAACATCCATTGAGCTACTGCTACCATGCCAGGATCATAACATTGCATTAGCGAGTAAACATATAGTGGCATGCATCAGCAGAACTAGTTAAGTACATTTACATACAGACCCTACCCCAAGACTGGGCATATGACAAAAGCATGGGGGGGTCAAGGGTTTATATACAATTCAACCATAAATAGGCAATTAGAATACAAGCCAAAGCTCGACAAAAGTCCACAAAATGAGACGGCTCCCCCTAAGTGCCTGGACACATTGAGGTTGACAAAAGATAGACGAGCCTCAGGAATTACAACTAGCCCCCAGGTTGATTACCTACAGAAACAGACAAGATACAGAGTGAGCGAAGCTCAGTGAATAATAGTACTAAACAATCAATGATTATCTTGAACGATAAAGCATGTAACTGCAGAGGCATATCATTACTTTATCTTGTAATTATTTCCAGAACGGCCATAGGCCCAGTTTTTAAACAGAGTGGCTTAAGCCCAGTAATATACAGAATGGCCATCGGCCTAACAGAATTTACAGAACGGCCATTGGCCAAGCGAATTTACAGAATGGCCGTTGGCCTAACAGAATTTACAGAACGGCCATTGGCCTAACAGAATTTACAGAACGGAGTAATTCCAGAGTGATACCGATGCACACAATTCTTTCAACATTACATGAATTCACACCGATTTCCAACCAATATACATGCTAACGTAATTATTTATGGAGAACAAAATGTCAATAACAATAGTTATTAACGATAAACAAATGTACATTTATAGTACTGTTACTCACAGTGTTGTGGCGGAGTGTTAGTCCTTCCCGGAGTATGTCCTGCATACATACACAACACATGAATCATTTCCTTTTCCTTTGTTAATCATTTTCTGGTTCGCTTTGTTGCACATGAATTTATCAATATAAAAAATGCACCAAATACAGATTTTAACAATATTAGAGGGTCAAGCACGTAAAACGGAGCGGGCGAGATTTTCCAGCATGGGCCGCACGTGCGGCTGTGAGCCCCGTACGTGCCTTTTTAGCAGAAGCTAAACCCCAAAATTTTCCCATTTCCCGAACGTGCAGCCATGACTCCCGCACGTGCGGTGATTCTGTGTAGTTCCAGTCTGAAATTTCAAGCAAGGGTCCAATTTTTGGTGAATTTTTCCAAGGTTCCAAATAGGTCTAAAAATCATGTAAATAGAACTACAATTATCTCAATCAAAATACAAGTTGGGTCTTTATTCCTTAAAACTCATAAACATAACTCACTCCATAATATTCCCACACACACACACACACACACAGATCATAAGGAGGAGTTCAAACTTGATAATTGAAAAAGAAGATAACTTTTCATAGGTGAGCCAACATAATTTCCCCCAAATCAATCAAACACAAGAAACATTTTCCAATTACCCTCCTAACACACACACACATGACCTATATAGCAACCCTAATTTCCATAACATAGAGGGATTCTTATTCAATTCCAAGAGAGAGGTCAATTGGAGTAGATTACACATACCTTGAGCTTTAAAATCTCTCAAATTCCCAACTTTCCTTGATGATCTTCTTCCCCTACCTCTCAAACCCTTCTCTAATCTAATCTTCTCTTCTAGGAGATATTTTTAAATAAAGCCCTTCAGTCAAAGTTGTAAGGAACACAATTATATATACAAGGTGAATACGACAAAAATAATCAGTTTAATCATTCCAAATTAAAATTTCACAAAAATGCTTATTATGACTTAAAAATTATGCTAGTCACAAATACGAAGTTAATTTCGGATTATCAAGCCTCTAAGGCTCTCAATTTCTGATTTGAACATTCTAGTTGCGACAGACTCTTTTCTTCTTAAACAGATATGCATCCATACCCATAGAATTCACTTAATTAACCTTAATTTCCCATAAAATTTCACAGTAAGCATTTGAAAGCACAGAATACGGGACCGAAAGTATACCAGAAACAGATATGAGGGTTGGGCTATTACACACAGTGTTCGGAGTGTTGATTCGTCCTCATGGATGCACCTACACAATTCATAAACATACACAAATTGGATCACAATGGTATTTAATCCGCTCCTTAACTTGTTAAATTCTCTTAGGCTCCTTTCAAACCATTTAATTCATTTAGAATGTACAATGTATGCCTAAGAGTGTTCAAATCATGAACTTGGTTGGCTTATCCATAACTTCAAATAATACTTAGAAATTCTTTCAAAAACATGGGTTATAAGGTTCATGCTCAAAGGATGAAATTCAACGTTCAAACCAAATGAATCATCTTCTCTTTCCTAATCATTTACTTATGTTGTTTCTTAGCTTATTGGTCCTCAATAAGTCATAATTCATGCTTAAGAATACCCGGAAAGAGATGCGAACGAAGATATGCGCTTAAAACATCTTTTGAAAACAAGCTGAAAATAAGTTGTTGGCTAAAGCCAGCTTTTGGTCGCTAGAGCTAGCTGAAGGCAAAAACTGAGCTCGCTCGAGCCACCATTTATTTGCTCGAGCAAGCTTTTGCAGAGTTCAAAATAATAGGAACTAGTAATGTTGGCTCGAGCCACCACTTGGTCGCTCGAGCCAGTTGCGAATTTTCTGGGTTTCAAAACAGAAAATCTAAGTTCCAAAAATACATTTTAACATGTAAAAGCTTGCATGGTCATTTCAAACTCATGAAAACACTTTGATAATCATTAAAACATTTTAGAAAACTCAAATACAAGATCATCCATAAATCATTTGCCCAAAGCCTCATGAATTCACCAAAATTGAACTCAAATCTTCATGCATATGAGGATTAATTTCAAAACTCTTTTCATGACTTTCCAAACATAAAATTAAGCTTCCAAGACTTATGAAACAATGATGCATGTGCAATATAACTTCCAATTTCATCATGAATCATAGAATTCAAGCCCAAAATAATAAAATTCTACATATTCATCTTCTAAATTCAACATGGATGACAAGGATCATGCTCAAGAGTATGAAACTCTTCCAATTCATGAATTCATGTATTTCAAACCTTCAAGACTTAGAAAACATGAATGCATGTAAGTGACAACTCCCAATTCAACATGATTATCAAAGTTCATGCTCAAAACTGGAAGAATCAAACCAAATACTTGCATGTATGTACAATTTCATCTCAATTCCTACAATCTTTGTTCAACTCACACATTTAATCTCATTATCTTCTTAAATCCACAATTTAAATGACTTAACTCCCAAATTGAGGTTCAAACTTTTACCTACTATCTTCAATGAGGCTAGGTTTAGTGATTTATTGAGCCTAGCTTCCAAATTCTTCAATCCTCCAGCCAATTCCTCAAGATTGAGCTTTTCTGTCTCTAAGATGAGGATTTCTCTCTCTCTCTCTCTCTCTCTCTCTCTCTCTCTCTCTCTATAGCTTAATCTCAGAAAAATGGTGAAGATGAGCTCAAAATTATGAGCCTAGGTACTAACTCAACATATATATAGTGGGTGATTAGCTTAAGCTAATTAAGCATGATTAAGACTAATCAACCTTACTTAATTTAATTCAATTTAATCTAATTAATTTGATCCAAATCAATTTTTAATTAAATTTCACCATAGGCTCTAAAAATTAGGCTGAGCACAATAAATTAATCAATTTTGGTTTTTGACGCCTCTACAACCCTCAATTTCAGATTATAGCAAAAATTGTAACAGATATGACTGCAGTCAATAGATAGGCATTAAAAAATCACATAAAACACATAATTAACATCAAATTTCATATCAAGCACATTAACACTCATATAATTAATGAGTTAACAGTATAATACAAAACAGGTTGTCACAATTGAGATGAATGAGATGTATCTCTATATATATATATATAGGTTTTGTGTGATAAAGAATTTATTTGAAATTGATGATGGATTATGCTTTCAACTATGAAATAGGGAATAGACATACTCGAATCAAGGGAAATAAACAATTGAAAGAAAAAGCTCCAAATTTTTACATGAACCCTAAGGGTTTATTCAAGATTTTGTTGAAATGGACAATTGATAAATTGGAGAATCCTTGTAGTTGTTAGTGTTGTGTATAAAATGTTCATGTTTGGAATGTGTTTGAGGTGCCCACTTCCCCGGTTCATGTGAAGACGACAAATGTGGGGTTATGTTTGAGGTGCTCACTTGCCCGGTCTACATGAGGGCAGCGAATATAGAGATGTTGTGAGGCGTTGATTGGCCGGTTCATGTGAGGACGACAAAAGTGGAAAGGTTTAAGGCATCCACATGCCATCTGTGTGAGGACGAAAAAAGTGTGGAGGTTGATTGTGAATTATGTGTTGTAAAATAAAGTTTAAAATACATATGAACTCTTGGGCATTAATATAGGTCATGCATATTTAAATTAAATGTTTATATACTTGAATAAAGTTATTCTCTACTGGGCAACATTGCTCATTCCTATTTTACTAACATTTTAGGAAACGAAGAACCCCAAACCCGTCTATGAAGAAGAAGAAGAACAAGACTTTTTTTTTTTTTTTTTCTTTTTTCTAACCTTTTGTGAACTTGAATTTGTAATGAAACCATGGAACTTCTTTTCTATTTTATTTTGAGTTTTGTAATTTTGTAATTTTGTATTAATGTCTCAATGTAATTAGTAAACTAAAAGGGCATTGTAATTGTTTTGTTATCTTCTCTAACTCACTGAACAGAGATACGTATTTTGAAATTTTTTTGTAAGCAAAATCTGCGGCTCAATGAGAAAGAGAAAGATTTGAATGGAAATGTGTTGTGTATATGTGAAGAATGTACTTTTAACTGTTCAATGTAAATTATATTGTGTGGGGTGTTACAAATTGGTATCAGAGCAAACTAGATCGAATACTTGGAGCTCGTTGGAAGTGACTTAATCACATTAGGTTGTCATGCTAGGATGAGGAGTTGATGGTTTTATTTGATTATGTGTTTTTGTGAATAGGTGTGTATGGGGTCAATCCTCTAGGATATGACTTGTGTTCACTACATTCATTGAAGTTCCTTTGGAAAGACATCTAATCAATGCTTTTTCTACTAGGAAATCCTTGAATGTCGTGAAATGAGTTGATATCCTGGGAGAGGGATCCTTATGTGTTCTATTTGTTTATGTGCTTATTTGTTGAGAATGAGATTAAGATTTGAGGAGAAAGTAATGAACTAGTATATAAATTGTGAGTTAATCTTATCCACTTCTACTCTTATATAGGATGTATGGATGTGGTAGGGGTCGTAGCTGACCTCGTAGAGGTGGTCGGGATATCCTGGCTCAACCGGAGATCTCTTCTCAAGAAGAAAGAGTGGGTCAAAACAATGTGGCCGCTCCACTGACCCAAGACGCAATGGGAGTACTGGCTCGAGAGATGGTCGAAGCCCTTAGGGAGTCAATGGATATTCTTAGAGTTGAACAAGCTGCTAGAACAATTGAAGGGGAGACTAGAGTTTCATTCCTGAAAAAGGAATTTTTCCATTCAAACCCTGTTGAATTCCTTGGGGGTGTTGAACCATTAAAGGCGGATGAATGGCTTGAGCAAATCACCAAATCTTTTGAGATCTTAGATATTTGGGACGGTGAACTTCGAGTGGCGCTTGCTAGTTATCAGTTGAAGGCGAATGCTGGCCAATGGTGGAAATATGCCAAGGGTCGAATTGAACATACTTAGGAGGCGTTTTCTCATGCCTTTCAAGAGAAGTACCTCCCTCCCACTGCGAAGGAATGCTTGCAGAGAGACTTTGAGGAACTTGAACAATTCGACTCCACAGTGGCAAAGTTTAAGGCTACTTTTACGAGTCTATCTCGTTTTGCACCTGACTTGGTGGCTATTGAAGAGCATAGATGTCTAGAGTTTGAGAAAGGCTGAGGCCAGGAATCTTGATGAAGGTGATGGGAAATATGATCCGGGATTATGATAGATTAGTGGAGTCTGCTGCACATGTGGAGATCAGGCTTGAAGGTGAGGAAAAGAAGTGACGACTTAAGAGAGAAGGATTTACCAAATCTCGAGGGGGTTCTATAGCATCAAAGAAGTCGAGGAGTTCTATATCTTCTCATCAATTGCCATTACTGGCCGCATCATCAAATCCCATGTTGGGAAAGAGTACGGATAGTACGGGACAAAGTGGTATCACTTGTTATCGGTGTGGTGAGCGAGGCCACAAGTCCGCTACATGTCCACAAAAGGGTAATCAACCATGTCAACCTTCTACTCATCTTCAAAATTTGACCTTAGGTGAAAGTCAATTGCTCGTTTGTTATCAATGTGGCCAGCCGGGTCATATGAAGAAGTTTTGTTCTCAGATTACCTGGTCGGCCAATGCTTCAGGGTTTCAAGCAGGACAAAGCCAGAGGCAGACTCATCAGCCAGTTCAGTCTAGACAGGCTTCTAGAGCTGTACACAGGGCTACCTCCGTACAGTTCGTGCAATATGCCTAGCATCAGAGGGGTGAACAGAGACCCCAAGGGAGAGTCTATACTATCATCGCATCTGAGTAGTCGACTGGACCGATGGTGATGTGAGGTATATATCTTATATATAATACTTAGGCCAATGTGTTGATAGATACGGGGGCATCTCACTCATTTATAGCATCTACATTTGCATCCATATTGGGGTTAGAGGCTGAACCATTAGAATCTTCTCTTGCAGTAGAATCACCGGTTGGAGGTAAGATGGTTTTGACCCATGAGTGCCATGGGTGTGTGATAGAGGTCGTTGATCGCCGATTTCCTTTTAGTTTGGTATTGTTAGAGATGATGGGTTTTGATGTCATTCTTAGTATAGACTGGTTGTCGTCTTTTCATGCTATAATAAATTGTTATCGTATGAGAGTTACTGTATGTACAGCTGGGGGTGACTGTTTCTATTTTCTGGGGGATAGGTCTTATAGACTTTTACCACCGTTATATGACTCTCGTAGTCGAGGTAAATTCCCTTCCCTTTTTGCAACTTTGATGAATGATGGGAACAGTGAAGCACAAAGGGTATTCCCTATGGTGGTTTATGAGTATTTAGATGTTTTTCCAAAGGACCTCACCGAGTTACCACCTCATCGCGAGGTTGAGTTTTCTATAGACCTAGTGCCGAGCATGACACTCATTTCTATGTCACCCTATAGATTCGCTCCGGCAGAGTTGCTTGTTTTGAAGGAGCAATTACAAGAGTTGTTAGACAAGGGTTTTATATGCCATAGTACCTCACCCTGAGGAGCACCGGCTCTCGTTGCGAAGAATAAGGATGGTTCTTTGTGGCTGTGTATCGATTACTGTAAACTGAATAGGGCCACGGTCAAGAATAAATACCTGTTGTCTAAAATAGATGATCTTTTTGACCAACTCAAGGGCTCTCAATGTTTTTCAAAGATAGATCTAAGATTGGGCTGTCATCAGTTACGTGTGAAAGAAGAGGACATCCCGAAAACGGCTTTCAGTACTCGTTATGGCCACTATGAATTCCTTGTGATGCCATTTGGGTTAATCAATGCCCATGCCACCTTTATAGACTTGATGAATCGGGTTTTCCGTGAATATCTTGACAAATTTGTGGCTGTTTTTGTGGATGATATCCTTGTATATTCGCCATCCAGGAAGAACATGAGGTGCACCTTCACATTGTGTTGCAATTACTTAGGGAGCATAGATTATATGCTAAGTATGAAAAATGTGAGATCTGGCTCTCCGAGGTGAAATTCTTGGGTCACATTGTTTCTAAGGATGGGGTTGCCATAGATTCTTCAAAGATTGAGGTTGTATAAAATTGGGAGTGACCTAGGAATGCATTTGAAATCTGTAGTTTCTTGGGTCTTACTAGTTATTATAGACAGTTTGTGAAAGATTTCTCCTCGTTAGCTTCGCCATTGACTACGCTAACAAGAAAGGGAGTGAAATTTGTTTGGAATGAATCATGTGAGAAATCCTTCTAAGAGTTCAAGACTAGATTAACCACTGCACCAGTCTTAGTCATTCCAGAAAGAGGGTTACGTTACACTGTGTACTATGATGCCTCTAAAGAAGGTTTGGGATGTGTTTTGATGCAGGAGGGTAAGGTAGTGGCTTATGGTTCACGCCAACTGAAGACCCATGAGAGAAATTATCTGACTCATGATTTAGAATTAGCCGCAGTTATTTTTGCCCTAAAATTGTGGAGACATTATTTGTATAGGGAGAAATTTGAGGTGTTCTCTGATCTTAAGAGCCTTAAATACTTATTTTCCCAAAAGGATTTGAATTTATGTCAAAGAAGGTGGACAAAATTTTTGAAAGATTATGATTTTGAATTACACTACCATCTTAGGAAAGCCAATGTGATGGTTGATGCCTTGAGTAGAAAATCCGTGAGTACCCTTGCCAATCTTGCAATTAGGGAATGGGAAATGTTAGGTGATTTGGGTGAATTTTATTTGCGTCTTAGTGAATCTTCTGAGCAGGCCACCTTGTTTTTTGTCCTTGCACAACTGACACTTGTTACTCGAGTTATGGAGGCACAACGGGATGACTCGAAGGTTGAAACAATTAAAAAGAAGATTGCACAAGGGAATGAGAAAAAGGGTTTGAAGATAGATTCTGAATCAAATTTCTAGTATCTAGACTATCTTTTTGTACCTGAGTTATGTAGATAAGAAGTACTTCACAATTTCACCACTCCTGTCTTGCAGTACATCCGGGAGGTACAAAAATGTACAATGATCTTAGCCGACAATTTTGGTGGAGGGGTATGAAGCGGGATGTGGTATCTTTTGTATCTAGATGTCTAACTTGTCAGCAAGTCAAAGCGGAATACCAACGGCCAGTCGAGTTATTACAACCCTTGCCCATAGCCGAATGGAAGTGGGCACATATTACCATGGATTTCATTTCGGGCCTTCCGAGAACACAAAGGGGTAATGACGCAGTTTGGGTGGTGGTGGATCGATTAAGTAAGTCGGCTCACTTTCTTACCATGTGTATGAGGGACTCAGTTGATTACCTGGAAGAACTTTACGTTAGAGAGATTGTCCGGCTTCATGGGATCCCAGTGAGTATTGTCTCAGATCGAGACCCTCATTTTACTACACGATTGTGGCAAAGCCTATAAACTGTTATGGGCACTCAATTAACTTTTAGCACCGCTTACCACACACAAACCGACGAACAGTCTGAGCGCACTATCCAAATCTTAGAAGATATGTTGAGGGCTTGTGTAGCCGGTTTCTTGGGCCCCTCGGAAGGGGTTTAGCCTTCCTCAGATGCGATCGCCTACAATTCGGGCTCCGTGGTTCTGAATTCTGGTTTCACTAATGCAATGTGAATCAAAAAAAGAGTAAGAGTCCAAGTTCGGCAAATCTAAGAAAAATCCATTTATTTGCAAGAAATGCCAAAAATGGACAGCATTGCCAGATTTCAAAGTCGCTACCTAATATTTTTGGAAAAATTAGGAAACCCATGAGTAGTACTAAAGGCCACTTGTCCGTCGTAACCAAACTGTCTCGGTTCGAGAACTTAGGTATGAGAGGGGAAGGTCATGAATTGAGCACCCTACTCACCCGATCAATGATCGGCCTCTACTAATCATGATGTGATTTTTATTAACGTTATATGCTCATGTTCCGATTTTTTACTGCTAACTTTACTATATGAAGTCAAACAAATATAGACTATGTTGCTCAATTTGGAATGCTCTGATTTGATGCGAATTTCGAAAGAGTTTGAAATATGGAACTCAAAGAAAATGAGTGAGTCCGTATATACAATTATCAGAATCATTCCAATTTAAGCAAAATAGCCTCCATCCACAGGCACTCAAAGAGTTTATTTCAAATAAGCACGTAGCCTCATGGTAGTTATGCTTGACATGGCAATAATCACATGCATGTAATATGCTAAAGCAGAAAACACTCACCCAAATATCCGAGGCGAGCCAATGAAAAGAAGATAAAATAGTTAGCGAAAATGCATGATTCTAACAATGCAATATGACTAATGCAACACATACAAGAATGCATCTATTCGGTTTGGCTACTAATTGTGACATGTGAATCAATTCAAGGCACGCGATGAAGCATGTATTCGAATAAGGAACTTGAAAATGACAATGGTCAGTATGATCCTTATGTATGCAAAACAAATGGATGGAAGTTATAGAAAATGCTAAGGAAAATATGATGCTATACAACCACGGTAAACATATAAATAAAAGGGAGAAAGAAATGGGGGTTGGAAGACATACACAAATTATTACAAATTTGCCCTCGTGCGAGAGGGTCAAAATGTCCAAATTAAACTAATTATTACAAATTCAAATAAACTAGCTAAGCAGAATATTACAAGTCCGCATGAATGAATTATGACTAAATAAACTAACTAATTAATTCAAGGCAATTAAATTAAAGGACTTTGAAAGGAAAGCGAGGAATCACGCGCGCATGGACGAGAACACCCTCCGAAAACCCCCTCTGCTTGCTACTAGAGACTGTTCTCTTTACAGTTTGAGAAGGGCCTTATTTTGGACCTCTGGACCTGCTCTGTTTTATTGAAAAAACACCCTGGCCATACAAATGAAATGGCCAGCCGTACAGAATGGCTTGCAGGCCGGCCGGCCACTGTTTGCTGAACAAAGCTTGATGTAGTAGACCTGAGACAGAACAAAAACAAAGCAAAACAAAGGGTTTCCAAGGGATGTTCATCGACCATGCTCCCACCTATCATGTAAATGCTCAAGGAGAGAACCGGTTTGTTTCTTAAATTGTCAATGGTGAAAAGCTATTGCATGACGATCTAAGAGGCGATGAGACGACAATTCAATGAAAGCAATAAAACAAACAAACATGACCTTCTCTCTATCAAAGAGTTAACTCAAGAAAGTGGGTCGACTCGCTTCATAAAACCACCAAACATCACAAGAAATATGCAATGATTCGAGAAGCGATGGATTTGGTATAAAGTCCAACCGAACCTAACCAATTTTATTATTTCTCTATGCCGATTTTCAATCAATTTTATTACTCCTTTTATTACCTTTTCCATGTTACTTTCCATTTCTTATCTTTTATTCCATTTTGTCCAAAAGTGATAGCTACGTCCACTTTGCCTAAAAGCAATAAAGATAAGCAAGCATAACTTAACCCGAGAAATGAACTCTTCGAGTCCTGTTCTTCGTGGGAAACTACAAAGAAGGAATCAAACCCATTTACGGCGATAATGAACTCTAGACCAAACCCGGAAAGGGCGATAATGACCCCAAATCCAAACTCAATAACAAGCTATAATGAAGCCTTTCTTTTTGATTTCCAAGGGTCTAAGTTAGAAAACTAGTCTTTTAGAAGTAATGAATCGGCGATTAAGAGAGGTATTAAACAAGAGATCGTTCTCAACATAAGAGAGATGTAATGCCCTAATAATAAATCTCCGAAGGGATTAAACCATTTAGCACATGAGGGGTCTCTTTCTTATACTTGAAACGGGAATCTAGTGTCGAATACCACTCTTAATCAAAAGAAATGAGGGAGGTTGCATAGATGATTATGCAAAGTTGATTATTACAAAAGTGAGATTATTTACATGAAAACTAGGTAAATAAAACTATCAATTCAAATGGATTGGTGTCTATGGCCTAGACACACAAATCCATGGGGACTTACACCATCACAAGTATAATATTCAAAGCATAAACTAAATAAACAATTAAAACAGCCCCAAAAACTAATAAAAAAGTGCTGAAATCATTTTGAAATGCTAGAAAAAGTAAGGAAAAATGGAAGAGAACAAAGCTAGTAAGCAAGCTTAAGGAAGGATGGCTAACTCCTCCACTTTTTACAACTTCAAATCACATATTTTAGCCTCTGAAAATAGTCCAAAAATAGTCCAAAAACAGCCCAAAAATAGTGGCTAAAATCAGAGAAATAAGTGCGAAGAACAAGTATATGAGCTATGGGATAAGGTTCAAGCAAGGGTGGTTAACTCCTCCACCTTTGGTCACTCTTAAATCACAAGATCCAACACATAGAACCAGTCCAAAATAGTGTACAAATAGCAAGAAAAAATGAAGAAATGAGTGGTGTAAACAAAGAGAAAGATGGCAAAGGTTATACCTCTTGAAGAGAGAATGTTCTTGGTTAGGCAAACTTGATTCAAAACACCCTCAAGCCTCTGAAATGAAGTTGAAATCTCAGCAAAAGAATCAAGTTCTAAGCTCCAATGGTGTATCTAACTTGTATCTATATTTGGGAGGGTAGAGAAGAATTTTGGTTTTTTTTCAAAAGCTCTTGGAAATGATTTTGCAACCTTAAAACCAAAGGAAAAGCCCTTTATTTATAGAAAATGAGCTTCTCCAGTTGAAAATATCAAGAAAAAGACAGCTGGCCAGCATCCCATGCATGAGGACAGTTGGCAATTGAAACATATCTTCCTGCGCTAAACATGGCCGACCGTCCACTTTAATTGGCTGTATTACTCATCAATTGGTCAGCCAGCACTTTAATTGGCCGGCTAGCTACTTGGAAAAAAAAAAAAAAAACTATTTTAGAGCCCGACTTCAAACGGGCATAACTCCTTTATTTGGACTCGATTTTAGGTGATTCTTAAGTCTAAATTGCAACCCTAGAAGCCTACTTTCCAATGGTGTTGGCCTCATATCTAAATTCCAAGTGTACAAAGAGATATTCCTAATTTAGTGAAGGCTAATCATTTCTTTCTTAATGGTTTGATGCTCAACCTTTTCCCCAACTAGTTTTCTTCCATCCTCTCCTATTTTCTTCAACTTAAAACCTATAAATAAGATGTTTTGAAAGATTTTTCAAAGAGTTTACCTTCTTTCCATTTATTTCCACTTTGTCCTTACTCGGTTTACTAAAAAGTGCAATATTTTAATCGAAATGCAAGCTTCAGAATATCGTAGAAACATTTGAAATTTTTTTTTGAAAAAAGGGTTTTAAGGTCTAAAATAGTTTGGTCAAAATGGGGCGTATGGTTTGGCATTAGAGCTCAAAACCATAAAGATCCGAACGATTTGCATAATGTAACTTTCATCTTCGAGTGCTCGGAATGAAGCATCCAAGTCTTAAGGGCGGTCAAAAATGGGGTGTCTACAATTGCCCTTCTTTGACAGAGCTCGAATAGTTATGAAATGACACGAGTGAATGTCAAAATCCTGAAGACAACCCATTTTGACGAGACTTTAAGACTTGGGTAAACAAACAAGATGCAGATGCAGTTGGTTAAACCCGAGAGTTGCCTACGTACCCTTTGCAAAGAATCAAACCAGCATAGTTCAACGACAGAATGCAAAATGATATATAATGCGATGCAATAGTTTAGCACATAAAAGAGCATACCGCCCGGAAATTATGAAGATAAGATTCAACACAATGCAACAATTGAAACCATAAACGAGCATACCGCCTAAAAATTATGAAGAAATGGGCATCAGCCACACTATGTATCATGTAGAAAGGTTGAGAGATGCAATCCTAACTATGCTTCAAGTAGAAAGGTTGACAGGAAACAATCCTAACTACACTTCTACGCAGAGAGGTTGACAAGAAACAATCCAAACTACGCTTCCGCATACAAAGGTTGACAAGAAACAATCCTAACTATGCTTCCTCATAGAAAGGTAGCCAAGAAACAATCCTAACTACACTTCCGTGTAGAGAGGTTGACAAGAAACAATCCTAACTACGCATCCGCCTGGAGAGGTTGACAAAAAAAATCCTAACTACGCTTCCGCATAGAGAGGTTGAAAGGAAACAATCCAAACTACGCTTCCGCGTGGAAAGGTTGACAGGAAATAATCCTAACTACCCTTCCACACAGAGAGGTTGACAAGAAACAATCCAAACTACGCTTCCGCGTAGAAAGGTTGAGAGGAAACAATCCTAACTACACTACAATGTAGAAAGGTTGATAAGAAACAATCCTAACTACGCTTCTGCGTAGAGAGGTTGACAAGAAACAATCCTAACTGCACTTCCGCATAGAGAGGTTGACAAGAAACAATCCTAATTATGCTTCCGCGTAGAAAGGTTGACAAGAAACAATCCTAACTACGCTTTCGTGTAGAAAGGTTGAGAGGAAGCAATCCTAACTACACTTCCACACAAAAAGGTTGACAAGAAATAATCCAAACTGCGCTTCTGCGTAGAAAGGTTGACAGGAAACAATCCTAACTACACTTCTGCGTAGAAAGGTTGACAAGAAACAATCCTAACTATGCTTCCGCGCAAAAAGGTTGACAAGAAATAATCCAAACTACGTTTCACGTAGAGAGGTTGACAAGAAACAATCCTAACTACACTTTCGCATAGAAAGGTCGACAAGAAACAATCCTAACTACACTTTCTCTTAGAAAGGTTGACAAGAAACAATCCTAACTACACTTCTGCGTAGAGAGGTTGATAAGAAATAATCCCAACTACACTTCCGTGCAGAAAGGTTGACAAGAAACAATCCTAACTATGCTTCCGCGTAGAAAGGTTGACAAGAGACAATCCTAAATACACTTCCACGCAGAATGGTTGAGAAGAAACAATCCAAACTACGCTTCCACATAGAAAGGTTAACAGGAAACAATCCTAACTGCACTTCTCCGCAGAGAGGTTGATAAGAAACAATCCAAACTACGCTTCTGCATGGAGAGGTTGACAAGAAACAATCCTAACTACACTTCCACGTAGAAACGTTGACAAGAAACAATCCTAACTATGCTTCTGTGTAGAAAGGTTGACAAGAAACAACCCTAACTACGCTTCTGCGTAGAAAGGTTGATAAGAAACAATCCTAACTACACTTCCGCGCAGAAAGGTTAAGAAGAAACAATCCAAACTATGCTTTCGCGTAGAAAGCTTGACAGGAAACAATCCTAACTATACTTCCACGCAGAGAGGTTAACAAGAAACAATCCAAATTAGGCTTCTGCGTAGAAAGGTTGAGAGGAAACAATCCTAACTACACTTCCGCATAGAGAGGTTGACAAGAAACAATCCTAACTATGCTTCTGCATAGAAAGGTTGACAAGAAACAATCCTAACTACACTTCCGCGCAGAAAGGTTGAGAAGAAACAATCCAAACTACGCTTCCACGTAGAAAGCTTGACAGGAAACAATCCCAACTACACTTCCGCACAGAGAGGTTAACAAGAAACAATCCAAATTAGGCTTCCGTGTAGAAAGGTTGAGAGGAAACAATCCTAACTACACTTCCGCGTAGAAAGGTTGACAAGAAACAATCTTAACTACGCTTCCGCATGGAGAGGTTGACAAGAAACAATCCTAACTATGCTTTCGCATAGAAAGGTTGACCCAAATCACACCACTGGGAGATAAGGGTGGATAAGATGATATAGGCAAGATGCACACAAATGCGATGCATGTTCCATGAAAAGCGATAAAG
Organism: Camellia japonica; assembly: GCA_030407325.1. Taxonomy (NCBI): domain Eukaryota; kingdom Viridiplantae; phylum Streptophyta; class Magnoliopsida; order Ericales; family Theaceae; genus Camellia; species Camellia japonica. The sequence goes on from JAPPVO010000002.1 coordinate 140,626,661, forward strand.
AAGATGAACATAAGTGGTGCCATTAAAAGCACTTCACAGGGGAAAACAAAACACCAGGGAACACTTACCATGCTCGAGGATATGTCGTCACATACCCTAGGATAGAAAACCTCTTGGGATCACGTCACACGCATCCTGAGAACTTGGGGACGTTTTCCACACGTTCTGGCAAACACAAACCACTCGGGAGTGTGTTTCATACATCCTGAGAAAAGCTCAGGGGATAATAATCCTAAATGTGTTTAGTACAAGCCAACGCATGATGCAAATGGATGTAGTGGATGCGATAGATGATATGGCATATGTGATAAGCGATGTGGTGGATAATTTTAGGCAATGCAATAGAATAAACAAAACGGTGCTTTAGAAGGCGCCTTACGGGGCAAGTGGTGATGGACCACCTTACTCCGTTGGGGATCTCTATTTTTTGTTGTTTCAAACTTCCATGTTTAACTTACAGTTCAAAGGTCCTCAAATGCTGAAAAGGGATGCAATCTGCATGTGAAAGCCACAGATGCTGCTTTTCTCCCTGGCTATGTTTGCAACTTTCCCTGTTCTCCAACAGGGTGACAGACTAGGTTGGTTCAGTATTTAGAACTGAGGCGCCTACAAGCTACCTCAACCTACGGGGCTTCCATACAAATTTCATGCCGAGGATGTTTTGAAATAATCTCCACACCTCTAGGTATTTTAACCAGACTGTAGTCTTGAAAATTCTGAACCTTTGCATTTCTAGGCCTCGGCCATTCGAACTCTAGTTTCCACCATCTCAGTTGGTCTCCTAGGAACTCATCACAAACACAATTAGGTGCCTCTTGTGGGGAATGGTGTTTAGGGAGAGCACTTTTGATTGGCATTCTGATTTAAAGCTGGCTTGAGCTTGGGGTCGAGGTATATTCATACTCCGAAGTAATGGCGAGGCTTGAAAAGATGCATCCGGAATGCAATTTCAGAATTCTTCTGAAGATGAAGCAAACTGAGATGCCCCAATTTTCCTTTTTTTTTCTTTTGCTTTGTAGTTCAGAACCTATGTAGCTTCAGATAGGACCTCGCTTTGTTTGAAAACTCTTTTTCTTTTGTAAAATTATGATTGGGGTTGGACCTTGCAGTTTGTTTAGGAAAGAATTTTGTTTTGCACATCATATTAGGAATGGCATGACACTTTGAGCACAAAAATAATTTGAAACTGAGAATGAGTTCTTAATCAGATATTAAGCCTACGACTGATCAAAGTAAAAAACACAACTCAACGAGGAGAAACAAAGTAAAAACAACCTAAACACACTTATTCAAAATGACACCAAACACGACTCAAAACAAACAAAACAAACACAACACTGATGCCAAACTATTTGGTCGACATAGTTGGCAGAAACCTTAATGGGCTTGGATATTTTCCATCGACGGGGGACTTCTCGGTTCGTGGGGAGCCCACTGCTTCTTCAAGTACTGTTTCCCTCCCTTTCTTATTTGTGATTCTCACATCACTTTGGTATTCAATCTCTATTTTCTCTCAAAATCCCTTTCCTTACTTTTTCTCTCAACACATCTCTCTATTCTTTAATCTCTCTTTATTTTTTTATATCTCTTCCCAGGTGTGGTTGATGGATAAGCTACAGATGAAGGGATCAATATCCAGCCCCATTTCTAGTTCGTGCTTCACACTTGGCTCAATACCTCACTGCTTGGAGAATCAAAGAGCTTTTGGCTCCCGCTGCTAACTTCAGTTGTGCCCTTCTGGCAAGTGCTTGGCTTGGCTTAAGGATGAGATACGAGTTGGGACATCCCTAGTGGCAAAAACTTCTAAGAGTGCGGGCAAGAGGCAGAGGACCACCACTTGACCTATCTATCCCCCTAGTTTATTGCTTTAACTTTTCAAGTTTTATTGATTTAGCCTGAGAGTTAGATGGTGTGCTTGTTTTGAAATCATGCAATTAAAGTTGTGAATACTGAAAATTTTCCTTTTTGGTTCAGAGAATGGTCTATTTTTGCAAAAAGTAAAATTTTGAAAAAATCCACTTCATTAAAACCTTCAAAACTAATTTTCATAAGCAGGTACTACCTGATACACATGGAATCAATCCTTAAGATGCACAACACCAAATCAAGAGAACTATGACGGCCCATAACTGTATTCACTTTTGCTATTGTTCTGCCCTTTGCTTTATCTTGCAATTGGATCTTCTGTTGAATAGAGGTAAAACAATCAAGCCAACTGATGGTGAGATTGACCGATCAAACAGTGGATAGGACAATGGAGTTTGTAGATGATTAGGGCCGAACTTCAGGATGAAGTTGCCTACGTCTCCCGAAAATAGGAATCAAGCCTCACGTAGTTCCTAGTAAGAGTTCGCTCGGGTATTAACTCTCTCCTTTTACGCTCTAACTTTTGCCAAGGCCGCCCTTTCGGGCTTTCAACCTTGCGAGCTTTATTTTCTTTTTTGTTCCATTTTTCTTCTTTTCTTCTTCTTTTTTCATTTTTATTCTTTTCTTCTTCTTCTTTTTTTCTTTTTTCTTTTCTTCTTGCTTTAACTTTTGCCTGGGTCACCCTTCCGGGTTTTCAGCCCAGCGAGCTTCTTAAGGAGAGAAAATTTTAATTTGTCCATGCTAATCGGTTATGAGAGGTCTAAGCTCCATGAGAATGGTTGTTCTTCCTGATAGTCTTGATGGTACAAGGGCCCATCTAATTGGGTCTGAGTTTTTCCCTAGTGTCATGGATAGGAACTTGATTGTCCTTCCAGCAACAAATTTTCTTCTCTTAAATTCTGGGGATTTTGACTTTCTTGTCGACCTCCATTGGCTTGAGAAATGACCCATTTTTTGAATCTTCAATCACATCTGCCTCTTTTTTTTTTCCCTTTCCCCTCCCCCCCCCTCCAGTTCAAGAGCTGCTTCCAATCCGACTATGTAAGCCTCATTTGATCACATCCGACCTTATTGGCCCTAGTTCAAGAGTTGCTTCCAATCCAGCTATGAAAGCCTCATATTTTGGTTGATCGTTTGAACATTCTAAATCAAATTTTGAAAGCTAAGGGATCGGGTCTCGAGGTCAAGAGTGATCATACTCTATATAATCTCAAGATCAATTCTACGCATGTCTCCGTAGGACCGCGCAAAAATATTTTTTGAAATGTTTTGATAAAGTGACTAGTCGCTCGTGCTCTTTCGAAGACAATGTAGAACCAACCTGGACCAAGCCATGATCCTTCTCAGTAGCCACATCAACAAACATGATTTCATTTAGCATACTTCTCTTCCTTTCAGTCGATCAAATTTGGTGAATCATGAGGAATTCCTTCCTCTTTGTTTTCATCAAAGTTTTGGAAACAGTTTTGAAAAGTTTTAGTCAATGCAATGATTTAAAGGCACATAGAAGTAGGTGACAAAAACAACTGCAATTTCATTCATAACTTCTGACTCAACGATTGAAACAGACTTAAAAGAAAGAAAGAAAAGACAAACACAAGCAGGGTAGTGATGCTCGAGTTAACACCCTCGAAATCACCAAACTCTGACGTAGAGAGACTGACTCAACACCTAACTCGGAAAGTAAAATAAAAATATTTTCAAATTACTAAAATCAGTGCGTGCCATCCACCATGTCTGGAGTCAAATACGTGCCATTAGCAGGTGGTTTATCTCCTATCACAGAAATAGTCGCATTATCCCCTAAGTTCTTTGATCCAGCGCCGATAGACTTTGCAGGACCTGGTGGGGTGATGACCTTGTTTGTCAGTTAAGTCTTGGATTGCATGGCAAAGGCGAAAACAACGGTCAGTGCCATGGCCAGGTTGCTGATGGAAGGCACAATACTTAGCGGCATCATACCTAGCCGGAAGGCGATCAGGGAGAGGCCGAGGGTCAAGGAGTTTGAGATGGCCCTGTCCTATAAGGATTTGGAGAGCTTGTCATATAAAGGGATTGTAGATACGGCTACCAGTCCTAGAAGTATTGATAGAGGGGTCAACGAGTGTTGACTGGGTTTCGAGACCTCTTACATGTGTAAGATTGGCGCTAAAAGGGGTGTTTCTGGTAAAACATCCCTTTCCATGGCTTAACCCCTGATTCAAAATGCCCCCAACTTGAATGACAAAAGTGTCATCCACAGTCTTTGCAACAACTGCAAGCACTTGCTGCTTGTTCAACCCTTTGACCTTCAAGGCTTCAATAGCCCACTAGAGATGTACATAAGGATCAATACTTGCCCTAACTTTGTTCTTGCCATTTGTCTCAACTCTGCCAAGGGATTAGGTAGCTATATTGGGGCAAGGCCCCTTCGTTGTTAACATGTTATCACCCAGATTTGAGATAGCTTCGGTTTGACCCTTGTCAACTACAACTCGCACTAAGATTGGTGAGGTTGTACCAGCAAATGAATAAACTATTTTGGTTGTTGTGGTGACGGTACTGACCTCAGCAAGCCTAGGGATTGTGCTATTACTAGCATTGGAACCCCTAGTAAACGACCTCTTTGCTAGTTTAGTTGTTCTTTGGATGATTCCCTTTTTGAACGCACTTTCAATCTGGACTCCCAGTTCATGTAGAGTAGAAAAAGTAGATAGCGGAGCCACTATCATCCTTTGCAGCATTTCTAGCTCAAGGTTCTGAACCACTAATCGGACCTGTTCCCTTTCGATAGGTCTGTTTGTCATCCGAGCAGCCTTTGCTCTCCATCTGGAAATGAAGTCAACGAATGGTTCCTTTGTTCTTCAGCTATTGGTGAATTGAGTGGGTGAGAACAAATAGGTGACTGCTATATATTCTATGCTGGCGGTAACTGCCTCCGTCTCCAAACAGCTGGTAGGAGAGAGACTAACACTGGCTGGCCTTCGACCAAATCACTAACTTTGCAAAGCTTGCTGGTGTGAGTCCACACAACATGGGGAATGTTGGATATTTTTGAAGCTATGATGTTCCAAGACTACCTAGCAAAAGAAGAATGAGAAAAGCAAAATTAAAAATTGGACAGCACCTCGGCCTAATTTCCAACAAACATGATCACAGCTTTAAACAATTGTACTCCTTACTGAATTTTTCCCCCATATACTGAACCACTGAACTGGATTTTCAAGAACCGCTGTATCAATCCAAGCATATCACATAACACACAATTGGAACCAAAACACCCCTATGAGGGGGGTAGGTTTACAATGTCTTAGCTTTTGAATGATCTAGAGTTTCACTATTTCAAACAAGCGGTATCATAACAACGTAGTAAATAGGAGGGCATCCCGTCCTATGTTTAAAAATTCACTAAGGCTGACTATATGCGTTAAGGCCGATTGGTCAAAAGGGGTACCTCAGCAAGATTTCCTAATATACCTCTCACACCTAACACCGAGAAGTTAAAGGAGGATCAAACGGTACAGTGATAATCCAGATCCAAGGGTTGTGTTTCCAACATGGCAGAGCCCACGACCGGCCAGGCTTTCGGCAAGCTTTTTAGGCAAGCCGACCAGGAATAACAGATAGAAAACACAGTAACTTAAAGTAACAATGCAAATGCAAATGCAATGAACATATATATGTAAATACAATTTTACATCATGAAGTTCAAGTCAAGTTCTCTAATTCTCCTTAACAGAGTCGCCAGAAACTATAGTTGGTTTCCCGCGCTCCTCGGAAGGGGTTTAGCCTTCTTTAGATGCGATCACCTTACAGTTCGGACTCCCATGGTTCTGAATTCTGGTTTCACAAATGCAATGTGAATCAAAAAAAGAGTAAGAGTCCAAGTTCGAAAAATCTTAGAAAAATCCATTTATTTGCAAGAAATGCAAAAAATGGACAGCATTGCCAGATTTCAGAGTCGCCACCTAATATTTTTGGAAAAATTAGGAAACCCATGACTTGTGCTAAAGGCTACTTGTCCGTCGTAACCAAAGTGTCTCAGTTCAGGAACTTAGGTATGAGAGGGGAAAATCATGAATTGAGCACCCCACTCACCTGATCAATGATCGGCCTCTACTAATCATGATGTGATTTTTATTAACATTATAAGCCATGTTCCAATTTATTAATGCTAACTTTACTATGTGAAGTCAAACAAATATAGACTGTGTTGCTCAATTTGGAATGCTTTGATTTCATGCGAATTTCAAAAGAGTTTGAAATATGCAACTCAAAGAAAATGAGTGAGTCCATATATACAATTATCAGAATCATTCCAATTTAAGCAAAATAACCTCCATCCACAGGCATTCAAAGATTTTATTTCAAATAAGCACGTAGCCTTATGGTACACTACAAGAAAATGCACTTTTGGCGACTAAGGTTTTTAGTTGCCAAAAGTAAGGTTTTTAGTCGCCGAAGCCTTTTCTCAACTAAATATTTTGGTCGCTAGATTTGTCGCGGGAAAACGGTCGCGAAAGGTTTTGGCGACTAAAAAAAATTTAGTCGCCAAAAGTCCTATAAATGGCTACTAATGTTTTAGTAGGGAAGGGAAAAGTACGAGGTATTGGCGACTAAATATTTTTTAGTAGCCAAAAGTCATAAATTGGCAACTAAATATTTAGTCGCCAAAAGTTTTCAAATAAAATTAATTTTCATTTTCAGCGACTAAAACTTTTAGTCGCCCAAAGTATCATTTGTTATTAGCTACTAAATATTTAGTCGCCAAAAAAAATTAATTTTCAAATTTTTTTGTAGCTACTAAGCTATTTAGTCGCCTAAAGTCTCATATATTTTTTACTACTAAATTTTTAGTCGCCAAAAAATCTTTGGTTTGTTTTTGGCTACTAAATTTTTAGTAGCCAACAAGTTTTATTTTATTTTTTTGGCTACTAAACATTTAGTCACCAAAAACTTTATTTAGTGTTATTTTTTTTTATTATTATTATTAATTTCTGCACAACCTGTATTTATTTCGTGCAACCTGCACCCTGTATATAAACAAAACAATACATATGTCTATTTCTATTTCACTTTCAACCATCCAAAAATTTGGTCTTGTAACATCAAATTCTATACAAACCAAATATAATCCAACCCAAAATAATAATTCCATACAAACAGATAATCATACAAAAATGATGTCCTCCGTATACAAAAAAGAAATATCCACTAGTAATCTATACCACCAGAAAATAACTTCATCTCTGTTGGATCAACAACTATTGCAGTAATTGGTAGTGGAAAAGCTCGAGTTTGTAAAAGTCTTCCAGTAACAAGGTCCAATACCTACAATACGAAAATAAGTCATTTTGAGAAACAAAAATACTCATGCTAGGAAGATATTATTATGAAACATTTAACATAATTAAGTAACCTTGCATGTGCCATCGAGGGAGCTTGATAAAAAAATTGAACTTGAGCTTGATAAAACATTTAACAAAAATACTCATGCTAGGAAGATATTATAAAGAGCTTTTTCTTTGTCAATACTTGGACTGGACTTTTTCATTAATATAATCATGACGTTTAGCTAACCAGTTGTTTTAGACCATCGCATCATGTTTTGGATGAGAAAATCAACCAAGACACGAGGGGGAAAAAACAGCAAGAACATGAAACACTTGTTATCGATTTCAACACATTTTTCACAGTTGTCCCCATAATTTTTATAAATATCATTAACACATCATTTTGGATATATTTTCTATTTAAACTGTCTGTTTTTAAAATACCCAAAAAGTATGGGATACTTGTAAACAGGGAATCATCTCAATTCACCCCCAATTAATCCAGACAGACACTAAAATTAGATATTCGACATGCACTGAGAAAATTTGTAAGCATTAACACAATATTCACATAATGAGAAGATGAAGTGACATATTTTCCCTCATTTATCACTAACATTTATATGATCCTAGCATTCCTTGTTTTGTATTGACATTTGTAACCATGCAATATTACAAGTTACATTTTCTCAACCTACGGGTCCGAATAACATTCCGTCAGTTGTCACAAGTCATATTTGGCATGGGAAAGCTGTTCGTGTCGGCCACAATGCGGATCAAGGGCTGTTTTCAATTTTCACCCCCGAAACGCCGTTTTTCGACTAAGTTTTAAGCATATTTGTCTCTAAATCCCAACCTACAGGTCCGAATAACATTCCTTCATTTGTCACAAGTCCTATTTGGCATGGGGAAGGTGTTCGTGTCGGCCACACAGCGGTTCGGGGGCTGTTTTCAATTTTCGCCCCCAAAACGCCCTTTTTCAACTAAGTTTTGGCGTATTTGTCTCTAAATCTCAACCTATGGGTCCGAATAACATTCCGTCATTTGTCACAAGTCTTATTTGGCATGGGGAAGGTGTTCGTGTCGGCCACATGGCGGTTCGGGGGCTGTTTTGAATTTTCGCCCCCGAAACGCCCTTTTTCGACTAAGTTTAGGGCGAATGGCTCTAACTCCCAACCTATGGGTCTGAATTACGTTCTGTCAATTCTCACTAGTCCTATTCGTCATGGGGAATGGTCGTCTGAGCCACATGTGGTTCGGGGGCTGTTTTGATTTTCGCCCTCAAAACGCCTTTCGACTACGTTTAGGGCGTATTTGACATTGTGTGAGACAGACAATTACGCCAATACATTTTCATATCCTAGTTAATATACATGCAAATTCAATTCATATGACAAACTAATTAAGTAAATTCGTGTCAAACTAGGGAGAAAAAAAGACCCAGAGGCATGCAAGGAAATATAACTATGACTCAGAATAAATCTTAGTTGGCATTAGTAAGGACTTAATCCGATGAGGTATGAACTCAACATATTAGCTTGATGTAATCTTACCTAGAGAATATATTCACTCTGTTTGGTTTTGAGTTTTCAAAAATAGTTTTTTGAGTTTTCAATCCGTATGTTTTTGTTTTTAGTGAATTTTTTTAACATTTTAATCAATTTTTTTTAGTTTTTAGATTCACTTAAGAAGTACGATATATGTGCAAAAATCTTTCAAAAATTTATTGAATGCAACAAAATATGAAAATGTACTGAATTTTTCTTCAGATCTCAAATTATGATAAGGCAACATTTGTAACTAAATATAAATTAAATTATTTACTAATCAGTTGACTAAGTTAGTATAGTTATTGTAGCAAAAGCATTGTAAGATATTGTGCAATGAGTTTGAGCATACAAAAATTTCAAGGAAAAAAAAAAAGAAGAATGCCAAATGGTCTACAATAGGATTTAAGCAGACTTGTTAAGTAAAATAAGCAGACTTGGAAAGATAGAGATACAATGCTGTTTTTGGCATCAAAGATACAATGCTGTTTTTGGCATCAAAGATCAATCATCCCTTTCCTATTGAGTAAAAGCCTGTTGGCTACTGCAGAGATGAATTTTTGGCTTCTGACGTTGGCAAATGCATTTCATTCTGAAGAGGAAATGCATTACACTTAATCAAGCATGAAGGCAAAAGAAAGAAAAGAAAAAAGTAAAGCAATGAGACCTAATGTTTGAATTCTTTATTGTGCAGAACATTGAGACTAAAAAAACCAGAGATGATAACTCTCAACAAAAATAGGAGTAGCCCTGAAAAGTGACAAGGGAGGGAAAATCTTGGCTGTCTACAGTCTGAACATGTATAAAAAAAAAAATAAAAAAAAATCGATTGACAGCACAATTTATAAGAAGAAAATTTCTAGGTGAAAATCTTGATGATGAGGGTATGAACAAGAAGAATGTGGGATTTTGTACTAATAAACTGCATGCCTTTCTAGATATAATCGTTAAGTCAACTAGAAGGTGACAGAAACTTAAAGGCTTCCCAAAAAAAAAAAGAAAAAGAAATTAGAAAAAAGAAGATATTTTGCCATGTTAATTAAAAAAATAAAAAAATGAAGACCGAAACAAACTAGCTTTCATAGAGTCATCGAATTCTAGAAAGTTGAATATGATAATGCTAATTATGAAATAATGAAGAATGTGATTACAAAATATAAAGTTTTCATGATGTCATCCTCAAGTCATAAATCTTTTGGAGATAAGATCCATTTTGATTTTATAAAATAGCTCTGATCCAGCAATTTAAGTTTCAGTCAAACATAAATAATTGGTATCTATCTTATCTTGATATTAATAGAGTGCATCTAACTGATGTTTCACAAATTACAATGATTCTATGTATAAACCATGTAAATTAACGGTCCTACACTTTCTTATAACTTCACCATGTTTCCACTTTTTGATATCAAATTTGAAGTTTAAACCTTATAAGTATACCTATAAGAGAATGTTTACAATAACTTAGTGAAAGATAAATTTGAATAAACATACATAATTTAATGAATCTTCTCCATTTGTGCATGAATAAGATTCACATTAAATATGCATGTATCAACAATATATGTGCATAGCCATAATATCTGTTTATCCAGCATTCTCGAGAAGTCCTTCAGAATATAATAGTGATCTTGATCTCCAACCTCAATTTGTCGAACATATTGGTTTACTTTCTTCTTCAGTAGCTTATAGTTAATGTAGTATCTAGAAGAAATCAAATCATAAGCATATTGAAAAAGTTGCAGATAACAATTGAAGAATAATATTTGCTACCATAATTGGGCAGATTGTTGACAAGACGAGACCATATCGCATAAGAAATGGAAATCGACATATGGTAGAAAATTCATTTATAGTAAGAGACATATTCACCAAGTCAATCAATAAACCAATTACTTCACTATGATTTGTCATCTAAAAGATAAGATTGATGGCTGGCACCCAAAAAAAAAAACAAAGAAAAAGACAATTAGCACTGGAATTCGACCATCAAGGCACCAGAACAATAGTAGCTTTATGAAACATTTCACCAACTTATTAACAAAAGAAAGCTGACCTTTTTTACAACATTAAGAACATAAGGTTGAAGTTCTTCTGTTCGGTAGGCCCCAACTCCGAGGTTGAGTTTCATTTCGTTTGTGTCTGCTTTAAATGCTTCAGAGACTCCAAGAATTGGATCAGGAGGAGCCATTGTTATACCCTCAAAACGAGAAACATTGACTGCAACACTCATAGTTATCCGACCACAGGACTGCAGTGCAGAAATAGCAAAAATTCAGATCTGAGACAAACCATATCAAATCTGACAGTGTCCTATCCCCAGTTTATCAAAATCTATAAGGAAGTGAAAGAAGCACCCTGTGAAAAAATAAACAATAAATGTATACAGATTTATGGAAAATTATGTCCTGTTGCCTAAAGGCTTACTTCTTTAGATTGGCAAGTGCTAGAGGTATCTTCAGGAGAGAGAGTTTTTTCTTTTCTTATTTTGACAAGATAAAGGCACCCATGTCCCAGGCCGACTTGAACCTCACACCTCCCCATGGGAGTGGCAAGAAATACAACTCAAGCTGACAGATGCAGGGGAGAGAACATTTGGAACAGAGAGAATGAGAAAGGGGACGATCCCAAGAAAACCGAGCCCACCCACATCACACAAGGACATCAAACCAGTAACTACCAGCAAATGACACTTGGCAATGTGAGCTGCCAACTTTTTGCTACCTCCTGTTGTATATAAAAGCTAGAACTCCCCCTTCCCCCTTCCAATTCATGCATAGAACTCTCCTTTCTCCCTTCCAATAGACACATGGACCATAGGACAGTTTAACCAAGGTACAAACCCACAACCAAATAGAATATAGTTGACTTCCCATATACTAATCCAGGAATTTTTTTTGATATACATCAAAATGAAACCATGCTTGGAATAAATTGTCACTTACAAGCACAGCTCCAACATCAATCTTCATTTCAACCCAGGAGACATAAGGATGTGGTTATAATTCACAACAATAACATTTCAGTGGGAGAAAGCTCTAACAACAAAAAGGATATTCTATGCCCACTGATCCAATTTAGTTTCCACAAGACGTTCGAAGTGATGGGCAAGGACAAAGGGAAAAGGGTCTTAATTAGAACTTCAAATATTTTGTTTCTTAGAAAGATGAATGGGTTTGAGGGAAACACATTACTAAAGATCCAAGAATGAATAGAACTGTAAAGTTAATTCCTTTCAGAATCCTAGACAGAATTCTATCATTATCTTCTTACCCATAGCATAACTAGGAAATACATTATTGCAGAAACTGAAAGTGTCGGCTCAGTGTTGTTGGGAGAGTAGCATAGCAAAAGGAAAATGTAATGAATAATCATAGTTGGCATTACTAAACAGCCCAAATTCTGTAACTGTGAGCTATGACTGGCCACCCAAATATGAGAGCCCCTACATATGTGGAGAAGGCATGAAAAATGTCTGATTTAACCAATAACATAGATCCCTTCTAAAAATTTAAAAAAAAAGACCAATAGCATAGATTCTATGATTAAAACACACTAACTGACGAATGAGTCACCATTAACAAAGCAAAATCGAAAGTATTGCACAAATCAGGAACATTGCTGTTTACGTGTCAAAGCTTCTCACCAACCTTAATAGCTGTTAGAGAGATTTTAAGCATAAAAAGACTATAAATTTCAAATAAAACAAGATAAATATGTTCATTTGGTAAACCTGAGCTACAAAGTAAAAACACCAATAACCTAGAAAACTAGATAACTGACAGAGAACAACACAAAGATCATTAAACAACTAGAGATTTAAGAATTAAACCATAAATTCATATTTACCAAAGAAATTGGGTGGGTATCGGGCATATAACAAAAGAGTTTCCATTTCTATTAGTCATAAAATTTAAAAAAAAAAAAAAAAAGCAGTCAGGAACAGTTTTGATGCATTTTGATGTCCCATTGAAATCAAAACCAATTTGATGTCCCATTGAAACCAAAATTGGGTGTCTTTTACAAACGAAAATCAAAGCAGTCAGGAACAGTTTTGATGCATTTCGAAAATCAAACCCATAAAACGAAAATCAAACCCATTTTCGACATGAAGAATATCATAATTTCATAGAAATCAAACACTTCAACCAAACCCATTATCGAAATCAACACAAAATTAAACTAAAAAATATATATAAACCCTAGATGAAGTGTGAGAAATGGGGAAATAGGGGAAGGGAGAAAGAGAGAGAGAGAAACAGAGAGAGAGGGAATGGCTCGACACAGAGAGAGAGACCCAGATCGACAACGAGGGAGAGGACCGAACGCGACAGTGACAAACCTGTGATTTGCGGCAGTGTTGGTGGTGATTTCGGCGATGGCGGTGGCGACGTGCGACGGTGGGGATGGACGGTGGCCAGCGACAGTGGTAGTGACAGTCTGTGGTAAGAGGGAGAGGCAGAGGGAGAACCGCTGAAGAAAGAGAGGAGGCGCTGGTTTGTGCTTTGGAAACCAAAATATACATATTACACCATTGGCGACTAAAAGTTTTTAGTCGCCGAAAGTATGTCATAAATCCCTCCATACTATTTAAAAAATCTCCCTTCAATAACTTTAGTTCTCTAGTGACTAAAATTATTTTCATCGCTGAACATAAATTTTTGGCTACTAAAATTTTGGTCGCTAAAAGTGAAAAATAATTTTTTATTTTCCAATCAGCGACTAAAGCGTTTTAGTAGCCAAATCTCTACCTACGGTGACTAAAATTTTTTTCGTCACTGAAAATTAACTTTTGGCAATTAAAATTTTGGTCCCCAAAAGGTAAAAAATAATTTTTTATTTTCCAATCGGTGACTAAAGCGTTTTAGTAGCCAAATCTCTACCTACGGCGACTAAATTTTTTTTTTGTCGCCAATTCTGGCATTTTTGGCGACTAAATTTTTTTTTAGTCGCCAATAAACAATATACCCCGACTAAAAAAATTTAGTAACTAAATATTTTACTTTTGCTGACTAAAAAAATTTTTAGTCGTCAATTTTGGTCGTCAAATGTGTATTTTGTTGTAGTGGTAGTTATGCTTGACATGACAACAATCACACGCATGTAATATGCTAAAGCAGAAAACACTCACCCAAATATTCGAAATGAGCCAAAGAAAAGAAAATAAAATAGCTAGCAAAAATGCATGATTCTAACAATGCAATATGATTAATGCAACACATACAAAAATGCATCTATTCGGTTTGGCTACTAATTGTGACATGTGAATCAATTCAAATGCGATGAAGTACGTATTCGAATAAGGAACTTGAAAATGACAATGATCAGTATGATCATTATGCATGCAAAAGGAATGGATGCAAGTCATGGAAAATGCTAAGGAAAATATGATGCTATACAACCACGGTAAACATGTAAATAAAAGAGAGAAAGAAATGGAGTTTGGAAGACATACACAAATTATTATAAATTTGCCCTTATATGGGAGGGTCTGAATGTCCAAATTAAACTAATTATTACAAATTCGAATAAAGTAGCTAATCAGAATATTACAAGTCCAAATGAATGAACTATGACTAAGTAAACTAACTAACTTATTCAAGGCAATTAAATTAAGGACTTCGAAAGGAAAGCGAGGAATCACACGCTCACGGACAAGAACACCCTCTGGAAACCCCCTCTGCTTGCTACCAGTGACTGTTCTGCTTACAATCTGAAAAGGGCCTTGTTTTGGACCTCTGGACCTGCTCTGTTTTATTGAACAAGTGCCCTGGAGGTATAAATGAAATGGCCAACCGTACAAAATAGTTGGCCGGCCGGCCACTGTTTGTTAAGCTTTCTATAGTAGACCTGAGACAGAACAGAAACAGAGGGTTTCCAAGGGATGTTCATCCACCCTGCTCCCTCCTATCATGTAAATGCTCAAGGAGAGAGTCGGTTCGTTTCTTAAATCATCAACGGTGCAAAGCTATTGCATGACGATCTAAGAGGCGATGAGATGGCAATTCAATGAAAGCAATAAAACAAACAAACATAACCTTCTCTCTGTCATAGAGTTAACTCAAGAAAGTGGGTCGACTCGCTTCATAAAACCACCAAACATCACAAGATAGTATGTGATGATTTGAGAAGCGATGGATTCAGTATAACGTCTGACCGAACCCAACCAATTTTATTATTTCTTTACGTCAATTTTCAACCAATTTGATTACTCCTTTTATTACCTTTTCCATGTTACCTTCCATTTCTTATCTTTTATTCCATTTTGTCCAAAAGTGATAGCCATATCCACTATGCCCAAAAGCAATAAAGATAAGCAAGCATAACTTAACCCAAGAAATAAACTCTTCGAGTCCTATTCTTCGGGGGAAACTACAAAGAAGGAATCAAACCCATTTATGAGCGATAATGAACTCGAGGCCAAACCTGAAAAGGGCGATAATGACCCCAAATCCAAACTCGATAACAAGCTATAATGAAGCATTTCTTTGTGATTTCCAAGGGTCTAAGTTAGAAAACTAGTCCCTTAGAAGTAATGTACCGGCGATTAAGAGAGGTATTGAACAAGAGATCGTTCTCAACATAAGAGAGATGTAATGACCTAGTAATGAATCTCTGAAGGGATTAAACCATTTAGCCCATGAGGGGTCTCTTTCTTATGCTTTAAACGGTAATCTAGTGTCGAATACCACTCTTAATTAAAAGAAACAAAGAAAGGAGGGAGGTTGCAGAGATGATCATGCAAAGTTGATTATTACAAAAGTGAGACTATTTACATGAAAACTAGGTAAATAAAACTATCAACTCAAATGGATTGGTGTCTATGGCCTAAACGCACAAATCCATGAGGACTTATAACATCACAAGTATAATATTCAAAGCATAAACTAAATAAACAATTAAAACAACCCTAAAAACTAAGAAAGCAGTGATGAAATCATTTGAAAGGCTAGAAAAAGTAAGCAAAAATGGAAAAGAAAAAGCTAGTAATCAAACCTAAGGAAGGGTGGCTAACCCCTCTACTTTTTTCAACTTCAAATCACATATTTTCGCCTCTGAAAATAGTCCAAAAACAGCCCAAAAATAGTGGCTAAAATCAGAGAAATAAGTGGGAAGAACAAGGATATAAGCTATGGATAAGGTTCAAGCAAGGGTGGTTAACCCCTCCACCTTTGGTAGCACTTAAATCACAAGTTCCAGCACTTGAACCGGTCCAAAACAATATACAAATAGCAAGAAAAAGTGAAGAAAAGAGTGGTGTAAACAAAGAGAAAGATAACAAAGGTTATACATCTTGAAGAGAGGATGTTCTTGGTTAAGCAAACTTGACTCAAAGCACCCTCAAGCCTCTGAAATGAAGTTGAAATCTCAGCAAAATAGTCAAGTTCTAAGCTCCAATGGTGTATCTAACTTGTATCTATATTTGGGAGGGTAGAGAAGATTTTTGGTTTTTTTCAAAAGCTCTTGGAAATTGATTTTGTAACCTGAAAACCAAAGGGAAGGCCCTCTATCTATAGAAAATGAGCTTCTCCAGTCGGAAATATCAAGAAAAAGACAACTGGCGAACATCCCATGAATGAAGATAATTGGTAGTTGAAAAATATCTACTTGCGCTAAACGTGGTTAGCCGTCTACTTTAATTGGTCGGATTTCTCATCAATTGGCTGGCTAGCCACTTTAATTGGCTGGTCTGCTACTTGCAAAAAAAAAAAAAAAAAAAAATCTATTTTCAAGCCCGACTTCAAACGGGCATATCCCCCTTATCTGGACTAGATTTTAGGTGATTCTTGAGTCTAAATTGAAGCCCCAGAAGTCTTCTTTCCAATGGTGTAGCCTCATATCTAAATTTCAAGTGTACAAAGAGATAAGCCTAATTTAGTAAGGGCTATTCATTTCTTTCTTAATGGTTTGATGCTCAACCTTTTCCCCAACTAGTTTTCTTCCATCCCTTTCTATTTCCTTCAACGTCAAACCAATAAGTAAGATGTTTTTAATGATTTTTCCAAGATTTTAACTCCCTTCCATTTATTTTCACTTTGTCCTTACTCGGTTTACTAAAAAGTGCAATATTTTAATCAAAATACGAGCCTGGAAATATCATAGAAACATTTGGAAAAATATTTTGAAAGGAGGGTTTTAAGGTCTAAAATAGTTTGGCAAAAATGAGGCATAAGGTTTGGGATTAGAGCTCGAAACCAAATTCTTTTGCTGAAGATTCGAACGATTTGCATAATGTAACTTTTATCATTGAGTGTTCGGAATAAAGCGCCCAAGTCTTAAGGGCGGTCAAAAATAAGGTGTCTACAGTAATGAAGAACACCAAACCCATTTATGAAGAAAAAGAAGAAAAAAACTTCTTTTTTTTTTTTGCCTAACCTTTTGTGAACTTGAATTTGTAATGAAACCATGGAACTCCTTTTCTATTTTATTTTGAGTTTTGTAATTTTGTATTAATGTCTCAATGTAATTAGTAAACTAGAAGGGCAATGTAATTGTTTTGTAATCTTCTCTAACTCACTGAACAGAGATACATATTTTGAAATTATTTTGTAAGCAAAATCTGCGATTCAGTGAGAAAGAGAAAGATTCGAATGGAAATGTGTTGTGTATATGTGAAGAATGTACTTTTAACTGTTCAATGTAAATTATATTGTATTGGGTGTTACATAATAAGTCCAAAAAGGTACACTCTAATCAGGTCAATGCCCCGGTGTTATAAAGATTAGTGACATATACCAATATATATAGAGTAAAACTAGAGACCCTTAGGCCTTGTTTGTTTACCGGACTTTGTTAGATGAGATTATTAATATAATGTGATTGAGTTAGAGGATACTATTGTGGTATTATTAGATTGGAGATGTAAGATAAATATGAATTTATATAAAAGTCCTCAATATATAAAATGTTATTTTGTTATTTTATAAAGTGGGGTAATCGTAGTATTTTGACCTCAAATCCCATGGGATTGGATTGTGAAATCTATGTGACACCCTAAAATTTGGACATTATAAGGATAATACCAACATAAATTTGAATATGAATTAAACGGAAATTTCTATTAAAAGTTAAATTAAATCAACAAAATGTCTTATATTCATCCCAAAAGAAATTTAAAAACTAATGTCAATTAGTTACATTCCAAAAAAATTGATTGTTCAACTATGCCTAGCGTTCGTGTAAGAACCAATAGTTTCATACATTAAATTATTTCAATGATCGTATTGTATTTCAATTTTTATTTAAATTAATTTTGATAAATATATTTAACTACTTAAATTCTATAATTCAATTGTGATAATTAATTATAAAATTAAATTATATTAAGTCACTTTAATATTGGTAATTCCATTATTAATTTATAATATTAAAATTTCATGATTAGTAGTAATTTTAGACTATCCTAATTTAACCTTTTTGTATTAATTTTCTATGTTCTTATTTGAAATTATGCGGACTAGATTAAATAGTAACTAAATTAGTTAGTGCTTAGTTAGGATGAAACCATTTAGTTAGATATATATATATACAATAAGTTAATTTGACCAAAAAATTAGGGAAATTGAGGGAATGGCCGGTTGGCTCTTTGCAAGGCCTACCTTTGGGCTTTGTTGAGCATGTATTTTGTGTGGACACAAAGTTTACCCTGCATGCTAATACCTCATGATCAAGTAAGAACCTCTACAAATGGCATCGTTTGGCCTGACAATGCAATAACGGTGAGCTTATCAGCGAGTATTTGCTAAAAAACCCCTTTGATGCCTAAGTTAGAACAATAGGGATCAATGTTAGGAAAAAGCTCTCTCAAAGTTTTGTATTTAGAATTGCATCACCTTCATTAGATTTACTGTAGACACCCCATTTTGGACTACCCTTAAGACTTAGGCACCTCAGGTTGAACACTCGATGATGAAATAATACGCTGTACAACTTGTTCAATTTCTTCAGTAATAAGCTTCAGTTTTGAGTTTCAGAGCCTAAAACCATGCACCTCCTTTGGACCAAAACCCAATTTCTTTCCAGCCTGACCACTCAGAGGCCTGCTGGCCAATAGGTAGCCAGCAGGCCAATTTTCTTGGCCGGCCGTCCCCCTACATGGCTGGCCAGTTGTCCCCCTACATGGCCGGCCGGCCATGTTTCCCGGCAAACAGATATTTACTGCCAGCTGTCCCCCCCCCATGTGCATGCACTGTATCAACTGGCTCAATACAGATATTTCCGACAAAGGCACCTGTTTGTCTATATATACTTGACCATTCCTCATGATTTTAGGTTAAAAAAATTTGCCAAGAGCCCAAAACTTGCAAAATACTCTCCCTCTCTATCTTGAAATATACATACATTATATATACACTTCCTAAACCAATATTTTGGACTTCTTGCTGAGATGATTGAACTAAAATTTCAGCCCTTGAGAGTGAACAATTTGTGGTTTGTGAACCAAAGAGTATCCTCTCTTCAAAGGTATAAGTCTTGCTATCTTTTGCCAACTTTGTACTACTCTTTTCTTCACTTTTTCACACTGTTTTGGCTGTTTTTCAAGTGCTGAAACTTGAGATTAAAAAGCTACCAAAAGTGGAGGGGTTAACCACCCTTTTTTGAACTTTATCCCATGGCTTGAATCCTTATTTTTACCCACTTGTTTCTCAACTATTGGCTACTGATTTTCAGAGTTTTCAAAGGCTAAAATATGTGATTTTAAGGTCCAAAGAGTGGAGGGGTTAGCCACCCTTCCTTAGGCTTGCTTACTAGTTTTTGTTCCATTCCATTTTGCTTACTTTTTTAACTTTTCAAAGTAAATTTCAGCACTATTTTTGCTGTTTTTTGGGGCTGTTTTAATTGTTTACTTAGTTGATGCTTTGCATACTATGCTTGTGTTGTTGTAAGTCCTCATAGATTTGGGGGTTTAGGCCTTAGACACTAATCTATTTGAGTTGATATCTTTTCATTACTTATTTTCCATTTTGAGAGTCTCACTTTAATAATCCCTTTGCATAATCATCTCGGCAACCACCCTCCATTCTTTGTTCATTTTGATTAAAGAGTTGTGTTTAACAAAAGATTGTTGTTCAAGCATAAGAAAGAGACCTTCCATGCTTAATAGTTTAATCTCTTTGGAGGTTCATTACCAAGGCATTACATCTCTCTTATGCTAAGCACAACTTCTTGTTTGTCATTCCTCTTTGTCCCCGGTGCATTTACTTCTAAGGGACGAGCTTTTTAGCTTAGACCCTTGGAAATCATAAAGGAATGTATCATTATAGCTTGTTATGAAGTTTGGCTTTAGAGTCTTTATTGCTCATTTTGGGTTTGGCTATGTCATTATCGCTCTTTTGAGTTTGACTAGTCATTATAGCTCATTTTGGATTTGACTTGGGATCCATTATCACTTATAAATGAGTTTGGTTCCTCCTTTGTAATTTCCCCCAAAGAAAAGGGCTTGAAAAGCTCATTTCTCGTGTTAAGTAAATGACATAACTCTCACTTTTCAACAAAATGATTAAATAATGGAAATGTAATGTAAAATAAGGCTAATAAAATTGACATAAAGAAATAAAAAAAGAGCAATAAAATCAAGTCAGGTTCAATCAGACGTTAATTGAACCTATTGCATCTTGACTCATTGTATACTCTCTAGTGATGTTTAATGGTTCAAGAAGCAATGTCCACCCCTTTCCTTGATGTAACTCTGTGATAGGGAAAAGGTGATGTTAGTCTTTCATTTCATTTCATTGATCTTTTGTCCTATCGGTTCATAAATTATCATGCAACAGCCTTGCAACAATTAATGGTTTGTGGACCGATTCTACTCATTCCTTGATCAGTTTCATGATAGGGAGAGGCAGAAAGGACAAACATCCCCTGGAAGCACTCTGTTTTTGCTCTGTTTCCATTCTGTTGCAGCAGGGCAGTACCTAAAAACAGTGGCCGGCCGGCCACCCCTCTAGCTGGCTGACCACTTTCCAAGGCCGGCCGACCACTCCATTTTATGCAGGCAGTGTCATTTTCATGGCAGAACAGAGTAGAAGCTGGGGCAAAAATAGATTAATTTTCTGACTGCAAACATAACAGTTTCTGGTAGCAAAACATAGAGGTTTTCAGGTGGATAATCTCATTCGTGTGCGTGTGACTCTTCACTTCCCGTGGCCCGTTAAATTAATACTTGAATAGTAATATGTTGTACTTAATTAGTAGCTTTATTCAAAACTTGTAATAGCTAGTTAAATTAGCATTAATTCATTTATTTGGCGTTGTAATAATTAGTCTAAATAGGACATTCATTCAGACCCTCGTGTGCGAGGGCCAATTTGTAACACTTGTAATGTTTGTGTATGTCTTCCAACCTCCATTCTTTCTCCCTTTTATTTATATGCTTATAATGGTAGCATCATGTTTTACATTTTCATATCATTGCCATGCTTTGTATTCATTTTTGCATGCATTAGGTTCGATTCATCATGCTAACCTTGTTGTTATTTCCTACTTAACTGAATACGTGCGCTATCGCATACTTTGAGTTGAGCCATATATCATGTTAATAAACCGAACCTCGTAGTTGCATTTTGTATGTGTTGCATTAGGCACTTGCATATTAGAGCAATCATTTTTCTAACTATTTTCTTCTATTTTGGCTTGCCTCTGTTGAGTACTAGGTGAGCATTTTCGCTTTAGCATATTACATGTATGTTTGTGTTGTCATATCGAGCATGTTTTCCATGAGGCTAAGTGCTTAGTTGATATATCTCTTGAATGCCGGTGGATGAAGGCTTTTTCACTTAAGTTGGGATAATTTAATACATGTACATGTGAGCTTACCTTTTTAAGTAGCACATATTCAAACTCTTTCAAAATAAACATGAAATCAAAGCATTCCAAAGTGGGCAGAATAGTCTATATTTGTGTGCCTTACATAGTAATGTTAGCATAATGCAAGATTTGCTAAATGATGACCAAATAATAGCTCTTACCAAGGAGTTTAAGAAGATGAAACCGCCAACATTCCACCTAGGAGTGGATCCATTGAAGGCAGAGGCTTGGATCCTCGGCATAGAAAAGCTATTTGAAGTGTTTCCATGCTTCGAAGCACAGAAAGTACAGTTGGCAACATTTACGATTGAAGACAAAGCGAGGAGGTGGTGGATGTTAATCTGTGAGAATAACAAAGGTATTGATTGGGTACGATTTTTAGAGATCTTCTACAACAAATACTTTCCGCAATGTGCTCGTGATAGAAAAATGGTTGAATTTGAGGGGCTTAAACAAGGCAATCTGACTGTGGCAGAATGCAAGGCAAAGTTTACAGAATTAGCCAGGTTCGCGCCGCATATGATCAACACTGACTATAAGAAGCAAGAAAATTTGAGGGCAGTCTCCGCAATGATATTCAAGAAATAGTGAATGTATTAAAACTTCCTACTTACGTTGATGTGTTAGATCGGGCTTTAATGTCTGAAACTAATATGGCAAATCAGAGTAAACCACCAATTGATTGAAAAAGTAAGAGACAGGGCTTTTGCTCAAAGAAGGGATCATAGAAAAAGCGGAATATGGGATCCTTGAGCATTTTAGGCTCCACTAGAGATACGGCACCAACATGTAATTAGTGAGGCAAGAAACATCATGGAATTTGGTACTGTATCTCCGGGGCTTGCTTCAAATGTGGTAAAATGGGACATATGGCAAGGGATTGTACCCAAACTAAGCATCAACGAAATGGAAAACTGGCTGCTAGTTCGACCGAATCCATCCCAAAACTGGGAAATACCACGAGGCCTACTACCAGAGACACAATGAGACAAGGGAGAATCTTTGCACTCATTCTAGGTGACACACGGAATACTGAAGCTGTTGTCTCAGGTACTATCTCTATATGTAATCAAGATGCTTTTGTGTTAATTGATTCCAGATCCACACATTCTTTTGTGTCCACTACGTTTGCATCTAGATTGAATAGACCCCTAGAATCATTACCATATTATTGTGTGTATCTGCTTCATCAAGGGAATCTGTGTTATGTACATCTGTGTATCATATTTGTGATATGTGTATTGGCAATGCTACTTTATATGTGGATTTGTTACCCTTGGACATTAGACACTTTGATGTAATTTTGGGTATGGATTGGTTGTCTAAATACTATGCCGCCATCAATTGTGTAGCAAAACAAGTCATGTTTAGACCGCCAGACATGATGAGTTTGTGTTTGTTGGTAACGGTGTAGTGCCTTCACCTTATCTAATTTCAACAATGAAAGCATGTAAACTGCTTAGGATGGGGTGTTAGGGTTACTTGTGTAGTATCTTGACTGTGCGATCTATGAATGTTGAAATGGATAGTGTTCCTGTTGTTAGAGAATTTCCAGATGTATTTCCTAATGAATTGCTAGGAGAATTGGTTGACAGAGAAATAGAGTTTACTATTGATGTTGCACCAGGCACCCAGTCTATCTCAAAAACTCCCTACAAAATGTCTACTGTTAAAATGAAAGAATTGAAAGAACAGTTACAAGATTTACTTGATAAAGGGTTTATCTAATCGAGCACTTTGCCATGGGGCACGCCGATTTTATTTGTAAAGAAGAAAGACAGGACTTTACACTTGTGCATTGACTACGAGGAACTAAACAAGGTAACAATCAAAAATAAATACCCGTTGCCCTGTATTGACGATTTATTTGACCAGTTGTTGGGTTCTCAAGTGTTTTCAATGATCGATTTAAGATCCGGATACCACCAATTAAAGGTAAAAGCAAAGGATGTTGAAAAGACTGCATTTCGAATAAGGTATGGTCACTACGAATTTCTTGTAATGCCATTTGGAGTGATTAATGCACCTGCAGCATTTATGAATCTTATGAATGGTATTTTTAAATCCTACCTTGATGAGTTTGTTGTGATCTTTATTAATGATATTCTGATATATTCAAATAGTAGAATTGAACATGAACAACATCTGAGAATTGTCTTGCAGACACTTAGAGAAAAGAAATTATTTGCTAAACTGAAGAAATATGAATTTTGGTTGGATAAAGTTGTCTTCCTAGTGCATGTCATCAACAGAGATGGTATTTCTGTAGACCCACATAAGATAGAGGCTGTGAACTGGCCTACACCAACTAATGTAACGGAAGTCCACAGTTTCATGGGCTTAGCTAGACATTACAGACGATTTGTGAAAGACTTTTCAAAAATAGTTGTACTGTTTACCCAACTAACTCGAAAAGGGCAACCGTTTGAATGGAATAATGAAAGGGAATCTACTTTCCAAGAACTACAAACAAGATTGACTACTGCATCAGTGTTGACATTGCCTTCAGGTACAAAAAATTTTGTGATATTTAGTGATGCTTCTTACAAGGGTCTGGGTTGTGTTAATGCAGAACGGAAGGGTAATTGCCTATGCCTCCCGACAATTGAGACCACATGAAAAAAACTACCCGACGCATGACCTGGAGTTGGCCGCAATTGTGTTTGCTTTGAAAATTTGGCGGCATTACTTGTATAGGGCAAAATACGAGGTTTATACATATCACAAAAGTTAAAGTACTTTTTTATCCAAAAAGAACTAAACATGCGGCAGAGAAGATGGCTCGAATTGATAAAAGATTATGATCTCCAGATTCAGTATCACCTGGGTAAAGCCAACACCGTAGCCGATGCTTGGAGCAGAAATTCAACGGGGAACTTAGCTTATTTGCTTACTGAACAAGAAAAGGTACTAAAGGATGTTGAAAATTCCAAAACTAAAGTGGTATTACATGAGCAGGGCGGATTAATGGCCCCCATTTCAGCTGAACTGACAATAATTGATAAGATCAAACAGAAACAAAGAGAAGATAAGTTCCTCAAGAAGATAATTGATGAGCTTGAAATGAATCTGAGACCAGGGTTTAGTGTTGAGAATGAAGCATTGAAATTCCAAAACAAATTGTGTGTTTCGAACATCTCTGATTTAAAGAAGAGAATTCTAGATGATGCTACAAGTCAATGTTTGCATTGCATCCAGGCAACAATAAGATGTATCGAGATTTGAAACAAAGCTATTGGTGGCCTAATATGAAACGGGAAATTGCAGAATGTGTCTAAATGTGTTCAATGTCAGCAAGTTAAAGCTGAACACCAGAAACAGGCAGGTCTACTTCAACCTCTCCCTATTTCGGAATGAAAATTGGACCATATAACCGTGGACTTTATTATTGGACTGCCTTGAACCCCAAGAGGTATAAATTCTATTTGGGTTATAGTTGATAGACTAACTGAATCTACACATTTTCTTCTTGTTCGAACCACTTATGATGTATATAGATTGGCCACAATTTATCTCGATGAAATTGTCAATTTACATGGAGTGCCGATGTCCATTGTATCAAATAGAGATCTAAAATTTGTATCTAGATTCTCGAAAAACCTTCAAGCAGCAATGGGGACAAAACTCAGATTTAGTACTGCATTCCATCCACAAACTGATGGACAATTAGAACAAACCATACAGACTTTAGAGGACATGCTTCGAATGTGCACCTTAGATTTTTAGGGGAGTTGGGAAGATTACTTACCATTGGCAGAGTTTGCGTATAATAACAGCTTCCACTCCAGCATTAACATGGCACCGTATAAAGCCTTATATGGCAGAAAATGTAGATCATCGGTCTGTTGGATAGAAGTTCGGAATAGTAAAATTATGCAAACCACCACCGAAAAGATCAAAGTTATTCAACAAAGGCTCAAGACAGCACAGAGCAGACAAAAGCACTATGCGGATGTTAGAAGAATGCGGCCTCTTGAATATGAGGTTGGTGATCATGTGTTCATCCATGTAATTCTAATGAAAGGCCAATCGAGATTCTGTAAGAAGGATAAGATGTCACCCTGTTACATTAGGCCATTTCAAATTTTGAAGAGACTTGGTCCAGTTGCTTACAGAGTTGCTTTACCGCCAGGTATGGAACAAATGCACAATATGTTCCACGTGTCGATGTTAAGAGACTATCTCCGAGATCCGTTCCACGTAATTGATTATCACCGAATAGCCCTTGACGAGAATATGGAATATGAAAAATGGCCAGAACAGATTATTGATCGATAAGTGAAGTAATTGAGAAACAAATCCATTCCAATAGTGAAAGTGGAATGGAAAGAGCATTATGGAAGGGAAGCCACGTGGGAGAAAGAAGAAGAGATGCGACAATGCTATCCACATCTGTTTCCAATGAAAGGTAACATAAGTTTGGAGAATCGAACTTCCTAAAATGGGGGAAAAATGTGACAACCCTGTTCTGTGTTATGCCGTTAATCTTTAATATGAATTTGGATGCTAAGTATGTGATCATATGCATTTTTCAATTTATATATGTCCATCGTAGAGAAATCTATTCGGTATTCTGTAATAAACTAAAATTGAGGGTTGTAGAGGCGACAGAAATCAAAATTGACTGTACCATTGTAATTAGCGTAATTTTTAGAGCCTACGGTGAAATTTGATTAAAAATTGATTCGTATCAAATTAATTAGATTAAATTGATTAAAGTAAGTGTAATTGATTAACCTTAATCAAAATTGATTAGTCTAAGCTAACGACCATATATATATATATATGTTAAGTAAGTGCCTAGGCTTATAATTTTGAGTCCATCCTCAACATTTGGCTGAGATTATACACTATAGAGAAAGAGAAAGTGAGAATTCAAGGGAGAGAAGGGGAAAGCTCGAGGGATTAAACTCAAAGCTTGGAGATTGGAAGATTAAGTCAAGTTTTAGCTAAATTTGGAAGAGTTGAAGGCTTTAGGTGAGTAATTGAACCTCAAATTGTAAATTGAAAACATATAATTTGAGAATTCAAGAAGACAATGAAATGAGTTGCATAAATTGAGCCTAGGATGAAGAATGTGATGCTACATCATATATGCATGCATGATTTTCTAATGTTTCATGAGTTTGAGCAACATTCATGTCATTTGAAATCAAATTAGAAGCTATCTTTCACATGCATGCATAATTCACAAAGTTAAGGAACTCAATTGTATATATTTGAAGTCATGGAAAGAAATTGAATTAAATTTGGGCATGCATGCATGAATTTGTGTTGATTCTTCAATTTTGAGCATGAACCATGTAAATTGTGATGAATTGGAAATTATATCTTGCATGCATGCATGAATTGCCATGTTTTAGAGTCCAATTCTAAGTTTAAAAGTCTATGGATGGAAGATTTGAAAAATGGTTCACATACATGAAGATTACGGTTTGAATTTTGATGAATTCATGGATTTTTGAACTATGGGTTGAAACTAGCTTCAAATATATATATTTGGGAGTGTTCTTGCATGTTAGAGTGAGTCACGTACGAATTTGGAACCTTGAAGGTATGTTTGAAGCTCAAACAGCATTTTAGAAATTCCAGAATCCAAGCAATTCGCTTGAGCGATGGAATTGCCGCTCGAGTATACATTTCGAGCTCTCTGTACTTTTGCAGACATTGGTGATTGGCTCGAGCGAACACCCTTTAATTGAGATCTTGGCACGAGCAACCAAAAAGTTGGCTTGAGCGTAAAATGAGAGCATCTAGTACTTTTGCAGACCAAGGGATTCGCTTGAGTGACCAATATTGCGCTCGAGCGAAGTACACTGTTTCAGGAAACTTCGAAAAGATGTATTATGTTCTGACATCCATTCTCTTTGTTTCTGAGCATTCTTAGGCATACATTGAGCATCCTAAATGAACTAAAGAGTTAGAAAGAAGCTTAAGAAAGATAAATAAATTAAAGAATGGATTGAATTGTATTGTGACCCGATTTCCGTATGTGTTATGATTGTGTAGGGTCAATTGTAAGGACGAATCAACCATCTGAACACTGTGAGTAATATTTTAGTAAAGATATTTTCATGTAAGCTATTTTTTAAATACTACTGTAGACACCCCATTTTTGACCGACTTTAAGACTCAGACGTCATCGTCTGTGCACTCGATGACTGCGCATGTTTGTGCTAGTTTTGAGTGCCCGAAGGTCTCAGCCGAGCGCCTTGTCTTTGAACATCTAAACCCTCTGTGTTTTGGCCTTGTTTTTAGGCCAAACCTTGGTGCCTCTTAGCTGAAGGAGAGTGGGGCCCTGCCGGCCACTTTTGGCATTTGCCAGCCACTTTTTCTCCTTGCCAGTTAGTTGGAGTGGTCAGCCAGCTAGTTTAAGTGGCCGGCTGGCCACTTGAACTGGCTGGCAGCCAATTTTCTCATTTTTTTGATATTTTCAGCCAGCTGTTGGCATTGAAGCCATCCTCCATAGTGTATGGAGGGATGGAAAAAGCTTAAAGCTTGTCAAGCAAGCTTTTGCTTGCATTGCTTATATAAGGGGAGCTCCCTCCCCCTTTAGAAGGGTTCTGAAATTTTAAAGTTGAAAATTCCCTCTCTCTCTCTCTCTCTCTATTGTTCTTGAAATTGTCTTTTTCTTCACATATTTGTACACAACCCCTTAGCCAAACACCTTAACCTTAGGCTTGAGGTTCTTGGAGACTAGGGGTGGGCGCGGGTCGGTTGCGGCCACGGAACCTTCAATCCGCCATCCGTCCGCCAGATTGGCGGATTGGAGAAAATTAATCCGCATCCGTCCGCCAATCCGGCGGATGTGGATTGAGCGGATTGGCGGTTTGGCGGATGGATGCGAATCGGTTTGGCAGTTTGAAATTTTATAAATTTTCAACATAGTTCAACTTGTGCACTTCCTCAAAAAAAAAAAAAAAAAAAAAAAAAAAAAGAAGTATTACAGTCAATGACTTAAAAAAGTATTACAATTACCGCATACCTCATCCAAAGAAAGAAAGTTTGAAACTTTAGAATATCACAATCATTGCATGCCTCATCCACATATTACAATCACAGCATGCCTCATCCACATAAAATATTACAATATGTGGTTTTAAAATATAAAAATAATTCAAACCACTAAAACCATGAACAGAGTAATAGTAGAGATTGTATGTCTATATATTGTTATATTTATATATGTTTTGAAAACAAAAACCAACCAACAATATCATATTTTCTATTTATTACTTTTAGAGTTAGATTTAAAAACTAAAAATATAGATAAATAATACGTTTATTTTTTCAATTTAAAAAATATATTCAAGTTGAAAACTTTTTTTTCAACAGAATATTTAAACTCTTTTTCAATTGAAAACACAAACAAAATATTTAAACAAATTAAAAATACAAAGTCTTATAAATTACTAAGGGTGCTCGCGGTTTGGCGGTTCGGTTGCGGCCAAAAGAACCTCAAATCCGCCATCCGTCCGCTAAATTGGCGGATTGGAGAAAATCAATCCGCAACCGTTCGCTCGTCATCACGCATCTGTCCAAAATGCGGCGGATCGGTTCGGTTCGGTCGGTTTTGGCGGATCGGTATATCCGCTGCTCACCCCTATTGGAGACTTGTTTGGAGCTCTTTGTGTTGGTTTTGGCTCAGAAGTTGCTGTTTTTGTTGCTGTGCTTCAAGGGTGAGTGTCTTCCCTCTTTAAGCTTTATTTTGATCAAGTGTTTGGCCACCTTTGCATGCTTCTTTTGGCTTAGCTTTCAACTATAAAAACTTCTATTTTTAAGTGTTAAAGATGGTTGTTTAAGGTCTTGTTGGAGTTAGAGGTGTTCCTCCCTTTTGTAGCTTATTTGCTAAGTTTTGTGCTATCTTTTAAGGCCTTTAAAACAATCTCTTTTTGGCCTTTTAACCACTGAATTCCAAAGGAATTTCAGTGGTGGAAAAGTGGTTTTGAGGTCCCAAATAGGAGGGGGTGGTCCCCTCTCCTCTTGTCTTGCTTACATATGTTGATGGCTCACCAAATGAGCATGTGTTTCTACTGCTTTGTGGCTTTGTTCAAGCATATTTTTGTGACTTTTTAGACCTGCCATAACTCTGTTTTTGGATGGTTTGGTCACCTCTTGCATGCTTCATACACTTGTAGTGTAATCCTACTTGCTAGCCTAACATGCTTCATGTCTTAGCCTATAATTCTAGCATGTATTGGCTCCACTCCAGCATGTTTTTGGCCATTATTTAACATGCACTAACTTTAATTTTGGTTGGTTGGGTCACCTTTTGCTTGGTTTTTGTACTTGTAGTGCAATCTCACTCATTAGCCTTGCATGCTTAGTGTTTGGCCTATTGTTCTAGCTTGTTTTAGCTATATTTCAGCATGCTTTTGGCCTTGTTTTAGCATTCTTAGACTCTATTCCAAATGGTCTTGGTCATGTATGGCTTGCCTTGTAGGGCTATAGTGTAATTGGCTTTGCTAGTCTTGTGTTTTGAGACCCTTAGGTTGCCTTATTTGTGATGTGTGCATGATATGGCATCATTTGGTATGTAATTTCAGAGCTTATATATTTTCCATGCTTCCACTTAAATCACTCTTTCAATGCTTTTGAGAAGTTGAGCATTATTCCTTGTTTGTAAGCCAATATATAAGCATATCTTTCTTGCCATCTATGCCGCAATTCTAGCATGTTTTTTGCTACTGTTTTGACCTACCTTAGGTCTGTTTTGAGTGGTTAAGGTCATTTGAGCATTGCTTAGTATGGTTGTGGTGTAAAGGGCCTTGACTAGCTTTGAGTTTTGAGGTCTTTAACATGCTATGCTTGTGATGATTGCATGTTTTAGCATCATTTCACACATGAATTCAGAGCATACAACTCCATCACACTCTCACATATATCACTCTTTCATTGTGTTTGAGAGTTGTGCCTTGTGCCTTGTCTATGGGTCAATGCATGAGCATGCGTTTCTTGCCTTTCATGCTATCATTTCAGCTCATTTTGGCCACTGTTTTGGCATGCATGAGGTCTGTTTAGGGCTGGTTTAGTTCATTGAGCATTGTATTACACGGCTCTAGTGTTGTGTCCTTCACTAGTTTCAATGCTTAAGTCTCTTAACATGCTATGCATGCATGTCTTGCATGCTTTAAGGTCTTTAGCATGCCATCTTAGCATTAAAGCAGCTGCAACCTCCCCCATTTCTTCATTTTTCAATTTGATTTGAGGGTTGTTTGGCCTTAAGCTTGTGTTTAAGCATGAAGTGGGGTTTGTGCCCAAATGGCTTTAACCCTCTTTTGAGGGTTCCTCCTAGTCAAAGGGCATAATCCCTTTCATGTCCTAAACCATTCTTTTGGTTGACCTCCTCTCCTTAGAGGACTTGCACATTGGACTTAACCAATTAAAGAATTGATTGGTAATGTAAAATGTGTAAACAAGAATTGAGTCAACTAAAACATGCCAAGATAACATATGTGTGTTGCATTGCATGTGTTTGGATCGGACGTTAATCCGAACACAAGAAATATGGGACGTTTCATACTTGAAGTGATGAAACGTGCCACGTTTCTTGGTCGCTAACACCCTTGATCAAGCATGATAAGGTGGAGGCTCTTTGTGTGATGTTTGTGCATTCATCAACATGGTACAAGCTTGGTCCTCGGCCACCATGTATTGAGGTGCTTGGTTGGTGGCTTAAGAGCCAAGTGCTACGCTCCTTTGAGCTTGGGACATGATTGGAGAGTGGCAGTGCCTACATTGTCTTGCAAATACATTGATGTGCCTTTCTTGTTCTCTGTTGCAACAAAACCAGAAGCTTGCAGAAGCAACTAGCCGACCAGCCAGTTTTACTAGCCGACCGGCCAGTTTTAGTGGCTGGCAGCCCACCAGTAGATCCCTGTTTCAAAATAAAGGCAGTCTGGAGGTTGGCACAATTTTCAGGGATCAAGGCAAGTGCAAACAGAGGCAATTGACAGCATGGTGATGGATTTACGAGCGAACGCCAACCGAGCATGCATCTTCAACCTCTTGGAACAGAGCTGAGGCAGTATGATTTGTAATTAGCTTTACTTGTTAGTTAGCTTAAATTTGTAATTTAATTAATTAGTTTGTTAATTAATTAATTGTTGTAATAATTAGTAAGTAGTTTACTAGTTATTCATTTTGTTGTGTAATGATTAGTCTAATTAGCTTAATTAGATTAGTTAGTTAGCTTAGCTTATTATTCGGACCCTCCTTCGCGAGGGCGTATTATTGTAATAAGAGTGCGTTTGTGTGTGCATGTCTTCCAACCCCCACTTCTTTCTCTCTTTTACTTATCAGCTTTCGATGATTAGTTTAGGACATATTTGATTAGCATGCCTTATGCTTGCATGTTTGCATCATTCATTTGTCTTGCATGCACCGGGCTCAGCACATCATTCAAACTGCGTTGACTTTCAATACTTATTTGAATACGTGTTTCAAAGCATGTTATCAAATTGTTGCATTTCATATGCCATATTAGATAGCCGAGCCTATTTAGTTGCATTTTTGCATGTGTTGCATGTTGCATTAGGCATCTTGTATAGTTAGGATCATGCATTGTTTTCTAAATAGTTTTATGTTTTGGCTCGGAGTACACTGTAAGTGTTTACGCTTTAGCATACTTGCATGTGTGTGAGTGATTGCCATGATAGCATGCTTGCCATGAGGCTATTTGCTTAATTGATATAACTGTATAAATGCCTGTGGATGAAGGCTCTATTACTTGAATTGGAACAATTCATCAAAATGTGAGTTTTAAGCCCACTTGGAGTGGCAAATCATCATGTTTTAAGCCCACTTTGTTTGGTGGCAAATCCGCGTTTTAGCCTACTAGCGAGTAGCATCTTCAAACCATTTTCGAAAAACAAACATGAGATGTTTTGTTCCAAATCGAGCGATTTAGTCTATACTTATGTGTTGTGCGCATTACATAGTAAGTTAGATTAATAACCGGATAAGAACACATGAGGTTTATAAAACAACATATCATGTTAGTAGAGGCCGATCCTTTGATCGGGCAAGCAGGGGTGCTCATTTCAGGACCTTCCCCTCTCGTACCCAAGTTCCCGAGCCGAGGCAACTTTGGTGATGACGGATACGTGGTCTTAGGCACGAGTTAGGGTTTCCTAAATTTCAAAAAAAATATTTAGGTGGTGACTCTGTAATCTGGCAAAACAGTCCATGTTTGGCGCTTTTTATTCAAAATCGATTTTCTAAAATGATTTGCTGGATTTGGACTCTTTGGTGTTTATCAGTCTCACATTGCACTTTGTGAGATTAGATTTAGAACCGTAACAGGAGTCCGAACTGTAGTAGCAGGAACCCAATTCGCGCCCTCTCCGAAAGGGGGGCGCGCGGAGCAAGTTTCGGGCGGTCTACAACTACCTATGTGATAAGTTTTTCGAACTCATGAATTTTTTTTTGTGAATGAGTATTCTACCTGTCTAATTTGTAAAAGACTTGAAACGTGATTAATAAGAACGACATTATAAGATTAGACCAAAGGTCATTTTGTATGAATACTCAATGGGACTAAAGCCGTTTGGGATGTTTAATGAGAATATGCATTGGGCCCAAGACCGTTTCATATATTTGACAAAGACATGAAATGGGCCTATGGCCGTTTAGAATATTTGACCAGATAGACCTCAGGTCATCGTATGAATTGGACCAAAGGTCATTTTTTCTTTTACTGCTAAATGGACCAAAGGTCATTTTGAATAAGGAAGTGATTGGACCAAAGGTCGTTTTGAATGTGAATATGAATGTGACCATAATCATGATTATAAATGCACGCGAGAATATGCATTGGAAATAAAGGACCTAAGGTCATTTTGTATATGTGATTTGAAGGACCGGATGGTCATATATGCATGGATTTGTTAAATGTGCACACGATCTTGACTTTGAATATGCGCATAAACAAGAATATGGAAATGTTGGGCCTGAGGTCGTTTAGTCCATATGCTATGACCAGTTATGAAAAATCTTTGGACCCAAGGTCGTTTCGTCTTTTCAACATGTTCTAAGTATAATTGATTGGACCTGAGGTCGTTCCGTTATGATTTACTTAAGTACTTTATGAATGGGAATTGTGTTCCATATGTATTAAGAACAAGTATGATTTATAAAAATACGAATCTCATTCATTAACCCCTTTACTTTGATATTATTCCCTAGGCATTAGCTCACTCTTTATCTATATGTATGTACATGAGTAGTGGGATGTCCAGCCCCAGTCCTAATGAAATTGTGAAAGAGTACCGAGATTTTGAAGTCAACCAAGGTTGCCTCGCGTATGAGGCTTTTGATTTTCCTTTTTGTTTTCTTTTATGGTCATGTGTGACCAAGTTTGTACATAACCTTGGTTTTTTTTTAAGACTGCTTTGGATGATCTTGGGCATGTATAAATTGGTTATGTATGTGATGCATGAGTTATTATATATGTGAGAAGGGTTTTTATTTTACTATACATGCACAGTCCATTAGACAATCTTTGTGTTTTTGCTTCCATTTTTGGTCTCTATTGGTAAATACGTTTGATTATCTGTTTAAGGCCATAGGTAATCTCATGATTACTGGCCAGTTATGATCCTAACTTCTAGGGGTGGCTTCGGGTCATGACAATTTCAGATTCTGGAAAAGCTTGGTCCAATTGCATACCGAATTGCTCTATCATCAGGAATGGAACAAATGCACAGTGTATTTCATGTATCGATGTTGAGGGACTGTCTTCGGGATCTGTTCCATGTTATTGATTATCACCAAATATCTCTCGATGTAAATAAGGAGTATAAAGAGAAACCAATTTAGATCATTGACAGACAAGTGAAATAGTTGTGGAATAAAGAAATCCCTATGGTAAAAGTAGAATGG
The DNA here is from genome assembly GCA_030407325.1 of Camellia japonica. Taxonomy (NCBI): domain Eukaryota; kingdom Viridiplantae; phylum Streptophyta; class Magnoliopsida; order Ericales; family Theaceae; genus Camellia; species Camellia japonica. The sequence goes on from JAPPVO010000002.1 coordinate 140,661,075, forward strand.
AAGGAACACTATGGCACGGAAGCGACTTGGGAGAAAGAGGATGAAATGAGGCAAAGGTATCCCGAGTTATTTCCGACTTGAGGTAATGCAAGTTTAGAGAACCAAATTTCTTAAAGGAAGAAGATTGTAATAACCCCATCACGTACTATGCCTTTAAATCCCTTAATTTGCATGTGCTTATGTGCTCAGTGTGAATATGAATCCTAATTATATGTTTAATGTGATTTTTGGATTCATATGTATTACCTACAGGAATATCTGTTTTGATTTCTATTATAATCTGAAAATTGAAGGCCTTAATGGCGTCAGAAACCAAAATTGGTTAGTTTGTTGAGATCGACATAATTTTTAGAGCCTATTGGAAAATTTGATTAAAATTTGATTCAGGTTAAATTAATTAGAATTAAGTGAGATTAGTTGACATTAAGTTTATTTAATTAGTCCATGCTAATCTAGCAATTTGAGCTCAAACATTTCATTTGGCTGAGTTTGTAAGTGTTAGAGATAAAGGGAGCTCAAGTCTACAGAGAGAATGGCAAGAAATTGTAGAATTTTGCTTGAAGATTGGAGAATTGAGGAAGACAACTCAAGTTCTTGCTAGAATTAGTGTTATTGATGACCTTAGGTAAGAGATTAGCCCCTAATTCATGAGTTTAAGTCATTTAATATGTGAATTCAAGAAAATTATGTGATTAAATGCAAGAATTGAGCCTATGATGAAGAAATTGAAGCTAATCCATATGCATCATTTTGTTGAGTTTCATAATTTTGAGCATGATTCATATCATTTATGTTGAAATTAGAGGATGTATCACACATGCTTTCATAATTCATAAGGTTTTGAAGTTAAATTTTATGTTTTGAGAGCTTTGGAGAAAAAAAAAATTGAAATTATGAAGATTTGGGTTTCATTTTGAAGAATTCTTAAAGTTTTAAGCTAAGGGTTTGAAATTGAGTACATGATTATGTTTTTGAAAGGGTTTCTAAGTGTTCTTTTAAGTTGTGAATGAGCCATGCAAGTTCATGATTTGAAACTATGTGTTTGAAGCTCAACTCTGTTCTAGAAATTCCAGAATTCTGCCTCACCGCTCGAGCGAACAATCTATTGCTCGAGTGCACATTTCATGCATCCAGTAGTTTTGCAGACATTTAAAGTTGGCTCTAGCAAACAAGTCACTGATCGAGTGACTGCCTTTTATTTTGCACAATAACTCGAGCGACCATCGAGCCTAGATTGGGACCATCCAATAGTTTTGCAGACCAGGCGGTCCGCTTGAGCGACCAATGTTGCACTCAAGCGAAGTGTCTTGTTTCAACATATTTTGAAAAGTCATATTTTACTCATTTTAGCATTCTTATTCCCTTCCAAGCATGCTTAGGCATGAATTGAACATCTTAAATGAACTAAAGAATTAGAAAGAAGCCTAAGAGAATTGAATAAGTTAGAAAATGATTCAAATAAACAATATGATTCAATGTGTGTATGTGTTTATGAATTGTGTAGGATCATCCGCGATGACGTATCAACAACCGAATCATTGTGAGTAATATCTTAGTAAAGATATTTTCTTATTTACTCTATTTTTTGAATATCCTAATGCGGTAAGTTTTCTGAACTTATGATTTTGCAAGTGTGAATGAGTTTCTATCTGTCTGATCATCATGATGTCTATAAATGTGATTGATGTGACACAAATGTGTATGATAAACCCAAGGTCGTTCTGTATATTTGACAAGATGAACCTAAGGTCGTTCTAAATATCTGATAAGTTTGATTATCTATTATGAGTTGACCGAGTGGCCATTATATAGCTGTAAATGATTGGACCCAAGGTCATTCTGTTAAGATATGATCAATTCTGTTCTATACATCTGTTATATGTTGGACCCAAGGTTGTTCTGCTATCTGTTAGACCCAAGGTCATTCCGTTATGAACTGTTTGTGATATGGAAATGCTTATTTTGCTTAATAGAACTCAGTCATATAACCCCTTTACTTTGATATTATTCACTGGGGTTTCGCTCACTCTGTATTTATATGTATGTAGGTGAGTGGCGGGATGTCCAACCTTAATGAACCTATGAAGGGTACCAAGTTTTTGTGAAGTTTGTCATGAGCGCCTCACGAGCAAGGCTTTTGTTTCTTTTGCCCTTTTGTTTCCTTTGCCCTTTTGTTTCCTTTTTTGTTGGTCATGTTTGACCTTGTCTATATATATATATATATATATAAGTTCTGGTTTTGTATGATAATGACGTATGAATGATCTTCGACATATGGAATCTTTTTATGTATGTATAAGTGTGAGTTATTAATATATAAGAAGTTCTTGTTCATACCATTTATGCACAAGCTCATAGGAAATTTTATTATTCAGCTTCCGCTTCTGGCCCTATATAATTAAATATGGTTTGATATCTGTCTGAGGCTGTAGGTAATCTCATAATTACTGGCCGGTTATGATCCAAACCTTTAGGGCGGGTTCCGGTCGTGACATTTTTGGTCTAAAAACTTTTGAATTTCAATCTAAATTTTTACACTAAATTCGAATTTTAGATTCAAAAATCTTGCAGCAAATTTTTGAAATTCAAATTTGAATCCCAAATGTTTTCTTCTTCAAATAGGTGTTTTTCTAACAAACTATCACCGAACCTGGTTCCTTTCGGTCACGTCCGTTCTTCACACATTTTCTATGTTTATGAACAGTCACCAACATGCCTATTTAAAGGCTGCCTCCATTCTAATTTTTTCATTCAGAATTTTCATACTTTCTTCAATTTCATCCTCCTGATTTCTTCATCATTAGTGTGTCTAAGTTTGTGTGAGTACGAAACATAACTTTGGTTCGTTATATAATCAAAGAGTGTGCTTTCTTCATTTGTGGTAATTGTTGTATCTTGGAGACAAGACATCCATTATTCTCAAACACCATTGGAGAGGATAAAATTCAATCTTAAAGACACAGTGTTTAAACACTAGCCTCAATCACAAACTTGTTTGTAAACAATCTATAGAAATTTTGTTAGGTTTAATTTTATTTTATTTTATTTATTTATACATTAAATTGTGGGCGAATTACACTAACAATCCCTATAGTTTGGAGCTTATGTCACTTTGGTCCCTGACTTTTCAATTGTGATACATTTGACCATGAATTTTGAATCTTGTTCCAAATAAGAACAATCAAAGATGTTTCCTTTACAAATAGTCCATTTCAAAAGCAAAATCGTCATACAACTTATTTTGTATTGGTTAACTTGTATATTGTTTGAAATGTAATGACATTTTTATTAATGAATAATGTTTGAACTTTCTTGGTTATAAAGTTCTGTTTGATTTAGTTTTCAGATCTATTTTTAGAAATTTTTTTTAAGAAACTAAAAATTAAATTGGTAAAAAAATTTTTAAAATATCATTTTTATATAATTTCATTTTTGGGAGGGTAGAAATAATATTTTTAAATAATTTTTTTGATATTTATTTCGTTAAATTAGTTTCCATTTTTTCAGAAGCCAAACATGACGACAACTTTGATGTCATTATTAAACCTAAAAAATCTAAAAACTCCCAAGCTATTGATTTATGATTAAGATTCAATTTTAGCAATCCTAATCAAACAATCAACAATAAATCGGCACAACGATTTAATGTGGAAAAAATCACAATTGGACTCCAATTATGAGAAAAAATCATAGGCTAAAGGTACAAAAAAATCACTAAGAAGACAAAAATAAATTACACACATGAACCCTCAATTATCTAACGAATCCACATCCGAATTAAACCAAACCCGATGTGTTTCTTCCACTACTGCCTTCACCTCGAAATTTCTTTCCTTAACATTGAATCTACAACGTCGATATCGAATCCATGACGATAAGCCACTCCGAAATCCACCAAAGCTTTAGGCCCAAGTTTCTCGGAATCCACTGATAAACATCTCTCTTTTTTTGTGAATTTGTGAATGAAAGAACAAAAACAACCCTTGATGTATGTCAATATGTAGTTCATTGATCAATCAATCACCTTCTATACATCAAAGAAACTCACATACAAATACCCTCCAATATAGAACACTTTGTTTTTTACTCCTCTCTAAAAATCTAGACGGGCTTAACCCTAAAATGAGCAAACGATGCACTTTATAACAAATAGAGACTCGAAGACCGCTCGAGCGCTCACTTTATCGCTTGAGCGGTGTGACTAAAGGCAGTGCTCACATATAGGTCAACCGCTCGAGCACAATATCTACCGTTCAAGCGGTAAAACATGTCTCTTAGAAGTTTAGAACAGAGGTAGAGATACTGGATGAATCACTTCATCGCTCAAGCCCCGTGTTTAGTAAGCGAAGTGGCAAACAATAAATACTCAAGTTAAGATACGAAATATCAACACCAACTCCTCTACATAGGCACAACTCGGGTTAGATTCACATATAAACTCTCATAACTCTCAGACACAATAGAGAGAATAAAAATACAATTGAATAGAGTTTTATCCAACGGGATTGCCAATTACAAAAACCTAACACAATCCATTAAATAAATAAAAAAAATTCTAAAACTAAAAACATTTTGATTATACATTAAAAGTCTAATAATCATCTATTACATAATAACCATAAAAAAATATTTGTTAACAACAAATAACCATCTATTACATGATAACCATAAAAAAATATCAACAAAAATAACCACTTATTACATGATTCTCATCGAAATACATACTAAAAATTAATTTTGTAAAAAAATAAAAATAAATAAATATTTTATCATTTTTATATAATTTTACCTTCGATGCATAAAAATAATTTTTTTATATTTATTTTTCTCAAACTAATTTATATTTTTTCAAATTGACGACTTTGCGCTTAAAATGAAGTAACGATGTCTTCAATTGTCTTTATTTAAAATGATATTCAAAATTTAAGATCAAAGACATCATAATTAAAATTTTAAGGACCAAAATGACACAAGTTTCAAGTTATAGGGCCCGTTATTGTAATCTGCCCTTAAATTATTTTACCAAAATATATTCCTACATATAGTTATATATATATATATATTTGCTCTCAAAATATCAAGCGCAACACAACACAACACAACACAGTACAGAGATTGTAGACTAGAGAGAGAAAATTAGATTTTAATTTCTTGAGAGATGGTAGCAAAAGTTACCAATCCATTCACAACCTTTTACGGAGACATTCAATTGCCCACTCAATAAAAGCTCAAATCATCCAAAACTAGCTCCACAGAAAACAACTGTCCACGGCATATGCTACATTGGGAGGTATTTGGCGATGTTCAGATCTTATACCATTCTCACCAAAGGTATCACTTGTTATATAATATGTATGAAACATAAATCATTCCAAATTATTATCCCAATTTAGTGAGTGTGTATATCATGTGTGTTGTAGTGTGAGGTGGTCCCATAGTGACCATAGGTTATTGGAGGAAGTGAGAAAAAAACAAAAGGAGATGATGGGAGGAGATTATGTGTAATGGTGAAAAGAAAAGGGAAAAAGAGGTCCCATGGTGACCATGGGTGTGTAAATTAAAGAGTCGTCCTTTGATTTTTAAAAAAGATCAATATGCTAAACAATAATGATCCAGACCTTTTTCTCCCCACCTCCTTGACCCCCTCTTAACCTCATTGGCCAGTTTTTTTTTCTTTTTCGTTTTTTTCCTTTTCCTCCAATCACCACCCGCCACGTGTGTGGGGGTGGGGGGTGGTGATTGACTTACGAATTTTTAGCGATAAATTATTTTGGATATTTACTTACGAATTTTTAGTGATAAATTATTTTGGATATTATGATAAAATTTTACTTATTTTTTTATTTCACCAAACAATGAAAATGTGTATAATATTTTTGAGAAAATATTTTTTGTCAAAACAACTAGAGTCTAATTTAAAAATTTTATTATTAGTAATGACATATTGGATGATGAAATTCTCATGGGTTCTTGCCATCGACTCTAGGTAGGGGTGTAAATTGGGCCCGGCCCGACCCACCTGAGCTGGGCTCATGCCAGCCCATGTTGGGCCGCCTGAGCTCTTGCCAAAATTCAAGTCAGGTTGGGTCATGAACTAGAAAATTAGGCCCAGGCCCATGGAGTATTCGAGGCCTTGGACGAACCAACAGGTTGGGCCTGGCCTTGGGTGGGTCTAAATATTTTTTTTTTAATTTTTTCTATTTTTTTTTATCAAAATTTTATTATTTTTCACTAAAAATGACACTGGGTCTTAGGCAGGCCGGACCCATGGGTCAGGCCGGGTTTCAGAATGATAATGATGGCCATAGCCTAGGCCCAGGCCCAAGCCCAAGGTCCGAGGCTAGGCTCTGGCCTGGGCCTAACCAGGCTAGGCCCACTCGAGACCGCGGGCGGGCATCGAGCCAAATTTACACCCTTACTCGTAAGGTTATTAGTTTCTATCATCACACACATAAATATATTAGCAGTTTGCACACGTGATACGTGTACAATTCGCAAAAATCATAACAGTATAAGAATAATGATCCAAAAAAATGCACATATAGTATGTGTTGCTCAACTTGTAGCAGCTTGCTTTGTCAAATTCATGATTTCGGTTTCAAGTTTTGTCGTTCTCTGTTAATAAACACCAATTATAGGGGTATTTTGAAAAAAATTCAAAATATAAGACATTTTGTGTTGACACCATATCAAGGCTTCACACATATAATAGTATAGATTGGGGGTGGTGGCGGTTCAATTTCGACGGTTTGCGAATCGGTTTGGACCCGCCTATGTATGCGGTTTGAGGAAAATTCAACCCACAACCGCCCACAGTGCGATTTGCGATTTGTGCGAATAAGAGTTCGCAGATGTGCAGGTGGTTTGCAAATTGGACTTTTTTCTTTAAAAATTTATTTTGGAGCCTTTTTTTTTTTTTTTCCATTTTGTAAATATTTGTTTTGGGCCCTTTTCCCCCATTTTCTAAAATGCTCCAACATTAATAATTAATGAATTAAAACTTATAAAATTAAAACACAACAAAATCAATTCCTAACACAAAACAAATCATTCAAAATTCTAAACTTTTAAATCAAATCATAAACTAACACAAGCACATCTTTCAAAATTCTAAACTAGATCATCAATCTCATTTACTATCTTCTACCCAACAATACAATTAAATTAAAATCATTCAAAATCCTAAGTTACTAAAAGTAATTCTTCATTAACTTTTAAATTCATAAAAAATGCAATAATAAAATAACAACGGTCCAAATTTTTTTTTATTTAAAAAGAGTCTAAGTGCGAGCGGGTTCTTGTGTGTGCGGTTAAACCCGCAACCCGCAATCATGTCATATTTCAAACCGCATCCGCTCGCATTGTATTTGCGAAACCGCCCATTTATATGCGGATTGGTTTGGGTTGAATGGGTTGAACAGGTTGAACGGTTCAGATAACTCTATGTCCACCCCTAGTATAGATACTTTTTTAAAAAAACCTCACAAGCTATTATTACTATATATTTAAATTTTGTATTTTGATTATAATTTCAAAAATAAGAATATTCTCTTATAAAACTAAATAGAATAAATCATTAGATATGATAAAATTATATAAATTGTATTATAAATAATAGGAATTGGAGAAAATATAATAAGTCATACAATTTTAATATATTTATACCAACTTTCATTTTACTAAGATTAAAATGACCAAAATTAATGTAGGTGTAATGGCACAAAGATAAACAAAATAAAATATACATTTTATCATAAAAGAGATGACAAATCATTTTGCATCTATATAAGTAATAAATTACTGATGAAAAAAGAGTTAAGTGTTTTGTAAATTAAGATTTTAAGCGAATCCAATGCAATAACACTCAAGTATCTATTCATCACCACTTGTATCAACTTCAAACAATCACCAGACTAATTATTCAATAAATCTCTATTTTGTATAAGTTCTTTTTTGGATTAATTCTTTTTGTTTTCCAATAATCATTTGAAGTGGTGAGTTTCATCAGTAATTTCCAGTTTTAATAGAATGAAAGTGGAATTAAATAATCAATTAAAATGTTAATTCTCACATATGATAAAAAAATATATTGAAAATAGATCGTTATTCACCAATATAAAAAATGGTAATTCCATTTGAAATTATTGAATGATTATTAAACTTTCATTCTAATGAACCATACATTACATTATAGTTTGATTAATAGCTATTACTTTCAATATTGCTTTGTTTTTTTTGTTGCTTCTTCTTCTTCTTCTTTTTTTTCAATCTTATGGTTTCAATCATAAATAAGTTAATCATTTGGATTAGCTAAGTTGACCATCATCACTGTTATATTTCTATATGTATCATTTGGATGAGCTAAGTTGACCATCATCACTATATATTTCTATATGTGTAATTAATAGGTCAATCTTTAAAAATGCAAATATTGATTATTTATTCTATGGTGTGGGACTTCTTCTTCTTTTTTTTTCTTTTTTCTTTTTTGTAATTTATTTTTTTCTCTTTTGAGAGTGAGGTTTATAGTCAAAAAATTAAAAATTATTATAAATTATCACATTACACTTTCTATTTTTTATACATCTTTTCATAAAGTCACAAAATTAATTAAAACAATCAATTTCCAAATGGGGTCCTAGTATTATTTTATCTAGTTTTGTGCATACATCTTACTTAAGCGATGTCTTTTGTGTATCATTCATAAATAAAATTAGTTCGATCTGATAATCATAATATTTTTATTTTATCGTTTGTGTCTCTGAAAAAATGGAAAAAAATATATTTTTTAAAATAGACCATTAATTATGAAAATTTGTTTAAAATATAGGAATATGTGATACTAATTGCGACTTGCGATTTTGAAAATTACATTTCATTTTTTCAAATTTGTAGTCGCATAACAAATTATCCTTTCATTAATTAATCAATAAGTCAATTAATAGTTTTTAATAAATTTTGATAAAGAAATATTTGTAATTTCCAAAACCATTGAAGGTAATTCACATTTTAAACAAGGAAAATTTCTTTTAAGGTCCCTGATATTAAGATTTTATAAGATAAAGGACATATAATATTTTTATAGTAGTTAAGGTCCTTCAACATTTTTACAGAGAAAATTCAACTCAGAGAAATTTTGCCCGACTCAAAGAAATTTCAATTTTCATAAAAAAATTTCAAAATTTCTTTGTGAAATCAGAGAAATTTCTGTGAATCGGGGTCGAAATTTATCTGAGTCTTGCGAAATTTTTCTTAATTGAACAAAAAAATTTTGAGTCAAATTTTTCCTGTGAAAATCTTGAGTCAAATTTTTCCTGTGAAAATATTGAGGGACCTTAGTTAATTAAAAAAACAATATCTTACACCTCTTCTACTACACAAAATTAAAAAAAGATGTTTTACTAGTTTTTTCTTTAAACAAATCACAGATAATATATTTGTAATTCACTCTTTTATCCACAAGAGAATAAAAATAGCAAGTTAAATGACAGGAGACAGTCCACCAACAAACAATTTGTTTATTATCTACCGAGGACCAAACTTCATAAAAAAAACTTTGAAAGCAAACAAAATTACAGTAAGCGCACCTAAGATAAATTTGCAATATTCTCAATATAAAAGGACAAAAATGTAATTTAACACAAAGCTAACATAGAGTCATGGGAGCTTCTATCTACACACACCAAATCCCCTCTATACACACACTTAATGATATTTAATTTTATTACAATTTTATCCCTAAGTGAAATTACTATTTTAGACATCATTGTTGATTCAAAACATCTCAATGCACACATCCATCTAGAGTTCACATCTGTTGCATCGTGCACACATCCATCCAATTCAAAACGTCTCCAAGTTTGTAGCTTCATTGAGCTAGAAGTGAAAGCAGAGTATTCACTCATTCGTAGCTTCTTCCATTAAGCTCCAAGTTCGTAGCTTCTCAATGCACTCATTCATCAACCTTCCTCATTCGTAGGGAAAGCATCATTGTTATAGAGGATTTGCCTTCTGAAAATCAGCAAATAAGTGTTTATGAGAAACATAGTGAAGGAAATGTGAGTTTCTTTTTCTTTTTTTTTCCAACGTCATTCGGATAACCAGAGTCGAATTGTATTATTTGGTTCGGAAATCTACTACCGAAATAAGTATTTATTTTTGGAAGTTATTGTCCGAACAAAGTAATTAATTTTGGAAGTTGTTGTCCGAACAAAGTATTTAAATTTAGAAGTTGTTGTCCGAACAAAATTAACTTTTACAACATCAACTTCCGAAATTTTAAAATAAATTTGAACAACTACTTCCGAATGAAGTAAAAAAAAATTTCCCATTTTATATTCCAAATTTGCAAACTACATACCAAATTTACAGTTTCGAATTGCAAATTAATCTTTATAATGCCATTAAAAATTTGTAATGTTATACAAAACATGTAGGAATATGTGTCAACTCAAGGAAGTCAGGTTTGCGCGGATTTTGTGTTGGATTACACTACTCAATTCACAACTGAACAGGTTCACTCTACGAAATTATAATGATTATGTTTCGAATTGCTCACCAAATGTAAATGTTTGATAATATTTATTTGACTTTGTAGGTATTCAAAAGTAAGGATGAATTGCTCAACTGGGTACGTGAAGTTGGAAAGAGAAATGGTTTGGTCATTGTAATCAAAACATCAGACTATGGTGGAGGGAAAAAAAGACCCAGGATGTATCTTGCTTGTGAGAGGAGTGGCCAATATAGAGCGACAAAGAAGTTAAAACATGATGGCAACAATACATCAAGAATAACCGGTACGAAGAAGTGTGGTTGTCCTTTTGATATGAGGGCTCACAGGTTTACCACACATGATGAATGGACATTGACCGTAGTATGCGGATTGCATAATCATCCACCTGCGGAGCACCTTGAGGGACATTCATATGCGGGGAGGCTATCAAAGGATGAGAAAGCATTGTTAATGGATATGTCAAAGAGCATGGTTCGGCCAAAAGAAATCCTAGTGACCTTGAAACAGCGAGATGCCCTCAATGTAAGCACACTTAAAACCATTTACAATGTACGCCATCGAAACAGGGTGGTACAGAGAGTTGGAAGATCACAGATGCAACACTTATTGAGTGAATTGGCCAGGTATAATTACATTGAGTGCCATCGGTCTGAAGAGTCCACGATGACTGTGACAGACTTGTTTTGGGCACATCCTACCAATTTGGACTTATTTCGGTCTTTCCCACGTATATTAATTATGGATTGCACATATAAAACCAACAGATATCGTCTTCCTCTTATTGAAATTGTGGGAGTGACATCAACTGAAATGACATTCTCTGTAGCTTTCGTATACTTACAGTATGAGAGGGTCGATAACTATGCGTGGGTGTTAGCTACATTACGTGATGTCATGGATGGTTTTGTTGTGCCAACAATTATTGTTACTGACAGAGAGCTAGCCTTGATGAATGCCATATAGAAGATATTCCCGAGTGGCAGACATTTATTATGTCGTTGGCATATCAGTAAGAATGTATTGACCAAATGCAAGAAAATGTTTGAGACACAGCAGAAATGGGAGAAGTTCAACCATGAGTGGAACTCTTTAGTGTATTCATCTTCTGAAATTCAATACGATGAGCGTCTTAAATCATTACTTAAGGAATTCAGTAGTTATCCTGATGCAGTCAAATACGTCATGGATACTTGGTTGGTTCCTTACAAGGACAAATTTGTGGCGGCATGGACAGACACGTGTATGCATTGTGGCAATGTTACAACGAACCGGTAAGATTACTTTTCTTCAATATGTTATTAATAAGTGCCATGTACTTGATTTTAATTTGACTTACATTGAATTGAACAGGGCTGAGAGTGCACATGCAAAACTTAAAAGACAATTGGGTTCATGTCAAGTCTCATTTCAGGCATCATTTGAGAAAATACACAGTCTGCTTGAGTTGCAACACACTGATATCAAGGCTTCATTTGAGAAAAGTCTAACTGTTGTGCAACATCAATTTAAACCTTCTCAGTTCAGGGAGCTACGGGGTAATGTGTCTATCTCTGCATTGGAGTATTTGCTTGTAGAGAGTAAGAGAGCCAATTCCATTGGTATTGATGTTGAAGCTTGTGGATGCGTCCTTCGCCACACTCATGGTTTACCTTGTGCCCATGAGATTGCTGACTACATCAGACAAGATCGTCCTATACCACTTGCTACCATACACTCACAGTGGAGGCAACTTCATATCTCCATATGCAACAAAGAAGAGGAAACGGAGGTGACTTGTCATGCAGAAGTAGAGTTGTTTGTGAACAAGTTTAATGAAAGTGATAGAACCATGGTTGGAGCTTTTGAAGAAGTTGAAAGAGATTGTATATCCGGGAAGCACTTTTCTTGTTGAGCTGGAAGTGAAGCCCAATACACGTCTTCGGGGTCATAAGAAGATCAATGTTTCTACCCGTCGTGACCCGTGTGCATTTGAGTTGGTGCAATCTGGACATGATTCCTTCTCACCTAGGGACACTCAAATCACTACATTAGCTTCTACTCTGCAAACCAAGAAGAAGCGACCTGTTAAGGGAAAGGAGAAGGTGAATCCGAAAGGGAAGGTATACATTACTAGAACAGTGAAACCTGGTGCATATGTTGATGCTTTCCCTTCTGGGTTGAAACCATACATTAAGTTTGTCAAGGATGTAGCTGCAGATGGGAATTGTGGTTTCAGGGCTATAGCTGCTTCAATTGGTCATACAGAAGATGATTGGGCTCAGGTTAGGCGTGATCTGTTGGGTGAGCTGCACACACACAAAGAGGAATACATTACACTTTATGGGTCCTACGAAAGGTTTGAAGAATTGACAAGCATATTGTCATACTTTGAAGACAGTCCTGGATACTCACATTGGATGACTATGCCAGACATGGGGCATCTTGTTGCATCGTGCTACAATCTTGTGTTATACCACTTGTCATTACAGCAATGTCTCACCTTTTTACCTCTTAGAACAGTGCCAGTACCTCAACTTGATAGACGTGAGATTGCCATTGGGTTTGTCAACGGAAATCATTTCGTCCAGGTATAACAGAAACTTATCAATTGGGTTTGTGCATGTACAAGAAGTTATGAGGTATGACCACTAACTCAATTGATATTTGGTGCAGGTTTTGTTGCAGCCAGGCCATCCAGTTCCTTATAGCCACTAATTGGCGAAAATACCGTCACCCTTGCGCTGTCGACTGGGATGATGCATATGTGCGTCGCATTCAACATTTCAAGGACATTATTCATGATAATGTAGCTACTCGAGAGACATTTGATGTTGTTGATGTCGCATGACACATGTATGCATTTGACAATGTTAGAATTATGGAAGAAATTAATGGATGTTTTTGATGTTGATGTGTTCTGTTTTGCAATCTGGATTGAATGTTATCGACCATTGTTACCATTCCATTGTAATAAGAAAATATCATTTACAAAATCAACGACCATTGTTACCATTCCATTCTAATAATAAAATGTCACATTACAATACCATTGTTGCCATTCCATTCTAATAAGAAAATATTAACCACTGTTACCATTACAATATCATCTTACAAAAAACACCAAAAAAAATTCAAACTAACAAATAACATGTCACGAATCAGCTGTATGCCTACGCCTAGGCCTACGACTGTATGTCAATGTCGAAGATGGAAAGCGACCTCCAGTATAACTAGGTCCAGCAGAACTAGGTCCAGTCAATGTGCTGACCTTGAAGGACATGCGTCATACTCTCGATAGCCTGGTAAAGTCGATAAGGATGTCGAATCCCCTCCTCATAACCAGCGTCAATAATAGGATGTGAAATCTGCAGTGCATGTGCAATACGCTGCATTTGAAAAGAATATCACATTTTAGGGAACATATCAGAAAATAAAAAGTAAGTTACAAATGCATAAGAGAGGATAATATATTACATCGGCATGTTGGCTGAAATCCTGATGGTCATGGACACGCGGTTCATCAGTGTGCTCAACATATAGGTGCGTGATATTCTTATACCAATCCATGTAACCCGGTACACATTCCCACGGCTGACGAACTGGTGTGCTCCTCCGTTGCTCAGATAACACGTGGTTATCCCAAGCCTCCCAGATCCTATCCAAGTATCTATACATGACTGTATATCGTGCAGATATGTTGCCTCGAGCACCACGACTGGGAGCTAGCGGTGCATCTGGGATGGTTTGAACCCTGCCAAACTGCCTCAGAACTCTATCTGGATGATAGGGTTCGACAACGTCTAAGCACTTTAAGCATCCATGGTAAAACGTAACCGGGTTACATGGATGCCGTCTCTACAGCTGTGGATCCAAATAACCTATAAACGTAAAGTGTTTTTGAATTAAAGTATATAAAAGGTAAGATAAATGGAAAGTGTTAAAATTATCTCAGGATGAGTAAACTTACATCAGTAGCTACCAACTGTCAAGCTCGGCTCGAAAAGATTTCAAATGATCAATGAGGAACCCGCCTCTCTCCTAGATGCCCAATGGTACACGGGCATGTCTTCATTATAGCCCATGTTCTGGTGAGGTCGGAATGCTCGGAAATGCTCATAAATCCACGCCTCCAAAAGAGTCATATAACCACCCATTTGCTTAACTCCGGACCGGCTAGCATACCCCAACTGTTTGTATAAAAATGCTAATGCAGCAGCACTCCAGATGTAAGTATGAATGGATCCCAAATCCATCAATAAGCCAAGGTAAACAACAAGAACCCTGCTGCCACTCTTGTCACTGAAGAGTGTACATCCCAACAGAAACAAGAAATAAGCTCTAGCAGCGCACTGTATAGCCTCCTCGGGGTCTAAATCTGTGACACCAGCAAACTGACTTCGCAACCACTCAAGCTTGACTGAATTGCCATCAGCAGTAGAAACCACTTCATGTGCTGCACGTTCAGTAATCCCCAAGCCATAAACCAGTAGTGTAACTCCATGATGATTTGTCACATCTGGTACGTTGACTGATTTGCCTACAATGGGAAGGCCAAGAATAGTGCCAATATCATCCAGGGTCAAGGTCATCTCACCAACTATCATGTGAAATGTGTTCGTCTCAGGTTGCCATCTCTCAACAAAACTGGAGATTAGAAGCTTGTTGACGAACCGATAAGTGCAACTAACTAACTGTGACAGCCCAGACTGCTTAATAATGGCTTGAATCTGCTATTGTTGTCTATTGCCACCATGGCCATGCAAGGATCTTCGAAGAGTGATTATGACACTTTAGGGGCCCTTGTTCCTATAACACAAATGATATCTCATTAGAAACTACCATACACACACAAAAAAAAAAAAAAAAAAAAAAACCTCATATACAAATGAATTTCACTTTACTCAGGAATGTTTACCTCCCGTGCCAAATAGCTGCAGCGACATGACTATTGAAACTCCGCAGTATTGATGGATCAGTCGTCCACCTGGAAAAACATGAGTAAGGTCTCTTTCCTGGACAGTAGAGAATCGGGTAAAGAGGCGTCCTCCACAGCAATGTCAGGCATATCATCACCTTGAACTCGTCTTTGGCTTCGCATCGACTTTGACTGGCACTGGGGATATCATATTCTATCGAAACTGGATCACGACCTCGACCACGACCTCCACCTCGTCCTCGCCCACGCCCGCGTCCCCGTTCATGGTCAACATCCAATTCACGACGTCGTCTATTTGAAGCAGTAAGTGGGACACGTTGTTGATATTCAAAATCCATATTATCTGCAAAAATTAATATGTTTGATGACCATCATGTTGATCAAACATAATACAACAATAATCTCATAATATATATAATTATAAACACATTAAGTATCACATTGTTAAAAATAAAAAAAATAATCGATCCTAGTGCATTACTAATGCTCTTATTCCCTAATTCTATTCCCAAACAAAGCTATACCATTTTTCAATTCCATGTTAGTACCCATTGAAGCTCAAACAAGTTTTGAAGAGGTGATCTCAAATAGAATATGTAGTGATTGATTCATATATGTATAAATTATGTTACAATAATTAAAATTTTAATACATTTTCTCAGATTATTTATCACTCACTAAAAGATAACCACAAATGTAAAAAAAATATACAAAAAAAAAAAACTATTCGGAAGTTGAAAACCGAAACAAAAAATTATTTTCGGAAGTTGATTGTTGTCCGAATTTAAATTATTCGGAAGTTGACTGCCGAAATAGTCAAAAAATTTCGGAAACCTACTGTTGAAATAAATCAGTAATTTCGGATTCCTACTTCCGAACAAATTCCTTAATTTCGGAAAACCAGTTCCGAACGGTTTGTTTACACTCCATGGGCCTTCGTTCATTTTCAAAATGATAAAAACAGAACTCAACATTGCAAATTAAATAGGAATGATGATTGAAAAGTAAACTCACCAAAATACGAATGAGGATTGAAAATGTGTTGGAATGTTTCAATGGGATGTCTTGATGGATGCAGCTTTGGAGATGAAAGCTGTGTGAAGCTTCTATCTACACGGTAAGCTTCAGCTATGGGGTAATGTCTTCAACACGGTAAGCTTCAAGATTGAAGATGTAGCTTCAGCTTCAATGGGTGTGTGTATTTGCACCGTTGGGAGAGCTGGGTTTGGGGTCGGGGATGTGTGTGTGTGTGTGTGTATGAGGGTAGATGTGGAATGAACCGTGTGTGTAGTGAGTAAACTAATTAGGAATTCATTTTTTTGGTGTGTGTAGTGAGAAGGATGTGCAAAGAGGGTATTTGGTGTGTGTAAATAGATGCTCCCCATTTGTTGAGGACAATTTAGGTAAAATAAAAAATGTGCAATTTCACTATTTCAAAAATGGAAGAGATTTTTATAGTTGTGGTATATATATTGGGGTGCTTGGGAAGGATTTTTTTTGGTTTTTCTTTTTGGTTTTTTTTTTTTCTAAAAGGCAAATTGGTTACAAAACCAAAAAAAAACAAATCTGAACAAAATATCACATCAAACCTCATAATCATTTCACTTTTTTTCTCACAAATATCACATCCAACAAAAAAAAAAAAAAACCCCAACTATCTTCTCAAACACAAAAATAATTTTCTTCAATAATATCCTACAACTAAAAAAATTTACAAAAAAATCCACTTCCCAAACACCTACATATACACACATGGATTTCACACATTCACTATCTCTAAGGAATGTGTTTAGAAGTATAAATGAATGTAATTGTGACATAACGCATGTTTTTTTATTTCATTTTTTCTTAACCAGCTAAATACTACTTGAAATAATAAATTACAAGTTATTTTGAAAAGATAGTTAAAAGTTAATTTTTTAATTTTTTTAAAAAAAAATTAAAAAATATATAAAAAATAAAAAAATAATTTAACCCAAAATAAATTAAAATTTAAAAGATGGCTTTTAATCATTTTTTTAAAATAATCCTACATAATTTAAAAATAAAAACGAGTGGAGCTTACAAGCGCCACTCCGTCTGCCATTGACAAAGACAGCCAGCAACACCAACACACCTCCACCTCAAGAAAAATTATTAATTGATTTTAGAATATCATCTATATAATAAGACAGAACGATTTTTGAAAATATATAAAATATATCAGAGATACACTTCATTTGAATGGTTTAGATCAATCCTAATGAATATCTAACGGTTGAGAGTAATTTGTTTCCCGCCCAAACACACTCTCTCTCTCTCTCCCACGTCTCCTCCCCCTTCCATCTTTATCTCTCTCTCCCTTTCTGTTGCACCTTTCTCCTCCCATTTCATCCTTATCTCTATCTCTCTCTTTGTTCCTCTTCTTTATCTCTCCCTTCTCTCCAATCCTTTGCTTTGAATTGTGATTTCAGATTTTGCCTTCAAAGGCTTGCAAAAAAAGCAGAAAAATTTCAGGTGAGATTCTAACTTTGAAATCCTTGACTTGGGTTCATTTCTGTTGTTTCAGATTTTGCCTTCAAAGGCTTGCGAATAAAGCAGAAAAATTTCAAAAATTTCAGGTGAGATTCTAACTTTCAAATCCTTGACTTGGGTTCATTTTTGTTGTTTCAGATTTTGCCTTCAAAGGCTTGCGAAGAAAGCAGAAAAATTTCAGGTGAGATTCTAACTTTGAAATCCTTCACTTGGTTCATTTATGTTTATCATCATCTCTCTGCTTCGAACAGAAATTGTTTCTGATATGTACTTCATATAAAGTGTTTTCAAACACAGAAAACAAATGAATCATTCTTGCCTTCCATTAATACAACAGTACTGTATGAGTCAAGATGCTGTCATATGCACTGCACTGCACTTTTATAAGTTCGGATGCTTTTTAATACAAACAAACATAAAAAAAACGAAACTCCAAAACAAATCAAATACTCGAGTTCAGATAAATTAATTGTAAAAAGCATATTGTTTGCAGGTTTTTGTTCAAATAATCATGAGCCCATTCTAAAGATTCCAGTGGTAACTGAGAGAGGATCCTAACAGACAATTTTAATCAACCGGCCTCGCAATTTCTATGGCTATGAGAATAGGTTGAGGAAAATAAGGGCGATAATAAGGCAAGCGGAAATGACAGTGCCTCCATCCAAAATATAAGGCATTTGTACAATTATCAAAAAATTTAAAAAATTGTAGTCATATTTCTTTCCCGTCTATCTTTTGTGATTAATTTTATGATTAGTTTTATTGTTGTTGAAACTATGATATGAGTAAAGGTATTCAAAATATTTTTACAAACATAGTGTACATGAATTTACAGACATAGTGTACATGAATTTATAGAGAATCTATTTTGTATTTTTTCACCTTTTTTTTTCTTTCTCCTATTCAATTTTTTTTGTTTGGCCTAGGTGTGGAATTAATAATTATGTGTCGTCATCTGAGAGGATATGTTAATTAGGTATTGTTTGAGTAATAAAGTCCGTTTCAGAATTATAAT
Source organism: Camellia japonica (assembly GCA_030407325.1). Taxonomy (NCBI): domain Eukaryota; kingdom Viridiplantae; phylum Streptophyta; class Magnoliopsida; order Ericales; family Theaceae; genus Camellia; species Camellia japonica. Next base: position 140,680,032 of record JAPPVO010000002.1, read on the forward strand.
TTTAAATTAAAAATTTAAAAATCACTATAAAATATTGTATAGATTTTTTTATAGATATATATTTTTTTTTTTTGTAAACAATTAGAAAATTAACCTCTAGATTTTTTTTTCATTACCGACTGTTTAAATTGCTGATTAAACAGTTTTTTTTTTTTTTTTTGGTCATAAAATTATGTTTGGACTTTCTAAATGATAATCATAAATTTAATTTGAAGACTATAAAATTGAAGTCAGTTGGGGAAGAGAAGAGTTCAAATTTGGACAATTGTTGTGCTCCCATTTTAATACCCTTTATGTTGCCAAAGCTGATTTTATTTTTATCATTTTAATGTTGTTGTTAAAATACATCGTTCAACAGTCATAATTATATAATCAAATATTTTCAAGTTGAAGTACAGCAGTTATGGATAATATCACTATTTTCGGTCAAGTAAGATTTTTTTTTTCTTCCGCCTCCATATAAATTTAAGTACCTCTCTTATAATGTAAAGCCTATTTATTTAAAATAAATCCTATTTATTTATTTATTTTAAACTTATCATATCTAATTTTCTTCTAATAAATGTTGTAAACAACTCATATTTTATAGATGGATGAAGACTAACGCCGAACGGTAATATCAAGAAAGAAATGATTTTTTTTCTTATTTATCTGTACAAGTTTTATTTATCACTCTAAAATTTTGTATATATGATTCAATTTCTTCAACAAAGAAATGTGAATGTTGTTCGCGATGAGCGTGACCTTAATACTATTCGCATTCATGAGGTAAGCCTAAAAGTAACTAATATACAAATGTATTTTTTATCATTTTATAAATTATTTATAAATAGATTATACTTATTTTTTTATAAGCAAAGGCAAAGGAAAAACACAAAGCAATATCAAAGGAGACAAAAAAGGCTATGCCTTCTGACAAAGGAAATGAACATGCAAATCTCGTCATATGGTTTCTTAACATTTTAAAAAAGTTTTGTTTTCCAAAAATTTATTAAATTTTGTTTTAATATATATTTTTTTTAAGAATTGCATAGTGTCATATACTATTTTTAATGTACATTTTTATGAGTTTAACCATGGCCAATTATATGTGACATTGTCCAGGTGTACATCATTTGATCGTATAAGTATTCTCCTCCCTAAAGATAGTTTGGATTCTACTACAAATATTATTTATCCTTAAGTATTATTGTAGTGTTCCATGTTCATTAAATCACGTTTTCTCAAAAGGTAACCATGTAGATTTATTTCTATTGATTATATATCTTTTTCAATAAAATTTCAATTTAATAATAATTGGAAATATGGATTTTTTTAAGATTGGATCGAAAAATTTATGGAGCTTAAAAGGAGAAACACAACTAGCTTCCTTCGATGGGAATGTAATAAGGTAATTTCAATCTCAATATATTTTGATATGTATATTTCCAACAAAATATACCAACTTATTATATATATATATTTTTTTTTATTTTCACAAATTACCAGATTATTGTGCATGTTCCTCATTGGGGATACATACAAGTTGATACAAAAACTTTTCGAGAGTAACGATGAGAAAGTTTGGGCAAATACATGTTTGAAGACATGTTATTGACACATCTTCTGTAAAGCATACAAATTCTAGAAAGCTTTAACCCACTTTTTTTTTAATAAAGTTTTAATTCACTCTTTTGGTGTATGACAATATAATGTTTGTTTTTCTTATGTAGTTATAATTTGATTGGCAGCAGTAGCATTAACTGGTGTGCATTTTAGTTTTAATTTCTTTTAAATTGCAAAGCACTGGCTGGTGTGCATTATTTGATATTTAATTTTTTTTTATCTTTGATTTGTTTGGAATTGCAGAGTACAGACTGTTAAATATATTTTTATAACTGCATTTTAATCTTAATATTATTTACATCGTACCTTTAGGCACGGACATACGCTAGTATAACCATATTATACATCAATCATAATTTATTATATTTTTTAATCACTTAATATTTTTTATTTACTCAATATAATTTTATAAATTTTAGTGGTGTTTTGAAAAGTTGATAAAAAGTTAACTTTTGAATTTTTGACTTTTTTTGATGTTTTTTAACAAAAATTAGATTATTTGAATAAAAAAACTGACTTTTTTATTAAAAAATCGAAAAGGAAAAAAATTAGGTTGCGTTTGGTTGTGTTTTGTAAATGTGATTTGAGAGTATGAATTGTATTTTGAGTTTGTGTGTTGTAAAATTATGATTTGAGTGTAGAAAATTTGTTTGGTAAAGAGTTTTGAAAATAGTTTTGAAAAAGAGGTTTGATTTGAGGGGAATTGTTGATGTGATATTTAATATGTGATACAAAAATTTACAACTCATAACTAAACATACAATCAAAATATTTTAAAGCACAAAAAAATTTAAAAATTTTAGAAAATATTTTTCCCAATTATATAAGTCAATTGCAAAAAAAAAAAAAAAAAAATCTGTACAGCAGAGGACATCCGGGTGGATGTCCTCAAGGACGTCCGGTGTAGTCCATAGGGACGACCGGGTGGTAGTCCCTGTTTACAAAATTTTCACCAAACAACGACTGATGCACAGAGCTCTCTGCAGATAGCGTGAAAATTAATTTCAAACACATAACCAAACATCATACTAAAAAACACACGTAAAAAATTGATTACAAATCACAACCAAACATAGCCTTAACTTCTTTCCATTGTTCCCAGAAGAGAGTTTCTCTATCAATCACGTCAGCACACCAACCAATAACTTCTCCACCACAAACATATTGTAAAGTTAATTACCTTTACTTTATTGTGAAATTGACAAATGCTCTGCCATGTAAATTGTAGTGATGGCAATCAGACATTGACTAACATATCCTCCATCAGCCTTCCGACCATGTTGAATGAAGATCCACCCTCCACCAACGCCTTCTTGCTCTTCTCTCCAATCTCTTTCACCTTCTCTCTCACATCACTGTCACTTACCATCACACTCCTCACCGCTCTTTCTATCTCATCGGCCATCACAAGGTCACCACCGCGGCGATAGTCCAACCTCATCTCCACCGCCACTCCCAACTCCCTCACCATAGTGAACGCGTTGAGCTGTTGTTCAGCGGACAATGGCCACGTCACCAAAGGCACACCGTTCCACAAGCTCTCCATGATCGAGTTCCATCCGCAGTGTGATACGAACCCTCCGATCGCTTTGTGGGCCAGTACCTCCGCCTGTGGGGACCACCCACACACCATCCCCTTCCCTCTGGTCCGTTCGATGAACCCATCTGGCAACATCTCCTCCGGATCTCAGCTTTTCCTTGTGGTGTTGTTGTTGGTGGTAGACGAATGGACCACAAGAACCATGCCCGCTGCGCTCCAGCGCTTGAGCTATCTCTCTGAGTTGGGGTGCACCGAATGTCCCCATGCTCCCGAAGCACAGGAACACCACCGACGATGGATCTTGATCATCAAGCCATTTCATTATGTTGTTGTTCTTACTGTGGGACCCTGGGAACCTAGCTTGTTCTGGGCCTCACCCTTCGCATCAATCACCGGTCCTACGGTGTAGATTGGAGGGGTTTGATCATCGCAAAATGAGTAATAGCATGGGATTCCAACTCCAGTAATGTATTTACTATAATGCCCTTGGTGTCCCTAAACCTTTTTGCAAGCTTGAGATAAGCAGCGTAACCACCGTCCTTGTTGAAACACTGCGGAGGGCAAAACTCGTGGAGGAACTGGGTTGATAAAACCCGGAATCAAAAACTCAGGATCCGATTCGCTGAACTCGGTGCTGACCCGGTCGTGGCGAGTTGGGATGTATAGCATGAGGCCAAGAAACGCAGCACGGAGGTCAAGAATAGATAAGAAGGAAGACCGAGTTCGTTGCCAACGTCAATCATGGAAAGGCAAAAGAAGTCGAGGACTAACCCAACGAGTCGGGGCGAGTTAGGGTGAGAGTGAGTCGATCCGATGAGGTTACCGAGGACGTGTTTGATGTGGGGTTTGAAACTTTCTATGTAAAGAGTGATATAGTTTTCAGGGGATTTGGCGAGTTCAGGTGAGTTGGGTGGATGGAGTTGAGGGAGGTCAATGAGTTTGATGAGTGGGTGGGAGGCGGAGAGTGAGTTGGTGTAGGAGTCAATGTTTGGGGGGGTGGAGGTTTTGAATTTGATGACAAGGATGGTGATGGAGAATCGATCATCTCGATCGATAAGGCGCTTCGCGAACTCTACAATTGAGACAAGGTGACCGATTCCTGGACATGGGATGAACACAAGCTCTGCTTTCTTCATCTCAGATTTAGGTCTCTTTTGAATTTGCGTCTCTCTTGCTTACTTTCTTCCTTCCTTCAATGTTCTTTGGCTCATGATCACACATCCATATTATTGACAATGTACATATTGGATGATGAAATTCTCATGGGTTCTTGCCTGGGTGGGTGGGGTGGGGTGGGCCGGACCCGGCCCTCGGGTTTGGGTGAGCCCAGGCGGACTTGAATAATATTTTTTTATATTTTTATTAAAATTTTATTATTTTTCTATTAAAAATGACACTAGTCTTTCAGCGGGACAAGCTGGACTGGGCTTAAAATGATAGGCTAAGCCCAAGTCCAGGGTGTATCAGAGATTTTATTTTATTATTATTATTATTATTTTTTTTTATTGTGTTTGTTTTTGCAGATGTATCAGAGGTAAAGTATTCTTATCCCATGTGAGTTGTGTGTTTCTAAAATTGATGGCTTGTTTGGTTTGAATTTGAGAGATGAGTTTTAGAAAAAAAATTCTCAAAAATTGTTTGGTTTGAAATTTTTCTCAAATATTTTTAAAATCACTTTCTCTTTCTTACACATCAATCAATCATTTTTTCTCTCTCCTCTCTCATTCTCAATCACTTTTTCTCTCACATACATCTATAAATTCTTCCAAAATATCAAATCATCTCAAACTTTCACAAAAAATTTATCTCTCAAAATATACAACCAAACAAACCAAAAAAATTTCTAAAACAATTCTCCTAAAATTTTTCAAAAACAACTCTCCCAAAAACAAACCAAACAAGCCCATCGGCCTTTCCTTTCCTTTCTTTTCTTTTCTTTTCTTTTTTTTTTTTTTTTTTTTTTTTTTGTGCTTTATTATTATTTTTTTTTATGTACCTTATGGGTTTGGATTTAATTTTTTAAAAAGTTTAGATTTGAAATAATACTTATCTTCATATAAGGGATTTTAATTTTAGAAATGTATTTTTATTTTCAATCTAAAATATTTTCTTTTAGGTGACTAAATTTTTCGTCACCAATTGGCGACTTTCAGCGACTAAAAACAAATTAGTCGCCAATTCTTTTGCCAACAGTTAGTCGACGACCAAACGGGCGACCAAGAATTTTAGTCGGCAAAAATCTTTTACGACTAAAAAAATGACTTTTAACGACTAAAAATTTAGTCTCCAAAAGTGTAATTTGTTGTAGTGGGAATTAATGTAGGTATAATGACACAAAGATAAACAAAATAAAATATGCATTTTATTATAAAAGATATAACAAATTATTTTGAATTCATGTAACTAACGAATTGCTGATGAAGAAAGAGTTAAGTGTTTTGTAAATTAAGATTTTAAGAGAATCCAATGCAATAACACTCAACTACCTGTTTATATCACTTGTATCAACTTCAAACAATCCCCAAGCTAATTATTCAATAAATCTCTGTTTTGTATAAGCTGTTTTTGGATTTATTCTTTTTGTGTTCCAATACTCGTCGAAGTAGTGAGTTTTATCAGTAGTTTTCAGTTTAATGGAATGAAAGTGGAATTAAATAATCAATAAAAATGTTAATTCTCACGTATGATAAAAAAAAATGTATTAAAAATATATCATTATTCGTCATTATAAAAAAAAATAATAATTCCATTTGAAATTATTGAATGATTATTAAACTTTCATTCTAATGAATCATACGCAACATTATAATTTGATTAATAGATATTACTTTCAATATTGCTTCTTTTCTTTTCTTTATTTCTTCTTTTTTTCTTTTTTTTTTTCATTCTTACGGTTTCAATCATTTGGAGTATCTAAGTTGACCATGATCACTATATATTGAAAAATGATTTGGACCCCACGGGGCCACCCGCATGATCTCCTCTGGCTGTGATTGGTCATTTTTTTCTTTTTTTCTTCTCCACCAATCATCAGCCCCCACGTGTGTGTGGGTGGTGGGGATGGTGATTGCAGGGGTCTCAATCACTTCTAACTACATATTTCTATGTGTAATTAATAGGTCTCACTCTTTCTATTTTTTATACATATTTTTAAAAAGTGAAAAAATCAATTAAAATAGTCAATTTCTAAACGGGGCCTAGTATTATTTTATTATGAGTCTAGTTTTGTTCACATATCTTATTTAAGTGGTGTCTTTTGTGTATTATCCATGAATAAAATTAGTTCAATCTGATAATCCTAATAATTTTATTTTATCATTTCTGTCTCTGAAAAAATGAACGACAAATATATTTTTAAAATAAACCATTCATTGTGAAAATTTGTTTAAAATATATGAATTTGTGATACTAATTGCGACTTATGATTTTAAAAATTACATCACACTCTTTCAAATTTATAATCGCATAACAAATTATCCTTTCATTAATTAACCAATAAGTCAATTAAAAGTTTTTTTTATAAATTTTGATAAAAAAATATTTGTAATTTCCGAAACCATTGAAAGTAATTCACATTTTAAACCAGGGGAATCTTTTTTAAAGTCCTTGGCATTAAGATTCTATAAGATAAATAACATACAATATTTTCATAATAGTTAAGATCCCTCAACATTTTCACAGAAAATATTCGACTGAGAGATATTTCGCCCGACTCAGAGAAATTTAGTCCTGACTCAAAGAAATTTCAAAATTTCTCTAGGTCGAGGCCAAAATTTCTCTAAATAGAGCAAAATTTCTCTGAATCGAACAAAATTTCTCTAAATCAAATTTTCTCAATGAAAATATTAAGGGACCTCAGCTAATAAAAAAAAAAAAAAAATCTTAGACCTTTTCTGTTACACAAAATTAGAGAGAGATATTTTACTAATTTTCCCTTTAAACAAATCTCCAATAATATATTTGTAATTTACTCGTTTATCCACAAGAGAGTAAAAATAACAGGTTAAATGACACGAGACGGTCCCTCAACAAACAATTTGTTTACTATATACCGAGGACCAAACTTCATAAAAAAAAATTTGAAACCAAACAAAATTACAGTACGTCCAACTAAGATAAATTTGCAATATTCTCAATATAAAAGGACAAAAATGTAATTTAACGCAAAGCTAACATACAGATAAATTTGCAATATTCTCAATACAAAAAGGATAAATATGTAATTTAACACAAAGCTAACATACAGTCATTTGGGGAGCTTCTATTTGCACACACACCTTCTTCTCTTTACACATCTTTTATTGGTTCGGAAGTTGATTTCCGAAAATAAACAATTGGTTCGGAAGTTGATTTCCGAAACTAAATAACTTGTTCGGAAGTTGAGTTCCGAATGTTTTTTAATTTTTCGACAATCAACTTCCGAATATGTTTATTTTATGTCCAAAATAGTAATTTTACTTAAAAATAAAATTAAAATAAAAATAATTTTTATTTAGTGTGTGTAAAAAGAGGATGAGGGATGTGCAAATAGAAGCTCCCAGTCATTTGTTGAGGACAATTTAGGTAAAATAAAAAATGCACAACTACCCTTTTTCAAAATGGAAGAGATTTTTATAGTTGTAATATATATATATACATATATATATATACACACACATGCATTTCATACATTCACTCTCTCTACGGAACACATGGATTTCACACATTCACTATCTGTAAGGAATGTGTTAGAAGTATAAATGAGTGTAATTCATGTTTTTTTAATTCATTTTTTTTTACCAGCTAAATACTACTTGAAATAATAAATTATGTAATTTAAAAGCAAAAACAAGTGGAACTTACAAGCGCCACTCCGTCCGCCATTGACAAAGACAGCCAGCAACAGCAACACACCTCAACCTCAGAAAAATTATTGGTTGATCTTAGAGTATTACATCATTATATTACACACCAATCACAATTTATGATGTTCTTCATATTTTTCAATAATTCAATATAAATTTATAAATTTTATTCTCTTTATTAATCACAATACTATCCACTTTGTTTGGTTTCAGTTTTTAGAATTTATTTTTCAGAAAATTATATTTTTTTGTTTTTCATATATTTTTTTTATTTTCATTAAATTTTTTTAATTTTTAAATATACTTAAAATAAATACATTTAAAAATATAATATTTGTAAAAAATAATTCAAAAAAATTAACTTAATATTAAAAATACAAAAAAAAAAAAAAAAATTCAAGACATTTTTCATATTTTTGTGTGTTTATTAAAATTTTAAAATATTTTGTTCCTAAATATCTTACTACCTAGATATATCTAATAAGACACATAAAAAAATAATAATAAATTATTTAAAATTTTAAAAATATTCACTAAAAATAAAAATTTTAATTTCTAAAAATCTAAATATAAAAGATTGAAATTAAACCCACTAATTAAGACATCAAACCACGATATGCGAGACCGGCCAATAACTTCTCCACCACAAACATTGTGAAATTAATTACCTTTACTTTATCGTGAAATTGACAAATGCTCTGCCGTGTAAATTGTAGTAATGGCAATCAAACATCGACTAACATATCCTCCATCAGCATTCGCATCATGTTGAATGAAGATCCACCCTCCACCAACGCCTTCTTGCTCTTCTCTCGAATCTCTTTCACCTTCTCTCTCACATCACCGTCACTTACCATCACACACCTCACCGCTCTTTCTATCTCATCGGCCGTCACAAGGTCACCACCGCGGCGATAGTCCAACCTCATCTCCACCGCCACTCCCAACTCCCTCACCATAGTGAACGCGTTGAGCTGTTGTTCAGCGGACAATGGCCACGTCACCAAAGGCACACCGTTCCAGAAGCTCTCCATGATCGAGTTCCATCCGCAGTGTGATACGAACCCTCCGATCGCTTTGTGGGCCAGTACCTCCGCCTGTGGGGACCACCCACACACCATCCCCTTCCCTCTGGTCCGTTCGATGAACCCATCTGGCAACATCTCCTCCTCCGGATTCTCAGCTTTTCCTTGTGGTGTTGTTGTTGGTGGTAGACGAATGGACCACAAGAACCCACGCCCGCTGCGCTCCAGCGCTTGAGCTATCTCTCTGAGTTGGGGTGCACCGAATGTCCCCATGCTCCCGAAGCACAGGAACACCACCGACGATGGATCTTGATCATCAAGCCATTTCATTATGTTGTTGTTCTTACTGTGGGACCCTGGGGAACCTAGCTTGTTCTGGGCCTCACCCTTCGCGTCAATCACCGGTCCTACGGTGTAGATTGGAGGGGTTTGATCATCGCAAAATGAGCTAATAGCATGGGATTCCAACTCCAGTAATGTATTTACTATAATGCCCTTGGTGTCCCTAAACCTTTTTGCAAGCTTGAGATAAGCAGTGTAACCACCGTCCTTGTTGAACACTGCGGAGGGCAAAACTCGTGGAGGAACTGGGTTGATAAAACCCGGAATCAAAAACTCAGGATCCGATTCGCTGAACTCGGTGCTGACCCGGTCGTGGCGAGTTGGGATGTATAGCATGAGGCCAAGAAACGCAGCACCGGAGGTCAAGAATAGATAAGAAGGAAGACCGAGTTCGTTGCCAACGTCAATCATGGAAATGCAAAAGAAGTCGAGGACTAACCCAACGAGTCGGGGCGAGTTAGGGTGAGAGTGAGTCGACCCGATGAGGTTACCGAGGACGTGTTTGATGTGGGGTTTGAAACTTTCTATGTAAAGAGTGATATAGTTTTCAGGGGATTTGGCGAGTTCAGGTGAGTTGGGTGGATGGAGTTGAGGGAGGTCAATGAGTTGGATGAGTGGGTGGGAGGCGGAGAGTGAGTTGGTGTAGGAGTCAATGTTTGGGAGGGTCGAGGGTTTGATGAGAAGGATGGTGATGGAGAATCGATTATCTCGATCGATAAGGCGCTTCGCGAACTCTACCATTGAGACAAGGTGACCGATCCCTGGAGATGGGATGAACACAAGCTCTGCTTTCTTCATCTCAGATCTAGATCTCTTTTGATTTTGTGGTTCCCTTCCTTCCCTCAATGCTCTTTGGCTCATGTTCCACACATCCATATAAATTATGGTAAATTACAAATGCGCCATTATAATTTGCTTAAAATACATATTATTTTTATACTTTGAAAAATTACAAATATCTCTTTATTAGAATTTTTTATTTAATATAATTAATCAAAAAAATGAAATTCATAATTACTCTTCTATATAATAATAAAAAGGTAAATTACATTTACCTCCCTGAGGTTTCTGACAAATACAGGGACCTCCCCTGTGGTTTGAATAATTACAGTAACCTCCCCTACTTTACCTGACAATGTCAAGATTCTCCCAAACCGTCAATTTTGCACAAACAACGTTACTTTCCTATACAAAATGACCATATTACCCTTTTATTTAAGCGCGAAAAGACAAAAATACCCTTGATTGTTAACCATCTCTCCACCATATTCAACTTTTTTTTTTTTTTTAAATTTGTTTTTCATTTTTGTTCTCTCTCGTCAGATCAAAACGAGAGAGAAGCTCCTCCTCGCCGGCGCCATTGAGGCATCTTCTTTCTCTTCTCCTTTCAGTCGTTTGTCATTTTCTATCCTCCACCTTCGCCTTTCCTCCTTCTCCTTCTTCTTCCTCCACCGTTTGCCGTCTGCTTTTCTTCTCTCCCTTTTCTTCTTCTTCTTTTTTCCAAACCCTAATCCTAGATCTATGGTTTTGAGAGTGGTGGTAGGCAGTGATGGAAACAATGTTGGGTCACAATCTAGGTTTGGGGCAGTTGGTTGCAATATGGGTTTCGATCAAAAAAAGAAGAAAAAGAGGCAGAGAGAAAGAAAGAGAAGGAAAGAAAGGAGGTGAGTTGTTTAATAGATTTGTGTGGTGTGTTTGGTCATTTATGTAATATATATATATATATATATATATATATATATTTGATTGAATAAAAAAAAAACAGAGAATTGAATCAATATATATCACTTACATATATATACATAAATATCTTACATATATATACCTTTATGTATATATATATATATATGTTTGATTAAATAATAATAAACAAAAAAACAACAGAGAATTGAATCAATATATATATATATATCAAACATAAAATAGAGAATTGAATCAATATATATCTCACGGTTTGGGGCAGCTGGTTGAAATATGGGTTTCAATCAGAAAAAAGAAGAAGAAGAAGAGGAGTAGGAGAAAAGGGGGTGAGTTGTTTAACAGATTTGTGTGGGGTTTGGTCATTTATGTAATATATATATATATATATATATATATATGTGATTGAATAAAAAAAAAAAAAACCAGAGAATTGAATGGGTTTGCTGCAACGGTGGGTTCTTACATATATATACCTCAGCGTTTATGTATATTTTAATCTCATATATATACCTTACATATAATCTCATATATATATATCATTTATGTAATGGATTACATATATATTTTAATCTCACAAAAAAAAAAAAACACAGAAAATGGGTGAGTTCTTACATATATATACCTTTATGTATATTTATGATTTTGTGGGAGGTGCTGCAATGGTGAATGGGTTGCTGCAATGGTGCTGCAGGAGTAGAAGGTAAATTAGAAGGCAGTGAAGCTGTAGAACTTGATGAATTAGAAGGTAATTAGGGTATTTTTGACATTTCATAATTTATAATGAGTGACATCAACACTCTCTGTTAGATCTTTTAACGGCAGTCACGGTTTGGGGGAATCTTGACATTGTCAGGTAAAGTAGGGGAGGTTACTGTAATTATTAAAACCACATGGGAGGTCCCTGTATTTGTCAGAAACCTCAGGGGAGGTAAATGTAATTTACCCATAATAAAATTACCTAAATTATTAATTAAAACATATTTTTAACATTATTAAAAATTATTAATTGACTTGATGATTTATTAATAAAATAGACGATTTGGTATGAAATTAGAAACCTCAGTTGGTGGAATGTAATTTTTAAAACCACAGGGGTAATTTGTATTTTAATAAAATCTCATTAGATGTATTTTTAATTTACCTTATAAATTATTGTTATATGAATAAAAAATAGTAAAATAAAATTGTTTTGGTTTTTTTTATAAGTAATTTATAATTCTTATATCTAGTGGTTGTTGGATTTTACTCGCTGATCTTATATAAAAAGGAAAATTAGTGTAAGGTTCATCTTCCATTTTTAATAATAAAAGAAATCCACAATATTATTTTATGATGTCTAAGGTCCCTCAACTCTACACCCATATATCACAGAGAAATTTGACTCTCTCAAATCAAACCTCATCTCTCTCTCTCTCTCTCTCTCCGCTCACTATCTGTTTATCAGATTCTCTTTTTCTTTCTCTTCGATAATGGTGATTCGAACTGTGATGTCGATTCAAATTCTGAAGAATTTGTCGATCACATCATTCGGAACTCGATCTATGTCCTCTTCATCGTGGTGTACCATTGAGCCTGCTTCCAAAGACCTCATTCTTGGTGTCATTGAAGCTTTTTTCTCGCAAATCTGAGTCCTAGCAAAGCCAATGTTGGAGTGGTAAGCTACGAACTATGTTTAACTCCTTTTAATTTTCAGTCTATGTTCCACTATTTCCCTGCACCATGCTCTTTTACTTAGTTTTGCAACTATATAATTGTCTCACATGTACTTCATTTCCTTGGTTTAAATGGTCATGCTACAAACGATGCCCAGTTACATTAATGCCTGCAACAGTGGACCAGATTAGAAGACTATTTCACGGCATGTAGATAAACCTATAGTTTGGGGATATACTTCATTATCTCTTGTATGGTGTATACAACAATCAAGTTCAATTTGAATGAGAGATTTATAATATGCTGAGAAGCAAGTTGAGGAAATCATATTCCAAGGGAAATAATGCCCAAGTGTTTGGTCTTTTGTATCAATATTACCCGAAGCAATAATTTTTTAATTTTTCTTTTCTTTTTGATGAGTCAAGAAAGAAATACAACATTCGAGCCATGTTATTAGATAGTACTACAAGTTAGAATTGTACAATTATTTGATTAATAATTCTCACCTCAACATCATTATTTTCACTAATGTTTGTTTGTTCTCATTTTGCAACAACAATTGACTCCACCAAACTTTTGTTTTGCCTGGTTTGACAGCATTTTCTTGGATTCATTCAGATAGAATTTCTACCTTGTTATTTTGATAGTGATTAACCTATGTTATTTAATGTCTATTAAATTAAAAAGTATATCTACTTTGTTCTGAAGGATATGAAACAACTTAGATGTACACTCTCCTACTAATATTTATTATCAGTGAGTATCTTTTCTTTTCCAAATTTCTCTAGACAATGAGAAGTCTAGAGAAATTTGGAGAGAAGTCCGGAGAAATTTGGAGAGTGGGAAGTCTAGAGAAATTTGGAGAGAAGTCCAGAGAAATTTGGAGAGTGGGAAGTCCAGAGAAATTTGGATGATAGGTGCTCCAATTTGTCAGGCTATTTTAATTGCCACTAAAAGCATTTGAAGTTTGGTTTATTAAGTTTATATTTGATCTGAAGAACACAGTTTGGCTTGTAGTATAATTTTCTACCATAGTCACTAAATCATTTGATAACACATGATGCTTAGCATTTAGTGTTTATTAGTTACAAACTTATTTTTCCATTAATTGCTTTTTCTAGTCTGCATATGACAACACAGACAAAACAAAGTGTTTCATTGTCTCACTACGACTGACTGAACTATTTTGGCTATTGTATCCCCTTTTACAGAGGCTGCAGAAGTGTTTGCAGACACTTTATTAGTGCTGATGTGGGTAATATCTGCAAGGTAAATTCCAAGTTTTATGTTAGGTTTTAGTGGGCATATCTGCTTTGAGGTTTCTGGTGTTTCATCTATTTGGTGTCCTGACATTTTAATATATCATGTTGAATCGTGCAATGTATTTCTTCTTTTCAATAGTTGCAAGTTTGCATTTTTATATTTTACTTAAATGTTGAATTTTGTTCTGACATAGGTCTCCTGCAAATACACTCATTTGGAGAGAATTTCTCTGGACAGTGGGAAATCCAGAGAAATTTGGAGAGAATTTCTCTAGAGAGTGGGAAGTCCAGAGAAATTTGAGAGAATTTCTAAATTTCTTTGGGGAGAATGGTTCATTTACTCCAATTCAGGTTGGTTCATTTACTCCAATTCAGGTCGGTTTGTGTGAATCAATCTTTCTCTCTCTCTCTCTGAAGTGATTTTTTACCCCAAATTGATTCTTATTGATAAACTCATATGGCGATGGACGCATTACTAGAAACGATGCGATCAACCAATTTGCCTCGACATGATCTCAAGCAGGTCTCTCACTCTCTCTCTCTCTCAGTTGTTTTGTTTTGTTTGTTTTTTTTTTTTGATTGATGTTATCTGTTTGGTTGCTGAGAAAAAGAATTGCTAATTTGTTCTCACAGTCAAGTAGTGGTGTTATTCTCTGGAAATAGGTGATTTTCTCTAGGAAGAAATTCTCCAAAATTTCTCTGGACTCTGCATTGAATTTTCTTTGGCTTGGACCAAAGAATTTATCTAGATTGAATTTTCTCTGGCTTCTCTATGTCTCTATCCCTCTTAGTTGTTTCATTTTTTTAAATTTTTTTTTGTGGTTGCTGAGAAAAAGAAATGCTAATTTGTTCTCACAGTCAAGTAGTGGTGTTATTCTCTGGAAATAGGTGATTTTCTCTGGGAAGAAATTCTTCAGAATTTCTCTGGACTCTGGATTGAATTTTCTCTAGCTTAGACCAGAGAATTTCTCTGGATTGAATTTTCTTTGGTTTGATTTGAGGGATCTTAGACATTATGAAAATATTGGATATCATTATGTTATAAAATCTTAATATCAGAAACCTTTAAAAAAAAAAATCCCCTGTTTCAATAATTTCATCAAATAGGTATTAAATCCAATATTTTACTTTTCTTTCATCAAACTGAGGATCAATGTGCCTTTCATTAAATCACTGTACATAATCGTTTGATTTTCACCATTGGATGTACCCTGGATATCCCTCAAGATGTCCCTCGAATGACCACCTCAAGGAAAAAATTTATGAAAAAATTACACTAACCAGTTGTCCCCCCGGATGACTACCTCAAGCCAAAAATTTGTAAAAAATTTACACTAGCCGGTCAACCGATTGGACATCCGCCCCATCATCCGCCCGGTCAATCGGTGATCTGATGAAACTTCAAAAAATTTCGTTAAAGCACATGATATCAAATGAAACTTTTACTCAAATTTGGTGAAAATTTTGATGCACCGTTGTAGGTGCTCTAAAATAATTAAAATTTCTTATTGTTTTTCTGTTAAAAATTTTAAAATTACACCATCCTCTCTCTTATAAAAAGGATGCGGATTCCTCCCGTTCAGATTAAAAGATGTTGTTCGAGTTTGTGAGACTCATTATGAGTTTTATTTTTATAATTCGAATCGTTTATTTTGTCAGACACTTATTGTATATCAGTCACACACACTCACACACAAAAATTAGACCGTTCAATAAATGTAACTTATTTAATTTATCTCGTTTATCACCAAAAAAAAAAATAATTAAATTGAATTTAAAAACATTATTGTCGGATTAATTTAATTTTTTATATGAATAGTATACACGAAATGCTTGATAGACACTGGCGGAGTTATAGTATAATGACAACACTCAACTTTGAAATTTTCTTAAACTAAATTTAAATTTACTCAAAAATGCTTTGGGATTTTACAAATTAAACCTGGTGAAATTATATAAACAAAAAACAGAAATGTTATTCCTGTTTCATTTTATTATAAATACACTTTAAAATTTATATTTACTGTTAATAATTACAGACATATATATATATATATATGATTCTTAATGCAGGTTAAAATACAAATTTGGAGAAAATTTATTAAGAATAGTAGTAAAAACAACAACTATAATTGTCATAAGCATTAGTTATATGAATCACACTTACAATTGTGAAAAGATTTTTTTGTTTCGATATAATTTATAAAGAACCTAATAAGTGATGGTTTTTTAATTTATTCAAATGATTTAATTTATTATTTGGCTTATGTATTGAAAAATATTTATTCCACCTACCTTTCCTTTTTTACTATCTTGTTAGCATTTACAACTCTTAAAGATAAGGACTTCATCAACCAGCCAGCCCATACCAGAAAACCAAAACAACACAATGCCACATGTCATTGTCGATAAATTGTGGGACTCTAGCATTTCTCAATAACCCATAGAATCTTCCAACCCATCTTCGGGTTAGAATCATATTGTGCAATCAAAACCTTCAATTGATCAATAACAGTATACATTTGATGATCAAGCACTAAAGCATACTACCCTAAACAGCAAAATAATGGAAACCCACAAATTTCCAAATGCAATCAGACAAATGAAAGTTACTATGTAGTTGGAAGACATACTTGACTCTTCAGTGTCCTCAGTTCGCGAAATCATCACTGGTGGTAATGCAAGATCTGTAACAGTGAAGTAAATGCAATTTCAACAAAATTTTCATTCAAAAAATCATGCAGGCAGACTGAAAGACTGTATGCTTGTAAATTTGAAAACAGGGAAACGAAAAAATGAAGAATAAAGTTAATAAGAATATCTATAACCCATTTACCATCATCAGAAAGAGTGTCTCGCATCTATTCCTCATCAACAATATCTATAAGAACACCCAGGCTCAGTTCTGCCATGCTCGGTCCGTACTTCAGATAATCTCCTTTCACAAATACAGAATTAAAGAACAATAAAATTTAATTATAGATAAAATCAAATCCACTCCACAATCACTAAACTCAACGGTATAAAATTTGGAACAACAAAATAATTCACTCCACAATCAAATTTTTTTCAACATTCCTTATTTAATTTACTTGATCATCTGAACCCATTTTGTAAATCAGAAATCACATAATAGGTTCCCATAATATAGGTTCACATAAAATTTTACCACAAATTTTACCAGAAATCACACAATAGGTTCACATAATATAAATCACATAAAAAACACATAATATAAATCACATAAATCATATAAATCACACAATCAAACCCGAATGAGAAACAAATCACATAAAAAATTAGACACCCAACGAAAACCCAAATAAAAATTTTGAGGCATTTTACAGAACATAAAACAAAGAAACCTTAGATACCGATCTCTAAAGGCACAAAGAGACACACATAAAACAAAGAGAGAAACCTTAGATATGCGTAGAAAATGGAGGAAAATTTTGAAGAGGATACCGACCTCTTTCTTGTTGGTTGCGTCGACCGATCTACCGATCTACAGTGCAATAAATTACGAACACAAAATTACTGACCTCTTTCTTGTTGGTTAAGTCTAAAACATTGCGAACATTTGTGATAGTGCAAACAAACAAACAAACAAACCAAAATACGAACACATAATAAATTATACGAAAACATAATAAATTATAAACACATAAACACAAAAATAGGAACACCGTTTTTTTTTTTTAAACACACACACGCACACAAATTAAGTAAACAAACAAACCAAATTTTTTAAAATTGAATTTATGCACAATTTGTATATACAGAATCTTTTTATATAATACACCTAATATTTTCTTAGTTGATGATTCAAATTATTATTATTATTATTATTTTCAGGATCTTAGAGTTTGCTAGGGATGAGTAATTGAGTTAATACTGTAGGAGTAGACATTCTTATGGGATAATTTTTGAATATTGGAATTATAATTTATCTAGAAATAATCTGGAAAGGTGATTGGTATGTATATAGCTAATTCAGTTGCTTCCTGGAGTATATTAAAAAAGATTAGCCTTGGTAAACTGACCAAAAGATTAGCCTTGCTTCCTGGTGATTGGTATTTATCTAGAAGAGGAGTGATGGAGACCCCCTCCAATCACCACTCCCATCACCCCCACACACATGTGGCAGGTGGTGATTGGAGGACAAGGGAATCAAAAAAAAAAAGAAAAGAAAATCCAACCAATGAGAGAGAGAGGAGGGGTCAAAGGGGGTAGAAAAAAAAGGGGGTCTTAGACATTTTTGTTATCTAGAAACCTATTTCAAAACCAAAATATAGAGCCACAAACATACAAACCGAAATCATACAAATCCGAAATCAAAATATATAAATAGAAATACATAGAAATACATAAATACCAAAATATAGAGATTCGAAAACTTATTTCAAAATCAAAACTGAAATCATACAAACCCATTTCAAAATCAAAATTAAAATTGAAACCATGTCGAAATCATATGCAGAATTCTGTAGAAATAATATGAATTAAGCCTTAGACAATGAATTAAGTGGTCTAGTAGTTAAGCCGCCTCTGTCCCCATTACAATTGCCTCCTAAAAAAAAAGGCTATAATTGTTGTTTGTCATTGTATATTCCGACTTGTGTAGAAGAATAATATGGACATTCAAAGTCAGCTTCAGACCAACCAACTTAGATGCATATTATATGTAATGAATACAAAATTCAAAGTCAACAACCAACTTGATCGCAGATTATGTAATGAATACAGAGCTTAATGCAATAGATGTGTTTTGACTGAAATTGTTGCTGAAAACACTTGAATTCTATTAGTGAAGACAAAAAAACATAGCAAAACAATATTTGAATTACAACTTGACATAGTTTACAACAACGTTTATACCTTGGGGACAAATAGCCGTTCTACTTGAGACCAAGGGATTGATCAGCCAAAATTCTGCATAATTCATATGCAGAATTCTTCTTCAGTTTTACTCAATAGCAAAGCAATATATCAGTTGGCTCAATATCAAAGCAAAAGCCAAACGTTACCAAAGCAATAACAAAAGAAAAACAATAAGAACCAAAGTAATAAGCTAACTGAGCAGCCGAGCAGGATGTCGAGCAGCCGAAGTGAATAGCCGAGCAGCCAAAGTGATGAAGGCAAAAGCTCTTATGAAGGCAAAAGCTGAGAGAGGAAAAAAAAAAATCAAGAAGAAGAACAATTACCCGAAGAAGAAAAATTCAAGAAGAAACTCTTGGTATTCCTCCATGTGAATGAAATGATAATTTGTAATGCTGTGAATTGGTTGATTCCTATTTATGAGAATGCTAATTTGTAATAACTCTTGGTATTCTTCCATGTGAATGAAATGCTAATCATGAAAATTTCTGATGACTATTCAACTGGATAGCTATTGTAAGTTTTAGGATGTGCAGTTAAGTAGCTTGAATTGAATAAATTTTCTTTTGGCAGCCAATTAAAAGGAAAAATGAAGGAGAAGAGAAGAGGATGGCCTAAGAAGAGATGCTTCTGAAAGCAGCTCAAACAGGTTTTATGCTATAAGTTTGATTTGAAGAGATAGTCTACCAATTTTACTTGTGGGATGATCTCAGATATTCATGATCTCAGATAGTCTATCAAAAATTCAAGAAGAATACTAAAGTCATGTTTTCAATAACTCTATTGAACCCAGCAATTAAAAACTATAATTAAGAACCTAGCAGTTAAGAACTCAATAACTCAATATATATATATATATATATCATTCAAATAACTCAATATCATCCAGAATTTCTTTTGAACCCAATATATATATCATTCAAATAACTCAAAATCCAAACCCAAAAACAGAAAAACAGAGCAAGGAAAATGTGAGCCAGACGATAGACAGAGAGGGAAATGGAACCACTTAAATTGTTATTTCCCCAACTTCTGATCTTTTGATGCTCAAAAGTATTTCTTATCCATACTTTTCTGAAAAAACAAATGCAATTGAAAGAACATTTTAGCTCATAGACTAGGTTGTCAAAACATTTGTATCACAATACAAACTTCTATTATTTTCATTTTTTTTCCCCCGAAGGCAAATGAAATCAAATTATGAATCGGATATATGACATAGTAGTTGATTTCACAAAGGGATTATCTCATTCCTGATCGACATATAATCCAAGTAGCAACAGGAAGTTGCATATTCTTTTCCAACCTTCTCAAATCAATTTCGCATGTTATCATCAAATGCTATAACCATATATACAATACACACCTCACTATCTGCTTCTCTCAACTCTACAGCAGTATTTGTCTGTCCTTCATTCACATTATATTTTCTACAAAATGGTATAGCCAAGCCAAGCTTCTCATCAGAGAGTAGGAATGGGAAGGTAGATAGAGGGTATGGGAAGACAGATGGTGGACAGAGGGTATGGGGGGAGACACATAAATGTGTTGGGCGGGAAATGTTAGCCATCCAAAGCAAATCTAAACCATTGAAATAAACTTGGGATTAATCTCAGCCATTGGATCAAAATGTATCTCACATACATTTTTGACATAAATTCAAAAACCTTTGTGACTTATTATATAGATATTGTGTCACGTGGTAGGTTGTAAATGATGAAGCAAAAATTCACAATGATATAGTTTTGTGACATATATATATATATATATATTGTGTCATGTGGTAGGTTGTAAATGATGAAGCAAAAATTCACAATGATAGCAGCTCTAGGTGCTTTGTTTGGTTCTTGAGATTAGAAAGAAAGTAAAACTATTGTTCTATAATCTTTTCATCAAAATGTAACCAATTTCTATTTTTCCCAATATAAAAGGACAAAAATGTAATTTAACACAAAGCTAACATACAGATAAATTTGCAATATTCTCAATATAAAAAGGACAAAAATGTAATTTAAAACAAAGCTAACATACAGTCATTTGTTGAGGACAATTTAGGTAAAATAAAAAAAGAGCAATTTCACTATTTCAAAATGGAAGAGATTTTTATAGAAAATATTATAGGTCTCAAAATTTTATCAAATAAATGATTAAATATTGGGAAAATTATTGATAAATCCCATTTAGAAGTGTTTTAACTCAAGAAGTCCATGAAGGAATTTTTTAACCCATTTAGTCCATGTATGTATAGTTTTAATCCATAAAGTCCTTTTCTTGATTTACACTATATTTCTTGGACACTTATGCCCCTATATTTAATTTTAATACCCTTAAATATTTTTTTGAACGGTTAGCAATTTTATGATGTGAACATTCATATTTTAAATTCACATTGGTAGAAATGTAAAATTGGCCTGTGGGCGGCTCGAAAGTCGTCTACGAGCCGGGCGGGCCCGGCCCGTTGACAATGTGAATATTCACATTGACATGTTAACATTCACATTAATAGGAGTGTAAAATTGGCCCGCGTCCCGTGGTGGCGCGAAACCCGCCCGCGGCCCATGGGCGGCCCAAGGCGAGCCTGGTTCGGGCCGTTGACAATGTGAATATTCACGTTGACATGTTAACATTCACATTGATAAGAGTATAAAATTGATCCGCGGCCCATGGGCGGCCAAAAGCCCGCCCGCGACCCAGGGCGGGCTCGGCCCGGTCTGTTGACAATGTGAATATTCATATTGACATGTTAACATTCACATTGATAAGAGTATAAATTGGTCAGCGTCCCGTGGGCGGCCAAAAGCTCGCCGCAGCCCGGGGCGAGCCCGGCCTAGCCCGTTGACAATGTGAATATTCACATTGACATGTTAACATTCGCATTGATAGTGTAAGATCAGTCCACACCCCATGGCTTCCCGAAACCCGCCCACGGCCCGTGGGCAGCCCGGGGTGGGCCCGGTCCGTTGACAATGTGAATATTCACATTGACATGTTAATATTCACATTGATAAGAGTATAAAATTGGCCCGCGCCCCGTGGCTGCCCAAAACCCGCCCACGGCCCGTAGGCAGCCCGGGGCGGGCCCGGCCCGGCCCGGCCTGTTGACAATGTGAATATTCACATTGACATGTTAAAATTCACATTGATAAGAGTATAAAATTGGCCCGTGCCCCGTGGCTGCTCGAAACTCGCCGACAGCCCGTGGGCGGGCCTGGCCCGGCCTGTTGACAATGTGAATATTCACATAGACATATTAACATTCACATTGATAAGAGTATAAAATTGGCCCGCGGCCCATGGACGACCAAAAGCCCGTCCGCCCGCAGCCCGGGGCGGGCTCGGCCCGGCCCATTGACAATATGAATATTCACATTGACAATGTGAATAGTCACATTGACATGTTAACATTCACATTGATAAGAGTGTAAAATTGGCCCGCAGTCCGTGGGCGGCCCGAAGCCCGACCGCAGCCCGAGGCGAGCTTGGCCCGACCCGTAACAATGTGAATATTCACATTGACATGCTAACATTAACATTGATAGAAGTGTAAAATTTGCACGCTGCCCGAAGCTCGCCCGCGGCCCGGCCCGTTGACAATGTGAATATTCACATTGATATGTTAACTTGCACATTGATAGGAATGTAGAATTGGCCCGTCGTCCGTGGGCTGCTCGAAGCCCGTCCACGGCCTAGGGCAAGCTCGTTTAGGTCCGGGCCCGAGCATGTCTGAGACCCTAGGCTAGGGCCTAGGCCATCACTTTGAAACCTAGCCTGGCCTGGCCCATCGGCCCGTTTAAGGCCCATTCAATGCTCGGTCCGAGCCCCAGCCCGCCTGAGGCACAATGTCTGTTTTTGTGGAAAATAATAAAATTTTGGTAGAAAAAATTAAAAAGAATTAAAAAAATGGCCAGGCCCGCTAAGCCCGGCCTAAGCTTGAGCCTAGGCCTAGGCCTACCGCCCGACGGCACCCGAGGCTGTCATCTTTCGGCCGCGGGCCAATTTTACTCATATTAATGTGAATGTTAATATGTCAATGTCAATATTCACATTGTCACGGGCCGGGCCGGGCCTACCCCGGGCAGCGGGCGGGTTTCGGGCCGTCCACGGGCCGCGGGCCAATTTTACACTCCTATCAATGTGAATGTTAATATGTCAATGTGAATATTCACATTGTCACGGGTGGGGCCGGGCTCTCCCCGGGCCGCCCCGGGCTTCAGGCCGCCTATGGGACGCGAGTCAATTTTACACTCTTATCAATGTGAATGTTAACATGTCAATGTGAATATTCACATTATCAACAGGCCGGGCCCGCCCCGGCAACGGGCGGGCTTCGGGTCGCCTACAGGCCGTGGGCCAATTTTACAGTCCTATCAATGTGAATGTTAATATGTCAATGTGAATATTCACATTGTCATGGGCCGGACCGGGCTCGCCCCGGGCCGCCTACAGGCCGCGAGCTAATTTTACACTCCTATCAATGTGAATGTTAACATGTCAATGTGAATATTCACATTGTATATAGGCCGGGCCCCTACACATTGACGATATGAACATTCACATTGACGGTGTGAACATTCACATTAGGGGTATTTTGGTAATTATGTCACCCATAGGACTTATTGAAATATAAGAAAATAATATGAACTAAATAGAACATAAGTAGATGAAAAGGGTATTTTAGTCTTCTTATCTCAAATAGGACTTAATAGAATAGTAAAAAAGAACATGGATTAGATGGAACATGAGTAATTAAAGATGGATTTATGAAAAAAGCTCCCTTAAATATTTCTACACTTATGTGACATATTTGATCATTTATTTGGTAGAAAATTTAATATTCTTAACATTATCCTTTTTTTTTTGTGGTTGTAGTATGTATACATATACACATTCACACTCTCCAAGGAATGTGTTTAGAAGTATAAATGAATGTAATTGTGACATTACTCATGTTTTTTAGATAAATATTATCGATTCTAAATAATCTATTAAATTTTTTTTATCAAATCTCTTATATAAGTGTGAGATTCATACAAATCCACATATATGTGAATCTACACAAATTTATATATAAATTTATGTAAATTCAACACTCATACAAAAAATTTAATAAATTATTTAAAATTCCTAACTCAACCTTATTTTTTAACTTCATTTTTTCTTTACCAGCTAAATATTACTTAAAATAATAAATTACGTAATTTAAAAAAAAAATGAGCGGAACTAACAAGCGCCACTAGGCCCGCCATTGACAAAGACAGCCAGCAAAAGCAACACACCTCCAGCTCAAGAAAATTTATCGGTTTTTACACCCATTACAATTTATCAAATTCTTTATAGTTCTTCATCATTTAATATAAAATTATAAAATTTATTATTTTTACAAATAATAACACGGTTAGATCACCACGTACCGATTTTCAATACCAACCAATAATTTCTCCATTACAAACATTGTGAAATTAATTACATTTACTTTATTGTGAAATTGACAAGAATAATGTTATAT
Source organism: Camellia japonica (assembly GCA_030407325.1). Lineage (NCBI taxonomy): Eukaryota > Viridiplantae > Streptophyta > Magnoliopsida > Ericales > Theaceae > Camellia > Camellia japonica. Next base: position 140,704,388 of record JAPPVO010000002.1, read on the forward strand.
ATAACCACTAGTCTACTAACAGATAATATAACATTATTTATATAATTTTAAATATTTATAACTTATATAATAAATGTTATCAATAATAATATCATACTATTAATTAATACATTAATATGTACATTAATTATTACATATAACACTACCAAATTGACAAATGCTCCATCGTGTAAATTGTAGTAAGAATAATGATACATACCCTAATTTGAAAATTTTAAATAGAGCTATAATGAAACGAGAGAGAGACTAGAGAGAGTAGTGTGAATTCTACCTTTACATAGTTATACTCCAAGTCATTGGAGTTGCATAACTCTTAAATTAGAATTCTCCAACATTATTATTTTTATTAATAGCAATCAAACATTCACTAACATATCCTCCATCAGCCTTCGCATCATGTTGAATGAAGATCCACCCTCCACCAACGCCTTCTTGCTCTTTTCTCCAATCTCTTTCACCTTCTCTCTCACTTCACTGTCACTTACCATCACACACCTCACCGCTCTTTCTATCTCATCGGCCATCACAAGGTCACCACCGTCACCGCCAAATCCACCGCCGCGATAGTCCAACCTCATCTCCACCGCCACTCCCAACTCCCTCACCATCATGAACGCGTTCAGCTGTTGTTCACCGTGCATTGGCCACGTCACCAAAGGCACACCGTTCCACAAGCTCTCCATGATCGAGTTCCATCCGCAGTGCGATACGAACCCTCCGATCGCTTTGTGGGCCAGTACCTCCGCCTGTGGCCCCCCACCACACCAATCCCTTCCCTCTGGTCCTTTCGATGACCCATCTGGCAACATCTCCTCCTCCTCCTCCGATTCTCAGCTTTTCTTTGTGGTTTTTGTTGGTGTAGACGAATGGACCACAAGAACCTATGCCCGCTGCGCTCCAGCGCTTCAGCTATCTCTCTGAGTTGGGGTGCACCGAATGTCCCCATGCTCCCGAAGCACAGGAACACCACCGACGATGGATCTTGATCAGCAAGCCATTTCATTATGTTGTTGTTTCTTACTGTGGGACCCTGGGGAACCTAGCTTGTTTCTGGGCCTCACCCTTCGCATCATCACCGGTCCTACGTGTAGATTGGAGGGGTTTGATCATCGCAAAATGAGCTATAGCATGGGATTCCACTCCAGTGATTGTATTTACTATAATGCCCTTGGTGTCCCTAAACCTTTTTGCAAGCTGAGAAGCAGCGTAACCACCGTCCTTGTGAACACTGCGGAGGGCAAAACTCGTGGAGAACTGGGTTGATAAAACCCGGAATCAAAAACTCAGGATCCGATTCGCTGAACTCGGTGCTGACCCGGTCGTGGCGAGTTGGGATGTATAGCATGAGGCCAGAAAACGCAGCACCGGAGGTCAAGAATAGATAGAAGGAAGACCGAGTTCGTTGCCAACGTCAATCATGGAAAGGCAAAAGAAGTCGGACTAACCCAACGTCGGGCGAGTTAGGGTGAGAGTGAGTCGACCCGATGAGGTTCCGAGGAGTGTTTGATGTGGGTTTTGAAACTTTCTATGTAAGAGTGAATAGTTTTCAGGGGATTTGGCGAGTTCAGGTGAGTTGGGTGGATGGAGTTGAGGGAGGTCAATGAGTTGGATGAGTGGTGGGAGGCGGAGAGTGAGTTGGTGTAGGAGTCAATGTTTGGGAGGGTGGAGGTTTTGATGACAAGGATGGTGATGGAGAATCGATCATCTCGATCGATAAGGCGCTTCGCGAACTCTACAATTGAGACAAGGTGACCGATCCCTGGAGCTGGGATGAACACAAGCTCTGCTTTTTTCATCTGAGATTTAGATCTCTTTTGATTGTGTCTCCCTTCCTTCCTTCCCTCAATGCTCTTTGGCTCATGATCCACACATCCATATAAATTATGGTAAATTACAAATACGCGATTATAGTTTGCTTAAAATACATATTATTTTTATATTTTAAAAAATTACAAATATCTTTTTATTAGAATTTTTTATTTAACATAATTAATTAAAAAAATAAAATTCATAATTACTCTTCTATACAATAATAAAATTTATCTAAATTATTAATTAAAACTATTTTTAACATTATTAAAAACTATTACTGACTTGATAATTTTATAAAATAGACAATTTGTTATGAAATTATAAACCTCAATTGATAGAATGTAATTTTCAAAATCACAATGCGATTCGTATTTTAATAAAATTTCAAGAGATATATTTATAATTTACCTTATAAATTATTGTCATATGAATAAAAAAATAGTAATATAAAATTGTTTTGTTTTTTTTATAAGTAATTTATAATTCTTATATCTAGTGGTTGTTGGATTTTACTCGCTGCTCTTATATAAAATCATCTTCAATTGTTATTCAAATTTATTATTAAATTTAAATTTGATAAAAAAAAAATATCTGTTTCAATAATTTCATCAAATAGGTATTAAATTCAATGTCAATTTTCTTTCATCAAATTGAGGATCAATGTACTTTTCATTAAATCATTTTCATAACCGTTTGATTTTTACCATCGGATGAACCCCGGATATCCCTCCGGATGTCCCTCGAATGACCACCTCAAAACAAAAATTTATGAAAAAATTATATTAACCGATCGTTCCCCCGGTTGTCTGCCCGGATGACTACCTCAAGCCAAAAATTTGTAAAAAATTTACACTGACTGGTCAACCGGTTGGACATCCGCCCCATCATCCGCCCGGTCAACCGGTGATCAAATGAAACTTCAAAAAACTTCGTTGAAGCACTTGATATCAAATGAAACTTTTACTCAAATTTGGTAAAAAATTTGATGCACCATTGTAGATGCTCTAAAATAATTAAATTTTTCTAAAATTTCTTATTGTTTTTCTGTTAAAATTTTTAAAATTACACGATCCTCTCTCTTATAAAAAGGATGCATATTCCTCCCATTCAGATTAAAGGTGTTGTTCAAGTTTGTGAGACTCATTATAAGTTTTGTTTTTATAATTCGAATCGCTTATTTTGTCAGACACTTATTGTATATCAGTCACACACACTCACACACAAAAATTAGACCGTTTAATAAATGTAACTTATTCAATTTATCACGTTTATCATAAAAAAAATACTAATAATTAAATTGAATTTAAAAACATAATTGTCAAATCAACTTAATTTTTTATATGAATATACACAAAATGCTTGATAAACATTGGCGGAGTTATAGTATAATGACAACACTCAACTTTGAAATTTTCTTAAACTAAATTTAAAATTTACTCAAAAATGTTTGAGATTTTACAAATTAAACCTAGTGAAATTATATAAACAAAAAACAAAAATGTTATTCTTATTTCATTTTATTATAAATACACTTTAAAATTTATATTTACTGTTAATAATTACAGACATATATTATATATATATATATATGATTCTTAATGCAGGTTAAAATACGAATTTGGATAAAATTTATTAAGAATAGTAGTAAAAATAACAACTATAATTGTCATAAGCATTAGTTATATGAATCACACTTATAATTGTGAAAAGATTTTTTTGTTTCGATATAATTTATAAAGAACCTAATAAGTGATGATTTTTTAATTTATTATTTGGCTCATGTATTGAAAAGTATGTATTTGATAGAATAGATAGGGTAATTCTATGGTACACATCTTAAAGAGTGTATACCATACGTAGATGGCATACATAGATTATGATATTTATGGGTTTGATTTTCACAAATGTCATAACTTAATCCTATGAGAATCATAACTATAAAAAAATAAAAAATAAATAAAATATGGAATCAAAAACGCCTTAAACTTAGTCGAAAAAGGTCGTTCAGGGGTCAAAAAAGTAAAATACACTATAAGAATTTATACTTTTGGCGACGAAATTTGGCAACTAAAAGTATTTTAGTTGCCAAAAGTATCACATTTGGCGACTAAAAAATTTATTAGTTGGCATTGGTTTAGGATTTAGCTACTAAAATTTTTTAGTCGACAAATATTAATTTTTGGCGACTAAATTTAGTTTTAGTCTGCAAAAAGTTCACTTTTGGCGACTAAAAATCGTATTAGTCGCCTTAAGTCTATATTTTAGGCTACTAAATTTTTTTTAGTCGTCATATATTATGTTTTGCCGACAAAATAAATTTTAGTCGCCAAATAATAAAGCATATTCTTATGGTAACTCTTTGGCGACCAAAAAAATTAGTCGGCATTTATTAACTTTTACCAACCAAAATTATATTTAGTCGCCAAAAATACTTTGTACGACTAAAAAGTTAGTTGCCGTTAATTTATCTTCGGCTACAAAATAGAATAGTGGGGATATATATTGCATTTGCCGACAAAACATTGATTTAGTCACTAAAAATGGTAAAAGTTTAGGGAGGGAAACAATTTTTGACTGCCCGCGCTTCCTCTATTAGACAAAAACGATATTCAAACTTTCTCACACCCAGACTGTCTCACCACCAAACCTCACACGAAATCACTTCACCGCAGCCCACCGTACAGAGGACGTCAGCACGGCCACTGCCACCACCGAAAATCACCACCGCCACAGACGCAGATCGCAGGTGTTCTCTCTCACTCTCTTCAGCTCGCTCTATAGCTCTCCATCTGTGTGTGTGTGTCTCTCTCTCTCTCGCTCGAGCTCTCTCGTTCACAGTCTCTCTCTGTCTATCTCTCTCTCTCTCTCCTATCCTCTGTTTCCCTCTTTTCTGATTGTAGATTTAGGGTTTAATTTCGTGTTGATTTAGACTATTCCATAGTTTCCTCCTTTTCTGAAACCCAGATCTATTGATTTAGGGTTTTACTCGGTTAATTAGCTGCACATTTTATGAATTCCTTATAAGCTTGCATGTTGAAACAAGAATTTTTTTTTTTGCAGAAATACTCGTTTCCTGGATGACTACACTGTTAGCAATACTTGTGCTGATTGGTATACAAAATAGAGCATGTTAATCTTTATAAAACAGTGCAGCTGCATCACAAACAATGTTTTCACAAACAATTTATTTCGTAGATTGCCTACTCATGAGTGTATTGTTTGATTCACTTTTTTGTTTGATTCTTTTGTATTTTTACTTGTGAAATACTCTTTTTTTGGAACCCCTTTTAGGTTGTTAATCATTTCTTTTGCTGAATTTCAACTTGGATTGAACCTCAGAGATAATTTCTTTATCTCGGTTATGCGATTGTTGGTGAAAACAAAGTTGTTGTATCCTACTATTTAAATATTAAAAAAAAAAAAACCCCCAAGAAACTGAGGGACCCTAATTTGGTCATTCGTTTCAATAGGCCTCTGAATTTTATCTTCTATGTATTAGTGTGTGTTGGTAAATTTGTATACATAAATTAATTCTCATATTTGTTTAAAGATTTGATGACGAGGGTTTAGAATTGTACAATTTGAATCACTATAGCTTGTCCAAATAAATTTAGGTTATGTTTAGATTGAAGGATTTCAAATGAATGGATTTAATGTTGAATTATATATATATATATATAAACACTCTTGCCCAAATATATGAGTTTATTATTCTTAATTTCATTGTTTTCTCATACAGAGGAAAGGATAGTCAAGGTGAACTTGTTGGTTACTTTGAACTTGTTATAAAGGTATACGAGCTCTAAAATGTTCCACTAGTTTATTTACTACTTCTGATTTAGTTTTATCTAGTTCTCATTCTTTTTAGATTGCTTTTGTGTCTTTGAATCTTGATATTAATTAGATGTATCCACAAGGAAGGATGTCCTACCATTTTCGAGAGATGCGTGAAGGTGATTACCTAACTATGAAGGGACCCAAGGTAAATTTTCTTCCTCTTTTCGGCATAATGGTAATTGGAATATGGATTATTATGGTAATGTGAAACAAAAATGAGAACTTGATATTGCACTTGTTATAAATGTGTGATGTCTGATAGCTTTTGGAAAACATAGATCCTTTTGGAAAACTTAGTTGCTGGAACCATCATATGACTTGTTATTGTTTTTTTAAGTGTTGAAATGGTGTAGAGGCAATGTGTTTTATTGGTGGAATTGATACCTAAAGGGACCAATGTCACTTAATGCTGAAATTATGGATTAAGAACCCAAGAACCTCATAAATTAGTGGCAGGTAGATAATAGTTAAGTAGAGCAATTTATTAATAATAAAAAAGAACATGGCACAGTCAAGCTTTGTTATGTAATTTGCCCATAAGTTGGGCAATGACATTTTTTGAATTTGAAGGGCTTTAATTGACAAGTTTACAATATCATGCTGGTTTTGCAAGCATATTTTGTAACTAATATGGAGCCAATCAAGTTTTGGGAGTTTTTCTCACTTGTTCTTAAAGGTCTTGTTCTTGTCTTTTCTAGGTAGCAGCACTTGAACAAGTTTTGGGAGTTTGAGACTACTTTTTTTCTTTAAAAAGTTGTATTGACATCTATATATTTTCTATATCATTTGATTTGGCTCCCATTGATTAATGGATATGACTAGCATTTACATACGCTGCTTTGGTACTTTCCCTTGTTCATTTTCAGGATCTTACAAATATGTCTTCATCCAAGATGCCTTCAAGTTCCCCATTATTAAGTGTAAAATTTTAAAAATTTTAAACTTTTCTAGTTGAAACAGTGGCCAGCTAAATATAGATGTTAACCATTACACTATATTTGCAAAAGGAATCATGAGACAAAATAAAGCTTTGTTAACATCATCAAGAGGGCTTCTTTAGTACCATTTTCATGGGGATAGGTAGAATTTGGGAAACTGATTAGTTGCAACATTAAATTATTTTTCCATTAGAGCAACTTTACTATTTTCATTCTCATAGAGTTTGTATAATGATATTTTTCTCTCTATCCAGGCAAAGAGGAGTTGTGTCAAGTTGGGTATTTATAGAAAGTTCTCAAATGCATTAGTAGGAACAGTGATTGCTTCAGTTGCTTGGATAGGATACGAGGTATGCTTCTAATGAGTAGACTCTACTTCTACTTTTGATGGGCAATAACATTGGTCTAATTTTGTTTATTAAAATTCATTTTCATTTTCATAAATAGACACAAGCAGAAATCCCAACTACTTGGAGAAGATTACTTGAGTGCTTAATCATTATGTTATGATTAAGGTGTTCCTCAGTGCCTCATGAATAATAAAATTAGTTTGACATGGGCAATGGATATATTTGTAATAACTATTTAAGCATCTTCTTTCCAATTTTTCAGAACACAATTAATAAGCATTCTTTTGCTCATCTTGCTGTCCATCTGTTACTCTAGGTGGTGGTTCACGTTTTTTATTCGAAGTTTATGTTCATGTTTGTGTCACTGGACTCCTTCTTAATCTTTTTCAAAACTCAACTATATATGGTTTAACATAAATCTTCACAAGTTGTTGTACAAGTTGTGCTAGTAATTCCGACCGGTAGGTTGGGAGAGCCGAACCACCGTGTGTCTCTCACGGACAGCTTCCCCTTGACAAATAAGACTTGTGACAACCGATGGAATGTAATTCGGACTCCTAGGTTGGGAGTTAGAGCCGAAAATGCTTTAAACTTAGTCGAAAAAAGGGCGCTCCGGGGAGAAAATTTAAAACAGCTCTTGAACCACCATGTGGTTGTCACAGACAGCTTTCCCATGACAATTAGGACCCGTGACAACAGATGTAATGTAATTCGGACCTGTAGGTTGGGAGTTAGAGCCAAAAACACCTTAAACTTAGTCGAAAAATGGCGTTTCAGGGTCGAAAATTCAAAACAACCCCCGAACCACAGTATGGCTGTCACGGATAGCTTCCCCATGACAAATAGGACTTGTGACAATAGACGGAATGTAATTCAGACAGATAGGTTGGGAGTTAAAGCCGAATACGCCTTAAACTTAGTCGAAAAAATGCATTTCGGGGGCAAAAATTCAAAACAGCCCCCGAACCACCGTGTGGCTGACACGGAAAGTTTTCCCATGACAAATAGGACTTGTGACAGCTGACAGAATGTAATCCGGACCCGTAGGTTGGGAGTTACAGCCGAATACACCCAAAACTTAGTCAAAAAAGACCTTTCCGGGGGCGAAAATTCATAACAGCCTCCGAACCACTGTGTGACTCTCGTAGACAGCTTCCCCATGACAAATAGGACTTGTATGTATACATGTATCTATGTAGGTTTCTAGTCCCTCAAAAAATGGCCACGGAAAATAACAATCTAAAACTAGTTCAAAAAAAAAAAAAAAAAAAAAAAATAGTCCAAAACATATTTGAGATTGGCAAATAGTTATGGGATCATTGTCATAGTGAATCTTGGTCATTTCTCGCAGACTTTAGATCCTCCAATTAAGATCATCATATTACTAATTGATCTGTTTTAGATAAGAATGGTTGTCATCACATAAGCGAAAATCAACAAACTTACAAGTGGCAAGGCAAAGTCAAGAAAATCAAAATTTGGAAAAATATCTTCAAAATTGAGGTAATATTGTTCACTACGGGTGCTGAATTTTATAAGTAAAAGGAGTCAAACAGCAAGTAGCTCAAACTCAACTCACAAAAGGCTTGTCGTGGCTTGTTTTGTGGTTAAAGCCTAGCACAAGCTGAATATCTGACTTCCTTAACAGTTGATCTGATATTCAGCAAGAGGAGGTTCGGCTCAGCAAAGCTTGACTAGGTAAATTTGAAATTATATACAGCAATAAAAGAATAACAATACATCTACAGTAATCTCTACATAAAAAACACTAGTCAAAAAGACTGCAAGGTTTTACATCCCAAATCTGGTGTTAATCCAGTCTTTAAGCCAATGATATTTTAATAAGTCACATGTGAAATAGTTAGTAGATTGTAATCAGGAACTTTCAAGATAAACCCCATCTTGCAATGTTACATTCTCAACCAGAGCTCAAGCATGGTCAATACTCAACTTAGTTTGGCTTATTTACCACCCCTTGAATGTAATATTTTTTGTTGTTGTGTTAAAAAGGTGACCGAGCAAAAGAATCTTCGTTTGTATCTCATAAAAATCCTAATGTCTACACTAAAAGGCAAGGTATTTTAAGAGTTAACAGATTGTAGCAAAGTGTTTTGCGGAACATTATGAGATTGTGAGATACATTATGACCTGAATAGGTTGCCAGAAGATTATGTTCCCTGTTCTAAAGAAGGATGGGGTCAATAAATGTCAAGTTTTGGAAAATGTAAAGAAGGTTGGGGCCAACTGGTCTTTCAACTTTCATCACCATGATGACCATTGAATGCAACATACTAGACAGTAATTATTCTTAGTCAAAGTAATTCTTCCCTAACCACAAATGATTGAACAGACAGTAAAAATCATCTTTTTTAAAACACTTTACATTAGAGGTGATTGTGTTAGCCTATTAGATGTCTTTGTCCTCAGATTCCATTAGATCTTCATGGGATGTTCCTCTTCTACATTCTTCACTTCAATCTCATATGCTTTTCTTTGCTTCACTTTTCTTTTCTTTTCTTTTTGGCTTTTTTTATGGAGCTGAATGTCCTTTTCCATCTGTACTATATTTCTTCATGGGCTGCAAAATGGTCAACAACTCTTAATGTGGGATTCTCTAATGTGTTGATCTTGCAATTGTGGTTTAAGTTAAACAATGTGAGCATTTTATTCTTGTCAATAAGTACTAATTTTATTAATAACTTAAGACTGAAAGTTTAAATTTTAGGTTTATTGGTAGTAAACCTATTCTTGAGCTTACCTCAGGATGTGTTTGGACAATTTAAGAAAAATATTAAAAAGAACAAGAAAATAAAGAAAAGAGAGAGGCATTGAGTTCTTATATTAAAATAATGGAAGTATTAATAATCTCGTTCTTAAGAAAAACTCGGGTCATATAATGTAATTCGGACCCGTAAGTAGGGAGTTAGAGCCGAATACGCCCTAAACTTACTCGAAAAAGGGCATTTCGAGGGAGAAAATTCAAAACAGCGTCCGAACCATCATGTGGCTCTCACAGACAGTTTCCCCATGACAAATAGGACTTGTGACAACTGACGGACTGTAATTCGGACCGGTAGGTAGAGCGTTAGACCCGAATACGCCCTAAACTTAGTCGAAAAAGGGCGTTTCAGGGGCGAAAATTCTAAACATCCCCTGAACCACTGTGTGGCTCACACGGACAGTTTCCCCATGACAAATAGGACTTGTGACAACTAACGGAATGTAATTTGGACCCGTAGGTAGAGAGTTAGAGCCGAATACGCCCTAAACTTAGTCGAAAAAGAGCTTTCCAGGGGCGAAAATTCATAACAGCCCCCAAACCACCGTGTGGCTCACACGGATAGTTTCTCCATGACAAATAGGATTTGTGACAACTGACAGAATGTAATTCCGACCTGTGACAACAGACGAAATGTAATTAGCACACGTAGTTTGGGCGTTAGAGCCGAAAATGCATTAAACTTAACTAAAAAAGGGCGTTATCAGATGCTCATGACCATAATTTGCCTAACTTGTATCCTAATGATCTTGTCAATTGCCTTGATGCAAGAACTCAAGTTTGATCAAGAAAATGATGTCCATTTCTTGGATGCATGGCCAAAGAGTGTTAACGTAGGCAATTTTGTTTTTGTATTTGAGGTAATTGTATTTATTATCGTCATTTCCTACTGATCTAAAGATCCCCATGTTTTTCCTCTCCCTACTGATTTTTTTTGAGGTTTGTGATTAAGACTTTTCAAACTTCGAATGTGATATTTGGTGTGAGAAAAATGCTTCTATTACAATCAAAATAAATACGATTTATTGATCTTTATGTGTTATTTTTCTGTATTAATGTTGTTATTCATTATATTTTTTACTTCAGCAGATTAAAATTTGCATCATGCTATGCTTTTTCTTCAGGCTAGATTTAGCTGGAGAGACTGCTCTTTCGTTATCAACAAACCATCTACAAAAGCTGCGTTTATTATTTCAATTGATCACTCCACTTGGGAATCCATTTAAACCACTTCACGTTTGTATTTTGATTTTGGTTTGTCTCTTTAATAATGTTCCTTCTTATATCAAGGTTGTCGATAACTTTGTTTGCTTGCAGGCTTTTCTCAAGTTCACACATGAGACCAAAGTTGAGCACATCTTTGTCTTGGGGAACTTTGGTGAACAATTTGAGATAACACTAGTAAGTTCCTCTGATCAATCAAATCTTAAATTTCATTTTCCTTGTTAGGATCTACAAAATTTTATCAATTTAGCAACTCACAGATCTATAGAACTTTGTAACAAGACTTCAGCGTGGGTTTATTGATATGTTGCAATGCAGACTAGTCTGATATACTAACCTTAAAAGAAAATTAATTATGAATTCAACAAGATAGTTACCTGTTAGTGATGGTTAGATGTAGTAGTTTCCTTATATATGTGGCATTTGGTCTTGTAGGATTTTCTCGACTAGTTGAGAAGTTTTTCTATCTTTCTGGTAGAACTATACAGAAAATATGAATAAAATGCTTTATGGCATATTGTGCACACCATTCTATTCTAGAAAATAAATGAAATTTGTTCGAAATAGGAATATTTTGTAATGTACTTGGATATCAAGTTAAATTAAAGGAATTGGATACCTAGAGACAAACTTATGTAGCTTTCTTTATTAAAATTTATTCAAACAAAGGCGTTAAGGAGGCGAAAATGCAAAACAGCCCCCGAACCATTGTACGGATGTCACAACCAGCTTCCTTATGAAAATAGGACATGTGACAGTAGACGGAATGTAATTAGCACGTGTAGGTTGGGAGTTTGAGCCGAAAACGCCTTAAACTTAACCAAAAAAGGGCATTAAGGGGGAAAAAATTCTAAACAGCCCCCGAACCACCATGTGACTCTTATGGATAGCTTTCCCATGACAAATAGGACTTGTGACAATTGACGGAACGTAATTCGGACCCATAGGTAGAGAGTTAGAGCCGAATATGCCCTAAACTTAGTCGAAAAATGCCGTTTCGGGGGCGAAAATTCTAAACAGCCCCTGAACGACCATATGACTATCACGGACAGCTTCCCCATGACAAATAGGACTCGTGACAACTGACGGAACGTAATTCGGACCCCTAGGTAGAGAATCAGAGCCGAATATGTCCTAAACTTAGTCGAAAAAGGGCATTTCGGGGGCGAAAATTCTAAAGAGCACCTGAACGATCGTGTGACTGTCACAGACAGCTTCCCCATGACAAATAGGACTTGTGACAACTGATGGAACGTAATTTGGACCCATAGGTAGAGAGTTAGAACCGAATACGTCCTAAACTTAGTCGAAAAAAGACGTTTTGGTGGCGAAAATTCTAAACAGCCCCCGAACGACCGTGTGACTCTCACGGACAGCTTCCCCATGACAAATAAGAATTGTTACAACTGACGGAACGTATTTCGGACCCGTAAGTAGCGAGTTAGAGTGGAATACGCCTTAAACTTACTCGAAAAAGAGCTTTATGGGGGAAAAAATTCATAACAGCCCCTGAACGACTGTGGGGCTCACACGGATAGCTTCGTCATGACAAATAGGACTTGCGAGAACTGACGGAACGTAATTCGGACCCCTAGGTTGGGAGTTAGAGCCAAATACACCCTAAACGTAGTCGGAAAAGGGCGTTTCGGGGACAAAAATTCAAAACAGCCCCGAACAACGGTGTGGCTCACACAGATAGCTTCGTCATGACAAATAGGACTTTTGAGAACTGACGGAATGTAATTCGGACCCGTAGGTTGGAAGTTAGAGCCGAATACGCCCTAAACTTAGTCGAAAAAGGGTGTTTCGAGCGAAAATTCTAAACAGCGTACGAACCACAATGTGACTCACACGGACAGTTCTCCATGACAAATAGGACTTGTGACAACTGACGGAATGTAATCTGGACCCGTAGGTTGGGAGTTAGAGCTGAATACGCCCTAAACGTAGTCGGAAAAGGGCGTTTCGGGGCGAAAATTCAAAACAGCCCCGAACGACCGTGCAAGCTCACACAGATAGCTTCGCCATGACAATAGGACTTTTAAAAACTAACGGAATGTAATTCAGACCCGTAGGTTGGAAGTTAGAGCCGAATACGCCCTAAACTTAGTCGAAAAAGGGTGTTTCGAGGGCAAAAATTCTAAACAGCGCCCGAACCACCGTGTGACTTACACGAACAGTTTCCCCATGACAAATAGGACTTGTGACAACTAGCGGAATGTAATCCGGACCCATAGGTTGGGAGTTAGAGCCGAATACGCCATAGACGTAGTCGGAAAAGGGCGTTTCGGGGCGAAATTCAAAACAGCCCCCGAACGACCGTGTGGCTCTCATGGATAACTTCTCCATGACAAATAGGACTTGTGAGAACTGACGGAACGTAATTCGGACCCGTAGGTAGAGAGTTAGAGCCGAATACGCCTTAAACTTATTTGAAAAAAGAGCTTTTCGAGGGCGAAAATTCAAAACAGTCTCTGAACGACCGTGTGACTTACACGGATAGCTTCCCCATGACAAATAGGACTTGTGAGAATTGACGGAGTGTAATTCGGACCCGTAGGTTGGGAGTTATAGCCGAATGCGCCTTAAACTTAGTAGAAAAATGGCGTTTCGGGGGTGAAAATTCAAAACAACCCCCAAACCACCATGTGGCTTACACAAATAGTTCCCCCATGACAAATAAGACTTGTGACAACTGACGGAATGTAATCCGAACTTGTAGGTTGGAAGTTAGAGCTGAATACACCCTAAACTTAGTCGAAAAAGGGCGTTTCAGGGGCAAAAGTTCAAAACAGCCCCCGAACGACTGTGTAGCTCACACGGATAGCTTCGCCATGGCAAATAGAACTTGTGAGAATTGACAGAATGTAATTCGGACCCGTAAGTTGGGAGTTAGAGCCGAATACGCCCTAAACTTAGTTGAAAAGGGCGTTTCAGGGGCGAAAATTCTAAACAGCCCCCGAACCACTGTGTGACTCACGTGGACAGTTCCCCTATGACAAATAGGACTTGTGACAATTGATGGAAAGTAATTCGGACCCGTAAGTTGGGAGTTAGAGCCGAATACGCCCTAAATTTAGTCGAAAAAGGGCGTTTCAGGGGCGAAAATTCAAAACAGCCCCCGAACGACCGTGTGGCTCACATGGATAGCTTCGCCATGACAAATAGGACTTGTGAGAACTGACGGAACGTAATTCGGACCCTATAGGTTGGGAGTTAGAGCCGAATACGCCCTAAACTTACTCGAAAAAGAGCTTTCCGGGGGCAAAAGTTCGTAACTACCCCCAAATGCGCCTTACACTTAGTCAAAAAACTCGCAAAACTTAGTTTAAAAAGCGAAAACTTTATGAAAATAGCATCTACATATTCTAATAATTGCCTTTATATATTTATAGGATGAAGAAATTACATATTACATTGTTTGTGCAGTTGGTTGGAATAAATATTGCATAATACATATATATATACTTTCTTTTATTTTCAAGAAGACATTTCTCGATTGTTCTACCTTAAATGCATGTTAGAACATATTCCATATGGCTGACTGAATTGATATTTTGTAACCAATTCTAATGTTTCATTTTTTTGTTTTTCTTTGTAGATGGCTTTGTTGCATGGACTTGTAAATAATCCATATTGGTGTATGGAGAAGAATTTTCACTTTTGTGTAGAACTAATATAATACTTTTGTCGTCCTCAGCTTTTGTGTAGTTCATTATTACTGATACAGAAAACTTTTGACAATCAACAGATAATGACTGTCATGGTACATAGATCACCTTCTGTCGTGGTACGTATATACCATTTGTCGGCGTACATATAGGACGTTTTATCATGGTCTATAGAAAACTTTTGTCATGGTACATATATCACATTTTGTCGTTGTACAGATTACAATGGTAATTTGTACCATGCCAAATGGTAATTTCGCTTGGTAGTACATATATTTTTTTGTATACGAGGGCTTTGATTTTTGTATTATATATTTTGTATGGAATTATTATTCTAGTTTGGACAATAGTTGATTTGTATGGACTTTGACATTTAAAGTTATTTATTTTTGGCATATGGATACAGATTGTGGAATGATTGATAGTATATATCATTTTGTTTATATACGTATTACAGGTTGCATTGAATATAGACAGGTTGTGGAGAAATTATAATTTTGCGATAAAACATAATATCATGTTTTTGGCGACTAAACAATTTGTAGCTAAAAAGAAATTGGAAAATGACATTTGGCGACTAAAAGTTTTGTAGCAAAAAAAAAAAAAAACATTTGGCGACTAAAAGTTTAGTAGTAAAAAAAAAAAATAGACATTTGGCGACTAAAAGTTTAGTAGTAAAAAAAAATCAAACATTTGGCGACTAAAATATTTTGTAGCTAAAAACAAAAAACTAAAGGATAAAAACACTTTTGCCGACTAAAATTTTAGTAGCAAAAAATATAGAATTTTAAGCGACCAAATATTTAGTAGCCAAAAGAGGAACTCTTTACCGACTAAAAATTTAGTAGGCTAAGATGTGGGACTTTCAGTGACTAAATTTTTAGTAGCCAAAAGAAGAACTTTTTGCCGATTAAAATTTTAGTAGCTAAAAATGTGGGACTTTAGGCGACTAAAAGTTTGATCGCCGAAAATGGTCTAATTTAATTTAATGTCCAACCTTTTGGCGACTAAAATTTTAGTCGGGAATTGTATACATTTGGCGACTAAAATAATTTTAGTCGCTAATTACCTATACTGACAATTTTTTGGCGACTACTTTTGCGACCAAATAATTTAGTCGCTAAGACCATTCGGCAACAAAAAATTAACTTTTGGCGACTAAAAATTTAGTCGCCAAAAGTAAAAATTCTTGTAGTGATGGTTCTCGAACTACTCTATGGATGTCATGAGTAGCTTTTTTGTGATAAATAGGACTTGTGGGGATAGACAGAATGTATTTTGCACACGTAAATTGAGAGTAAAAGTCCAAAACACTTTAAAATTAGTCGAAAAGGACGTTCAAATGACGAAAATGCATTAATTGAATAAGTTAGAACGTTAAGGTCTAATGTTTGTGGACATTATGTCTTATAGCATAGCATGGAATTTCCCACTTCTTGTTTTGAGCATCAGAAATTTGTAGTGTTGCTTGACTTGGTTTATTGGTAATTCGACGAGGGAAATGGTTTTTTTCCAGCTTTTTAGAAATAACGAGCTTATACGAAACATCAGTAGTAGTTAAAGTATTATGAAAAGTCTTCATGAAAATTCTCTATCATTATATTAATTTATAGTGTTTGTAGTATTTTATTGTATAGTATGCAATCACCCTTGGATTAGTTTCATGAAACTTTTCATGATAATTATTTCATGATGCGTAGCATTACTCATTTTTGATATCCGACAAGGTATAATGCTGGTTATGAAAAGGCTAGAGGATAGGTTTGCAAAAGCGAATCAAATCTATGACTTTATGACATATATATATACATATTGTGCCATGTGGTAGGTTGTATTATTCAAATGGATAGAAAAATGATGAAGCAAAAATTCACAATGATAGCAGCCCCAGGTGCTTTGTTTGGTTCTTGAGATTAGACAGAAAGTGAAACTATTGTTCTATAATCTTTTCATCTAAATGTAACCAATTTCTATTTTTCCCAATATAAAAGGACAAAAATGTAATTTAAAACAAAGCTAACATACAGTCATTTATTGAGGACAATTTAGGTAAAAATAAAAAATGAGCAATTTCACTATTTCAAAATGGAAAAGATTTTTATAGAAAATATTATAGGTCTCAAATTTTTTTACTAAATAAATGATTAAATATTTCCACACTTATGTGACATGTTTGATCATTTATTTGGTAGAAAATTAATATTCTTAACATTATCCATTTTTTTTTATAGTTGTAGTATGTATACATATACACATGGATTTCACACATTCACACTCTCTAAGGAATGTGTTTAGAACTATAAATGAATGTAATTGTGACATTACTCATTTTTTTAGAAAAATGTTATTGATTCTAAATAATCTACTAAATTTTTTATCAAATCTCCTACATGAGTGTGAGACTCATACAAACCCACATATGTGTGAGTCCACCCAAATTTACATATAAATTTATGAAAATTCAACACTCATATAAAAAATTTAATAAATTATTTAAAATTCCTAACATAATCTTGTTTTTTAACTTCATTTTTTCTTTACCAGCTAAATACTACTTGAAATAATAAATTACGTAATTTAAGGCCTTGTTTGGCAAGGGTTATTTTGTTAGATTAAGTGTGACCACACCATAATGTGGTGTGCCTCTCCATATTGAATCAAATCTTGATATAGGTGATCTGGAAACTTTCCCGCAAGGAATTGAATGATTTGGGAACAAAAATAGGGTGTTTGAATTTGAACTCTAAAAGACACAATGCTTTACATCATATTTGAAGCATTGTGACCATTGCCAAACAAGTAGTGACTCTTAGCAATGGTGGCCAAGATACTTATAAATAGTTGACATATTGGGTTCACTGGATTGCATTGAAAATCAACATACATTCACACCCTGTTTTGTCTTCGGATTGTCAATTCCATCTTGCGTGATAAATACCCTCACGGGATCACCGATCACTTAGCCATTGATTGTTCATCTTTCAGTGGTATCAAAGCAGTGTTAAACTGAGTACGCAAGTATTGAATTATAATCCGTAGGAGAGAAAAAAAAATTTCATAATTTATTTTGTTCAAATTTAGCGAACAAATTGAAAACTTGTGTTTCGCTTTGGTGACTTTCATTTGGTTGTTCGAACACCACCAATGCATAATCAATCCAACAGCACACCCGAAGGAAGTTATTGTGGGAAGAAACGACGGTAGAACACTTGCCGAAGTTGAATTTGTATATCGTCGGTGGGACAAATTCTACAAATCAGTTTTTGGTTATCAATCTACCTCTATATCACCGGCGTCTTGTTCATCACAGAATTTCAAGCATTACAGTGATTTTCATTGTGAAATTTGATAATGAATTGATTTCGCAAAAGTCAATTTCAAGTTTTGGTCTCCATCTCTCCTTGCCGAAGAAGACAACCGTAATACTATTATTGCTGTTGGTTTGAAATTTTGAAACAAGAATACATTATTCTCTTGCTTTTGGGCCTAATTTAATTTTTGAGTTCTCTTTCTTTTGGGCCTAATTTAATTTTGAGTTCTCTTGTTTTTGGGCCTGTTTCAAAGCCAAAGCCTAGCCCAAGGATTAAAGTAAGGCCATAAAATATTAAACCCCCTCTTGAAAGGAAGTTGTTTTTCACTGAACAGACATAATAATAATAATAATAATATAATAATAATAAATAATAATAATAATAATAATAATAAATAATAATAATAATTATTAAGCACAAGCATATGAAGAAAATGGATTACGAAATCAAAGATGATTCAAATAACCAGATTGGAAAGCACTTAAACCAAAATAATTCAAACATTAAATAAAACTTTATAATTAAAATAAGAAAATAACTTACAATTGTTGTAGCAACTGCAAGGATCTTAAATAGGGTAAACGGAAAGACAAATACCTTACTCAGAGCACTCTGGTTTTTTTACAAACTGAGGGTTGAAGAAAGAATTGAAGTGCGAGTGATTACAATTTGATTACAATATATAGAAAATAAATAACTATGCAGCATGTGAATTCGAATGATGAAGCAGCTGGCAGCTGTGAAGACTGAGCAGAGCTGTCGGTTGCTTTCGGCTGATTGATTGAACAGTGAGCAGCTTTAACAAAAGTTGATTGCGAATAGTGATGGTGAACAGTAAAAGTGAACAGTAGCTTTTACTATTCATCACTTTCGGTGGAACATGTGAATAAAGGAATCAGAATAAATACAAATTGGCAGCTTTTCTCAAAAGAGTATTGATTGAAGCCAATTTGAATTTATAAAGAATCCTATGTTGATTAGGCATATGGATCCTGAGCATCTTGAAACTCGGGGCGTCCATATGGAATAGATTGAGTGGTTGATCCTTCAGAAGATTGTTCAGAACCATCTGAACCTTCTTCTGAACTGGTTGATTGGGCTTGAGATTGATCTACTAATTGGCGGGCCAGTTGAAGCATTTCATCCCTGGATGACTTGGATTTAACTTTGGGCTTAGCTTTGGGCTGAGCAGGAGGTGAAATGGGCTTTGACTGGGCCTTTGATTTGGACTTTGATTTGGGCTGAATCGGAGGCTGGACTGGTACAACAGGAGCCTTGGCCTTAGACTTGGATGATTTGGGCTTGGAGCCACTAGATGAGGGGCTTCCAAGATTGATTGGAGGAAGACTGGGCTGACTTCCTTGGTTGATTGTAGCAGTTGGGTTCTGCTGGGCTTTGATCATGGATGGAGTTGGAGCACATTGATCAGGAGGAAATTCCTCATAAACAATTTCAATAATTCGGGGCACATTGAATTTAGGCCACCATTTGACTGTGTGTTGTCGGATAATTATATTATCAATAATTCCATAATGCCATTTAAATATCCATGGGACTTTGTATTTGGATATAAAAAGGAGCAAAAATGGGAATTGATTTTGATGAGTGGTGAATGGATAAACAGTGGAGAAGTAATTGATGACTCAATAAGATTATCAGGAAGATATCAGAAATGGGGCCATAATGAGTCCACCATCTCAGAAACCAAGTGGGTAATTCGGATTTGAATTTTTGATCAAAGGAGATGAACCAGGAATGACTAAAAGACTCATTTTGGTACAGGAAAGTTTGAACCAAGCATCAATATAATCATGGTAATTATACTGAATAGAGTGACCAGGTAAATCTCGAAGCTTGTTAGGATTACCCCATTCAGCAAGAGAAACAATGTTGTGAATATAAAGTGAATGGTAGAGAACCTTGTAGGCATAGGTTCGATCTTGAATAGGTTTGATCAGAACTGAATGGTGATTGAGTAAGATATCTTTGTAATAAGCAAGGGTTTTCTCTGGATGAGAAAGGAGAAAATGGCATCCAGAGGGGAAATGGAACTTAGCCAGATCATTGATTAATTGACCTTTGGGATGACCAGGTTCTTTATAGAACAAATTAGTAACATGTGATTTGACATAATCAGATCGAGGAGACCTGACTGGGTTAGCCGGGAATGGAGTAACTGAAACTGATTGACTTGTTGGCGCAAAAGGATCAGAGGCTAAAGCCGATGAGTAATTAGGACGGTAAATGTTACCAAGAGTGTGGTAACGATTCACCATATCAAGTGAATAGGATGGGTTAACTGACTCCAAAGGAGGTGGAACAATTAATGGTTTTATTACTGGAGGATGGGACCAAAGCCTTGGAAGGGGGCTTGGACGAGACATCTGTGAATAAGAAACAAAGATTAGCAACCAGAAAGAAGATCTAAATAATTCTGGTATAAAACAAATGATTGTAATAATATGACGTAAAACACGTCGGGCTTGTAACTGTGGTGATTGATGTATTGGGCTCTTTTAGTAGTGGTCTGGTTGATTTAAGATGGCGAATACGACGGTTAACTTGTTTGAGCAAGGTTTGGTAATGGGTAATTTGGGTTTTAATATAGGAAATATGTGGAGTAGCACTCATCCCTTACCCCCCTGTAAAAATTCCCGGGTGAGAAAATCAGGCAGGGAATTTTGACAACCAGGTATAAGTAATATCAAAATCAAAAATACTTAAAATAGATTGCCAACGGGCAAAAATCTGTTTACTAGCAAGTTTTGAACATCTTTTTCCAAAACATATTTAGCAGATTTGCAATCAACACGAAGTAAAAATTTTTGATTTAAAATATCATCTTGAAATTTTTGAATACATAAAACAGTAGATAAAATTTCTTTTTTAATAGTACTATAATTTAATTGTGCTTTATTCCAGACACCAGAATGATAACGAACAATTTGTTCAGATGATTGAGGAGTGACTTTCTGAAGCAGAATACCACCATAACCAATATCAGAAGCATCAGTTTGAATAATTTTAAATGAATTCTCAGTAGGAATACCAAGACAAGGAAGAGATTTAACATATTGTTTGACTTGTTGAACAACAGCAGTATGAGTAGAAGACCAAGGAGGAGGATTATCCTTTAACCTATCAAACAAAGGTTGACAGATTTTCCTAAGATCTTTATAGAACTCAGCAATGTAATTAGAGAACCTAAGAACCTTTGTAATTGGGTTTTATCAAGAATTTCATCAAAAAACGCAATTCAATAGAGCGACTAATAGAATAGTATTATGGTGAATGTCATATCCTAAAAACCTAACTTTAGTTTGAAACAATTTAATTTTAGGAGCAGAGATGACTAACCATGACTTTAATGTATAAAAGAATGCAGTTAAATGTTTCCAATGTTCACTAATTGATTTTGAAAAAATTAATATATCATCAATGTAAACAATGAAAAATGACTAAATGGGTTGAATATGTCATTCATATATTTTGAAATTCACTAGGAGCATTTTTTAAACCAAATGGCATGACATTCCATTCATATTGACCAAAAGGTGTATTAAAAGCAGTTTTATATCTATCTTTAGGATGAATTTGAATTTGCCAGAAACCACTTTTTAAATCAAATTTACTAAAATAACAGCTTGACTAAGTCTCTTAATTAAATCTTTTTTATTAGGAATAGGATATAATCCATTCTAAAACAGCATTTAATGGTTTGTAATTAATAACTAAGCGGGAACACCTCGTTCTAATTCAGCATTTTTATTAACATAAAAAGCAGGACAAGACCATGGTGATTTACTAGGACTAATAATTCTATTTTTTAATAATTCATTAATTTTTTTTACACATTTCTAATAATTCATGATTCATTTGAATAGGTCTAGATTTAGTAGGTATTTGTCGTTCATTAAAATTTTAATATATGGTAAAGTAACTACATGCTTTTTCCTATGCCAAAATGCAGTAGGTAAAGATGAACAAACAGTTGATTCAAGTTTTAATTTAAAATCATTAATTTGAGAAATTAGAACTGGGTCAGTTAACTGTTGATCAATTCGTTTATAATTAATTTCTTCTTTAAGAAAATTAATATGCGAGTTAATCTATATATATATGAGAAATAGAACAATCAATTGATTTAATTCTAACAGGTGGAAATAAGAATTTAAATGTGACAGGTTGACCTAAAACATGAGTAGTTATTCCTTCACTAGAAGTGGTAAAAGGATATAACAAAGAATGTGTGCCTAGAATAATTCGATCAGTCATATTTTTAACTAAAACAAATGTAGTTTTAAAACAAACATTATTTTGACAAACATGCACTTTAGGTAATTTATATTTAATATGCATTAGCAGAAGTTAATTTCTCTTGACATTTTTCATAATACTTAGTAGGAAGCAAACCTTCTTGAATGCAATTTAAATCAGCACCAGTATCAATTAATGCAACTAATTCTAATTCAAAATCTTCAACTATGATTTTAATTCTTGAATACCATTTTTGCATATAGATTTTATTGAGTAAATTTAATCGTTTATCTTCAAGGTTAGTAGCTTGAGATCGATTATCAAATATAAGTTTATCTGGATTAGTGTGATCAGATTCTTGATCAGAATTATGTTCAGATTCATGAGGTGAATTCTCATTAGGTTGAAAGCCATTTAAATTTTGTTTAAGTTTAAGATTAATGATTTCATTTTCTAATTTATTATCTTTAGATTGGAGATCACGAATATTTTGTTTAATTTGATTGATTTCAGATTGTAAATCTTGAAGGGTAACTTCTTTAGTTTTATTTTTAAATTTTTCTAAAGTTTTAGATAAACTAATAATAGGTTTATTAAACTTAGGTTTAGTATCTGATTGAAGTAATAAAGCTTTTAATTTATCAATATATTGTTGTTTTAATTGAGGATCATCTAATTTACTAATTAAGTCAATTAAAGCAGATTCTTCTTGAGTATGTTTGGTAAGAACAGAAATTTGTTTAACTGGTTTACAACAAACATCATTACATCCTAAGTAATTTGGATTATCAGAATCAGAATTATCACTATAGAAGGGGAATTAGATGTAGATGGAGGAACAGAAGAGGAATCATTATCAGATTGATTTAATTGAAAGATTTCAAATAATTGAATTTTGGATTCTTCATTAATTTGGAGTTGAACTCTATCTTTTAGCTTTTGTTTTTCTTTACATTTATTAGCATAATGTCCTTTTTGACCACAATTATAACAAGTAATATTTTTATTAGATTTTGGATGTGATTTAGATTTATGATATTTCTTTTTAGGTTTAGTATAAAATTTATCATTGGATTTGGAAGGTGAATAAGGCTTCTTGTATTTATTATAATATTTGGATTTATTTATTTAATTTTGTGTGATTTCCTACGAGAGGGTGCAACAGGAGGTAAACCATATTGTTCACAGAAATTCCTAATTCTATTTAGCTTTATGTTTATCTTTAGTAGCTTTTGACTAAGTTTAAGTCAATACACATTTTTAATCCTTCTTTTTGAATAGTACTAATTATATCACCATATGTTAAATTATCATATTCGATAACACCAGTAGGTTGACTAAGAACATCTCTAATTTTGTGAGCAAATAACTAGGTAATCCATTAATAAATTTTTCTTTCCAAAATGATTTAGTACAGTCTTCTCTTAACATAACTCTAGAGGTAAATACATCTTTATACCATCTAAAATCACTTAAGGTGGACAGGTAAGATTACTAAGTTGATCATGTATGCGAGAATAAATATTAGTAGGTGTACCAATGAAATGTCGAATAATAGTATAGATTAAAACATTAATACCATCAGGGTGGCAACATCCTAAATGTTCATCGAAGATAGGTAAACCATTATCATCAGTTTGATTGGCATAAATAATAGATTCTCGTTCAGTTTCAGTTAAATATTTCTCCCACCATGATTTGAGCATACCAGTAAAACCAGTAGTAATTAAAGTAACAATCTCAGGTTGAGTATATTGGGGATAGTTAGAGAGATAACTGTTGGAGACCATAGATAGATGATTTAATTTTTGGAGAATTTGATCTTCACTAAGTCCATCAATATTCCATTCGTATAATTTTTTAGCAGAAACAGAAAATTGATTATTAATATTATTTTCTTCAAATTGTAAATCAACAGGAGTAGGTTTGGTATACCAATTTTTAGTATTTTGAGGATTAATTTTGGGATAATGAATTTTCGTAACTTGGAATGGTTGAGCTAATTCATTTATGTCATTATCAGTGTCAGATTGAGTAGAGATTGGGTCTACAACAAATTGTTGATTTAAAACAGTAAGACCTTTATCCGTAGAAGGTGTAGCAGTATCAGTGTGATGAGTTGTAGATAATTTAGTAAATAATTTTTCAATGGCTTTAACGGTAGATTGATCATTAGTAATTAAACTAGTTCTCTTAGAACGATTACTGGGTAAATTAAGTAAAGGTGAATCTAAAGGTTGTTTAGAGGATGAGGTTTGAGCAGACTCTAAATTGGTTTCTATTTGATCCAATTGTTTACCAATTGTACTTAAACATTGATTAGTATAATTATTTTGTTCAATAACTTTTTAATTTCAGCATCAGTACCAGGTAATTTGAAAGGTGAAGCAGGGATTTCAGAACCTTGTTGATTAAGGATAATTTTGCTCTAAAGGAGGATGACTAGAACTAACAGTAGTGTTTGCAGAGTTTTCCATTTATGTTTGGTGATTGTATTAAGTTGTTTGTAATATTTTCAACATATTCTAACAAAGGTAATTCAAAACCATATTGAACCATAAAATCATACCATTCTTGGGAATTTGAGACATTTGAGCAGAATTATATTAGCATAATAAGCATGTCGTTGAGTTCGATTAGTTTTAGATTTAAAGTCAATAAGTAATTTAGCTAAATCAGGTAGAAATTCTTTTTTAATTGTCATTAATTGTGGATTGACAGGTGTTGTAAATTCTGCAAATCAGTTTGAGTTGGAGAATCAGCTGAAGCAACTTCTTCTTCAGGAAAATGAGTATTTGTTGAATAAACAGGTTTACTAATCTGGGATGTGGTAGAATTATCAATACCTTTAATTTCTGTGAGTTGAAGGACCAGTAGTTGGGCCTAAATGTATTTGACTATTTTTCCTAAATAGCGGAGTAGAATAATTTCATCTTCAGATTCAATCTCAGTAGGGACACTAGATGTACTATGTCTAGAGGATTGACTACGATTGAACTTAATATGAACAGAACCATCATTGAATTGTCTAATATCTTTGATATCTTGGTCAGAAGATTGTTGCTGACTTGGTTTGTAATTTTCATTGATAGTAATCCATTCATCAGGTAAATCAATATTATTCCATTCAATCATTTGAGGAACATTAATATGGGTATCAGTACTACTACTATGGATGAGTAGGGTTTTATCTTTGGGAGACTTATGTAAAGCATGAACATTTAAATTGGTTTGCATACATTTATAGTGAACACGATAAATTAAAGCAATATTATGAGTTTTATTCATCATGTTAGTAAATGAACCATGTAATTGAAAATTTAATGTTAAGGCATGTAAAATATTTGGATCACGTAAACTTAATGTGAAATCAGGAAAACAATTAAAATGTACTGGACCTTTATGAAGACCAGTTTCCATCATACCCATTAAACTGTCATTATAATTAAGGAAACGAGCATCTCTTAAACATAATAAAACAGAAGTATTTTTACCAGTAGGAGTTAATGGATTAAGACCAACTTGAATTAAACCAATATGCATGAAATTGTAACCATTGTCTAAATGTCTTTTAATTAATTTTTTATCAAATAAATGGCAGGTTTCATGAGGTTTTTCCAAAGCATATACTTGTTCAATGGTTTTAACATGTAATGCAACTTTAAAAACATTTTGTATAAACGTTGTTTTATAAATTTCTTTGATTTGTAATTTTGGTATATTCCAACCTGTATTAATTTGATCATTTTGTATTTCTATATCTTCTTCATTAATTACTAATCCTTGATTAGGTATGGAAGGCAAAGTTGTTGACCTAGAATTGACTGATGAGTTACTTCTAAATAATCGACTCATTGTTCTTGTTAATTAATCAGTTTTACAGAGACCTTAATACATACCCTATTCTTGTCAGGTTATCACAGACCAAGGTGGTTAAGTACATACCCTATCCTAAATGTCCAACACTGCCTAACCCTAAGGACTTACTCTGGACAGAACACGGAAGTGGGTGACTTAAACCTGGTGGATAGACCCAGACTGATCTTGTGGGTGATTAAGATGAACTGAAAACTCGATTAACCAAATGAACAATAAACACGATTAATTGGAAAACTAAGCAGTTAGAAACAGGATACAACGGAACTAGGCTCTGATACCATAAAGGCCGAAGCAGCAAGCATATGAAGAAAATGGATTACGAAATCAAATATGATTCAAATAACCAGAATTGGAAAGCACTTAAACCAAAATAATTCAAATCATTTAAATAAAACTTTATAATTAAAATACAGAAAATAACTTACAATTGTTGTAGCAACTGCAAGGATCTTAAATAGGTAAACGGAAAGACAATAAACCTCACTCAGAGCACTCTGGTTTTTCTTACAAACTGAGGGGTTGAAGAAAAGAATATGAAGTGCCGAGTGATTACATAATAATAATAATAATAATAATTATTATTATTATTATTATTATTGTTATTATTATTATTATTATTATTATTATTATTATTAATCTTGGGTCCACAATTGTATTTTATTTTATTTTATATTATAAAAGTACACATTTTTATTTATTTATTTTTAATGGCAATTAAAAATGCCATGGATTCTTCAAGAATCGAGATGCTTAATGGAAATAATTTTGAGCATGGAAACGCCACATTTCTTATCTTCTTACACATGAAAAAACATTGCATACTTTATCCACTTCTAAACCAGATGATGATTCTAATTGGTTTCAAAATAAATGGATAGAAGATGATGCAATGGCAAAGGCAACTATGTTACATAATATGAAAGATAACATTATTCCGCTCTTTGAAGAACATGAAACTACAAGACAACTAATGGAAGCACTAGAAAGTAAGTATGGAGTTCGATCGGATACTCAAATTCAATTGCTCTTGGACAAATATAATAACACTCGTATGAGTGATAATGATAGTGTTGGTGATCATGTTAATCAAATGGAATTAATTGCTAAAGAATTATCCAACGCTGTCACTTTGTCGGACAAGATGCAAGTAACAACCATACTTAATAGTCTTCCATTGTCGGGATCATGTTATCACATCTCTAACTCATAGCGGACGAGAGATTTCAATGGTAACATTGCATGTACTCTTAGTTTTGAAAGAAGAAAGAATGAAGAGCAGGCGTAAAGAAGGATTGTCTTCTAACTTGTTGATGGCACAATCTTCACCTCAACCACAGAATAATACCCACACACCATTCAACAAGAAAAAGACGACTTCTTTCAAGAAAAAATGGAAGAAGGGTTTTCAGAAAGGATGGAAGAAACCGCCAGAATGGCAAAAACATCACAAGCATCAGATAGGCCCATGTTACAAGTGTGGTCAAAAAGGTCATATCAAAGCAAATTGTCCTCAGAAGAAGCAGAAAAGGATCATGACCCTGTTGCCATGACAATTTCTGAAGCAATGGTGCTTGAACCTTCATCAAATTCATGGTGGATTGATTCTGCTGCAACTAGGCATATTGTGCAAAATAAAGACATGTTCGTGGAGTTTACTGAAAAGAAGGTTGGTGAACACAGAATCTACATGGGCAACAACTCCTATAGTGATGTTTTGGGCATCGGCAATTGTCAATTCTCTATTAATGGAACTTCTATTGTGCTTCATGATGTGCTTTATGTACCTAACATTCGGCGAAATTTAATTTCAGTTCCGGTGTTAACTCAAAAAGGTTTTGAGATTATTTTAGGTTTAACACAGTATTGATTAAGAAAGGAAGTGTATTAGTGAAAGGTGTAAGAGTGAATGACATGTACTCTCTTCCTATTGATAATAAAGTATATATTTCTGATTATTTGCATGTTTCTACTAGTAATAGTTTTTATTTGTGGCATTTAAGGTTAGGTCACATTAATAAAAATAAAATGTCTCGAATGTTTAAAAGTGGCTTATTGCCTAAAGTATGTTCTGATGATTTTGATATATATGAACCATGTATCAAAGCAAATGACTAGCAAGCCATTTTTTAAACATTGAAAATCATCAAAATTACTCGAATAATTCATCGGACATTTGTGGGCCTTAAGAACTAAAACTCATCGGGCATGGAATACTTTATTACTTTCACTGATGATTATTCAAGATATGGACACATCTACCTTCTTAACACAAATCAGAAGCAATTGAAAAGTTTAAGGAATATAAATTAGAGGTAGAAAAGCAACTTGGTCGGTCCATTAAACACTTGAATAATGATAGAGGTGGCGAATATGAAGCTATGGAATCTTTCTGCAAGGAGAATGACATAAAACATTTGTTTACAATGCCATATACACCACAACAAAATGGGGTCGTAGAAAGACGCAATCGTACCTCATGGAATTCACAAGGTCTATGATGGCTCATGCTGATCTTCCTATTCATTTTTGGAGGGAAGCCTTGTCCACCGCTGCATACATATTAAATAGAGTCGAAACAAAAGCCAAACCTCTAATCCTCTTATGAATGCTGGCATGGAACTAAACCTAATGTTCAAAATCTCAAAGTTTGGGGATGTAGGCACATGTACTTATTCCCAAACCTTTAAGGGATAAATTGGGAAGCAAAACTTGGGAATACAAGTTTATTGGTTATGTCGAAAATGGGAGTGGATATCGTTTTTACCATCCTGACCATGGATTGATAGAAAGTCGAGATGCTATTTTTCTTGAATCCACTGATCTTGTTACTCCTATTGAACAAATTGAATTGCTCTCTAAAGTATCTCAGGATTCTTCTCTTCCTTTTTTGTCACACAGTCCACATATTCACCCCGAACCATCAAATAATGGGAGCAAACGCAAAATACCTGACGTTGTTTTACCTGCTTCGAATTTTGAGATAAGTGGGAGTAAGAGAGCAAGATGTCCATCTACGGTTTTGAAAGATCATTATGTTTTTTCAAGTTGAAGAACTTAATAACTTAGTAGATGATCCTACTAGTTATAATGAGCAATAAGTAGCAGTGATGCTACACATGGCTTGAGGCAATGAATGAAGAACTTGACTCGATCAAGAAAATGATTTTGGGAATTAACCGATCTTCTAAATGGAAGAAAAGCCGTTGTTGCAATGGGTTCTTAGGAAGAAATTCAAAGTAGATGGAACTTTGGAGAAATACAAGGCCAGGTTAGTAGCCAAGGGATTCACTCAACAACCTGGAATAGACTTCGTAGATACATATTCTCCTGTTGCAAAAATTGCCTCAATAAGGATTCTAATGGCGGTAGTAGCCAAGATGGATTTGGAATTGCATCAATTAGATGTTCAAATTGCTTTTCTCAATGGAGAATTAAAAGAGGAAATTTATATGATGCAACCTGATGGTTTCCAGAACCAAGGCAACGAGAATAAAGTCTACAAGTTGAAGAAATCTCTATATGGACTTAAACAATCTTCAAGACAATGGTACTTGAAATTCCACACAAGCCATTTTAGAAATGGGCTATGTTGTAAGTCCATTAGATCACTGTGTTTATATCTGGAAAAATGATGACAAGTTAACAATATTGTCTTTATACGTGGATGACATATTGTTAGCAGGAAATTGTCCAGATATGATTATAAAAACCAAAAATTTCTTGGCATCTAGATTTGAAATGAAGACATGGGTCTTGCAACCTATGTTCTAGGAATTAGAATTTCAAGATAGAAATTCAAAATTATTATATCTAGATCAAGAGAAATATCTAGACAAGGTGCTTAAAAGATTTAATATGGATAACTGTAATTCTTTAAGTACGCCTGTTTGAAAAGGACAAAGTCTTAGTAAAAGTATGAGTCCTCAAACTAAGTCTGACGTTCAGGAAATGAGAAATGTCTCGTATGCCCAGGCAGTAGGCAACCTAATGTATGCTATGACAAGCACAAGACCTAACATCTGTCATGCAGTCGGATTGGTAAGTCGATTTCAATCCAATCCAGGTAAGGAACATTGGCAAGCAGTTAAAAAAATATTCAGATATTTAAAAGGCACTAAAAGTTTGAAATTATGTTTTGGTTTGTGTGATTTAGACATAAAAGGATACACTGACACAGATTTTGCAGGAGATGTAGATGATAGAAAATCTACTAGTGGTTATGTGTTCTTATTTGGTGGAACAACAGTTTCTTAGTTAAGTAAGAAACAGAGTTGTGTTGCAAAATATACTATGGAAGCTGAATACATAGCTTGCAGCACAGCCGTTAGTAATGCGGTCTGGATAAAACGATTTGTTGACAGTTTACAATTAGGTATACCTGCCAGACCGGTCAATATGTTTTGTGACAATCAGTCCGCTATCTTATTAATTAAAAGTGGAGCGAATAGCTCTAAGAGAAAACATATTGATGTAAGTTACCACTATATTCAGGACATAGTGGAGAGAGGTGAAATTAAAGTCAACTATATTCCCTCAGAAGAGATGGTGGCCGACCCTATGACCAAAGGGTTGTCTCTGGAAAAATTTAGAGAACATGTAACTAATATGGGATTGAAAAATGCCTAACTAGGTGATTTAGCTACTTCTATAAGAGCATAGTCGGATGACTCTGGGGACGCCTAGATAACCGATGTTTTGCGACTCTATCTTGTATAGAAACATGTGTTTGGTCAGGTAATAAGATAGATGAATTGACAAGGTACGTATATCATAGTTAGCATGAAATGTAAAGTCCATGATACGCAATGTGTTGACTAGAATGATGTTGTCTGCTTGATCAGTAAAAAGTCGTTGATAAGGTGTGTTAAGGAAAACCTTCAGGAATGGGCCTTAAAGGAAGTACTTAACAATAATTTCAGCGCAGGTCGACACATGAAAAATGTGTGCGGCTGAAGTCGTCAATGGTGATTGGGTATGGACTATGAACCCATCATTGGAAATTGATGCCGTTCACTTGACATATAGTGAATTGAAATCATCTGGAATGTGTTGTCAGCAGGAGAACACATTTGTACGGATGCGGTCAGATTGATGGCAAAAACGTGCGCACGTATGGCCAAGTCACAATCAGACGTCGATCTATGAGGTAATTTCATAGATGAAAGTTGGCATGAGGCAAAATTTTGATGCCAAGGTAAACATGCTAAACTCAGGTTTGTCACCTCATTATGATGTGATCAAGTGGGAGATGTTAGATTAAGTGTGATCACACCATAATGTGGTGTGCCCCTCTATATTGAATCAAATCTTGATATAGGTGATTTGGAAACTTTCCTGCAAGGGAATTGAATGATCTGGGAACAAAAACAGGGTGTTTGAATTTGAACTCTAAAAGACACAATGCTTCACATCATATTTGAAGCATTGTGACCATTGCCAAACAAGTAGTGACTCTTAGCAATGGTGGCCAAGATACTTATAAATAGTTGACATATTGGGTTCACTGAATTGCATTGAAAATCAACATACATTCACACCCTGTTTTGTCTTCGGATTGTCAATTCCATCTTGCATGATAAATACCCTCACGGGATCACCGATCACTTAGCCATTGATTGTTCATCTTTCATATTTTAGCCTATTTTAGGTCAAAATTCACAAAAAAATAAAATAGACTAAAATAGTTAATAAGACAAAATGTCACATCAAACCCCTAATCATTTTACTTTTTCTCTCACAAATATCACATCCAACTAAAAAAATCTAACAATATTTTCGAATACAAAAATTCTAACCTACTAAAATAATGAAAAATTAAAATAACCAATTAAAATAACCAACTTTCCAAACTAGGCCTAAAAGAAAAATGAGTGGAACATACAAGCGCCACTAGGCCCGCCATTGACAAAGACAGCCAGCAAAAGCAACACACCACCTCAAGAAAATTTATCGGGTTGTACACCCATTACAATTTATCATATTATTTATATTTTTTAATCATTTAATATAAAATTATAAATTTTATTCCTTCCATTAATTATAACATGGTTAGATCACCACGTACGGATTTCTAATACCAACCAATAACTTCTCGAATCCGGATCCTCGGTCACCTTTGCTTGTAGCCGTTTCCTGTAGCGCCCCAAAACGACGTCGTTTTGGGGCAACTTTTCAAGAAAAAAAAAAAACTCAGAAAGGGAGGAAGAACCCATTAATGGACACAGGAGGAAAATTTTTGATTGAAATTTTGGGTAGGTAAGGGCGATGAACACAGGAGGAAAATGGATTTGATTGGGTTTGAAATTTTTGATTGAAATTTTGGGTAGTTAAGGGCGATGAACACAGGAGGAAATTTTGGGTTTGAAATTTTTGATTGAAATTTTTTGGGTAGAAAATGGGTCTGATTCTGTTTTTAGCTTTCTTTCTCTCCCGTTCGATACCGTGAGTTTTGAGGAGTTGGACTACTTTTACGGCAGATGGGAGATTGTTTGCTACTCGGCCGTAGTTGACTCCGATGGAACCTCCATCTGCAAATGTAGCATGAAAATGTTAAAAACCCAGATAAATTAAAGCTTTATAAAACACATTGTGTATGTAGAGAAATTAAAAGTGAAGCCATTTTTACCTAAAAGTGAGATGATGGAAAGGAACAAAAAGAAGATGAAGAGAGTGAGAGAGTTCATACTCTAGTTCTGGAAGAAACAGAGCATGTAAAAGTAGAGAGAGATGGGTCTGAGTTCTGCTCTGTTTGTTTTTTTTTTTCCTTGAAAAGTTGCCCCAAAACGACGTCGAAGATCCGGATTCATAACTTCTCCACTTCTCCACCACAAACATTGTGAAATTAATTACCTTTACTTTATCGTGAAATCGACAAGTATGATACTATATATATTAATTAATGTACGTATTAATGGAATAATGATATATGATTCTAATTGAAAACGAGAAAATAAAGAGATAAAATGAAGAGTGTAAATCTTACTTTCACATAAATACTCTCTATAATATTATTAAAGCTGCATTAAAGCTTTCAAATTGTATTAATGGCAATCAAACATACACTAACATATCCTCCATCAGCCTTCCGATCATGTTGAATGAAGATCCACCGTCCACCAACGCCTTCTTGCTCTTTTCTCCAATTTCTTTCACCTTCTCTCTCACTTCACTGTCACTTACCATCACACACCTCACCGCTCTTTCTATCTCATCGGCCATCACAAGGTCACCACCGTCACCGCCAAATCCACCGCCGCGATAGTCCAACCTCATCTCCACCGCCACTCCCAACTCCCTCACCATCGTGAACGCGTTCAGCTATTGTTCACCGTACATTGGCCACGTCACCAAAGGCACACCGTTCCACAAGCTCTCCATGATCGAGTTCCAACCGCAGTGCGATACGAACCCTCCGATCGCTTTGTGGGCCAGTACCTCCGCCCGTGGGGCCCACCCACACACCATCCCCTTCCCTCTGGTCCGTTCGATGAACCCATCCGGCAACATCTCCTCCTCCGGATTCTCAGCTTTTCCTTGTGGTGTTGTTGTTGGTGGTAGACGAATGGACCACAAGAACCCATGCCCGCTGCGCTCCAGCGCTTGAGCTATCTCTCTGAGTTGGGGTGCACCGAATGTCCCCATGCTCCCGAAGCACAGGAACACCACCGACGATGGATGTTGATCATCAAGCCATTTCATTATGTTGTTGTTCTTACTGTGGGACCCTGGAGAACCTAGCTTGTTCTGGGCCTCACCCTTCGCATCAATCACCGGTCCTACGGTGTAGATTGGAGGGGTTTGATCATCGCAAAATGAGCTAATAGCATGGGATTCCAACTCCAGTAATGTATTTACTATAATGCCCTTGGTGTCCCTAAACCTTTTTGCAAGCTTGAGGTAAGCAGCGTAACCACCGTCCTTGTTGAACACTGCGGAGGGCAAAACTCGTGGAGGAACTGGGTTGATAAAACCCGGAATCAAAAACTCAGGATCCGATTCGCTGAACTCGGTGCTGACCCGGTCGTGGCGAGTTGGGATGTATAGCATGAGGCCAAGAAACGCAGCACCGGAGGTCAAGAATAGATAAGAAGGAAGACCGAGTTCGTTGCCAACGTCAATCATGGAAATGCAAAAGAAGTCGAGGACTAACCCAACGAGTCGGGGCGAGTTAGGGTGAGAGTGAGTCGACCCGATGAGGTTACCGAGGACGTGTTTGATGTGGGGTTTGAAACTTTCTATGTAAAGAGTGATATAGTTTGCAGGGGTTTTGGCGAGTTCAGGTGATTTGGGTGGATTGAGTTGAGGGAGCTCAATGAGTCGGATGAGTGGTTGGGAGGCGGAGAGTGAGTTGGTGTAGGAGTCAAGGTTTGGCCGGGTGGAGGATTTGAATTTGATGAGAAGGATGGTGATGGAGAATCGATTATCTCGATCGATAAGGCGCTTCGCGAACTCTACAATTGAGACAAGGTGACCGATCGCTGGGCTTGGGATGAACACAAGCTCTGCTTTCTTCATCTCAGATTTAGATCTCTTTTGACTTTGTGTCTCTCTACCGTCCGTCCTTCCTTCTTTCAATGCTCTTTGGCTCATGATCACACATCCACATAAATTATTGTTATATAAATAAAATATATATATATTATATAAAATTTAATTATGTTGGATAAGTAATATAAAATTCTTAGGATTAATTACAAAAAAAAAATAAAATAAAATCCAGAATTTTGCGTATTTTTTAATTTAAACTTTAGAATTTCAATTTCGACAAATTAAACCCTACAGTTTCATTCGTATTTCAATCTGACTCATCTGTCCATTTCTGTCATATTAAACTCACAGAAATCTGGGCAAAATTTCAGATTGAAGCCCACATATTCAAACACATGTATCTCACTCATTGTAATTCCATTTCGTCTCATTTTTACGTTGTTAGATTCTAGTTTTCATTCCACTCTTCTTATGACTTGTTTCGCATCTTTTTACTTAACGTCGCAGTTTTGAAAGTTGGCAAAAAATAAGATTTTTCTCTCTTTGGACAAAATTTTCAGATTCAAATTCATATGTTCAAGCACTTGTATCTCCTTTGTCGTAACTCATTTTCACGTCCTTAGATTCAACTCATGGCTCAATTTTTATTTCATCCCTCATATGCCTTGTTCCACATTTTTTTACATGCTGTCAAATCTCGAAAAGTTGGCCAAAAATAAGCTCTCTCTCTCTCTCTTCCTTTTTTCTCCTCCTTCACAGCTTCTCCTCCTGCCTTACTGCGATTGCTTCAAAAGCATTTTTTTGAACTTTCAGTTTGTTAATTTGCCCAGTTCTTTGTATATATATATATTCAAATGATCAAAACCCGTCATCCAAAAAAAAAAAAAAAAATCAAAACCCAGAAGTGCATATATATGTATAGATGGAGGACCTTTCAAGAAGTAAAGCGAGAGGGACAATGAAGGCAGTAGCAAAGACAAAGCGATAGGCAATCAAGACCCTTATGCTCATTCCAATACTCGAAACCAGTTTGTAGAATACAATGTTTCCCGTCAATGCAGCCTAAACCACAACTATCATCATCGCTGGCTTCAATCCATGTATAGTGTTCACTATCTTCCCCATCTTTCTCTACCCACAATGCCAAATATCTCTCTCTCTCTATATATATAGTTCTTGAGAGAGCAAGAACAAGCAAGAAGATCGAGAACCAGCTTTGTCTCTTCACTTGCTTGTCTGGAATTCAATTGAAAATGAAAAACAACCACACACAATGAATATATATACGTGTGTGTGTGTATGTGTAGAGACAGAGAGAGACTGAGAGAGCGAGTCAAAGTGACTAATCTTTCAATAATGATGATGAAGCAGTAGCAACAAGGCAAGATGAGAAGTCGCGGAGGATGAGGAAGAAGAAAAAAAAAGAGAGGAAAAATGCTTATTTTTGGTCAACTTTCGGAGATCCAATGGCATGTAAAAAGAGGTGGAACAAGGCATATGAGGGGTGCAATAAAAATTAGGCCATGAGTTGAATCTAACGACGTAAAAATGAGGTGAAACAGAGTTGCGACGAGGGAAATACAAGTGTTTGAATATGTTGATTTGAATATGAAAATTTTGCCCAAAGAGAGAAAAATCTTATTTTTGGCCAACTTTCAGAGCTCTGATGACAAGTAAAAAGATATGGAACGAGACGTATGAAGAGTGGAATGAAAATTAGGCCATGAGGTGAATCCAACGACTAAAAAATGAGGCGAAACGGAGTTACGACAAGGAAGATACAAGTGTTTGAACATGTGGGTTTGAATCTAAAATTATGCCCAGATTTCCGTTAGTTTAATATGACGGAGATGGACGGAGGGGCCAGATTGAAACACGGATGAAACTCTAGGGTTTAATTTTTCGAAATTGAAATTTTGGAGTTTAAATTGAAAAACACGCGAAACCCTGAATTTTTTTTTTTTTTTAATTAACCCAAATTCTTATATCTAGTGGTTGTTTGATTTTAGTCGTTGATCTTATATAAAAGAGTTGCAATAATTATTTTTTCTGAAATTTCTTACCCTTTTTTGGCTAAAAATTTTAAAATTACACCATCCTCTCCCTTTTAAAAATTAAAAAAAAAAGAAAAAGAAAAAGAAAAAGAAAAAAGATGTGGATTCCCTTCTAGTTGAGATTGAAGGGTATTGTTTGAGACTGTGAGACTCATCATGAATTCCATTTTTTTTAAAAAAAATAGATAGTTCGATAAATATAACCTATTCAATTTATAACATTTGTCACAAAAAATAAATAAATTAATAGTCTATTTTTAAAAACACAATTGTCAGATTAGTTTAATTTTTTATGTGAATCGTATACCCAAAATGCTTGACAAACACCGACAAAGTTATAGTATAACGACACCACTCAACTTTGAAATTTTCTTAAACTAAATTTAAAATTTACCCAAAAATGTTTGAGATTTTACAAGTCAAACCTAGTGAAATTATATAAACAAAAAACAAAAATGTTATTCCCATTTCATTTTATTATAAATACACTATAAAATTCACATTTAAGTTGAAAATTACACATATATATTATTCTTAATGCACGTTAAAATACAAATTTAGAGATAATATATTAAGAATAGTAGTAAAAATAACAACTATAATTGCCATGAGTATTAGTTCTACGAATCGCAACTACAATTGTGAAAAGATTTTTTTTGTTTCGATACAATTTATAAAGACCCTAATAAATAATGATTTTTTAATTTGAATAATGCTATAGGTACTAATTGGTGTATTAACTAGTATATCAATTGATGACGTGACATAATTTAAGAGGTTTTTGGAATTTATAATGTGATTAATGAGTGGGGTCAATAATAATGTCATAACTAGTGTTGATACACTAGTTAGTATACTAATTGGTGCATGTAGCACCACCGTTTTAATTTATTGAGAGTGATGATTTAATTTACTTTTTGGCCACATATATTGAAAAAAAAAATATTTGATAGCATAAATAAATGGATAATTCTATGCTACACGTCCTAAAGGATGTATATCATATGTAGATTATGATATTGGTGGGTTTGATTCCCACAAATGTCATAACTCAATCCTATGAGGATCATAACTAAAAAGAAAAGAGTTTTAACTAAACACTACATAAGGTATACAAAGAGTGTTTGGATCATAACCAAAATAATATCATAAGTCATAAATAATACCACAATAGGTTATAACCAATGACTACAAAAGTCGTTACTAGAGATGCATATAATAGAATTTTCCTAAATAATAAGGTTATCATATAGCGATTTCAAAAAATGAAAACTTTATGTGAGCAATTGTATATGTGTAGATTTGCTTTATTTTTTGTTGAAGTATTAATGTCTCAACTTTTGTTTTGTATATAATTTAACAAGTTTCAATTAATTTTGTTAATGTAATTGAAAATATATAAAATTGTAGTGTAAAAATACATAATGATATTGATGATACTTGTTAAATGACTCTACTAAAATAAAATCCTAACTGTGCCATTGTTGATAAAATGAATGGTTTGAATCGTTGAAATAGAACCCATAGATTCTACAAACCTGAACAACACCGTCTAATTCAAATTATGCTCTAAATGCACCCAAAAAATTAGCTGGACACCCCATTACTTTGAACACTGCAATTGAAAATTTAAATATTTATTTATTTTTTTGGGCATCCCAAATAATACATATTATGCCCCTAAAAATCCTAAAAGCTCTAGAAATATACTAGAAACCTATTTTCTACATCCCATTAGTCTAATAGTTACAACAGAGGCACAAACTCATTTTTCATGGCGAAGACAACCCATGATCTCCAACACCCTTGTTGCCGGCCCGCCATCCCCAACCCCTCTTCGTCTCCAACCCTTATCGTTTTAGGGTATTTTGGCATTCTATTAATTTGAGGCTTTTGATTTTGATTCTTTGAAAAAAAAAAAAAATGAGTTATACAGTTTTCTTCGAATATTCAGTATCAAATAAATGAAATACATGTGGATACTGAAATCCGAACAACAGAAAATTAGTTCTAGCTTTTTCATCCGCATACTTAGTTCCAAACAACAAAACATTGGTTCCAGCTATTCTATCAAGATACTCAGTGTCGAACAAATTAGATATGTCCAGATACTTAATTCCAAAATTATGAAATTGCTTCGAATACTTGGTGCTAAACAAACGAAACATGTGCAGATACTTAGGTCCGAACAACAGAAAATTAAAGTATATGTTATATCGGATATAATACTAGATAGTTCTTTTTGTTCGGAATAAGAATATGAAGAAGTTAAAAAATTAAATGTTGGAAATACGAAGCCGAACATAAACAATTGTTCAGATATTAAATACTACCATTACTTCGGAAACGCACTGCTGAATATATGAATTTTATTTAGAAACAAGCTTTTGAATAAATGTAATTTGTTTGGTATTGAATTTCCAAACAAATTCCATAAATTCAAGAGTTGAAAACAATGAACATAAATAGGAAACTTAACTTCCTTATAATAAATAAATAAATAAATAAATATATATATATATCTGCTTAGAAATGTTTTCTTCATTATCCATTATTAACTTCAATATTAAATAGAATGCAAGAATCATGGATTCAAGCAAAATAGGGTTGAGTAGATGCAAAGTGAAGTCAATAAGAAGAGAATAAAAGAGAGAAGAGAATATGAAGTTTGATTATGAATGAGGTGTTCAAAACACTTTGATTTGTATTTTTTCAATATTAAGTACTTTTTTATCATTTTAAATGGGGACATAATAATAATAAAAATGGTAAATTACAATAAACCCCCTGAACTATAATTGTGTTACACTTTGCCCCCTAAAGTTTAAAACTCAACACTTTACCTCCTTTATTATATCTTGTGACACTTAACTAATTCTGTTTGTAAACCGTTAGAAATTTGGATGGAAACATGAAAATTAGATTTTGGGACTAAAATGTCCTTATTTTATTTTCTCATAGCCAAATAGAACCTATATATCATGCATATAGGTATATGCTCTACAAAAATGTCAAGGTTTGTTGTTTCTCTCTCTTCCTTTGTTACCATAGCAATGGACTTCAACAGTCAACACATACTTATCTCAACTAAAACAAGTCCCATTATTTATAACCCACCAATTATTGAATGTTGATTGCCATAGCCACAAACACCACTAGACTGAAGATGCCTTTTATTTGAGGTAGGAACAATGAAACATGCAAGGATGACTTTTATTCACTCATACAAACAGTAAGATTTGAACCTCTAGTGCATTAATCTCACCAATTGTCATGACTCAAACATGCCCATATAGGTTTAGCGTCGTAACCGGCCGGTAATTCTTGGATTACCAAAGGCCTCTATACAGAATAACATATAATTAAAGGGACTAGCGGAAGCAACAATACAAAAAACAATGTCCATAGAGCTATGTAGACATACATGGAACATAAATCTAAAACTTTATATACACACATGTGACGTCATATATATACATTAGTCATACATCACCTACATATACAAATAAAACCAAAATGGGACTTAGCCCAATATACAAGTAAACGAAAACTTGTTCAAATTTCAATAAAAGAAAACAAGATATTAAACTTAGTTCACAAAACTCAACAACATAACCTTTTCCGAAACCTCCTTGGGAGGCACAATGGTTGGCCGACAAAACAGAATTCCAGGCAATCATTGTTGAGTTTAGTCACGCGCCTGATAACCTACATACATAAATAATACAGTGAGTTGAAGGCCAGTGAATAATAACAATGAATGTTATCCATAACAGATACAGAATATAGAATTCAGTTTATATCAAAAGTGGATTCATATTCTTGTTCAGAAAATAGTATTTATAACAGAAATGGGATCAGATTCATATTCATAATCAGAATTTATAGTTAATCATACGTGGTGCATCCATTAGCACTAACAAAAATAGTTGACCCATAAAGGGACAGCCATAAAGGCATATAATTGACTCACGTGCACGGAGACAGTACAATTGGCTCATAAGACGTTCAGTTGGCCCATAAATGGGACGTATACAGAAGGATCCATAATAGTTGGCTCATGAGACGTACAATTGGCCCATAATTGGGACAGAGCAGAACATATAACAGATATCATCTAAAGCTAAGGATGCCACGAATACATTTTAGAATTATTGGACAACCATTCATTCATACCGAAAATAACAGTTCAGAAAATAGAGTATCATATCATTTAAAAATACAAATAGCTGAAAATAGATTTACAGAGTTATTACTCACGTTGGCTCCAATAGTAGACGGACAGAGTAGATAAAGCAGAAAAGCAGAGCAGATAACCAGATAGCTTACGGCGCGTGACCTTATGCTCAATTATGGCTTAGATGCGTAGATGTTTGAGCTCACAAGTTAAGTCTTCAATTTTCCTTCCAAGTCTTTCCAATCCTCAAGCTTAGATGTGATTTCCTTGGTCTCACCCTTTCTCTCACGTTTTATGCTCAAATTGGATGGAATGGAGTGTATATGAGAAGCTTCTTGAGTTAATTAGGCTTTATATAGGCTTATTAGGGAAGCTTAATTAAAATTGGTTTAAGACTAATCAAGTAATATTATTTTATTCTAATTATTTGATTCATAATCGAATTTCAATTAAATCCATCATAAAATTCTAAAAATCCTAAATAACACATAATCTCAGTCAATTTCGTATTCTGTGGCCGGCAAGGCCTTCAATTCGCAGAACAGAAAAGAAACACAAACATAGACAGATATTTCTACAACAAACAGATATAAACACAAATAACATGTAACACATGCAATTGACGTAGAATTTCTTTTTAATTACTTATTAGGCATTCTTAATCAGTGTTTAGTGGCTAATCACAGTTCGGGGTTGTTACAGTCTTTCCCCCTTAAAGAGTTTGGTCCCATAAACTCGAATTACCTTTAGTTCGGAAGAATGTCGAATCTAGAGGGAACAAATCAGGGTATCTTTTCATCATATCTTCCTTAGTTTCCCAAGTTGTATATGTTTCTTCGTGATTTTGCTAGTCAATTTTCACCAATGGTATTTCTTTGTTTATTAGCCTTTTGATCTGTCGATTAACAATCTGAATCGGTCATTCTACATACGTAAAATCATCTTTCAATAACATATGTGTTGGCTCAATCACATGTAAAGGATCTCTCAAGTAATATTGGAACATTGAAATATGAAAGACACTATGCATTTGCTCCATGATCGGAGGTAAGGCCACTTAGTATGTTACTGAATTGATTTTCTCTAGAATCTCATACAGACTAATTTATCTCGGAGCTAACTTTCCTTTCACTCCAAATCGTGTTTGCCCTTTCATAGGAGTTTCTTTGATAAACACATGGTCCCCGACTTCATGTTCTCTATCTCGTCTTTGGACATCGGCATAACTCTTTTGATGACTTTGCTTACCTTTTAGTCTCTGTTGAATCAGTTTCACTTTCTCTGTCGTCTCTTGCAGAAGTTCTAGTCCCAATAACGGTCTATCGCCTACTACGGCCCAACAAATTGCAAACCGGTATTTCCTACCATACAATGCTTCATAAGAAGCCATTCCAATGCTTGAATGATAGCTGTTGTTGCATACAAACTTGACCAGAGGGAGGTAAGTCTCCCAATTCCCTTGGAAATCTAACATACACATTCGTAACATATCTTCCAAAGTTTGATTAATTCGTTCAGATTGGCCGTCTGTCTATGGATGATAGGCACTACTCAGTCGCAGTTTAGTCCCTAAAGCTTGTTGCAAACTCTGCCAGAATCTTGATGTGAACTTAGAATCTCTATTAGATACAATAGATACAGGTACCCCATGCAATCTCACAATTTCATTCATATAGATGTTAGCCAACTTATCTGCATTATAAAAAGTTTTAACAGGCAAAAAATGAGCAGACTTAGTTAAATGGTCAACAATGACCCAGATAGAGTCCATACCTTGAGAGGAGCGAAAAAATCCAACAATGAAGTCCATCGTAATGTGCTCCCATTTCCATTCCGGTATTGGAAGCGACTGAAGTAATCTAGCGGGTCGTTGATGTTCAGCTTTTACCTATTGGCAATGCAAACACGTAGCCACAAAATCAGCAATACTTTTCTTCATTCCAGGCCACCAGAAATTTTATTTCAAGTCATGGTACATCTTTGTATTCCCAGGATGCATAGCAAATTTAGAATTGTGAGCTTCGGTCATAATACATTTTCTCAAGTCAGAATAATCCAGTACACAAAGTATGCCCTAAAATTTTAGCACATCGTTTTCAATCACAAATCTCGGCCTCGGTTCTGAGTCAATTTCATCCACAATCTTCTTCAAAAATTTATCTTGCAACTACTTATCTCTAATTTCTTCGATAATTGCAGGCTGGGCAAAGATGACGGCTAGAATTCCACCCTATTCGCGCAACACAATTTCAATCTCATTCCTCTCCAAGTTACATAACAACTCTTTCTGACCAATGGCAAACATGATAAATTTCCAATTGACTTTCTACTCAACGCATCTACAATGGTATTTGCCTTTCCCGGATGATATAGAATTTGCAAGTCATAGTCTTTTATCAACTCAAGCCATCGTCTCTGTCTCATGTTCAATTCCTTTTGACTGAAGAAATATTTGAGGCTTTTATGATCAGTGTACACTTCGCAAGTCACACCATACAGATTAGTGTCGCTAAATTTTCAAAGCAAACACCACAGTTGCTAGTTCAAGGTCGTAAGTTGGGTAGTTCTTTTAATGAGATCGGAGTTGGCGAGAAGCATAGGCAATCACTTTCCCATTTTGCATAAGTACACACCCCAGACCCTTGTATGAAGCATCACTATAAATCTGAAATCCATCTGTACCATTAGGCAGAGTCAGAATTGGTGTAGTCACTAATCTAGTCTTCAACTCTCGGAAAACAGATTCTCTTTGGTCATTCCAATCAAATGACATATTTTTCTGTGTTAGCTATGTCAAAGGCATAGCAAGTTCGGAGATGTCCTTTACAAATCTGCGGTAGTAACCCGCAAGCCCCAAATAACCTCTGACTTCTGACACATTGGTTGGTCTTGGCTAGTTCACAATAGCCTCAATTTTCGATGGATCCACCAAAATGCCATC
Source organism: Camellia japonica (assembly GCA_030407325.1). NCBI lineage: Eukaryota > Viridiplantae > Streptophyta > Magnoliopsida > Ericales > Theaceae > Camellia > Camellia japonica. Next base: position 140,748,105 of record JAPPVO010000002.1, read on the forward strand.
TTTGTTGATTACATACCCCAAAAATGTCACACTGTCCAGCCAGAATTCACATTTAGAAAATTTTGCAGACAACTTCTTTTCTTCCAAGATCTGTATGGTAGTTCTCAGATGATTTCATGTTCTTCCCTGCTTTTAGAATAAATTAGAATATTATCAATAAACACAACTATACATTCATCAAAATATTGTTTGAACACCCTATTTATTAAGTCCATGAATGCTGTAGGTGCATTAGTTACCCCAAACGGCATTACCAAAAACTCATAGTGCCCACATCTAGTCTGGAAAGCAGTTTTCTCTATGTCTTTTGTCTTAACTTTCAATTGGTGGTATCCGGATCGAAGATCAATTTTGGAAAACACTTGGGCTCCCTGGAGTTGATCAAACAAATCATCTATTCGAGGTAGTGGATATTTATTCTTGACAATTACTTTGTTCAGTTCCCGATAATCTATACATAATCTCAAAGAGCCATCTTTCTTTTTAACGAATAAAACTGGAGCACCCCAAGGTGAAGTGCTCGGTCGGATAAACTTTTTGTCTAACAGTTCTTGAAGTTGGACTTTCAGTTCTTTTTATTTAGAGGTTGACATTCTATATGGGGTTTTGGAAATTGGTTGTGTTCCAGGCACCATTTCAATGGTGAATTCAATTTCTCTATCAACTAGATCTCTGGGCCAGTCATTTGGGAAGACATCAAGGAATTCACAGACTATAGGAATAGTTTCCACATTAGGGCTATCCGAAGTTACATTTAACACACTGCACAAATAACCCCTACATCCCTTTTTAAGCAATTTGACGACTTTCAAAGCAAAAATCATATACAGAGGCAGAACTACCCTGTAACACCCCAACTTTTTACATGTCATCGATATTGTTCGCTTTGGGCCAAGCCCGCATGGATTTGATCTTCCCAGTAGGTCATCCATCCTAGAACTACTCCAGCCTAAGCACGTTTAACTAGGAGTTCTGTTAAGGATTTCACCACCTGGGAAAAGGCCTCAATGCTATATAAGGGTCTAGGTTTTTACTTTTATAGCCTAGGAACTCCCCTCCATTCCCGATGTGGGATACTGGGACCTTACAATCCACCTCCCTTAAGGCTACACGTCCCCGTGCAGTAGCCTGCCAACTCACAAGCTCGCCCACATTCACCGAGAGACGCTAGGGGCCCACACTCGGTACTCCGGAGAGTCGACTCTGATACCATTTGTAACGCCCCAACCCTTTACATGTCATCGATATTGTTCATTTTGGGCCATGCCCGCACAGACTTGTTCTTTCCAGTGAGTCACCCATTCCAAAACTACTCCAGCCTAAGCACGCTTAACTGGGGAGTTCTGCTAGGGATTTCACTACCCGAAAAAAGGCCTCGATGCTATATAAGGGTCCATTCTCGATGATATATAAGGGCCTACACGGATTTGTTCTTCCCATATCGGGAATGAAGGGGTAGTTCAAACAATCAATAGTAGCACAATACTTGGTCAACCAATCCATATGTCTAAGGGCAGCAAATCAACATATAATAACATATCCCTAATCATAATGTCCCACACAGGATACACATAAGCACACATCATAAAACCCCCAGAAGGTGTAGATACATATAACAAATAATTCATAGGTTCTAGTGGTCTATTCAATTTTCGAGCAAAACCATACGACACGAATAAATGTGTAGAACCTGAATCTATTAGCACATACGCATTTTGAGCACAAATATGGAGTATACCTGACACCATAGATTCAGTGTTCTACACATCACTAGGCATAAGTGCGAAAGCTCTACCTTGCCTTAAGGTTTCTTTCCCGGTGTTGGTTCTTGCATTTGATCTTATCGCAGAGCAGATCCAGCTGAACTTGTCGCAAGACGGTTGACATTTTTAGATTCAATCGGACAATCTTTTATCACATGGCCAACTTTGTCACATCGGAAACAGGCACCAGATACACGGGGATACACACCCTTATGGTTTCTTCTACACTCGGCACAAAAGGCACAGATCCACTACTTTGACCTGAACTACTAGTAGATCCTGTGTTTGCTTCTTGGTTATAGAAAATGAACGCCCCTTTTTGAAGTTGGATCTAGATCTTTTTCCTCTCCACTCGGTTGTTAGAGCCTTGGTTATTTCATTTCAACTAAGTTGGCTTCAGCCATTAGAGCTCTATCAAGTACGTCCACGTATTTGGGTAGTTTTAAAACGCCGACCCGATCAAACACGTCTAGATCTAGCCCTCATTCTAATTTTTGAGCTTCCTTATAATCTATGTCTACCATATGTAGGGCAAAATGGGCAAATTCAGTGAACTTGGCCTCATACTCGGCCACTGACATTTTGTCTTGCTTGAGTTCCTGGAATTTGGACACCTTGCGGTCTCGAAAGCATTAGGGAAAATACTTTGCGTAGAAAATCTCTTTAAATTGATCCCAGGTCATGGCCCCATTGTCATTGTGGATAAGCATCCACCAACGACGAGCTTCTTCCTCTAAAGTATAAGTTGCCAATAAAACTTTTTGAGTTTCAGAACAAGGGAATACTTCAAACAATTTTTCCATTTCTAGCATCCATGACTCGGCTTGCAACGGCTCAATTCCACCCAAAAAGGCTGGTGGCTTCATCTTTGTAAATTTCTGAGTTAAGCTGATAATGTTATTGTTTTTGGGTTCAACTTGTACTGGCAGAGGCAGGGGAGGCAGAGGTTGTCGCCTTTGTTGTTGCATCATTGACTTTGTTAAGGCTTCTAGCATCCATTCCATTCGGCTCATTCGGGCCTCAGAGGATTCGGTTGGATTATTACTTCTTGTATTTTCCATGTTGCTATAGGTAAACAAGGAAATAATAAACAAAGGAATAATCTTGTTCACAGTGTTCAGAGTATTCAGTTTCAGTTCATTCTTTTCGATTTCATATGTTCAAATTCGGTTTTCACAATTATAGAAATTAACACACACACTCACACATGCAGATATAATGTCCCTAATTCTTTTCTAGGACATCTTATGGCTCATATGGACTCGTGTGTGCGATATAACACGTGCTCCGATACTACTCTGTCACGACCCAAACCTGCCCTTATAGGTTTAGCATCGTAACTAGCCTATAATCATTGGATTACCAAAGGCCTTTACACAGAATAACATATAATTAAGGGGACTAGCGGAAGCAACAATACAAAATACAATGTCCATAGAGCTGTGTAGACATACATGGAACAGAAATCTAAAACTTTATATACACATATGTGACGTCATATATATATATTAGTCATACGTCACCCACATATACAAATAAAACCAAAATAGGACTTAGCCCATTATACAGGTAAACAAAAACTTGTTCAGATTTCAATAAAAGAAAACAAGGTCTTAAACTTAGTTCATCGACCACATAACTCTTTCCGAAACCTCCTTGGGAGGCACAATGGTTGGCTGACAAAATAGAATTCCAAGTAATCATTGTTGAGTTTGGTCGTGCGCCTGATAACCTACATACATAAATAATACCGTGAGCTGGAGCCCAGTGAATAATAACAGAGTAAAGGGTTTTAATGAATGTTGTCCATAACAGATACATAATAAAGAATTCAGTCTATATCAGAAGTGGATTCATATTTTTGTTCATAAAACAATATTCATAACAAAAATGGAATCATAATCATATTCATAATCAAAATTTACAGTTGTAACTCGGCTTTTTCCCGCCCCTTTTTGGAAGGTTTGAAAAAAAGCCCTACAGTTCGGACTCCCGCGGTTCTGAATCTAATCCCACAAGTGCAATGTGAAATTGATAAACACCAAAGAGTCCAAATCTGGCAAATATTTTGGAAAATCTATTTTGAATCAAATTGCCAAAAATGGATTGCTTTGCCAGATACAGAGTCGCCACCTAAATAATTTATTTTTAGAGAAATTTAGGAAACCCATGACTCGTGCCAAAGGCCACGTGTCCGTCATCACCAAAGTTGTCTCGGTTCGGGAACTTAGGTACGAGAGGGGAAAGTCATGAATTGAGCACCCCCGCTCGCCCGATCAAAGATCGGCCTCTACTAATCATGATATGATTTTTATCAACATTATGTGTTCTTGTTCTGATTGTTAGACTAGCTTTACTATGTGATGTGCACAAGCAAGTATAGACTAGTTTGCTTAAATTGGAATGACTCAATTCATGCTTGTTTTGTGAAAAAGGTTTGATTTAGCCACCTCAAGGGGGCTTAAAGCTGTGAATTTGCCACTCAATAAAGTGGGCTTAAAACATACATTCGTTGAATCGTTCAAATTCAAACAACAAGCCTTCATCCACAGGCATTCAAGCAGTTTATCGAATAAGCATTTAGCCTCATGGTAAGCATGCTAGTCATGGCAACACTCACACTCATGCAAGTATACTACAGCATTAAAAACTCACCTAGTACTCCAAGCTAAGAAGATATGAGTTAGAAAAACATGCATGATTCCTAACTATGTTAAATGTCTAATGCAACGCACGCGAAGAATGCAATTAATAGGCTCGGCTACTAAGAATGTCATATGAATCAATTTGATAACATGCGATTAAACACGTATTCAAATAATTATTAAAATGACAATGCAGTTTGAATGATGCGCCGAGCCTTGGTGCATGCAATACGAAATGAATGGATTCAAGCATAACGTATGCTAATTGAAACATGTTCCTAATCTAACCATCAAAAGTGGGTAAATAAAAGAGAGAAAGGCGTGAGTTGGAAAACACACACATTATTACATTACGCTCTCACGAAGGAGAGTTCGAATGAATAAAGCTAACTAACTAATTAAGCTAAGCCAAGCTAATTAAGCTAATTATTACAAAACTTGAATAAATAGCTAAACTAATTAACTAATTATTACAACACTTGAAATGAGTAATTAACTAACCATCTAAGCTAATTAAATATTACAACACCGAATAATTAGCTACAACTAATTAGACTAATTAAATATTACAACTCGATTCATTATGCTAATGAAACAATTAAACGATCAAACACATTCGATATGAGCACCAAGTAAGATGGATGAAGGTTGCATATGCATCACCTGAAAGCTACTCTGTCTGCCCAAGCCATCTTTGTTTCACCTTCAGCCACTACCTCTGTTTTTGCAAAATTGCACTGCTGGCCACACACCAAGGGTCAGCTGTGCATCACTGACAGCCGGCCGGGTCTACAGATGATCGGCTGTGCATCCATTTTGTGCAAAGCTCTGTTTTTGTGCTCTGAGGTGAAATCAGTGCAGATAGAGCATTTTCAAGCTCTGTTTGTCCTTCATTCCTTCTCTGTCATAAGAAAACCTCAAGAGAAGGTTGAGATTGACTCCAAAACCATCAATGAGCGATATGATCGCTTGATGATCTCAGATATCATTTTAGACCAAAAATCAATGAATGTAATGCAAATGAACCACCCCTCCCTTTTTGTCATGGAATGAACTCAAAAAAAGGAAGTTGAGACGCTTCAAGGACATCAAAAACACCATGAATTGATGCTTGATGACACTTGACACAAGAAACTTGGCATAACATTTGGCTAAGTTCAAGCTATTATGCCATTTTCTTTAAGTGTGTTGATCCAAGTTTTAAACCAATTGTTTTAGTCATTGCCATTCATTAGTCCATTTGTCCAAATGTGATGTTAAAGTCCTCTAAACAAGAAGTGATGTCAAACAAGAGGTCCTTCTAAAACATGAGAAGGAGACTACACCGTTGACGATGAATCTCCGAAGAGATTAAGCCATTAAGTGTAGGTCTCCTTTACATGCATTGAACAACCTCAATTGGTTGAAACCATTCTCAAGAATGAAAGATATGGAATGATTGATTGATTAGTAAACTTAGGCTCCAAACATGGAAAATGAACAAAGAAAGCATATCAAACAAGAAGTATGCCAACTTAATGAGACCACAAGTGTATTAAACAAGGCATGAACCAATTGAGAAGACCTAAAAAACCTCAAAACAACCCTAAATACATGAAAATCAGAGGTAAAACATGCATGAAAAGGGGTTGAAAAGCTGGACAGTAAAGATGAGAATTAAGGCTAGTAAACAAGGATAAGGAGGGGTGGCTAACCCCTCCACTTTTGAAGCTTCAAAACATGGTTTTTAGCCTTTTCAAACCTCTGAAACTTAGTGTAAATATCAAAGGAAATGAGTGAAAATGAGAAGGTTTGAGTTATGAATAAAGGTATAGAAAGAGCAAGCTCTCTCTACCCTTTTGGTAACTCTTCAAACTCAACTCCAATCACTTCAAACAAGCTCAAAACAATCCAAAACAGCAAGAATTATGAAGTAAATGATAGAAATGGAGACAAGAGAAGAATAAACAAACTTATACCTTTCAAGAAGTGAGCTTGTTATGGATGCTTCAAACTTGGTTTCAATGCATTCTCAAGCTTGAATTACACTTCTCCAAGATCAACCAAGGCTTTTGGGTGGTAAGACAAGGTTGTATATGATGTATATAGGTGGTGTAAGCAAGCTAGGTTAGCTCAAAGATGCCTTGCAATGGAAGAAGGAGGAGTGAAGAGCTCTCAAGTTGTATATATCACTTATAGAATTTTGTTCAACCCTCAAAACAATCCTAGAGCTTCGGTTTTATAGAATTCGAGCTCAAAAGGTGATAAATATCTTCAAAAATAGATAGCTGGCGGCCTTCCGCCCATAACAGTTTTATCGCCATCGAAGGTCGGCCAGCCATTCATAGCCATGGCTGGCCATCACTGATGCACGGCCGGGCTTTGATGGCCTTCCTTGTTTTTTTGGTTCAAACTCAGCTTAGGGTAGGAAAAGGTCCAAAAATGAAACTCATGGGTTCAAACAAGGTAAATGTTGAAGATGTAAGGTTATTTCGGAGCCTGATTGATTCCGAATTGCTGCGAATTCATAATTCATCCTTCATCATTGAGTGCATTGAACCAAGCGTCTGAGTCTTGCGGACGGTCAAAAATGGGGTGTCTAAAACAGTTAATCATACGTAGTACATCCATTAGTACTAACAGAAATAGTTGACCCATAAAGGGACAGCCATGAAGGCATACAGTTGGCTCACGTGCACAGAGACGGTACAGTTGGCTCATAAGACGTTCAGTTGGCCTATAAATGAGACATATACAGAAGGATCCATAACAATTGGCTCATAAGACATATAGTTAGCCCATAATTGAGACATAATAGATATCGTCTGAAGCTAAGGATGCCATGAATACATTTCAGAAATATTGGACAACCATTAATTCATACCGAAAATAACAGTTCAAAAAATAGAGTATCATATCATTCAAAAATACAGATAGCTGAAAATAAATTTATAGAGTTATTACTCACAGTTGGCTCCAATAGTAAACGGATAGAGTAAATAAAGCAGACAAACAGAGCAAATAACCAAATAGGCTACAGCGCATGACCTTAGGTGCTCAATTATGGCTTAGATGTGTAGATGTTTGAGCTCACAAGTTAAGTCTTCAATTTCCTTTTCAAGTCTCTCCAATCCTCAAGCTTAGACATGATTTCCTTGGTCTCATCCTCTCTTTCACGTTTTATGCTCAAATTGGATAGAATGTAGTGTGTATGAGAAGCTTCTTGAGTTAATTAGGCCTTATATAGGCTCATTAGAGAAGCTTAATTAAAATTGGTTTTGACTAATCAAGTAACATTATTTTATTCTAATTATTTGATTCATAATCGAATTTCAATTAAATCCATCATAAAATTTTAAAAATCCTAAATAACACATAATCTTAGTCAATTTCGTATTTTGTGGCCGATAAGGCCTTCAATTCGCAAAACAGAATATAAACACAAACAGATATTTCTACGACAGACAGATATAAACACAAATAACATGTAATACATGCAATTGACGTAGAATTTCTTCTTAATTACTTATTAGGCATTCTTAATCATGGTTTAGTGGCTAATCATAGTTTGGGGTTGTTACGCCAACAATTACATATTAGTACTTTAATATAGAATATGAAGGTTTGGAATAATTACAAGACAAATATTATAGCATTTCTAATTTGGACCCGACCTATTGTATGTTTTAGATTCGCCCATGTCTTGTTTCCCCTTTTATCTCTTTGAGTTTGGTTTTTAAGATGTGTTGATTGCATTTGGAACAGGTTGGTAGCTTGTTTTTCAAACTTTTGTTACCCAGATTTTTGTCCATTCGCACGAGCGGTAAAACTTATTGTGTCTGGTCGCTTGAGCGACAAATCTTGCGCTTGAGCAAACTATGCGTATATCAGTTCGTAAACAGGCCATTTTGAGTCACTTTTTCATTTCACTCTCTCTCTAAACATTTCGAAACCCTAGATCTAGACACACTCTCTCTAAAACTTAACTTCTCTCTACAAAAACACCAAGATCTAGTGATTTCTCCACCCTACTTCCTTTGTTAAAAACATAAAACACTCTATGGGCTCTCTTTTCATCCGAACAAAAGTGGATTTCAGCTTCTTTGAGGTTCCTCTACTATCTCCTTGGTCTTCTAACTTCGAGGTAAGGATTCTCCACACTCTAGTATGAGTTTTGCCCTTGTTATTTGCTATTTCAAAAGATTATCGTGGTTTAGGAGTTTTTGGCAAAACCTAGGGTTTGAAAACAAAATGTAAAAGAGGGGTTTTCAAGTGGTTTCTTGAAAAAGGTTGTGATTATGAATTTGGGGTTGATATATGTTGAAATGAGTTATTTCTTTCATTGAAATGGATTTTCAAAGAGAAAGGGGTTTTGCCCAAAAATGTAAATGTTGAGATTGTAAAGAGAAAATGGAATTGATATTGGAAATTGTGAAATTGATGATGATAATGATGGTGGAGTTGGATATGTATTATCACTTCCATTTGAGATTTTGGAATAGTATATCTTTAATGGAAATTTTATTATCTGTTTAGAGATATCTATTTTGGGTTATTGGTGGAGGATAACTATGGTTGTTGTAGAAATTGCATGAGGATTAGGTGAATTAAAACTAAATTCTCATCCATTTTGCATTGAGCATTGTTGCATATTGACTAATACATTGAATATATATATGATTTTGAGAAAAAGAGGCGAACTTGGGAAGAAGATGTGTATCACTAAAGTTAAGTTGGCCTGTGTGTCGAGGGTGAAAGTCTCGAAAATCACACGTATACATGGGTGCCAATCCCACAGACAAAATCTCCGTAAAATGGCAATAGTAGTGCTTGTATAGACTACGTTTACATGGGTCCCATTTGACAATTTCCTATGGATGAAATATCCATGAAAGGTTGTACTTGTTTGAGATTCCCAAAGTTGTACTTCACTACCTTGTTTAATATTGTAAAAGAGATGATTTGATTAATTGTGATATAAACTTGGCATGACATGGTTTTTGAAAGGAAATGTAAAATGTTTTGGCACGGGCATTGCATATGCATTCACCTTACAAGATTTATAAATTGTGTTGTACTATTTCTACTAGGTTTTGGCTTACCCTATGTGGGAAAACTATTTTCAGGTGCTGGTGATATGTCTCCGCTAAGGACTTAGCTTGGGAGGACTGTGTAGCTGAAAGCTCATTATTGTTAATTTGTATTTAATTTTATACAAGTCTAGGGCTTTATCCGTATTGAGCATAAGGCTCACTTTTGATGTACCCAAGCATTGACTTAAAAAGATGTAAGCCATTAGGGTGTATGGTTATTTGTTTAGCTTTCCTCTCTTTTTGTTATCATGTGACACATGCTATAGATTCAAGATGTACTGTTTATGAATGTATATCGCATGTGTCATCTTTTATATATCAAACTTTGATTAATGAAAGCTTATCGTTTCATTTATGCTGTTATTTATTAATTGTTATGAGATGGGTATGTTGTGTTTATTTCAGGGCGTTACAAATATAGATTGATTTTTTTGCAAAACAAACACCAGATACTTCATGTAACCAAATTAGTGGTCGGTTGTATAAATTGGAAAAAAATAGCCATCGACGTTGCAATTGTATAACTTAGGCAAAATATCAGTGTGCCGTGTTTGTATGAAAGAGAGAAACCCATTTCATGTGTTCTGGTGTGAGTGAGAGAGATTAAATGGAGTGAAAGAGTTTTCAATTGACTTGTAGTGAGGAATAAAACAAGTTGTTGGTGATAGGGTGCAGTTGTTACTTGAGAAAGAGAGATTGGCCAGTGTGGGGGTTGCAATTAGCTGCTAGTGGTCGGAGGAGCAACAGTTATATCTTTCGGCGATAGATTGAGAATTCGAGATATGGTTTAGTGAGAGAAAGATATAGGGATTATTAGGGGAGAGAGAGAGATTGTGTGGTTTGATGAAGATAAAGGATAGATAATAGTTGAAGGGTGAAATAGTAAATTAATGTTTTCTGTTAACCACATCCCCTGACTTTGCAATTCATAAACTTGAAGGGAAATAAGGATTGAGTTTTAAACTTTAAGGGACAAAGTGAAAAACGATCATAGTTCAGGGTAATTTATTGTAATTTATCCTAATAAAAAAGTTTCATTAAGTTGGTTTGCCTAACCTAATTTTTTGGATATAAATAGAGCCTCCAGTGGATAGGGATTAATTGTAAATATATAATTACTCTTTCATCCTTCTACAAAACTAAATTTCTACAATACTATATTGTAAAGACCCTAATTTTTAGAAATTATATTCTAAACCCTCAGTTTCTTATTAATTCTATTTTAGCCTTAATTTTTGCCAAGCTTTGCAATTTAGTCAAACGGGATCTGAATATTATATATATACACTCTTTTAATTATACATAAATAAATATTTGTCTACTATTTTGTAATTTAAAAACTATCCCTAGTACTTGAATTTATCTTATTTTATACCTTAGGTTTTGTTCAAATTCTTATTGATTGCATTTTTTTTCTTCTTCCTTATTTTATTATTTTCTTATACTAATTGTTGTGTGTGTGTGTGTGTATATATATATATATTGTACATGGAGTATAGAAGATTGACCATCTATTTGTTTTGCTTAAAGGGAAAAAAAATAATAAAAAATAAATAAAAATAAAAAACAAAAGTCTTCAAGAATCCCTAAAATTTAGGAGACATGTTTGTACCCTATTCTATCAATCTAGTTCCAAACAAACAAATCAAGTTTAAGCCCTAATTAAACCATGTTTATGTCCCTTAATCAATCTTTATTCCATTTTATCTCAACTAAATCAAAACCAAATTCATTAGAAAACAACCAAAGTCGAAAAGTACTTTTCACAACTTTTTTTCCTATAAATATGAGTAAAACTCCCCCATTTCTCTTACATATTTTGCTCTGTGTGTGTGTGTGTGAGATAGAGAGACAGAAAGAGAGAGAGAGAGAGAGAGAGAGAGAGGCAAAAAAATGAGAAAGAGAAGAAAGAAGAAAAAATAGGAAAAGGGAGGTCTTAACATTTAGCAATTCTTTTGGTTTCTTAAGGTGGGATACTTACTCTTTACCCTATTCCATACTTTTACTTGACTATTTATGTTCATATTACTTTTATGTTGATCTGAATTTTTGTTATTAGGATGAATATTTGAATAGAAGTAATGTTAGCCTTGATTGAATTAGTTTTTCTCCAATAGTGCAGAAATTTCACTAAAATAGTGATTTTAGAAAATTTTATAAAAATCTAGAAAACTTATTTTTTGAATTCTTTTTTCTATTGGAAATTCATATGTGCCCTCTATAATTGTGAATTGTTATAAAATCATCAGGAACCGTTTTGTTATCAAAATAAATATTTTTATTAAGCATTGTCGGTAAAATGAATTTTTGGGTAAGACCACTTGGAAAAGTTAGACATATGTGCTATTTTTCAAATGCGGCTGATTTCACTAAAAATTGATGAGTATCGGAAGAGAAATTACTATTTTATTAAAACGTGATAGATTCTGTCTGATTTTCTTAGAAGATTTATTTCTCTATATTAAAGAGATTTTTAGCGTTCAATCTCTTCTAAGTTGAATATCTAAAAATTGTACCGACCTCACTTCTTTTTAATGTCGTTTGATGCCCCTTTTTATTTTTCCAACTCATACTACTTGCACTGGAGCTTGCTAAAACTCACTGTTTGAAATTATCGATTTTATTTCAAAAAATAAATTCTCCATCTTAAAATGGTTTTTAGCTCTAGAATTCTTCTAAACATATTTTTCTAACTTACTGAACTACCTCCAATTAAAATATTGTAATTAATGAACTTCATTTGGTATGGATTTAATATTTTTCGTCAAGCCGATCACTGTTGAAATTTTATAAATACTTGTATAATTGTGTATTCTTGTAGTGTATTGTGACTATGACTTGTCTACTATTCATTTGCTATTGTGATATCATTAATTTCATTTTATTAATCCAATTTAATTTCTTATTAGTTGGTTTGTATTTTGTTTGGATTGATTGATTGATTATTATTATTTATTTGCTTTAACAAACTTAACTAAAGGGGAAATCTTAAGGGGTGACAATGATTTGTGGTGACTTTTCATATTTTGGAAAAATATTTGTAATCATTGTTTTGGTATTGAAAATGATGGTAGGACGTGTTCCCTTTGAGTTAAGTTTTGTGCAAGTGGTTGTAGCATTAACCTAAGATGGAACAGGCATATTTAGACTCTACGTTGTGGTTTGCTTTGGTGAGATAAGGTTGGGTCCAGATCAGACATTCAGAAGGGTAAAACCTTTTTGTTTTGGAGGGACAAGATTGGATTCAGGATGATAAAACATTTTTATTTTGGTTATTCCTTTTAAGGTCTACCGATGGCACTGCGCAATATATAATCGTCGTAGGCATTTGTGGTAAGGTCTGCAAAGAAGCAAAACGGGGAGTTCTAAATAGTCTGGTATCCAGTCTTGGTGGTTGGGAGGACGGGTCTCTTTGGGGAACTCTAGTGGTCTTGAATCGTAATTCTTGTTGTTATTCCATGTAAATTACATGTTGTACCACTACTGGTTCATATTGACTATAATTGTTCGTATTATCCGAGGTGTGTAGAAAGTAAGGGTTTGGGTATTCCTTATCGGCTTTACAGCTCATGGCTTTTGCCCTAGCATTCAACGCCAGATTTTGAAGAATTTACCAGTGAGGAAAATTTTGTGGAAGACCTCGGGGAAGCTGCAAAAAATGTGGACTGATGTTAGAATTGCTAACTCTTGTTGCCTTTATTTTACTTGTAATTTATAGAATTAGGGCAACACTATTTCAATATATAAACTCTATATTTTTGATTGTGTAATCCTAGAAGAACTTGTATTTATTTGTTAATGTATCCTTGACGTCCCTGATTTTCGGGGCATCACATATTTTCAAAGGCAAACAATCAAAATCTAATTTAATTTCTTTCACCTTTATGACCAAATAACCCTTTGTCTTTCCTCATAGCATAGACTAAAAGGATTTTTTTTTGGGTGGGGGGAGGGGGGGCATGGCCCTTCTTAAGGTCTAATGTTTATTTATAATTCTACTACATATAACACTTGAATTTGGATCTTTTTAGGAATCTCCCTCCTAACTTACCTTTCTCTTTTCAAACAAGCCATACAAATCTTAAATATATAATAAAAATATGTAATATTTTTTTATATTATAGTGAAGATTTTGTAAAACCTGTAAAATATCATCCTTAAATATATTCTCAATGACATAATTTATTGCATGCTACTTGTTGACTTGTTTAGAAATTAACCAACTAAACAAACCCTTTGTCACATTTGTATGGGTAAATTTAAGAGTGATATTTTAAGATTTCTAACATTACTTTACTAAAGTTGCCATGCCCCTTATTTTAGAACCTGATTCAATCTATTATTAATTTCATTTTCATAACTAAATATGTGGAAGCTACAATCATAATAAGATTTAACAATGGAAATTTCCTCTTTTACATGTATGTGATGAAACAATAATTACAAGTGATAGAAATTGCCCTTAGGCTTACATTTATATGAATGAAAATGGTTTAACCCTTGTTACATAACAATGGCATTTTGTCTACATATAGAAGGCCCCATGGCCCAAAAACATAAGAAAGCTTCTTAACTCAAATAAAATATTCCCTGCCTATACCTGAAAAAGATTTAATGTGGAATGAACATATAATCCAATAAAGATCTCAATAATTCTAATTAATATAGTCATATACATGTATATGATCATGAGTACTCCACATAATGCATATATAGATAATGTTCTCATTTTCATTATCCAAAATATACATATATAAGTATACCTCTCTTCAAAAGTTATTTTTTGATGCTTCAAAAAAAAAAAAAAAAAATCATCCTTTATCTTTCCATTTCATCTTAAATGATTTAAAAGATTTAACCAACTTCAATCCTTGAAAACAATTTCAATAAGCATTCACAAATCTGCCATTATAAATAAGTTAAAGCAACCTCAACAAAGATATTATAATTCAATACCTACTATGCTATGTAAAACGTAAATAATTTCAATAATATATAACTTACTAAAATCACAAAAAACTATCTCCAGTCTATACAATTTTTAAATATATCACCCAAATTTTCTGGCCATAAGCACAAAGTAACAATTGGGCACCTTTCAGCACAAACGCATATACATGTTTAAACGAAACATTACAATCGCATAACACAATCCGGGTTTCGTCAAGCCACCACTACTCAATTTACCAAGCTCTAACTAGAAGGAATTTGGGACATATTGTGATAACCTTGGTCTGTGTTATGTTAATTAATCTTGATTATGATTATGATTATGTGTTTGATATGATTTTGAGTGCCATTTATATGAATATATGTGGTTTTGAATTTCTATCTGTTCACCGTAGGAAAATCTGTTTGATTATCTGCTTTAGAATTTAAATTGAAGGCCTTATCGGCCACAGAAACCAAAATTGATTATGCCATTGTGATTAGCGTAATTTTTAGAGCCTAAGGTGAAATTCAATTGAAAATTGATTTGGATCAGATTAATTAGATTAAACTGATGTAATGGTGCTCAATTAATTAGTGTTAATGAAGTGTGATTAAGAGAGCCTATAAATAGGCCCATATACTCTTGAACTCACCATTTTGTTTTGAGCTCAACATCTGAAAATTGTACTCTAGAGAGAGAGAGGGCCGAATTTAGAGAGAGAGGGAGCTCAAGATAGAGATTTGACTAAGGAACTTGGTGATCTTGAAGCTACACTCAAGAATTAACCATAATTTGAAAGATTTGAGCCTCTAGGTAAGTAATTGGTTATGAGTTCAGAAGTTTGAATTTGTAATTTTGTAAATTCAAGGTTTGTTTGTGATCAAGAGCATAACTTGAATTGAATTTGTTGAATTAGGAGCTTGTATGAACATGCATGTGCATAATTGGTATGATTTTGTATATTCAAGCATGAATCACGTTGAACAAGAAGAATTGGGCACCAAATCTTACATGCAAGCATGGTTTTGTTGAGTTTCATGGTTATAAGCACCATTTGTACCATTTGTAATAGAAATGGAGTCAAGAATTGACATGCATGCATGATTGATGAAGATATGAAGTTTGAATACATGAATTTAATGTATTGGAAGTAAGTTTGGTATAATTTGGGTTTGCATGTGATTGATTCATAAGATTTGAGCTTCATAATGTAGTAAATTGGTGTTTGTAGCAAGTTAGAAGTTGTATATGAGAGTTATGGGTTATAAAATGCAAGCTATGTTGATTTGAATGCAAGTTCGAAGCTCAAATTGGTTGCTGGAAATTCCAGAATTCGGCATGTCCGCTCGAGCGTGAAATGCTAGTTCCCAAAACTTTTGCAGACATGGACGTCCGCTCGAGCTGGGAGATTCACGCTTGAGCGGGAAGCCATGTAGTTTGACTTTCAGCTCGAGCGTCCGAAGTCACGCTCGAGCGTAAATTTGAGGCAACCAGAACTTTTGCAGACCAAAGGGGGTCCGCTTGAACGGGGCAACCTGCGCTCGAGCGGGGAACCCTGTTTCTGAAATTTTGTAAAGATGTTTCGTGTTTCATTTTCCGTTCTCTTTCATTTCTAAGTACTCTTAGGCATGCATTAAACATTGTAAATGAGTTAAAAAGGATAAGAACGAAGCCTAAGAGGAATGTATGAATTAAGAACGGAATGAATTGTTTGTGACCCGTTATGTTCATGAAATGTGTAGGGTCAAGCACGAGGGCAAATCCACCGGCGGAACACTGTAAGTAATATCTTAGTAAAGATATTTTCAAGTATGTTACTTTTCAAATGCTACTTCTGTATAAGCTTCATGGATTTGTTGATTTGAAATATAAATGAGTATTCTATATGCCTAATTTTGTATAAAGCCGTTTGATATGTTTGAATTGGGCCTAAGGCCATTTGCCATTTGCCATTTGCCGTTGATATGTTTGACATATCTGAATTGGGCCAAAGGCCGTCGGACATGAATGATTGGGCCAAAAGCCGTCGGACATGAACGATTGGGCCAAAGGCCGTTAGACATGAATGCAAAGATGGGCCAAAGGCCGTTTGAATATGTCATTTGATATGTTGAAATACCGTGATGGGCCAAAGGCCATTTGAATGAAAGGGATCATGATCATGAATATGAAATACGCATGGATATGAATATAAAGAGAATGGGCCTGAGGCCGTTTGATGTGTTCGAATTGGACCAAAGGTCATTTTGAATAGAGAGTTGGTTGGACCAAAGGTGGTTTCGTATAGATGGACCTGAGGTCATATTGTTTTATATAATAATTGGACCTGAGGTCGTTTTGCATATGGACACGATGTGGTGGACCTAAGGTCGTTTTGCTTTGTTGAGATTTGTAAATCTGGTGTGAATGAGAATAGTGGTTCAAATATGTACATTATAAGTATGATTCATTTATGAACGAATCTCATTCATTAACCTCTTTATTTTGATATTATTCACTGGGCGTTAGCTCACTCTCATTTATATGTATGTAGGTGAGCAAAGGGACGTTCAACCCCAACCTTAGTGGAATTTAAGAAAGGAACCCGAGTCTTGTGAAGTCAGCCCAGGTGCCTCACGCAACAGGCTTTGTTTATGATCTTTTGTATTTCTTCTGCTATTTCTATTGGTCATGATAGACCGTTTATGTGTATAAGCTTTTGGTTTAGCTGACTATGCGTTTGAATGATCATGGGTATACAAGATGTTAACTACTGATATGTGGTGTGAGTTATTATTAAGTATATGTGAAATGTTTTGACATGCCATGTAAGCATAGCTCATTGGACAAAATTTTTAAGTTTGCTTCCGTTTTGGCCCCTTCACTCTGTTGCTATATGTTTGTTTTGGTTTGAGGCCGTAGGTAATCTCATGATTACTGGCCGGTTATGACCTTAATCCATAGGGGCGGGTTCGGGTCATGACACATATCACTAGAAGCGCAACCCACTTTACCATGTGCAAGCTGTAAGGAAATTAGAAACTCTAATTTGAAGCATAACCCACTTTACCAACCAATAGCTAGAAGAAAATTGTAACCTCTCATTCGAAGCGCAACCCACTTTACCGGGTGCTAGGCAAAAAGACATTAGAACTTCTTTATAGCTGTCACAACCCGAACCTGCCCCTAAAAGTCTAGGCCATGACCGGCATGTACCTAGGCCTCAAAGACAAAATTTCAAAATATTTAAATGACATCGCGGCCAAAAGTGGAAGCAAATCAAATAGTAATATCCATTGAGCTTGTGCATACATGATAACTAAAATAATTAAAACAATGTAAACACACGAATATACATATATATATAAAGATCTCACACACATATACATAAAACTTAGGTAAATACAAAATTCTAACAATACAAGGTTAAAGCCTTAACCCAGAGGCACATCTTGGTGGCTTGACTTAGCAGGTTCACAAAAGAACTCCTGAGGCTGACCTAAGGATGGTCTCCGGATTGATCACCTACATACAGATAAAATATGGAGTGAGCGAAGCTCAATGAGTAATAATAAAGTGAAACAAATCAGGTAAATAATCTAGATTTGAAAGAAGCATAACACCATACTCTTCCTCATTTACATCCTTCTCACATTATTCATGATCATATTTACCAAACGGCCTCAGGCCCATCATATAACAAAACGGCCTCGGGCCTAATCGTATATCAAAACGGCCTCGGGCCCAATCATATACCAGAACAGCCTCGGGCCCAATCATTTATCAAAACGGCCTCAGGCCCAATCATATATCAGAACGGCCTCGGGCCCAATCATATACCAGAACGGCCTCAGGCCCAATCATATATCAGAACAAAACGACCTTAGGTTCATGTCAATGCCATTGTTTAATCATCTCCATCACAACATAATTCACATAACGTACACTATTGCAATAAGCACAATTCGTATCCAGGTAAAATACATGAATCTTGACACTACTCATCCCAAACATGCTAATCACAATCACAATATGTAATCCGTAGCTTAATGATTCCAACATACTAAGTGAAATCAAGATATAACAACTCATAAGCAAAAATACAGGAATAAACATAGCATTACACTATTATTACTCACAGTGGGCTAGGCAAGCAGTGGTCTCGTCCCGCAGGTGACCTACACATAGCACATGTACACAATGGGTAAATAATGCATTCTTCTCTTTGTTTATTATCTCTTTAATTTCTTTACTCACTTGTTCAATTCGTTTACTTTCTATTCATTTTCAAGCATTTTAAAGGAATCAAATGGACACATTAACAGTTTTAGAGGGTCAAATAGAACAAAAGGAGGTTACAGGATTTCTCCACTTTGGCCATACGTGCGGAAGTCCCTGCCGCACATGCGGGTAGGTGCGCCGCACGTGCCTTTTTAGCAGTGTGATTCCATTCATCTCCCCTATTTTCTGCACGTGCGGCTGTGATCCCTGCACGTGCGGTTGTGCCTCCCGCACATGCGGCCATGGGCCCCGTACGTGCAGTCGTTTGCCCTGTTTTCTGCAGTTCAAATCACCAAAAAAACCAACTTCTCAATCTCATTATTAAGGCTCAATTCAAGCAAATTTCATTTCAAAATATCATGTATGATCATAGTAAACATGAATTTCAAGTTCAATTAGATCACAACTCATTTGTTTAATTTCTTCATCTTTTCATGGTCTACCAAGACATATACCAACATACACAAACATATATACATACATGAGTGCAAAGCTTGCAACAATTAGAAATTAGGAAGTGATTCCACCATAAGACAACCTCAAAATGCAAGAATAGACCTTTAAATCATACAAATGTAAGAAATCTATACTCATCCCGTGATATTTGGCCAAGTAAGATCATATCTCAAAAACCCTAACTTCCATGGGTGCCAAAACTTCATCTCAAAGCTTGATTCCAAAGAAAGATAGAAGATTAAGAGTAATTTAGTTAAATGCCACTTACCTTGAGCTAAGTCTTTAATTAATATATCAATTCCCTCAATCTCCAAGCTTTTCTCCTTTCTCTCTCTCTTTTCTCTTCTTCTTTTCTCTTGGATGGCTCTCCAGAATTTTGCCGTTCAAAAATATGAGAGGAAGATGAGTTATAAGGAAACTTGTATCACTTAGCTAGAATACTTGCCAAACACGCCTTAGCGAATAAGGCTGAATCAAATTCCAATTAAACTTCGCAGATGACTTTCAAAATTATGCTGATCATAATTATGTATTCTGTTCTGGTTTCTGAAGCCCCTAAGGCCTTCAATTTGCAGTGCAAAGTTAACCACCTAAACATACCTTAACGAATCAGATAAAATAAATTTTCAATTAACTTTCCCAAATGGCTCTAAAAATTCCCATTAGCATGTCCATGTATTCAATTTCGGTTTTTGAACCCATGAAAAGGTCGACAATTTCAGTTTTAAAGTCGTAACTCAACAGATACTTCCTCAATTCAAACAGATATCATTAAATTAAAACACATTAACCCATAATTAAATAAGGATAATTTCTGATACACATTTTGGGGTCGTTACATTCTCCCCACCTTAAAAAGTTTGGTCCTCCAAACTTGATTTACCTTGTTACAAGTCCAGTTCGTCACAGATATACAATATCCCTCAATCCTTTAACAGTTTGTAGTCTTATGCTGTTATTCTCAATAAGGTTTGTTCCACGAATCACAATTAATTCATTATTTACTGGCCTATTAGTAATCCAAGTGATAATAATATTCAGTGGCATCAAAACATCATCTATTATTCACAACCCTCATATATTTTAATCTATTGATTTATAAGCCATATACCCCAAATGGTAACACCTTAACCCGTAGGTGTTCATAATCTAATTCTCTTTGAATATTCATTTCCATGTAACTCGTAAGTCATCAATCATAATTCAAGTTTTTTAGTTCCACAAACAGTCCCAAATACCATAATTCTTCGAAAAATACGAAAATGTTCGTTACTTAATCGTGCTTCCCTTGACACATTCATTCTACCACAATTGAATCAAAATGAAGAGAGAGGTTTTGAATCAATAAATTTAGGACTCTTTGCTCACTATTGGTTTAAGTATTCATAATATCTAGATAGTTCAAAGCGTCCCCAGCCTATTTACTTCCATACTGCATGGGATAAACGAGGTCTAAACTGTCTACCAACCAAAGTTAGGTTCCAATCCCTTTGTCTCCACTCGATATAAATGTACTTATCGATTTCTTTTACCGCAAAATTTACTTTCGAAGTCCTTATCAATTTCTTACTTACCTTTCCATTCTTACCAATTGATTTTCTCATCACCGGAGTTTGACTCATTATCATCTGTGTATAGATTATTACTCCAATTGATTTAGTCACCATTCACAGAGTCAACCTCATAGTAGTAAAACACAAGCACATTGTCTATGAACTCATATAGTTTTATATTACTATTCACATTTTCCCAATTCATATAATTCCCAATAATCACAACTCAACTTTAAATGCCATCCGTGCTTACACTCTTTTGTTTCCTACAACCTCAAAGTAGGCTAAACATTTAACACAACCTTAATATCAGATGCAAGCCTTGGTCTGCAAATTTCTTCACTACATTAGTCCAAATAGTAGTACCCGTACAGCTTATACGCCTTGTTGATAAACTAATAGGTGGATCTGAAAGTCGAAAATCACAAATAACTCACTTAGGCAAGCTAATAACATTTACTCATCATTTATTTCAATATTTTACGTAAAGGCATTAAATCAATCCATATAACATTTCCCATAAAATAGATCCTTCGAGTACTAAAGAAACTTTTAACATATACTATTAGCCTGATGATCAACCCATCTCATAACTAAATGAGTCAAATAACCTGAATGGGTTCTAAACTAATATTTTGCTCACAATAGCTCAAACACATGTAATACTGATTTTAACACATTGAAGTGTCCTTAATTATCTTAGCATTTCAGCTCAAGTTTCAATTATTCACTCAAAAGAAATCTAAACTCTCCAATAGTCGTTCTAGCATACATAGGAACACTAATTCCAACGTAACACTTTGTACACTCATTAAATTCCTTGTCATTGGTCTTTCGTATCATGACACTTCTTAACACATTCCTTGATTCATTTATTGAATTCACACTTGACTTCTTCTGTTGGTCTCGTTGCTTCTCATGACATATTCATATAGGTTTCGTCATATTCATAAATCGCCTTTCTACTTTATCTAGTTACCTCAACAAGGACTCAACTTCCATTTCATCTCTACTTCTCATCTTCTTCTTCTAGGGTCACAAGCTACAGGCCGATGACACGTGGGGTATCACTTACTAGTTACAATATAGCACATGGTATCTCATATTTAATCATGAAACGTAGAATCATACAATCATACAAAGATATGGGTGGAATGAGTTCTTCATCTCATATCAAACCATTTTCTACTTCGCACTCACATAGTCCCATACTCGTTATCAATCATCACTTCTCTCAATTGCCATAATTCCTTACACTTTATTGATGAACAATAGCCTTAGATTCCCAAAATTTCTCATAGTCCAATTCCGCATGTAACCCATATAGAAGCCAAGATTTAATCTCTTTCACATCATGTTCCTACAAACAAGCTTATATACCAATTTTAATATCCTTGTAACACCAATATTCCATATCTTTCACAACCTCAACCTCAATATCATACTCAACACATAAACACATTCTCAAAGTTCTACATATGGAGTATTCCACAATACACAAGTCAAGTTTATAAGTCTAATAAACTTCTAGGTTTAGTCAATACATCCCTGTAGACACCCCATTTTTGACCGTCCTTAAGACTTGGACGTCATCGTTTGAACAACTCGATGATCATCCATGTTCGTGTTCGTTTTGAGTTCTCGGAGTTCTCAGCTACGCGCCTCACCTCAAGATCTCTCAACTTGTCTGTTTTGTGCTTGGTTGTGGACCAAACACCTATGTTTTTGCTTCTGAGGGAAGAGGGTGGCTTGTTGACCATTTTCTCAACCCACCGGCCATGGCCTGAGGCCATCGGCCCCTTTTTCTTGCCATCGGCTAAGTGTGTTGGCCGATCGGCACTTTATTTGGTCAGTCGGCCATTTCTTTGGTCGGTCAGCCACATTTTCTGGCCGAGGCCTTTTCTTTGCCTTTTTCAGGCATTGTGCATGCTAGATGTGCCAACTTGGTAGCACAGACTCTGCCCTCTATACACGTGTATGGAGGGATTTCATCCTTGTTTAGCTTCTCTAGGAAGCTTGGCAAAGTTGATTTTCTATAAAAGGAGGGTCTCCCCTCCCTTTCCAGAGGTTGAACCATCTGATATAGAAGTTAGATATATCTCTCTCTATATCCCCCTCTCTCTAGATTTGTGTGTGTTTGAGTTCAAAAGTGTGTTTTATTCTTACTATTGCACACAAACACCTAGCATTACACTATCCTTGGTTGCTGAGGCACTAGAAGGTTGATTTCAGAGTTTTTGAGTTGGTTTTGATCCAAGAAACTTGCTGGAGTTGGTGTTCTTGAAGTGTTCTTCAAGGGTGAGTCAACTTGATTTTGATACCCCATTTTGGCTTAAGCTTTTACACATACTTGCATGCTGTTTTAAGCTTAGTGTCCTACTGAAAAAAGTTCTGTATTTTCATGCTTGAGATGTTTCATTAAGGTCACTTTTGTGTTGGGGGTTGTCTACCCCCTCTTAGGTCTTGTTTGGCCTCTTTTTGTGCCTTCCTCTTTGGGCTTTGGAACCCTTTTGTTTTGGCCTTCTCACCACTGAAATTCAAAGGATTTTCAGTGGTGGAGAAGTGGTTTTGAGGTCTTGTATAGGGGAGGGACACCCCCCTCCCTTTGTATCTCATTTACTTGTATTGTTAGCTTATAAGAGTAGCATGTTTATTTAGCATGTCTTGGTTCTATTTCAGCACTTTTTGGTGGTTTTTAGGACCTGCCTTAACTCCATTTCATGTTGGTTTGATGTCATCTTGCATGCTTCACATACTTGTAGAGTAATCTTGCATGTTTGCATAACATGCATCTTGCATTTCGACCATCATGCTTGCATGTTCTAACTTAGCTTTGAGAATTTTTTAGCCTTGTTTCACCATGCTTAAGCTCTGTTTGGGGTTGTCTTGGTCATGCTTTCCATGCTT
Organism: Camellia japonica; assembly: GCA_030407325.1. Classification (NCBI taxonomy): domain Eukaryota; kingdom Viridiplantae; phylum Streptophyta; class Magnoliopsida; order Ericales; family Theaceae; genus Camellia; species Camellia japonica. Next base: position 140,771,694 of record JAPPVO010000002.1, read on the forward strand.
TGTATAGCCACCATGCATTCTAGCTTGTTTGCTTTGGGTGTGTGAGCCATTAGCATGCTTTACTTGGGCCATTTCAGTGATTTGGTATCACTTGTCGTAGTATTTCAGTCCATGTTTCATGCTTGTATGCTTGCATTTGCCATCCTTTCAATGCTTTGAGGAATTGGTGTCTTATGTTCCATGTTTGGGTCATTGTGCATGTCTCCATGATTAAGTCTTTGGGATGCCATCTCATTGGGTTTTGGGGTTTGTTTTGGCATATTATAGCTCTAATTTTCCTTGATTGAGTCATGCCATGTTTGGTTGTAGTGGGTGTAGTGCAATCCCCCCTTTTGGCCTTGTATGCGCCTTGTTTTGTGCTCACCTTTCTAGCATGATTTGACCACCTCCCATGCATGTTCTAGCCTTGTTTTGGCCCGTCTTGCAACTATTTTAGGTCGCCTTGGCCCTTTGGGGCGTGGTTGATATGGCCATAGTTCAAGTACCTTAGCTAGCTTTGAGTTTTAAGTCCATTAGCATGCTATGCTTATCCTATGTGCATGATTTGGCATCATTATTGACATGATTTCAGAGCTTATTGCATCGCCATATTCTCATGTTTATCCCATCTTGCTCATGTTTGAAGATTGTGCATTGTGGTCTAGCTTATGGACCAATGTATGTGTGTGCATGCCTCCCCTTTTGATCCCTTGATTTGGGTGTTTTGGCCACTGATTAGGGCATGGCTGAGGTCTGTCCTTTTGGTTTAAGCCCATGGAGCATGTTTGCTTTCATGGTATTTGCATGTTCGTATTGTGCCGTGTTTGCATATTAAGTATATTGCATGATGTTTTAGTTAGTTGCATCGCATGACATTAACATATACTTGTTGCATGCTTGGGTTGTTTGCAAGCTTGCTTGCATACTCATATTGCATTGGGTTTGTTTGCATGCCATTAGTCTTGTTGCATTGCATAATGTCCCCATGTTGCATTGCATTTGGCATGCTCATTTGCATTACATTGTGTTTGGTTTGGGGTGTCAAACCAAACACGAGAACGAGGGACGTTCGTACTTGAAGTGATGAAACGTCCCTCAATCCTTAGTCGCCGACGCTCTTGATCCAAGCATGATAGAGTTCTAGGCATTCATATGTTTGTTGCATTCATTCCACATTAACTTGCACACTTGGCACCTTTGGCCATCATGCATTGAAATGCGTGATTGGTGGCCCGAGGGTCGAGAGCCATACTCCCTTGAGTTCATAGCATGATAGGGAGAGTGGTCGTGCACACATTGTCTTGTAAATTGCTAGCCATGCACTGTTTGTCCTCTGCTGCAGCAAAAACAGAATTCTGCAGGAAGGAATGGTCGGTTGGCCACATTCAGTGCCGGCCGGCTAACAATATCCAGCCGATGGCCCCACTTTTGGTCGATGACCATCTTTCCATGGCCAGTGGTCCTATATCTTGGCCGGTGACCTCCCACAGTGCTTAGGGAATGTTTCAGAAGCACACCAAGGATTTTCACAATCTTTAGAGGTGCAAAACAATGCAAACAGAGGCAACACGTGGCATGGCAACGGGTTTTCGAGCGAGGCGAATCGAGCATGCATCATCCAATCATTTCGAGGCAAAGCTGCGACGGCCTCTTTAGTTTCATATTTAGACTGTTTTGTAATTAATTTGTTAATTAATTAAGGGTTTTATAATATTTAATTAGCTAGGGTAGTTGATTAATTATTCGGTTTGTATTATTTATTCAGACCTTCCGTCGAGAGGGCGAGTTTTGTAATAAGTGTGCGTGCGTGTGTGAATGTCTTCCAACCCCACGTCTTTCTCCCTTTTACTTATCTGCTTTTAATGGTTAGTTTTAGGTCATGTTTCAATTAGCATACTTATGTCAGCATGTTTGCATACATTCATTCGTATTGCACGCACCGTGCTCGGCGCATCATACTAATTGCATAGTATTTCAATTCCAACTTGAATACGTGTATCGAGTTGTCGTATTTCACATGCCATTCTTAGATTAGCCGAGCCTATTCTATTTGCATTTTGCATGCGTTGCATTAGCCATCTTAACATGAACTAGGATCATGCATGATTTCTAACTAGTTTCTTGTTTTGGCTCAGAGTACACTGTGAGTGTTTATGCTTTAGCATCTTGCATGTGTGTAAGTGTTAACATGATAGCATGCTTACCATGAGGCTAATTGCTTATGTGATATAACTGCTTGAGTGCCTGTGGGTGAAGGTTGGATTGCTTCAATTGGGATAATTCATCGAAATCCGTGATTTAGCCTACTTGCGAGTAGCAAAATTCAAAACCATTTCCAAACAAACGGATATGCGATGCTTTGTTCCAAGTTAGGCGATCTAGTCTATACTTGTTTTACTGTGTGCATCACATAGTAAGGATTAGCTAATTAACCGGGATAAGAACGTATGTGTGGTAAAAAACGAGATATCATGTTTAGTAGTGGTCGATCTTTGATCGGGCGAGCAGGAGTGCTCATAGCTGACCTTCCCCAATCGTACCCAAGTTCCCGAGCCGAGACAACTTTGGTGATGACGGACATGTGGCCTTAGGCACGAGTTAGGGTTTCCTAAATTCCCCCCAAAATAAATATTTAGTTGGCGACTCTGTATCTAGCAAAGCAGTCTATGTTTGGCACTTCTTTACGAAAATTAGTTTTCCAAAACGATTTGCCGGATTTGGACTCTTTGGTGATTTATCAGTCTCACATTGCACTTTGCAAGATCAGATTAAGAACCGTGACATTTGAGTCCGAACTGTAGTAAGCCTAACGAACAAAACGGGATTTTCTCCCGGGACGTTCGGGGACGTCTACAGTTTCTAGCGACTCTGCTGGGGAGTTAGAGAACTTTACTCGAACTCATGATATCTCGTTTTGATTATACTTATGTGTTTCTTTGCATTGCATTTGCATTGGTGCGCCTAGGACACCGTGTTTGCCGTATGCTATTCCTGAACAGTTTGCCGGAGGCTCGCTTTGAGAAGCGTGCCATAAGGCTGACCGGTTGCGGGCTCTGCCACGACGGGAACACAAACCCCGATTTTTACCGGGGCACCCTTTTCTTTCGACCATTCGACCTAGTGCATATTCAGAATCCATAGTAACCATTCTAAACTAGGACAGGTTGCTACCTGATTATAGGTTGTTTGAAATCGCTGTGTGCGTAGTGAAACCCTAGCTCCTGACAAAATAGGATAGGGAAACCCTACCCCAACATAGGGGTGTTTTGGCTCTTACTTGCTTGTTATGTGCTTTTTGAGTTGACCTCTACAGGGTATGCACGTATCAGTCTGCAAGTTTGGGTATCAGGCCTGCGGGCATCAGTATCAGTACTTTGAGAATCCGTTATATCTGCGGGTATCAGATTCAGATTTGGGGGCAGTGATTTGGGAACAGTGATCAGTGGTTGAGAGCAGTTTCGGTTTATATTTGCCAACTGTGTGTTGTCTTTATTTAAGCTGTTATGCTGCCCGTTTTTTCTATTCATTATTTCCTTATTACGCTTTATTTATCTTTTGCTAGGCAGTTTAGCACAATTGATTCCGACCAGACATATATCCCCCAAGCACTCTGGACCAGAGGTCGCAGACTCCATCGATCTGAGGATCTGGTAGACGGACAACCAGTGTTCCATTCTTTACCCCCGGTTACTAGACGGAGGGCAGTTAGGCAGAGGATATCAGTTCAGCAGTCGGTTTAGAGGGCTTTGTCTACCCCACCTGAGTATAGTAGGGATCAGAGTTCTGTTTCTCCCGTAGAGAGGGAACATATACCGGTAGTTCAGCTAGATCAGGGCAGTATGGTAGGAATGGAAGAAATGATGCGTCAGCTCCAGGAGAGCATGAAAACCATGCAGCAAGACGCTGCTCGTCAAGTGGAATTTGCCAAACAGTAGGCTGAGATCATGGCCCAACAGGCAGAACTAATCACTAGACTACAGCAACAAGTCGGGGGATCCGCTTCGCACCAAGCTCCTTCCTCACCAAGGGTTCTAATACCCGGGGAGGCACCAAAAGTCCAGGAAGATGTACATTCCGACCGGGCCGGCTCCGCCCCCAATTCTACCCTAGCTGTCCAAACACCTACCAACCTATCGGATTCTCCCTTTGAGTTCGAGGTGGACCCCATGGCATTAAAGGTGAGCAAGCTTGAAAAGCTGTTCAAGAAATCTCAGGGTGTCAAGACCATTCCAGATATTGAAGATGGGTACACCGACGCAGCCGTGACGCTGCCGGACCGGTTTAAGATGCCTCACGTTGACCGTTTTGACGGATCCAGCGACCCTATGGTGCATTTACGGTTGTTTTCGAATATACTGAGGTCGATGGGTGTAGACACCCCATTTTTGACCGTCCTCAAGACCTGGACGTCACCGCTTGAACACTCGGTGATTATCCATGTTCATGTTCGTTTGGAGTTTCCGGAGTTCTCGGCTACGCGCCTTGCCTCAGGATCTCCGAACTTGACCGTTTTGTGTCTGGTTTTGCACCAAACACTTGTGCTTTGCCTTGGAGGGGCAGGGAATGCCTTGTGAGGCATCCCCACACACCACCGGCAGTGGCTAGAGGCCACCGGCTGGTTGATGTTGCCATCGGCACTATACTGTGCCGGTCGGCACTCTTTTGTGCCGGTCGGCAGTAAATTTTGTCAAAATGACAATTTTGCCCTGCCGACTACTTTACAGCTGTTTTTGGAGATATTTTCAGACAGCTTTATAGCATTTGTTTCCCCTCCATACACGTGTATGGAGGGATGAGCCTCTTGGTTAGCTTAACTTGTAAGTTTAGTTGCCTATAAGAGGACCCTTCTTCCTCTTGGCTCAAGGTTGGAAGAAGTTTGGATTTTTAGACATTTTTAGACAGAGAAGAAGCTCTGGTTTTAGGTTAGAAGTTTTGTATCTATCCCATCTCTCTTCTTCCCTCTTATTTGTACACTAGGTGTTTGTGACTTACTATTGCTCATCAACACCTAGTGTTTCACCTTCCTTTGGTTACTGAGGTTCTAAGGGCTGGTTCTTGAAGTTTTTGGTTGGATTTGAGCTCAAGGAAGCAACAACATCAACCTTTGTGAAGGTGGTCTTCAAGGGTAAGAAACTACCCCTTTTTACCCCTTTTTTGCACTCCATTTTTACATAGCTTAGAACTGTTTTTGTGCTTGGTGATCAACACACAAAAGTTCTGTTTTTTGGTCCTCTTTGTTGTTGGTTAAGAGTGTTTTGTGCTTTGGAAGGGTTTGACCACCCTTAGGCCTTGAAAAGACCTCATTTTGTGCTATTTTGTGAGAGCTCCGGGATTTTGGTGTTGAGGTCTCTTCACCACTGAAATCTTGAGGGATTTCAGTGGTGAAGATGATGCTTTGAAGTCCCAAGAAGGAGAGGGCCACCCCTTCTCCTTGATGTCCTTGAAAAGGGCAAGTTTTAGCCTCTTAGGGAGCCTTATGTTCAAGTGTGTGTTGAGCATGCCATGGCTGTATTTTATGCTTATATTGCCATGTTATAACTTTGTGTTAAGTTGGTTTTAGTACTCCTTGCATGCTTTGCATACATGCCATGTAATGCCACTTTGATGCCTTAATATGCTTTAGGATGTAAGCCCTTGTTCAAGCATGATTTAGGCCTAGCTTTGTGAAGCTTTTGTGTTTGTTTTGCCATGATTAAGCTCTGTTTTTGGTTGTTTTGGTCGACCATCACTTGCTTAGTATAGCTCATTTGTATTTTGGCTTGTTGGCCTCAAGTATGTGAATGTGTAGCATGCGTTGCTTGCATTATTTTGATGGTTTGGGACCACCCCACATGCTATTTCAGTCCCTTAGACATGCTTGTTTGATTGCCTAAGTCGCCTCTTTATTGCTTTGGAAGCATGTGTTGTATGCCCTTTGTTTTGGCCATTGGGTATGCCTTTGAATTTGAGTCACTTAGGTGCCATCTAAGTGGTCTTTTGGACTTAGTTTTATGTGTTAAAACTCTGTTTTTGGTCGCCTAATGCATGCCATGTATGGTTATGTTAAGTGTAGTTCATTACCTCTTTGGTGAGCCTTGAATGCTTGGGCCTTTTGCATGCTTTACTTGGTTTATTTAGTTGGTTTGGAGCCTTCTATAACATGGTTTTCAAAGCTTATGATGCATCCTAAGTGTCCATGATATCCCCTTCCAAGTGTGCTTGAAGGTTGCTTGCTTAGTGCCTAAGTGTTAAGTCTTAACATATGCATGTGTGTGTGTGTGTTGGCCTTCATTTTTGGGCATTATTGGCCATTGATTTTAGGCCTAATTAGAGTTGCTTAAGTCATGTTTGACCATCATTTGCTTGTTTGCATGCTTATCTATGTTTGCTGTATGCTTTGCATAAGTATGTTGCATTGTTCACATTGCATGATAGCTAACATGATTAGGTTGCATTGCATCAACATGCATTCCTTGTCCCTTGATTTGGTGATAGGGATTGGGATTTGGTTTGTTTGGTTTGCATGCATTTGAGATTGAAAGTGCACATTTGGTTCTTTGGGCCATCATGCATGGAAGTGCGTGATCGGTGGCTCGAGAATCGAGGCACATTCTCCTTTGAGTCACGAACATGATAAGGAATGTGTTTGGTGCATAAATTGCTTGAATTGCATTGCCATGCAAGTTGTTGCCCTCTGCTGCTGTAGTTGCAGGTTCTGCAGACATTCAGTGCCGGCCGGCAGTGTTTAGTGCTGACCGACAGTATATTGATGGCCGATGGATCTATTTGTGCCGATGAACATCCAAATCACGGCCGATGGCAATCTAACCAGCCGCAGTGATCCCCGACATCCAGTGAGCATATTCTGAGAGTTTGGCAGTCCTCAGAGGAGGAAAGCAGGGAAAATAGAGGCAGACTTTGAATGGTAGCGCGATTCCGAGCAAGTCCCGAACACGCGCCGCATCCGGCCCTCTCCCCGAGGGGTTTACTGCTTTAATTAGATTAATTAATCTGCTTAATTAATTTAATGGGTTTTGTAATTTAATTAGCTTGCGTAGTTAATTATTTGTATTATTCTTTCGGTCCCTCCGAGCGAGGGCAACTCTGTAATAAGTGTGGGTGAGTGGTTTGCATGTCTTCCAACCCCACTTTTTCTTCCCTTTTATTTACCTGCTTATGATGGTAGATTAGGGCACGTCTATTTTAGCATACCTTATGCAATGCATGCGTGCATCCATGCATTTGTTAACATGCACCGGGCTCGGTACATCATACAAACTGCATTGTATTTCAATTTCTAAATTGAATACGTGATAATTGTAGCATTTCACATGCCATTTTAGGGTTAGCCGAGCCTACTCTAGACTGCATCTCTGTATGTGTTGCATTAGCCATTTTAACATGAACTAGGACATGCATGTTTGCTAACCAGTTTATTATTTTGGCACGGAGTACGATGTAAGTATTTATGCTTTAGCATCTAGCATGCGTGTGAATGTTAACATGACGGTATGCTTGCCATGCGGCTAAGTGCTTATGTGAGTTAAACTGTTTGAATGCCTGTGGGTGGAGGTTGGATTGCTTGAGTTGGAAAAACTCATTGAAATCCGTGTTTTAGCCTACTTGCGAGTAGCAAAATCCAAAGCATTTTCAAAACAAACGGATATGCAATGTGTTTCCAAATTAGGCGATCTAGTCTATACTTGTTTGCTGTGCGCATAACGTAGTAATCTAGGCTAATAACCGGTATAAGAGCACGTAATGTTTTCAAAATCGGATATCACGGTTAGTAGAGGCCGGTCTTCGGACCGGGCGAAAGGGGGTGCTCATAGCTGACCTTCCCCGATCGTACCCAAGCTCCCGAGCCAAGACATTTGGTGATGACGGACACGTGGCCTTCGGCACCGAGTCAGGGTTTCCTAAATTCCCCATTAAAAAATATTTAGGTGGCGACTCTGTAATCTGGCAAAGCAGTCCATGTTTGGCACTTCTTTTCAAAATCTGTTTTTCTCAAAACGATTTGCCAGAGTTGGACTCTTTGGTTCAGATTAAGAACCGTGACAATATGAGTCCGAACTGTAGTGAACCCAATGTGAACAGAACGGGACCTTAACCCTCCCGGGGCGTTCGGGGGACGTCTACAGTTTCTGGCGACTCTGCTGGGGATTTTAGAGAGCTTGACTCGAACTCGTGATATCCTGTTTTGACTACACTTATGTGTTTCTTTGCATTGCATGTGCATTGGTGCGCCTAGGACACCGTGTTGGCCATCTGCTATTCCTGACGGTTTGCGGAGGCTTGTCTTGTCAAGGCATGACCATAAGGCTGACCGGTTGCGGGCTCTGCCAGTATGGGAACACAAACCCCGGTTTTACCGGGGCACCCTTTTTGACCATTCGACCTAGTGCATATCGAAATCCATAGTGACCATTCCAAACTAGGACAGGTTGCTCACCCGATATAGGTTGTTTGAAACCGCTGTGTGCGTAGTGAAACCCTAGCTCCTGACAAAATAGGACAGGGAAACCCTACCCCAACATAGGGGTGTATTGGCTCTCATTTACTTGCTATGTGCTTTTAGAGTGTATCTCTACAGGGAATGCATATACCAGTTTGCGAGTCTGGGTATCCGGCCTGCGGGCACCAGTATCAGTATTTTGAGAATCAGTTATATCTGCGGGTATCAGATTCAGATTTGGGGCATGATTTCGGGGAACAGTGATCAGTAATAGAATACAGTCGTTCAGCTTTGCTCGTATCAGTTCCAGTGAAGTTGACTGAGATGCTGTCTGTTTTCTCTTTTGCTAGGTAGTCTTGGAACTATAGCTTCAGAAGCTCCAATATCCCCCGGGTGCATTGGACTCGTGTTGATAGACTTTGTCGGGTCAGAGATTCAGTTTGCCAAAGGCAGAGTAAAAAGGGCCAGTCAGGCACGGGTCACCGGTTCAGCAGTTACCAGATTAGTGGTCCTTATCCCCCACCAGTGAATTGTCAGGCCGAGGTCTCAGTTTTCACCACAGGATAGATATACCAGTCAGTCAAATGGATCAACAGAATACGTCAGGGGTGGAGGCAATGATGCGTCAGATGCAGGAAACTATGAAACTCATGCAGCAAGACGCTGTCCGCCAAGCGGAATTCTCCAAGCAGCAGGCTGTAATCATGGCTCAGCAGGCTGAACTCATCACCAGGCTACAACAGCAAAGCGGCGCGTCTGCTTCACAACAAGTTCCTCCCCAGTAGGAGCTCCAGCACCTGGGGAGACGCCAATGTACAAATGTCCAAGAGGATACAGACCTTCCAACGGGGCCAGCTCCACCCCCGATCCTACCGCAACTATCCAAGGCACCCACGCCTATCAATGTACCGGACTCTCCCTTTGAGTTTGAAGCGGACCCCACAGCACTGAAGCTGAGTAAGTTGGAAAAATGTTTAAGAAATCCCAGGGAGTCAGACTATTCCCTGATCGAGGATGGTATACGGACGCAGCTGTGACTTGCCAGACATTCAAGATGCCTCAATGACCGATTTGATGGGTCGGGGACCCCATGGTCCACCTGAGTTTGTTTTCAGATGTTCTGCGCCCGATGGGCTTGACAAGATTACAGAAGCTCTCCCTTTTAGCAGGACCCTGTCGGGTATCGCGGCCATCTGGTACGCCAAATTAGAGGACTCAGTGAAACGAAGCTGGGAGGAGATGTCCGAGGCCTTCGTCGCACAATATTCATACAATACCCAGATCGAGATCACAACCCGTGATCTTGAGACAACCAGGCAAGAGCCGAAAGAGGGCTTCTCTGACTTTGTAACCCGTTGGAGGGCCAAAGCTTCTTCGATGACCACCAGGCCGGTCGACAAGGACCAGATACGGATGATTGTGCGCAATCTCCAACCCAGGCTGATGCAGAAGATGATTGTCCTCCCCCTACCCACCTTTGCAGACCTCCATGAGATTGGGGTACAAATCGAGGACGCTATAAAGCAGGCCTCATTGACCAGGAAAAGGAGCAGCCCAGGAGGGCGTTTACCCGCAGTTCGAATGCGACCACCAGTGGTGATGCAGCTGCAAGATCTTCTGAAGTGGGCATGGTCACCACCACCACATCAAAAACAGCTACCCCATTCACCGGTGCGTCCGGAAGTAGCTCACAGAAAACCAAATATCCACCTCGAGTCAAGAGGGTTTTCACCCCACTTCATATGCCTTTGTCAAAGGCTCTAGAGGTTTTAATCCGGAAAGGACATCTGAAACCATTGGAACAACGGCCTTTACCTGATCCTCTCCCTTCAAAGCATGACCGGACTAAGTACTGTGCGTACCATCAACAAACCGGTCATGAGACCGATAGCTGCTTTCGTCTGCGCCATGATGTACAAGATTTGTTTGACAACAACGTCATCACCGCACCAGCTCAATAAGGTCTATCGTCACTGGATCAGTGAACTTGGGGGATAGTATGAATGTGTGATCGGGGGATGAACCACCTGCGGGCAACACTCAGTTTACTCCAGATGTGGCGTTTGGCATGCACTGCTTTGAGCATTTGCGAATGCTAGTTTTGTACTTTCTGACTTGGGTATTGAGCCAGTTCTATTGTTTTGTTTTGAGTCTGTCTCTTTGTTTTGAGTCAGTCTTTTTGGTTAAGGTCTGTCTTGTTGTATCGAGTCAGTCCTGTTATGTAGGAGTCGGGTGATTCCGGGGGTGTTACCTCGGACATCACCATTTTGTTTTGTGTTTGTCTTTTCATTTTCTTTTGAGTCTGTTTCTGCCTTGGAGCCAGTTACACCAGAAGATTTGAATGGAACAGCAGTGATTTTCACACTCTTGTGTTTTTATCCGCCATGTGCTAGTGGTGCCAGAAGTTTGAATGAAATGACAGTGCTCCTCGCCTGCTCTTCTGTGCCTTGAACTCATTGCCTTGACCTAAGTTTTTTTTAAAACCTTTTTGAACACTGTGTTGGAAACAAAGAGGAAGGAATTCCTCGGGATTTGCAAAATTTGATCAAACTGAGAGAAAGAGAGGCATGCTAAGCCCTTAATGAATGAAATCATGCTTGTTAGTGTGAGTACTGAGAAGGACCCTAGCTTTGATCCAGATTGGTTCTACACTGTCTTCAGCGCGAGCGATTTGTCGCTTTCTTAAAAACTTTCAAAAAAAAAAAAATGTTTTGCGCGGTCCTGCAAAGACATGTGTGGAATCGCTCTTGAGATTGTGCAGCTTAGGATCGCTCTCGGCCTCGAGACTCAACCCCTTTGCTTTCAAACCTTGAACTTGGATTCAGAACGTTCAAAGGACAATCATGATGTGAGGCCTGTGTGGCCAGCTTTGAAGCAGCCCTCGAACAAGAGGCACCAAAGTCAGATCAAGAAGATCAGATCTCATCAGAAGAAGCTTGCAAAGCTAGATCAGAAGCACCCCTCGAACTAGGGGCAAAAAATATCCGATGTGCTCGAAGAGCCAAAGGTGGATCTTTCTGCAAATCAATGACACCCATTCTCCTGGATTCAGATGACTTCAGGATCTCAAAACCATTTGGCATGGACAAAGCTACACTTTTACCCTTTGAGAGGCTCGCTGGGCCGAAAACCCGGAAGGGCGACCCAGGCAAAAGTTAGAGCAAAGAAAAGAATGAAAAAAAAAAGAAAAAAGAAAAAAATTCAAAGATACAAAAATGCAAAAAGAAGAAAAGAAAAATGCAAAAAAAGAAGAAGAAGAAAAATGAAAATGAAAAGAAAAGAAGAAAAGAAAGAAGAACAAAGCTCGCAAGGTCGAAAACCTGCAATAGGCGCCTTGGCAAAAGTTAGAGCAAAAAGGAGAGGTTAAATACCCGAGTGTACCTTAACCCCGAACTACGTAAGGCTTGATTCCCATCTTTGGGATACGTAGGCAACTTCATTCTGAAGTCCAGCCTAAAACACTTCAATTCATTGTGTCCATGTGATGGTTTTGATCATCTTTGCCTTCTCTGTATCCGAGAGTTCGGTTGTGATCGTCACTGAGGACTGACTACAAGTACGCTGCGATGCTATCCAAACAAGGGGCAACTTTCCGTTGCCATTCAAAACGTCGCGGTGTCACTTCAAACAAGGGGCAACTTTCCGTTGCCATGCAGTGTCCTTCAGACAAGGGGCAATTTTCCATTGCTTATGGATCCGAGGTTGCGCATCTCAAGAGTAGGTTCCGTGCTTGTTAAGCATTGGCCGTTTGCAAAAAATAGTTTTTGAGAATTTTTACTAAGGTTGACTAATTCTCTCGAAAATTATTCCATCTTTTCCAAAACTGGACCATTTTCTTGGACCCAAAAAAGGAAAATTTTCAGTGCTCATAGCGTGACTTGCATGATTTTAAATCAGAAAATTGCACAAGCATGTTAATCTAACTTTCATGTTGGTCAAAATTGTTTTAAAACCAAAAAAATGGTCAAAATGATGAACTAGGGGCACAGTTGAGTCAGGTGTTCTGTCTTTTCCCCATCACCATACTTGCCAAGAAGGGCACTACCTGCCAGAAGAGGGCACAACTGAAGTAACAAAAAAAGGGCTGAAAGCTCTCGTCCTCCAAGAACGAGGTATCAAGCCAAGTGCGAAGCAGAATGGAATGGATCAGATGTTCCACTTCCTCATCTGGACAGATCTAACCACGTCCAAACTCCCCAGCAGCATTCAACCGATGTCAGCGCAGATTTGCTACACACCCAGTTGTGGCAACCCCTCTGGGAAAGTTCACTTGTGAGCAGAAGAGAGAATCTAGCAGAATGCTAGGGGCAAGAGCCCGCAACTTCTTGTCTATCTACCAACCACTCTGGGGAGGGATAAAAAATGAGAGATTAAAGAATAGAGAGATGTGCGTTGAGAGAAAAAGTGAGAAAAGGGCTTTTTCAGAAAAACAGAGCTTGAGGGCCGAGTGATGTGAGAATCACAAATGAGAAAGGGTGGGAAATAATACCCGGTGAAACAGGTCCCTGTGCACATTTGAGTCTTGTGTTTTGTTTTGTCTGCCTCGATTCTTGTTTTGAGTCGTTTCGAGTGTCAATAGATGTGTTTAGGTTGTTTACCTTTGTTTTTTTGGTTGAGTCTTTTTCGCTGTGTTCAGTCGTAGGCTCAATACCCGGTTAAGAGCTCATTTCTTAATTTCAAAAAAAAAAATCAAATCATCTTGTGCTCAGAGTGCTGTGCCATTCTCCACATTTGTGCAAAACAGAATTTGTTCTTCATAAAACCGCAGGGTTCAACCCAGGTCATGTGAGAACAGTAGAACCGGGACCTATCTGAAGCTATAATGGTTCCGGACTGCAAAGAAAAAGCAAAAGAGGAAAACGTCGGGTATCTGAGTTCGTTTCAACTTCAGTAAATTCTGAGATTGTATTCCGGATGTACCTCTTCAAGTCTTGCCAATGAGGTGCTTTCTAAAGCGCCGCTTTGTCCTCTTATTGCTTTCCTTAAGCATCATGCATTGTAATGCATTGTACCTATCAAGTTTCTTTCTCATTCATGCACGATATTGTATGTACGGTTCATTCAAGAAGTTCCGTTTGAGATCATTCACTTAGTGTATCAATCACACTTCATTCACTTCATTTATTCAGTGTATCAATCACACTTCATTCATTTCGTGTATCTATTGCACATTCTCATTTAGTGTATCAATCACACTTCATTCATTTCGTATACCTATTGCACATATTCTCATTTAGTGTATCAATCACACTTCATTCACTTTGTGTATCTATCACACCATTCTTCTCTTCATATCACATGTTTACTTTAGTGTATCCATCACACCTCATTCCCTCTGTTTGCCTCATGTATCTGTCACATGTTTATTTAGTGTATTAATCACACTCTCTTCACTTAGTGTATCTACCACCCACATTTTCATTTTGTGTATCTATCACGCACATATTCACTTTTGTGTATCTATTACACTCTCACTCAGTGTATCAATCACACTTCACTCATTTTGTGCATCTATCTCATCGACAACAGGGTGATCGTGCCTCCGGAGAAACTGAATGTCACAACCAACCCCCTCCCGCCACATAACCAAGCTCCACCTCCCAAACGCATCAATATGATCCAAACTGGGGTTGAGTCATACGACCCTAGTATATATATCACCCCTTCTCACCTACCCAAGCCGGAGGTGTTCCTTCCTGACAGCACCGACTTGTGCGTGTTGGACATCTCCCAAACCCAACCTGAAACGGTGGTGGTAGCTGTCGAAGATAGAAGTGGGTCGACTGCGGAGGCAGATGAGAATGCAAATACAGAGCCTGAGAGGTTTGCAAACTTTGTGTACAACCCGAGCGGTTACATTACATCAGCAGGCCAGGCTAGGCCGAATGTGGAATTGCCGGTGGGGGCAGGGATTTGTGTAGTCCGGGAAGATGGATTCAATCAGGGGCTAGATGACTTAGCAGATCTGGAGGAAGACATCGCGAACCTTCAATTCTTCAACGAACAAGACTCGGAAGACGTGACAGTCAACTGGTTTGATTCGGATAGGGCAGCGGAGTCTACTGGGTGGCTTGACGACCAACCAGATGTTGTTGAACAACCTCAGCTAAAACAGGGTCCGTCAGGGACGGGGACATCAACTGTGGCCGGAAGGGCCGAGAATCTGGATGTATCGCCGGAGAGCGCCGGTGTTAAGAATTTCGCTCGGGATCCCGGCAATTTGAATATAAGAGATACTGGACAGCAAGCTGTGCTGAAACAGTTTGAGCGAGAAAGGATCGAAGATTCTGAGAGGGTCAGAAAGGCCAAGGCCCCTGCGGGAACAGAACGTGCTGCGTGCACAGGAGCAGAGCATGTTGTGGGCACGAAAACAGAAGGTGCTATGGGTACAAGAATAGTTGTGACGGAGCCGGACAAGTGTCTGTTGGCTGCCGATGGCATGTGGTGAGAGGATGACGATCTATGTCTTGCCCACACAGATGAGGACTGGGGGAGTAACCAGCCGGATGATACCTGGTACATTGGCGAAGTTGATCACATGACTAGGAGTGGGCAGTATTTCAAACCTTCACACCTAGATCAACCAGAGGCATCCGGGAAGGACAGGGAGGCAGACAAGCAGAAAGAAAAGCTACTCAAAGAAGAAGCTGTGCTAAAACAAATGAAGAAAATACAAATAGACATCTCCATCTGGGGACTGCTGATGGCTTCAAGAGTATATAGACAAGCTGTCCTATCTACAACGGACAAAGCCAAACTCTCAATAGATACCACGCCTGAGCAGCTGGTAGGATTGGTCTTTTCGGGGGGAGCTTCCTCGACGTTGACCTTTTCTGACAAGGAATTGCCGCCCGAGGGCGTAAACCATAACAAACCGCTCTACATCTCTGTGGAGTGTAGAGACAAGTGGATACCGGTAGTTCTTGTTGACACAGGATCCGCCATTAACGTGTGTCCTTCAAGGACAGCTTATGCAATCGGGTTGAAGCCCGCGGACTTTGAGCCAACTGCCCAAGTGATCCGGGCATATGACAATACAAGCAGAGAGGTGATGGGGACCGTGAGGATTCACACTAAGGTTGGTCCAGGACAACAAGAGATCGATTTTCATGTCCTGGACGTTCCTGCGACCTTTAATCTACTCTTGGGGTGGCCGTGGTTGCACCAGGTAAAAAGCGGTTTCTTCCACCTTGCATCAGATGATAAAATACCCCCACGGGAAGGGGGTGGCTATAGTTTTTGGAAATTCGTCAATCCATCCGTCGCCAGAAGTGTCTACACCGGTTTTGGAAATCGAGCATGGTACGGAGGATGTGTTCTTGTCAGGATTTACCCTAGCCGAGGCCCGGGTCGTTCAGAACATTTTGGCTGCTGATGAGGGGTTGTATGTCAGCGCACAGTCAGTAAACCTCATGAACAAGCTCCAGCATATCCCCGGGATGGGACTAGGAAAAAGTGGCCGGAAGGGCATTGCAATATCGCCGAAGTGCCGCACACCCGCATACCTTTGGTTTAGGCTATTTGCCCACCAAAGAGGACTGGGTGAGGAAAGGCAAAGAAATGGCTGGGAGAGCCAGGGCCAAGCAGACCGGGAGGCATTTTGACTTGATGCATCGCCTATCCAGGGCACCCTGAACGGACGTTTCGTCCGGGAGGGGGAAGACTTTCCATTCTGCGGCTTCCCAGAGCCATGGCTGAATGCCGAAAAGAGGCGCCTGCCGGGTTTCGAGATCTTCTTTGACTTACAATTGACCGGGATGATGTTGAGGAGCAGACAGACCCATCAGCTGAGGTTGAGCAGTGTAAGGAAGTGGATTCCGAGAGCACCGAGATTGAAATGGGGGTAGCGCTGGCTTGTCTACTATCAGATCCTCCGATCGTACATGAGTGCTTGGGGGATGATCTCTCAGTGTCTATGATTGGGAATGGAGCGGCCGCGAGCCCATCTTTGAACATTTTGGATGCATCCATCGCACCCTCCCTCGTCTGGCAGTATGAGGAGGGATTCTTATCGAGCAGCACCGGGTCAGGTAGTGAGCCGGAATCTGATTCCACCGAGTCTGTAGGGTCGGAATCAGGTTCCAGCTCGTCTGAGTCTGAGTCCGGTATTCCTGGGGGTGACAACCCGGATGCCACAGTCCTGTCTAGGTCGTCTTTTTCTTTTTCCTTTGAGTCTGTTGTAACAGAGGAATCAGGCGACTTGGAAGTGATTAATGAGAACGAAATGGCTGTGGCTTTTGAGTATTTTTCTGTGCCTTTGATTTATTGCATTAACTCAGACTTTCAAAACTTCGATGAAAACGACGAGGAAGAAATTCCTCCGGTTTTAAATTATTTGCTAGAACAAGAGCAGGAAAGGTTTGTAAAACCGCTGGTTGATGAAATCATCTAAATTAATGTTGGTACTGAGAAGGACCCGCGGCTGGTCCAGATCGGGTCCACGTTGTCTTCGGAGGAGCGCGAGCGCTTAGTCGCTTTGTTAAAAGATTTCAAAGATGTTTTCGCGTGGTCCTACGAAGACATGCCTGGAATCGATCCTGAGATTGTACAGCACCGGATCCCTCTTGACCCGAGGCCCGACCTGTTAAGCAGAAACTCAGAAGGATCCGCCCGACTGGGCCATCAAGATCAAAGAAGAGGTCACCAAGCAAATTGACAGGGTTCCTGCTGGTATCTGAATACCCAACTTGGTTGGCCAACATCGTTCCAGTGCCGAAGAAGGATGGCAGAATCCGGGTATGTGTGGATTTCAGAGATTTGAACAAAGCCAGTCCGAAGGACGACTTTCCTTTGCCGCATATCGATGAGTTAGTGGACTTCACTGCGGGGCATGCATTGCTTTCGTTCATGGATGGCTTTTCAGGCTACAACCAGATTGTGATGGCACCCGAAGACCGGGAGAAGACTGCTTTTACCACCCCGTGGGGGACCTACTATTACAGAGTGATGCCGTTTGGGCTGAAGAATGCTGGAGCTACATATCAACGGGCCGCGACCACGATATTACATGACATGATCCACAAAGAGGTTGAGGTGTACGTGGACGACATGATTGTCAAGTCTAAAGAAAGAGAGGGCCACTACACCACCTTGCAGAAGTTCTTCTAAAGGATCAGAGAATTTCGGTTGCGGCTGAATCCTCAGAAATGTACGCTCGGTGTTACAGCAGGGAAATGTTGGGGTTCTTGATTACACAGAGAGGTATCGAAGTCGACCCTTCCAAAATCAAGGCCATCTTAGAAATGCCACCACCGAGGACTAAAAAGGAGGTGCGAGGCTTTCTGGGTAAAGTGCAATTCATAAGACGGTTTATTGCTAAATTAACCTTGACTTGTAAACCACTCTTTGGTCTCCTGAAGAAAGGAACGAAGTTCCAATGGGACGGCCGATGCCAAGCTGCTTTTGAACAGATCAAGCAATACTTACAGAACCCACCCGTATTGTCACCGCCTGAGCCGGGGAAACCGTTGATTTTTTACCTTTCAGTGACTGAAACTACAATGGACTACATGCTTGCACAGGAGTCTGAGGACAAGGTGGAGAGAGCTATCTACTACCTGAGCAAGAAGATGCTAGGTTATGAGACCCGTTACACTCCGCTGGAAAAGGCTTGCTTAGCCTTGGAATGGGCTACCAGGAAGCTGCGGCACTACCTGTTAGCTCACTCTGTAATGTTGGTTTCAAGATTAGATCCCATCAAATATCTCTTCGAGAAACCGGCACTTACGGGTAGGCTAGCTCGTTGGTTGCTTCTGCTTTCCGAATTCGATTTGAAGTATGTGACGCGCAAGTCAGTAAAGGGAGAGCGGTAGCAGAGTTCCTAGCCGATCACCCAGTTGAAGGGGATGAAGCAGTTGAGTACCTATTCCCAGACGAGGCCATTTTGCATGTCGAAGAAGAGTTTTGGACGATGTACTTTGACGGAGCGTCAAACCAATACGGGTATGGAATAGGGGTGTTGCTGATAGCACCTGACAATTCCCGTATCCCTCTAGCATTCAAACTCCGGTTCAAAGTCTCGAACAATGAAGCAGAGTATGAGGCATGCATTGCTGGTTTAGAAGCAGCCCTAGAACTAGGGGCAAAACGATTGGACGTCATCGGGGACTCGAACCTTGTTGTGTCTCAAGCAAAAGGAGACTGGAAAGTCAAAGAAGAAAAGATGAAAATATACCACCAGACCTTGGACTTGCTGATTCCTCGATTTGAGAAGCTGAACTTCGCTCATCTGTTAAGAGAGAACAACAGGTTCGCAGATTCACTAGCAACTCTATCTTCCATGATAGACATCCCTTTTGGAGTCCAGATGCGTCCGATCATCATTGACCAGAAATTTGTGCCGGCCTATGAGCTGATTGCTGCCATAGATGAGGTTCAAGATGAGAATCCCTGGTATCACGATGTATGGAACTTCTTGGAAGAAGAAGCATATCCAGCAGGGGCAAGTGCCAAGGATAAAAGGGCAATCAGAAGAATGGCTGCTCAGTTCATCATCTGCGGAGGTAAACTGTATAAGAGAGGTTATCTGGGAATGCATAAACTATGTGTTGATGCCGAAGAATCGAAGCGCCTGATGGAGGCCATCCATGGAGGAGAGTGCGGAGCGCACATGAACGGGGTGATGCTAGCCCGGAAAATTCTCAGACAGGGTTACTACTGGTCCACCATGGAGGAGGATTGTATCGGCTTTGTTCGGCGATGCCACAAATGTCAGATCCATGCAAACCGCATGAACATCCCGCCGTCGAAGCTGTACAATATGACTTCGCCATGGCCATTTTCAGTTTGGGGAATCGATGTGATCGGGGCTGTCACTCCGAAGGGGTCTAATGGGCATGAGTTCATTCTGGTCGCAATAGACTATTTCACAAAGTGGGTTGAGGCCCAATCTTATGCGGTGTTGAAGGCGTCGCACATTGCAAAGTTCATCAGGAACAACATCATCTGCCGCTATGGGGTCCCGAACGAGATTATTTCAGATAATGGTTCCCACTTCAAGAAGGAAGTGATCGACTTGTTGGAGAAATACAACATGGCTTTTCATAAGTCATCTACATATCGGCCGCAAACCAACGGAGCAGTTGAGGCCGCCAACAAGAACATCAAGCGTATTCTGCAGAAGATGGTGGAAACCTACCGGGACTGGCCAGATAAGCTGCCATTTGCTCTGTGGGGCTACCGGACTTCAATTAGAACTTCTACTGGAGCGACTCCGTATTCATTGGTTTATGGGATGGAGGCCGTTCTACCTATCGAAATTGAAGTTCCGTCGTTGCGAGTACTGGCTGAGTGTCAGATAGCTGAGGCAGATTGGCAGCAGAGCAGATTCGAGGAACTCATGCTCTTTGATGAGAGAAGGCTGAAAGCACTGTACCATGTTCAGGGTTATCAACGACGAATTGCCAGGGCTTTCAACAAGAAAGTTAAGTCCAGGAATTTGAAAGAAGGAGATTTGGTGCTCAAGGACAACCGAGCTCCCATCCACGACCCTAGGGGCAAGTTCAGACCTAATTGGACTGGTCCTTACATCATCAAGTCTATCTGGTCGGGTGGAGCTGTCGTTCTGATGGACCTAGATGGCCTAGAGTTCTCCCAACCGATCAACATGGACAAGTTGAAGAAATATTTTCCCTGAGAGGCTCGCTAGGCCGAAAACCCGAAAGGGCGACCTAGGCAAAAGTTAGAGCACAAAAAATTTGAAATGATAAAAACTGAGCTCGCAAGGTTGAAAACCCGCAAAGGGCGGCCTTGGCAAAAGTTAGAGCGCAAAAGGAGAGAGTTAATACACGAGTGAACCCGAACTGAACTACGTAAGGCTTGATTCCCATCTTTGGGATACGTAGGCAACTTCATTCTGAAGTCCAGCCATAAACACTTCCCTGATCAACTTTGTCCATGTGATTGCCTTGGTCATTTTTGTCTATTCAGCATTCAAGAGCTCGGTCGTGATTTCTGGTGCAGGGCTACTCAGACTAGGGGCAACTTTCTAGTTGCTGGGATCCAAGGTTGTGCATCTCAGTGACAAATCTCAAGCGTGTCCAATTCTGATCCATATCGAAAATAGTTTTGAAAAGTTTTAATAAAAGTTGATTTTGTTCAAATTAATCTTTTTACAACTTAGACCATTTTTGGACCGAATGGAAAATTTTCAGTACCACAACCTTCAATTTCATTGATTTCAATACAGAGTTCTCCTGCTCTTGAATACAAAATTGAAGTTGCTTTTCATTACATTCATAAAGAAAACTTGAAAGTTCTGATTAAAGCAAATAAATCCGGGGCATAGTCAGGTGTTCCTACGTCCTCTCCCAGAGCTGGTCGAAGCCTCTGATGCCAAGCTGGGCCCGATCTGTGCCTCTTCATTGAGCCAATCTAAACACTCATCAGAGAGGATGTAGCTGAAGGTAGGAGCGGGGGCCAGAAGTTCTCTCGTCCTCCATGCCGTGACATACCGAGCTAGCTGCGCGCCTCGGACTGGAAATGTAGCGGGGTACTCAATCCCCTCCTCTGGGCAAGTCTGATCATGTCCGAACTGGCGCCGGAACCGGAACGGAAAGTAAAACACACAGTGTGTCAGGCCAATCAATTGGATCCCGGGCTGACGAGTCATGCTATAGCTCATTGCCGGTAAATTGAGCCAAGGGTAGCGCCAAGCAATGTGATCCGCAGACAAATTGCACGTCCAGTTGTACCACCATCCTTCATCCGGAGCATCGACTAGACGTTGTCGGGAGAAATAGCTGCGAGCTGAATATGCCGGACATGAGTCCATAACTCTCAACTTGTCCATCAACCACACCTAGGGAGGGATGAAAAATGAGAGAATAAAGAATAGAGAGGTGTACGTTGAGAGAAAAAGTGAGCAAAAGGGTTTTGAGAGAAAAATCGAGGCCGAGGAGTGATGCGAGCAATATATATGTGAGACAGGGTGGGAAACAATACCTGCAATAGTAGTGGACTCCCCGCAAACCTAGCCGTCTCCGACGATGAAAAGCGTCCAAGCCCATCAATGTCTCGGCCAATGTCATGGCGATGCAGCTTTTGCCCTCTTTCAAACCCTCGGCGACCTCAATCAGACGAGTGCTAAACCCGCTGGAGCCTGAGGCGAGTAAGAAATGAGATAGCATGCATAAACAAAGCGCGTGTCGCCGATGATCTTGCCAATGACGGTCGCCACGATCACCGGCATCAGAAAACTGACAAACCAAGCTCGGAATGTCCAGCTCTCCATCATGAATCAATGACCGAGCGTCATGCAAAGTAAGGCCGCACATCCTTCCTAGCGCTTGGACATGGCCAAACCGGAATTGAGGCAAGATTTCTTCATCGCGCTCGGATTCCATTAAAACTTGGAAGTCCTCGAAAGTAGGACACACCTCTTGACCGCCAAAGCTAAAGACGTGTGTCACTGGGTTCCAAAACCTTGCCGCGGCATGGAGGAACGGGAAACGCAGCGGGGTGCGACCCAAAGTGAATAGTGCGTTTATGCCGAAGTCCCGAAAATTTAGCTTTTCCGAGCCGTCCAAGTTGGCAATCCAAGTTGTGAGATTTTGGGTAAGAAACTCTTCCATTTGGTGCAAATCAGTGTTGAAATGAGGAAAACTACGAAGCTGGGGCTTTTGTAGAAGATAAGGTGTTGAGTGGAAGACAGGTGTCAACATTCTAGAGGTCCTTGCCATTTTTGGCCGGTCGACCAAAAATGATGCCGACCGACCATTTGTTTTGGCCGATCGGCTAAAATCCTGGCCGATGGCCATTTATTGTGGCCGGTGATATCTCCCTGTGGCCGATGGCCTCTCATCTTGTTCTCTGAGCTGATTATATATTGAACATGCTGAAAATTTGTGACTGGCACCACTTCCAATGCCTTCTGGTGATGATCTTTGCGGAGTCGCGCCTGTTACGTCGATTTGTTTATCGAGTTGTTGTACATCTGCTTATCGAGTTGTATGTTACATTCTTTAAGTCTTTGCTTTGCTTATCGAGTTGTATTTACAGTTGGTTAGCCGATCGAGTTCTTTGTTTTGATTATCGAGTTGTTTGTCGTTACTCGGTTCACTACCTGATTATTACGAGGCAAGTGCTTACTTTTCAAACAAAGGTTCAAATCTCATTTACATTGTTTTGTAATGCGATGCGATGCGATGCGATCTACAAATGTAACACTTTTTGAACAAAGTAGCTGTTTCATTTTCATCATGTCTTTTGCAAAAAGTACATAGTTTTGAGAAAGTAAAACCTGCCTGAGGCAGTACAATGTGCTTAAACTACCAGTAAAAAGGAAAGTAAAGCAAAAAGGAGAGAAAAGCAATAGAATGTCTGGATTAATACCGGTGACCTCCCCTTGAGGTCGATGCACCTCCCACGCCCTTGTTTGGGTCAATTATGCGGTTTGGCACCTTCATTACTCAAGACAGTGCAAGAAAGTGCACTTTTGAACCTTAATAGACCTTCGTGTTGACCTCGAGCCATGTCTTCTGTGTACGATGCTCGGTGCATGCAGGGAGTATCCTTTCTCGTATCCTTTTGTATCTTGCGAGTTCTACAAATCGCTTCAATTATGTTGTATTACGTTGCTTCGTTTTGACTTTAATAAGCACGCTCGTTACGCGTCTTGCGTTGAACGATGCCTCGTCTTGTTTTGAAGTTGCATCTCAACATCACGAGTAACATACCTTTACCATGCTTCCGTTGAATATGTGCTCCTTCCTCCCTTCTTGCATTGTTACACACATTGCATGCGTTATCGCGTATGCTTTACTTACATGTGTTTATGTACCTTCCCGCATTGTTACACACATTGCATGTGTTATCGCGTATGCTTTACTTACATGTGTTTATGCACCTTCCCGCATTGTTACACACATTGCATGCATTATCGCGTATGCTTTACTTACATGTGTTTATGCACCTTCCCGCATTGTTACACACATTGCATGCGTTATCGCGTATGCTTTACTTACATGTGTTTACGCACCTTTCTCCCCTCCCCGCACTGTTACACACATTGCATGCGTTATCGCGTATGCTTTACTTACATGTGTTTATGCACCTTTCTCCTTTTCCCGCATTGTTACACACATTGCATGCGTTATCACATATGCTTTACTTACATGTGTTTATGCCTCTCTCGTTACACACATTGTATGCGTTGTCGCGCATGCTTTACTTACATGTGTTTATGCCTCTCTTGTTACACACATCATATGCGTTGTCGCGCATGCTTTACTTACATGTGTTTATACACTACTCGGTTTGTATTGTTATACACCACTCGGCTTGCATTGTCGCGCGTGCCCCCCCTTGTATTGTTATGCTTGTTTCAAAACGCATTGTTATGCGTCACACTTAGGTTGCATTGTCTCGCATCCATTCCGCATTGTTATGTGTCGCACTTAGGTTGCATTGTCTTGCACCTCCCTCACTTGCGTTGTCACGCACTTTTCACTTGCATTGCTATGCATGTTTCTAACGATGTTGTACCTGTTAAGTTTCTTTCTTTTGTAGGCACGATATTGTATGTACGGTTCATTTGAAGCTGGCGCGACTAGACGAACCAGACAGGTATCGCGTTCTCCGCGTCAAACGTAGCGAGAATTACATAATTCTCTTACATCCTTTCTGCATTGTAATGTAGTTTGGTTTTTGGCTTGCTTAAAACTGTTGCATGTTATGCTTCGTTACAGCTTTCTTTGCATAATCATAAGTTATGCTCGGCTTTGTGCATTGTCCTTGCATCTTGCCCCTGCCTTCGGGCACATACCTTGCTATCTCGCATGTGTAGGCGCGCCCGAACGTCCCGGAAAAATCCCGTTTTGTTCATTGGGCTCACTACAGTTCGGACTCAATGTCACGGATCTGAATCTAATCTCACAAAGTGCAATGCGAGATTGATAAATCACCAAAGAGTCCAAATCCGGCAAATCGTTTTGAAAAACTGATTTTTAGAAAGAAGTGCCAAACATGGACTGCTTTGCTAGATTACAGAGTCGCCACCTAAATATTTTATTTTTGGAAAATTTAGGAAACCCTGACTCGTGCCTAAGGCCACGTGTCCATCATCACCAAAGTTGCCTCGGCTCGGGAACTTGGGTACGAGAGGGGAAGGTCATGCAATGAGCACTCCCGCTCACCCGATCAAAGATCGGCCTTTACTAACATGATATCTTGTTTTTTGAAAACACATGTGCTCTTATTCCGGTTATTAACCTAGAATTACTATGTGATGCGTACAGCATACAAGTATAGACTGGATCGCCTAAGTTGGAACAAAACATCTCATGTTTGTTTTTGAAAGCGGTTTGCTATTCGCAAGTAGGCTAAAATGCGGATTCTGCCACCCTTAAGTGGGCTTAGAAAACATGGTGATTTGCCACTCTCAAGTGGGCTTAAAACTCGCAATCGATGAATTGTTCCAATTCAAGTAATCCAACCTTCACCCACAGGCATTCAGGCAGGTATATCACATAATCAGTTAGCCTCATGGCAAACATGCTATCATGGCAGTCACTCACACGTATGCAAGGATGCTAAAGCATAAACACTCACCGAGTACTCCGAGCCAAAGAAAGAAGCTAATTAGAAATCATGCATAAATCCTAACTATGCTGAGATGCCTAATGCAACACATACAAAATGCAACTAAGATAGGCTCGGCTATTCTAAGATGGCATATGAGATGTTACAGATAACATGTATTCAACTTGGAATTGAAATACAATGCAGTTAGTATGATGCGCCGAGCCCGGTGCATGCAAGACAGATGAATGGATGCAATCATGCGAGCATAAGGATGCTAATTAAAACATGCCCTAAAACTAACCATCATAAACTGGTAAATAAAAGGGAGAAAGACGTGGGGTTGGAAGACATGCATCACACACGCACACTTATTACAACAGTTGGCCCTCTCGACGGAGGGTCCGAATAAATAATACAACACCAACTAGCTAATCTAAGCTAATCTAATTAAGCTAGTTTATACACAACCAAAATGAATAATAAATTACAGCTAATTATTACACAACTTTAATTAATTAATAACTAAGTAAGCAATTAAACTAGCATGCAAACTACATGAATGTGGACTGCCTCAGCTCTGCCTTGAATGATAAAGGATGCATGCATGCTCGAGTCGCCTTGTCGGGAAATCCATCGCGATGCCCCGGCTTGCCTTTGTTTGCAATTGATTTCAGAAATTTGCACAAAGCTCCAGAGAGATGAAACTCCACCCCAGGAAACTGTGGGAAGGCTGCCGACCAGCTTATGGGCATGGGAGACCAACTACCGACCACCTTTTGTGGTGGAAACCAAAGAAGGTGGTCGACCTGCCAAAAAACCTAGTCGGCCAGCCAGTTTCTTCTCCTGGATTTTGTTTTTCTGCAATAAAGGGAAAGAGAGAGGCACGACAAGGTATTTGCAACACATGTGTGCATGACCACTCTCCCCGTCATTGCATAAGCTCTAGGGAGTGTAGTCCTCGACCCTTGGTCCACCGGTCGCGCATCTCGATGCATGATGGCCGAGGAGTTGAATTGCACGACTCAATGTGAAATGAATGCACATACAAGCACCTAAAGCCAACAACTCCGTCATGGGTAGTCAAGAGTGTCGGTGACTGGGAATCGAGGCACGTTTCGTCACTTTGAGTACGAAGCCTCCCTCGTTTCCCGTGTTCGGACTAACTCCTATTCCGAACACAATGCAACAAAGAATGGCATGCACAATGCGACTTTAAGTATGCAACCTAAATGCTATGCAACTAAGTGATGCAAACATGCAAAGGATGATATGCAAACATGCAACTAGCATACACAATGCTATGAACTAACAATGGCATACTCAATGCACGTGGTACTTAGCATACACAATGCACCTAAGAACTAACATACACAATGAGATGAACAAGGCATGCACAATGCAATGATCAATCATGCGACAATGTGGCATACTCAATGCTATGGAATACAATGGCATACTCAATGCAAAAATGGACTTAAACCAAAATGAATGGGCCTCAGCCACACCCAAATCAGTGGCTAAAGATGATGAAAAACAAGGCTCTAAAACTCATGCAAACATGCCAATGCAATGGCCCTAAACCTAAGGCATAAAACACACCTTTCCAAACGCACTGAAAAGGATGAAATATGGAGTGCAAGGACACATGTTCCAACTCTAAAATGGCATACAAAATGACTCCGAATGATGTAAACAACTCACACAATGCATGTTAAATGGCTCAAGCACCGAAACTAGTGAAGTGTATTACACTATAGGCATGCAAGGCAATGCTCAAATGGCCAAACCAACTCCAAAGAGACCCTATGCAGGCCCAAAACAGTAGCAAAATGAGTTGGGATGATGGCTTGAAAGGCACAAAAATGAAGCTCATGCAATGTCTCACAAATGGGGTATAATGATGCAACTCTCAAGCACATTGAAAGAGTGACAAACATGAGAATATAGCCAAGAAATAAGCTCTGAAATAACATTCCTCATAATGCCAAAACATGCAAATACCTCAAGTTAAGCATGGAAGGGACCTCAAAACTCAAAGCTAGGCAAGGCTATTACACTACAAACATGCATGGCAAGCATCATTCGACCAAGAGGCCTCAAAACAGAGCCAAGGCAGCCCAAAATATGAACAAAATCAGTTTGGATCATGGCCAAAATATGCTAGAATAGAGGGCCAAAACATCATGCAATTCAAGCTAGTAAACATGATTTACACTACAAGCATATGAAGCATATGAGAGGCTACCAAACCAGCTAAAAACGGAATCATGGCATGCCAAATGATGGCCAAAAACCCACTGAGACATGACCAATACATGCAAGAATGAGGTGCTACTTTGATAGGCTATGCAAGGGATTGTTCTACACATGCAAGAGGCAAACAAAAGGTGACCAAACCAGCCATAGACAGAGTCTAGGCAGGTTCTAAAAGTCACTAAAAAGGGCCTGAACCATGGCTAGGAAGTGTGGAAATATATGCTCCCTTGGAAAGCCAAAAAATGCAAGCAAACAAGGCCAAAAGAGAGGGTCACCCCTCTCTAATTTTGGCCCTCAAAACCACATGCCAACCACTGAAAATCCGTTGGATTTCAGTGGCTAAAGGGCCAAGCAAAGCTCAATACAAAGGTCTCATGGCATGGCTCAAAACAAGGCTAAATAGAGCATGCAAGAGGGTAGATGACCCCCAACACACAAAAGAGCCTTAAACAAACATGAAAATAACTTAAATATGAACCTTTTTTAGTTGAAAAAAAGCTCAAATAAGCATGCAAATGAGGCTAAGAGAAGGATCAAAATAATGCTTAAAAGAGGGAAAAGTGATTACCCTTGAAGCTCAGCAAAACCAGCAAACTTTGGGACCAAAAACCAGCTCTTTAACCTCTGAAAACAACCTCCAAGAACCTCAAATCAATGGTGGAAGTGTATGGCTATGAGGTGTAGTGTAAAAGGGTCAAGAACAATGCACCTTATGAGCCAAAATATAGAGATATAGAGAGATATGTATTGTCTTGCCTTAGAGAAATTCTGAACCTGGTTCAAGGAGGGGGAGGCCCTCTCTCTTAGACAAACAAGGCCAAAGCTTCTTCAAGAAGCTAAAAACAAGGCTCAAGATCCTCCATACACGTGTTTGGAGGATACAGTCTGTGCCTTCCAGCTGGCACAGCTGGCATCCACAACACTTGTAGAATATGCAGGAAGGCCGCCGACCAGTTAAAGTGGTCGGCCAGCCACTTTTTCTAGTCGGCCAGCTAGTTTTTCTAGTCGGCAGGAAAATTCTACTTTCTAGGTCCAACTTCAAATGGCCATAACTCTTTCATATGAACTCCTTTTCAGGTCATTCTTGTGTCCAAATTGAAGCCCCGGAAGTAATATTTCCAATGGTGGCAGATTTGCATCAAAATCCCAACTTTGTAGAAAGTTATGCCTGTTTTGGTGAAGCTGCGCAGTTTTGGTCCTACCCGGATTCATGCCGAACTTCTCCCAAACTAGTTTTCTTCTCCACTTTCCTCTTTTCTTCAACTCCAAACCCCTAAACAAAGTGTTTTGAAAGATTTTTCAAAGATTTCCTCTCTCTTTCATTCATTTCCACTTTGTCCTTGCTCGGTTTACCGAAAAGCGCAACATTTAACAAAATGCGAGTGTCGGAACATCGTAGAAACTTTATTTTCAAAACATTTCAAAAGAGAGGGTTTCAAGGTCTAAAATATTTTGATCAAGATTGTTTTGGTCCAAAAGGGGTATGGAGTTGAGATTTGTCTCTCTCCTTGCCGAAGAAACTGAACTTTTGCCCTGTACACATTTTTCCACCAAGTAAACCATCAATAGTGCCCAAGTCTTAAGGGCGGTCAAAAATGGGGTGTCTACAGCATGCTTGTCTAAGTCTTCGGCCTTGTCAAAAATGGGTCGTCTCTAGGGTTTGACATTCACTCCTGTCATTGTTATGACTTTCGAGTTCTGTCAAAGAGGAGCAACTGTAGACATCTCATTTTTGACCGTCCTTAAGACTTGGACGTCATCGTTTGAACAACTCGATAATCATCCATGTTCGTGTTCATTTTGAGTTCTCGGAGGTCTCGGCTACGCTCCTCGCCTTAAGATCTCTCAACATGTCTGTTTTGTGCTTAGTTGTAGACCAAACACCTGTGTTTTTGCTCCTGAGGGAAGAAGGTGGCTTGTTGACCATTTTCTCAACCCACCGGCCAAGGCCTGACGCCATCGGCCCCTTTTTCTTGCCATCGGCTAAGTGTGTTGGCCGATCGGCACTTTATTTGGTCGGTCGGCCATTTCTTCGGTCGGTCGGCCACATTTTCTGGCCGAGGCCTTTTCTTTGCCTTTTTCAGGCATTGTGCATGCCAGCTGTGCCAGTTGGTGAGCACAGACTCTGCCCTCCATACGCGTGTATGAAGGGATTTCATCCTTGTTTAGCTTCTCTTGGAAGCTTGGCAAAGTTGATTTTCTATAAAAGGAGGGCCTCCCCTTCCTTTCCAGAGGTTGAACCATCTGATATAGAAGTTAGATATATCTCTCTCTATATCCCTCTCTCTAGATTTGTGTGTGTGTTTGAGTTCAAAAGTGTGTTTTGTTCTTACTATTGCACACAAACACCTAGCATTACACTATCCTTGGTTGCTGAGGCACTAGAAGGTTGATTTCAGAGTTTTTGAGTTAGTTTTGATCCAAGAAACTTGCTGGAGTTGGTGTTCTTGAAGTGTTCTTCAAGGGTGAGTCAACTTGTTTTTGATACCCCATTTTGGCTTAAGCTTTTACACATACTTGCATGCTGTTTTAAGCTTAGTGTCCTACTGAAAAAAGTTCTGTATTTTCGTGCTTGAGATGTTTCATTGACGGTCACTTTTGTGTTGGGGGTTGTCTACCCCCTCTTAGGCCTTGTTTGGCCTCCTTTTGTGCCTTCCTCTTTGGGCTTTGGAACCCTTTTGTTTTGGCCTTCTCACCACTGAAATCCAAAGGATTTTTAGTGGTGGAGAAGTGGTTTTGAGGTCTTGTATAGGGGAGGGACACCCCCCTCCCTTTGTATCTCATTTACTTGTATTGTTGGCTTATAAGAGTAGCATGTTTACTTAACATGTCTTGGTTCTATTTCAGCACTTTTTGGTGGTTTTTAGGACCTGCCTTAACTCCATTTTATGTTGGTTTGATGTCATCTTGCATGCTTCACATACTTGTAGAGTAATCTTGCATGTTTGCATAACATGCATCTTGCATTTCGACTATCATGCTTGCATGTTCTAACTTAACTTTGAGAAGTTTTTAGCTTTGTTTCACCATGCTTAAGCACTGTTTGGGGTTGTCTTGGCCATGCTTGCCATGCTTTGTATAGCCACCATGCATTCTAGCTTGTTAGCTTTGGATGTGTGAGCCATTAGCATGCTTTACTTGGGCCATTTCAGTGATTTGGTATCACTTGTCATAGTATTTTAGTCCATGTTTCATGCTTGTATGCTTGCATTTGCCATCCTTTCAATGCTTTGAAGAGTTGGTGTCTTATGTTCCATGTTTGGGTCAGTGTGCATGTCTCCATGATTAAGTCTTTGGGATGCCATCTCATTGGGTTTTGGGGTTTGTTTTGGCATATTATAGCTCTAATTTTCCTTGATTGAGTCATGCCATGTTTGGTTGTAGTGGGTGTAGTGCAATCCCCCCTTTTGGCCTTGTATGCGCCTTGTTTTGTGCTCACATTTCTAGCATGATTTGACCACCTCCCATGCATGTTCTAGCCTTGTTTTGGCCCGTCTTGGAACTGTTTTGGGTCGCCTTGGCCCTTTGGGGCTTGGTTGATATGGCCATAGTTCAAGTACCTTAGCTAGCTTTGAGTTTTAAGTCCATTAGCATGCTATGCTTATCCTATGTGCATGATTTGGCATCATTATTGACATGATTTTAGAGCTTATTACATTGCCATATTCTCATGTTTATCCCATCTTGCTCATGTTTGAAGATTGTGTATTGTGGTCTAGCTTATGGACCAATGTATGTGTGTGCATGCGTCCCCTTTTGATCCCTTGATTTGGGTGTTTTGGCCACTGATTAGGGCATGGCTGAGGTCTGTCCTTTTGGTTTAAGCCCATGGAGCATGTTTGCTTTCATGGTATTTGCATGTTCGTATTGCGCCGTGTTTGCATATTGAGTATATTGCATGATGTTTTAGTTAGTTGCATCGCATGACATTAACATATACTTGTTGCATGCTTGGGTTGTTTGCAAGCTTGCTTGCATACTCATATTGCATTGGGTTTGTTTGCATGCCATTAGTCTTGTTGTATTGCATAATGTCCCCATGTTGCATTGCATTTGGCATGCTCATTTGCATTACATTGTGTTTGGTTTGGGGTGTCAAACCAAACACGAGAAACGAGGGACGTTCGTACTTGAAGTGATGAAACGTCCCTCAATCCTTAGTCGCCGACGCTCTTGATCCAAGCATGATAGAGTTCTAGGCATTCATATGTTTGTTGCATTCATTCCACATTAACTTGCACACTTGGCACCTTTGGCCATCATGCATTGAAATGCGTGATTGGTGGCCCGAGGGTCGAGAGCCATACTCCCTTGAGTTCATAGCATGATAGGGAGAGTGGTCGTGCACACATTGTCTTGTAAATTCCTTGCCATACAGTGTATGTCCTTTGCTGCAGCAAAAATAGAATTCTGCAGGAAGGAATGGTCGGTCGGCCACATTCAGTGCCAGCCGGCTAACAATATCCAGCCGATGGCCCCACTTTTGGTCGATGACCATCTTTCCATGGCCGGTGGTCCTATATCTTGGTCGGTGACCTCCCACAGTGCTCAGGGAATGTTTCAGAAGCATACCAAGGATTTTCACAATCTTTAGAGGTGCAAAACAATGCAAACAGAGGCAACACGTGGCATGGCAACGGGTTTCCGAGCGAGGCGAATCGAGCATGCATCATCCAATCATTTCGAGGCAGAGCTGCGACGGCCTCTTTAGTTTCATATTTAGATTGTTTTGTAATTAATTTGTTAATTAATTAAGGGTTTTATAATATTTAATTAGCTAGGGTAGTTGATTAATTATTCGGTTTGTATTATTTATTCAGACCCTCCGTCGAGAGGGCTAGTTTTGTAATAAGTATGCGTGCGTGTGTGAATGTCTTCCAACCCCACGTCTTTCTCCCTTTTACGTACCCGCTTTTAATGGTTAGTTTTAGGTCATGTTTCAATTAGCATACTTATGTCAGCATGTTTGCATACATTCATTCGTATTGCACGCACCGGGCTCGGCGCATCATACTAATTGCATAGTATTTCAATTCCAACTTGAATACGTGTATCGAGTTGTCGTATTTCACATGCCATTCTTAGATTAGCCGAGCCTATTCTATTTGCATTTTGCATGCGTTGCATTAGCCATCTTAACATGAACTAGGATCATGCATGATTTCTAACTAGTTTCTTGTTTTGGCTCGGAGTACACTGTGAGTGTTTATGCTTTAGCATCTTGCATGTGTGTAAGTGTTAACATGATAGCATGCTTACCATGAGGCTAATTGCTTATGTGATATAACTGCTTGAGTGCCTGTGGGTGAAGATTGGATTGCTTGAATTGGGATAATTCATCGAAATCCGTGATTTAGCCTACTTGCGAGTAGCAAAATTCAAAACCATTTCCAAACAAACGGATATGCGATGCTTTGTTCCAAGTTAGGCGATCTAGTCTATACTTGTTTTGCTGTGCGCATCACATAGTAAGGATTAGCTAATTAACCGGGATAAGAACGCATGTGTGGTAAAAAACGAGATATCATGTTTAGTAGTGGCCGATCTTTGATCGGGCAAGCGGGGGTGCTCATAGCTGACCTTCCCCAATCGTACCCAAGTTCCCGAGCCGAGGCAACTTTGGTGATGACGGACATGTGGCCTTAGGCACGAGTTAGGGTTTCCTAAATTCCCTCCAAAATAAATATTTAGGTGGCGACTCTGTATCTGGCAAAGCAGTCCATGTTTGACACTTCTTTACAAAAATCAGTTTTCCAAAACGATTTGCCGGATTTGGACTCTTTGGTGATTTATCAGTCTTGCATTGCACTTTGCAGATCAGATTAAGAACCGTGACATTTGAGTCCGAACTGTAGTAAGCCTATCGAACAAAACGGGATTTTCTCCCGGGACGTTCGGGGACGTCTACAGTCCCCAAGTTTTATTGAATGTTCAATTGTCATTCTACTTACTATGTAACCATTGTGCTTGTAATCTATGTCAATTGTTTCATTTATGCTCATAGTCATATCAATAGGCATCATAATAACTTGCCAATTACAGTGTGAGGGCTAAGCAACCTATTCTGCATACTCACAAAGTCAAACATAAAGCTGTCAGCAGTAGAGGTTCAAGAATGTGCAATTCTAATACCATGTCGCATCAGTAATATCAAAGTGTCAAACGTAACATCAATCATCCTATTACCATCGCATTTCATGCCGAGGAATATACGATTTTTTTTTTTTTTACACATAAACATCACATATAGACAAGAGGTTAATCCTATGGTGCTAACCTATCTAATACACGTGTGACAGACATCTGTATCCAATAATATCCGAAGCAAAAATATACACATGCACTAGCCTAGAATCAATCAACACAAGGTATTCGATTATGAACAGTGTAAATATCTAAAGTAACGAGTTCAGTGTTCTGAGTATTTTCTGGCACAAACGTAATCACTCTAACCTGATTAGTAATCCGAGGACAATTCCTTACCATATGATCTATTGCACCACACCTACAACAACCCTTTGGTGTTTCTTACCACATTCATCACACGGTACTATATTCCTTGTAGAGTTTAAAGTGCTTGATGATCCCACATTTTGTCTTTTAAATGGTCTTTTCCTTGTGACCTTCAACATATTCACTTGGTGCTCTTTGCAGTGATGGCGGCTAGGATTCTTGTCGTAATGGTAACTAATGTGGTTATCTTAAAATTTTTGCCATTGCTTATACTATACTTCACAGTCTATCAAATCGCGCTATGGAAGAGTCCTCTAGCTCACTTGCCCTTGTCTCTTTCATGATCTAGACAAACTCGTATCACACCATGCCAAGTACAGAAATAACCATACCTACACGTTGGTATATTTGCACATAGCCGCATATTTTACATATTGACAAAACACAATGAACACATGCATAACAGATAATTGTATATCTAGTAGATATCGCATACTGGTTATGTATGAGATAAGTGCACACCTAACCATATTCGTAGTCCACATGTTCATCTGATTATGAAATCAAAATGCATATACGCAACCAGTTATACTTCGTTCATGTACTTGCATCATAACAATAGCAACACTTGCTTGTACACATTCACATGATGACTCATGTCTCATATTCGTATAAACAATAAGACCAAAATCATAAGTAGGTGTTTCCCAACATTCATTAACAAGCATTTACTAATTTCTCCAATTTACACAATTCACACTAAATTAGGGTTTCACAAATTGTAGGGCTTTTCACCATTTTCACACAATACCATGATTAACAACCTCAATACTTGTATAAATGAAGGTGATCGTATAAGCATTTCATAATACATCTCAAATCCTAGGTCAATACTATATGGATTTCACAAACCTTTACAAAATTTCCTAAAATTTTCATACAGTAAAATATACCACATACTCATCTATAACATTACATTAAAAAGGATTAGACAAATCCCTACCACTTGGAGATAAAAGGAGAACCAAGAAGAAAAATCTCCAAACTCAAATCACCGAAAATATCGATTCGATCGATCAAAATGTAATCACTAACATGCTCGTTGTTTTGGTCTTGATGAATTTGGTTGGATGATGAAATTTGTGAGGTATGGAATAGTTTTTAGAGAGAGAAGGAGAGAGTCAAGAGTTATGAGGAAAGAGGGGGACAATTCAGCCAAAAGATGATAGAAGCCTAAAAATTGAGGTAAAAACAAGCAACCTAGAACATGTGGAGCCCTTGCCTGCATGTTCAGTTGCCCTTTCCATACGTGCGACTTACTGCAGTATGTGCATGATTTGTTGCTACCCTCTGCCACATGTATAGGATACACCGTTGTATGTGCGGAAACTCTTACCGCACGTGTGAGCCCCTGCCTAGAAAACCCAAAATGGCTTGCACCTCCACACGTACGAGACACCCCCGTCGCACCTTCGGCCGAGCTTGTTCAAGTCCAAAACTTCCCGAGGTGTTTCAACATTTCCATTTTTCGTCCTTACGCCTGATTTTCAAAAATTTCTAACTCACAAAACAATAAAAATCAAAAGACATAACTCTGATCACGGTCACTAGACATAAATCAATGTACAATGCTCTGAAAGCGAGATGATAAGTTCAAAAAGGTACACTCAAATCAGGTCAACGGCCTGTGTTATAAAGATTAGTTACATATACCAATATATATAGAGTAAAACTAGGGACCCTTAGGCCTTGTTTGTTTACCGGACTTTGTTAGATGAGATTATTAATATAATGTGATTGAGTTAGGGGATACTATTATGGTATTATTAGGTTAGAGATGTAAGATGTAAGATGTAAGATGAATTTATATAAAAGTTCTCAATATATAAAATGTTACTTTGTTATTTTATAAAGTGGGGCTATCGTAGTATTTTCACCTCAAATCCCATGGGATTGGATTGTGAAATCTACATGACACCCTGAAATATGGACATTATAAGGATAATACCAACGTAAATTTGACTATGAATTAAAGGGAAATTTCTATTAAAAGTTAAATTAAATCAACAAAATGTCTTATATTCATCCCAAAAGAAATTTAAAAACTAATGTCAATTAGTTACATCCCAAAAAAATTGATTGTTCAACTATGACTAGCATACGTATGAGAACCCATAGTTTCATATATTAAATTATTTCAGTGATCGTATTGTATTTCAATTTTAATTTAAATTAATTTTGATAAATATATTTAACTACTTAAATTCTATAATTCAATTGTGATAATTAATTATAAAATTAAATTATATTAAGGCACTTTAATATTGGAATTCAATCATTAATTTATAATATTAAAATTTCATGATTAGGAGTAATTTTAGACTATCCTAATTTAACCTTTTTGTATTAATTTTATATGTTCTTATTTGAAATTATGGGAACTAGATTACATAAATAAATAGTAACTAAATTAGTTAGTTCTTAGTTAGGATGAAACCATTTAGTTAGATATATATATATACAATAAGTTAATTTGACAAAGAAAAAAATAGCAAAATTGAGGGAATGGCCTGTTAACTCTTTCCAAGGCCCGCCTTTGGGCTTTGTTGAGCATGTATTTTGTGCGGACACAGAGTTTACCCCACACGCTAATACCTCATGATCAAGTAAGAACCTCTGTGAACGGTGTCGTTTGGCCTGAAAATACAATAACGGTGAGCTTATCAACGAGTATTTGCTGAAAACCCCCTTTGATGCCTAAGTTAGAACAATAGGGACCAATGTTAGGAAAAAAGCTCTCTCAAAGTTTTGTAATTAGAATTGCATCACCTTCATTAGGTTTACCTTTGAGCTTTTGTATGTTTTTAGCATATTAGAGTCCTAGTGGACTTGTAATTCCTCTTAATAGCTTCCCATTAGGAATCTATCTCTCAAGGATAATGTTTGTCCTCAAACACCCTGATCTTATAGGTCTCTGTGAAGCCTATCCACTTTTGAGTTGACAAACAGGTTGAGTAAAGCACGTTATCCCGATTGTTCTCTATTAGGAAAGCCACTTAGTCATTCCAAACCCATTTCAGCCCAAAGGCTACAAGTTAAGACTGAGGCTTTACACCATACAATCTATCTTCAACTCGGTCCAAGGACCTAGCATATCTCTGCCTGGCCAAACAACACTGCCCAAACACTAAGACCTAGCGTAACCCAATTCTTGTGTGGCCCTAATCCCATTGACCATATTTATTTAGTCAAAACATGGGCTATGCTCAAAACAGACAGAATGGTCCTTATGATAGGTCATCTGAGCTAGGCTGTGGTGGGCTTTGATCGACCCATTTGTCCTGTAGAATTTTCCCTCTTAATTGCCCTTTAATTCCGTCTGTTACTCCAAGCATGACTAAGATTACACTCGACTTACTCCATGCTAAAACCTTATAGCCCGGCCTCGCTAGCTTGTCCCTTGCTTGCCAATCTGCTCGGCTACTAACTTCCTTGACAAAATGTCATGTCTGGGACACATGGCTCGCATTCATTGGTTTTGTATGTTTGCGCCAACCATTTGTATGATTCCCAAATTTGAAATGATGGTTCCTTTTCAGCCTCTCGCCAATTCAAATGCCATGTACATACGTGCTTTGTATGTCACTTTGTTTTCTTCACTGTTTTATTGCCAAACCAGAGTGCACTAAAGCTATTTCCAGCTATTCGAAGCCATTTCGATTGTATTTTCCTCCCATTTCCAAATTGTGATCGCCATTGAAGCCTTTCAAAGGATACTGATTTGAAGTTGTAAAACGTAAGTTTTCTTCACTTTTCTCAACTGTTCTTCAAGTTCTTTGAAGTTCCTTTTGTTCTTGGTCCTTAAACTTCTAGAGTTCATCTCTAGGCACCCTATAACTGATTAATCCTTGTTATCGATTAGTTAAAGAATGCTAATGCCTTAGAAATGACCTAAAAATCACTCCAAACCTCAATTGTAGCATAGAAAAACCAAAATTTTGGGCTCGAAGAATACGAATCTAGGTTGAACTAGGTAGAAAGTGGGTTTTGATCTTGAATCTAAGTACGACCATTGTATTGCCCTAGTTTAGCCAAAAACTATCTTTTTGCAAAAATAGCCATCTTACCCCTGAACCTATTTTCAATCAAAATCTAACTCTTTGGTCTTGAGGAAGAGAGGAGAGCTCAACTAAGTCTTAATCGATAATATTTTCCAAAGTTAGTAACCAGTTTTGTCTAAAAACATTGACTGAGAGGTAACTGGGCTTATTTGGGCCATAAGCAAGCCAAAGGCACGAAACCCCGCACTTGTGCATGCATAGATAGCACATATCTTAAGGCATACGTGTGCTCGCAAGTGCCATGTGCACACGCACCTACAATGTGCGGCTGCACATCCCTCTCCGCAATCTAGAGTCTGATTTGGAATAGGATCTTTGGTGCGATTTTGTAGGGAGGTGGCAAGAAAAAGTGAAGTGACAACCCTAGCATGATCTAGGGTGTTCCTCAATGCTCCTATTTGCATATAAAAGGAGTCTCTACCTCCCTCTTTCAAAGGACTAACACTTAAGCAATTTTTGAGAGCTTTTTAAATGAATTAAAGAGTGAGACACACCCTTCCAACCCTAACTCCGAAATTATTAAACCCTAACAGCAACTTTAATATATAAAAGTCAATCTAGGGTTTGAGAGAAGCAACTCAAATCATACCAAAGCTT
Organism: Camellia japonica; assembly: GCA_030407325.1. NCBI lineage: Eukaryota > Viridiplantae > Streptophyta > Magnoliopsida > Ericales > Theaceae > Camellia > Camellia japonica. The sequence continues at coordinate 140,810,058 of JAPPVO010000002.1, forward strand.
GAAGGAAGCTTGAAAGCAACACAATCTTGCCTTTTTCTTGCTTGTTCTTCGATTTATTGCAAACCAACAAGTAAGTCTCCTATTTATCTATATTTTAGTGCCTTTCTTCTCCTATTTTCAATATGTAAGCATGGCTAGGTTGTTTGAGTAGCATAAAGCATCATGTAAGGTGGTTATCTTGCGTGTTTTCGCTTTATTCTTTCATGTTTTGTTTAATTCATATAAATAGCATGTTTAGGTTAGATTATTCATGATATAATCATGCATGTAGCCCAATTTTATCATTGTATATTCTGCGTGTTTCGATTATTTTGCCATAAACTGGTTTAGGTTTGCATATTGTGTGCATAGTAGCATGTTTAGGCTTGTGTACATTATTTTATTCATATCTTGCATAGCTTGACATGTGGCAGTGGAATCTAAGTCAGTTTCTTTTCTTTCATTCATATTGCTTGTGTTTGCATTGTTTTTCAATAATTCAAGTCTATATGTTTTTTTTAATATATATAAATTTGATGTTTTGAATGTTTTCATAAATATTGTTCAGTTTAGATTAAGTTTATGGGCATGTTGTGTTAAAAATCATTTTTGTTGAAAAATCCTTGTATTATGAAATATATGGCTTTATTCTTTTAAATCTAAATTGAGTGATGTTTATTTTTTTTTTCAATCATCTAGTTTTTAGGATTAGTGAAGGTTTTAGAGTTTAATAATGAATTGTATGAAATAATTAATCATTAATCTCATAAAATAGAATATTAGTAGAGGTTAATCACTTAATTGGGCGAAAGGGGATACATCATTCAAAGCCCTTCCCCTTTTGTACCTTAGTTCCGAACCTTGATTATTTGGTTGTGACAGATCTGGTCTTATACTTAGTTTTCATTGTTAAAGGTTTCTTAATTCTCGATAAAAATTAAGTGGCGACTCTATTGATGTCGGAAAGTGAGTTGGTACAACTTTGAGTGTGGAAACGCGCCTTATATCCAAAAAGGCACGACGTCTACACCAAGCAAAATTGATTTTTTTTATCTTCAAACTTTTCTCAATCGGGAAAACACATGTTTTTGATACTAGCATTGCTTTGACCAGGGAAAACCCGGTTTTAATCTAAAGCCACAACACATATCGGGCAAACACGATCTCACCAAAACTTAACAAAATTTATCTTCAACCGTGCAAACTTTGAACTAGGTTTAACCAGGCACACTTTCAACATGTCACTTTTGAGCGGCTTTCAGAGAACGAGCAGGAATCACATAGACCTGGTGTGACACCTTGAAGAATGCCACGTACTATAATTATATTGTCATCCATTTTTGAATATCTTAAGTTAAAATAATTATCTCGTTGACAATTTCATATCACAGGATACCCTTATTCAATTACCTTACAATGTTCTGGAAATAAAAATATAAATTGTTAAGATAACAACTTGGGAAATGAATACATTAGCTAGAAAACTTAGGAATATCGGTGCTTGATAGAGAGCCTAAGTAGCCAAGAAGAAATTGAACATAGGATTTTAGTATTGAAAATTTGGGTAAATGTTGAAAAGTTGGGGAATTCTTTTTGGACTTGAGAATTGAACACCTAGATGATTTAGGAAATCCTAAGTGAGAGCTTAATGATCTTAGTCTAATGAGTAGAGCCTAATAAGTACTCATTAAAAATTAATAGGATTAGTAAAAGTTAAGGAAGATTAATTAAGACCTAAGTAGGATTAATTGGGCTAATGAGGATTAGGAACTAAATGTGATAAATTAGAACTTAGCTTGATTAATTAAGTTAAAAGGGACAATTAGTGACTTAAGCTAATCAAACTATATAAAACAAAATAGAAAGATGGAGAAAGATGGAGAAGAATTAAGAGGGAGCTTGAGTTCTTGATCTAAGAAGAAAGGAAAAAAGAGAAATCAAAGAAATGCAAGATCAAAGAAAGGAAAATCAAGGAAAATTCATCCTAATAGGTAAGAAACTTCACCCTCTAACATGTGTTATTGCTCTAATCTAGCAAGAAAATCATTTGAGAAAGGTTTTGGGAGATTAAAAGTGAAGAAATAGAAAAGAGTTTGGAAAAGGAAAGGAGTTTGAAGAACTTGTAAGAAAAATCATGTTTTGAATTGTTCAAGCCTTGAATTCATTGCATATGAATGTTTTTCTACCAAACCCCTATCATTTATTCATGTCTTAAAGCATAAAACATCATGTTTTGGAAGATTGAAATGAAGAAATAGAAGGAAGTTTGAAGAACAACATAAGTTAAGAAGTTCTTGGATTTAAGCTTGTTCTTCTTGGTTTAAATCTTAAATTCATGTATTCAAATGAGTTTTCATGGACTTTGTATCATATTTTTAAGTTTTGGTACATCAAACACAATGTATTGAGGTTTTAGGATGAAGAAAAGGGAGTTAGAATACCAAGAACACGCACCTGACTTGAATTCTACTTATTGGGCGCTTAAGTGGCCACCACCGGGTGCACGAGCGCGCAAAGCACAATCTGTCTCCCTAAGCCACTACATGAGTAGCCGGACGCACGTGCGGCTTACCCTATTTCAGCACATACCTTGCAACTTCAAATGAGCATATCTCTCTCATCCGGACTCAGTTTGAAGCGATTCTTGAGTCCTGTGGGGAAGTGGTTTTGGAAATACTCTTCAGATCTTGGGAGACGCTCTTGATCCTCAACTAGTCACCTGCAAGGACAAACACTCCGGTCGGGGTGCCGGGGTTAGCACTCCGACGGGCAAGTCAATTCTTATACTCAAGAAAGCTTGTTTACTAAGTTTAGTGAAGTGACTCTTACATACCTTTCTAAATCTGAAGCTCTTGTATTTATACTCATTCTTTGGACCTCGGGTCCAGAGCCCACTTTTTACTTATTATCCTTTTGTTTATTCCAACATACATCTCCCCGTCTATTCGGCGATCTCAATGTATTCGGTATCTTAGTTGATTAGTACGGAGCCGAACAGTCTCTGACTTCTGGAATACATCCCTTACAACTCTTCTATTCATTCGGCTCCCACAATTGCCCCCCAAGCATTCTCCCAACGTCTGTTGGCTGGAGTGCTTGGTTCCGAATTTTGAATACCAAACCAAAATTTTGGCGATTGGGCCCACAAAGCTTACGTCAAGTACACCCCCTTTTGGTTGTCGTACCGACTTCCCGCCTCTTCGTACATACCTATTCATTGTGATTTTAAAGATTGGCGTCCCTTCGGATTCGCATTCCATGATACTGGTCGCTGGGTTGCCTTTTGGATCGTTCTTGCAATTTTGTCTCCTCCTATATCTTCTTCACCCTCTGTAAGTTTTCCACTTCTTTGCTTCGAGAACTATTCCCATTTTATTCTTTGGCATATCTGTGTCAACTGTAGGGTATAGCGAAACATTTGAAAGACCTCCTCTCATCAGATCGAATTGCTGGTTTTAGACGCCGTTTCTTTATTCCTGATGACGTCCGTCTGTCACTTTTGGCAGACGGCACCCTTGACATGGAGAGGGAGGACAAAACCACAATCGTCTTTCCTCTCTTGTCAATCGCAGAGGGTGGAGTCCGCTTCCCTCTACACCCATTTCTAAGGGATGTGCTTTGCCATTGGGATTTAATCCCTTCTCAACCTAACGTGAATTTCTTTAGAATTATAATGGGGATTGTAGCGTTGAATCGTCGCCTTGGAATTAACCTTGGCATTCCGGCTATCCGGCACTGCTATGCCTTGGCTAAGTCCTCCGGTCGGCAAGGGCGTTATTTCCTTAGAGCTAAGGACACCGACCATCAGCTAATCACCATGCTTTCCAGCTCTGGAAAACGAGTTGATGATGTTATGGTCGTTGTCCAGGGTAACTGGGAATATGGCGAAGGGGAGATCGTGTTGACCTATTCCTAGACGGAGGGGCGAGCCAGGTCGCCGAGTATCTCCTTTTTTTGTCATGTGTTCATTTTTATTGTAAAACCTATTCCATTGAAATCTTACGGCTTCGTCTCGTGCAGGGAGGGGTTTGAAAAAGGTACTATCTTCAACCCACGACGCCGTTCTTTCAGATATTAGGGTTGCTCTCAGGTATTTCGGCCGTCGAAGTCTTCAGAAACAGGGGAGGGCGGCTCACATTCTGCTTTGTTACGAGCCGACATACACAACCTTCTCGGCGGCGGAAAACATACCAATTCCGAAAGGTGAAGATTCCCTTATTGCTCTTATTCTGTCTGACTTCAAAAAATTGAGGCAGGTAGGTAGCTGATATCGCCGAATCAAATCAATCCGAGACCGAGTTTGAGGAGGTATTGGATTCCGCCGATCCTCCATTTACATCGGGACCAGGGAATCTTCCTTCTGCCGATGTTTTTCAACGCTTAGAGGATCTTCCCGTCATAGACTCCGCGGATATGGCCGGATTGAGTCTGACAAAGCTTGCCAAAAAGGCGAATGCGGAGAGGTTAGCCGCACGGCGAAGAGCGGAGGGCCTTTCGTCTGAAATACCGCCCGCCACCGAATCTCGACTCCCCCTCCCTGTTGCCGAATCAGAGTCCTTGGGGGTTGTAGAGGAGACGGAAAAAGGTCAGAATGCCAAATCTCCGTTGGTCGGGGAAGTCGGCCAAAAAGTTGAGGAAAAAGCAGAGAAACGCTCTGCTAACCTTAAGGCCGGTTCAGACGAACAAGGTGGTAAGCGTCCTCGATTGGAGGATCTAATGAGGTTGTTCCTTTTGTCATTCGTCCAATGGTAAAGGACATGCCGGTTCCCTCTAACGCTTCGGCGCTTAAAGATCCAGAAGTCGCATTCGGTGTGGCTACGTCCGTGTCGTTGCCGTCTGATATGGAGGCTTTCCGAGTGGAACCAGATCTGAATGCGACAGCACTAGCCGCGCATTCGGCACTTCTGGTACGTATTCTAACTTTTCTTCACTTTATCCAAGTACTGTTGAGGTTATGTTTTTGGGTTCTTCCTTTGCAGACCGTCGGAAGGATAGCCGACATGGGACGTCGGCATCTCGACGCCGTCAAACAGATCGACCGCTTACGAAAGCAAGTAGAGGGCCAGAGGAAGAGGCCGAGGATGCAGTTTTGAGAGCGAACAAGGAAGCTTCTCGGGCCGAGGCCGAGGTAGAAAAGGCTCGCATTGCAGATCAATCCCGAGCGGACGCCGAGAAGAAGGCGGACGCGAGCGAAGCGGCGCTGAGATTGTCCCAAAGGCGGTTGCCAGCCTGGAGGCTGAGTTGGCTGACATAAAGGCGGCTGCTTCCAAAGTATTCGAAGCCGGGAAAGATGCTGGGCTCGCCGAATATGTGGACCAGGTCCCGCGGTTCGAAAACAGGGGGTTCAAGCATGGCTGGCATAAAGCCCTTGCTGCAGCTGGAGTTTCACTGATTATGCCAGTGCCGTATGAGCAAGTGGATGTCGAGCCGTTGGAGACTGATTCCGAAGGCTGAGCTGGGCAATTGACTGTTAGGATTTCACAAATGTATTAGGATTTCACAAATGTATTAGGATTTCACAGATGTATTGTTACAATTGTTTTGTCAGACATTTTTGTGCGGGCTTATAGCTTATTTATTTTGCATATATAAAATGTCATGAGTTGTGCTCAATTTTGCTGATGAAGAATGATATTACTTAATTTTGAGCCCGGACGATCGGACTAAGGAATCTGCCCTTGCCTTAGCCAGGGCGCGGGCTCGCGAAGCCGAATGAGCCGATGGCTTTGAATCGTGGGCTGGCTCAGGCATAAGTTACCCGATGATCTCTTGAAAAGATAGCCGGCTAGATTAATGAATCTGCCATTGCCTTAGCCAGGGCGCGAGCGAGGAACCGAATGAGCCGATGGCTCTGAATCGAGGGCTGGCTGAGGCATAAATTACTCGGCGTTATCATTTGAAAATATAGCCGGCTAGGTTAATGAATCTAGCCCTTGCCCCAGTGATACCGGCGATAGCGCTTGAAATATAGCCGAATAGATTAATGAATCTGCCCTTGCCTTAGCCAGGGCACAAGCCTGAGGAACCGAACGAGCCGATGGCTCTGAAGCGAGGGCTGGCTGAGGGGTATACGACGTTTGGCGCTCAGTCTTTCTGATGTTTTCTCAGGGGAGCTGCATGTACCCCAGAATAAATGGGCGAGTTCATGCCAACAACTTGACTCATTTCTTATTCAGGCTTGATCCAAACCTGGCAGGGGCCAACATTGGCTGGGTTTAGAGGTCAAAATGAATCGCAGAAGCGAGCCTATTCACACGGGAAGAAGAGCATCCATGGATCGGGAAAAAGAGCGGCCCCCTAGTCGTCGAAGCAGATCACCCCGAAAGGACGGACAACGGGGAGATTCCCCGCGCCCACGACCCTTCGTTGAGCCTGACGCGGCGCCACGACCGTTGAGTTTTGCGGTTCTCGTGAAGAATAGACCAATGACAGAGGCGGATTCTATAATTAAAGACCCAGATGTGGCAGTCGAGTTCGCTCGGTAGATTTTTCCGCCAGAGGTCCAACAGTCGATGGTCGGACGTCGAGATTTCGAAGTATTTTGGGATGGCATACATGGGGCTGTCAAGGGACTGTATAGCGCTTATGAAGTTGGGATGCGTCTGCGCGAAACCCGACGCGAGAGTGAGAAAAACAACGAAAGGAATCGTAGTCTGGAGGCTCGCGCGAAAAAGGCTGAGAGTGAGCTTCGAGAGCTGAAGAGTGTTCGAGCAGCTGAGTCAGTGGTGGACAGCCAAGCGAAAAGCATGGGGGAGAGGGCAAACCGAGAGGCCTCGGGTTATGAGAGCGGATATCAGGACGGCTTGAAGGCCGGGATCAAGAAGACCAAAACAGACCTAGCTGAGGAAGTCTGCCGATGCGAAAATCGTGGTTTCAAGCATGGCTGGATCAAGGCCCTTCAAACCGTGGAAGCTCTTGGGTCCGTGGGCATAAATTCGGCTTCGCCCCTATATCATCGGCATTACCTTCCGTATCCCGAGTTCGAAATTGAGAAAAGCGACGACGAAGACGCCGACTTAGTGGGCCATAATGTTGAATAAATAGAATTACTTTATCAAATGCTTGAAATGTTTGGCGGCTTTTGAATAAATAGAATTTCTTTATTAGCAGCTTTGAAATGTTTTGCGCGTAATTAAACGCCCTATCTCAATTTATTGTCAGCTTTTGTATTGCGTGATGTAAACGTTCGAACATGCATCGATCGGCTCCAATTAGGAACCATGTAGTTGGTCAGTTAAATCGTGATCCCCACGAAGGGTGCTCCGAATCCGGAGACTTATTCGGCCAATCGTGGAATCCACGAAGGGCGCTCCGAATCCGGAGACTTATTCGGCCTTAGAGGTCATGCACCCAAAGGGGCTCCGAATCCGGAGACTTGTTTGGCCAATCGTGGTATCCACGAAGGGCGCTCCGAATCCGGAGACTTATTCGGCCTTAGATGTCATGCACCCAAAGGGGCTCCGAATCCGGAGACTTGTTTGGCCAATCTGGTATCCACGAAGGGCGCTCCGAATCCGGAGACTTATTCGGCCAATCGTGGTATCCACGAAGGGCGCTCCGAATCCGGAGACTTATTCGGCCTTAATGTCATGCACCCAAAGGGGCTCCGAATCCGGAGACTTATTGGCCAATCGTGGTATCCACGAAGGGCGCTCCGAATCCGGAGACTTATTCGGCCTTAGATGTCATGCACCCAAAGGGGCTCCGAATCCGGAGACTTTTGGCCAATCGTGGTATCCACGAAGGGCGCTCCGAATCCGGAGACTTATTCGGCCTTAGATGTCATCACCCAAAGGGGCTCCGAATCCGGAGACTTGTTTGGCCAATCGTGGTATCCACGAAGGGCGCTCCGAATCCGGAGACTTATTCGGCCTTAGATGTCATGCACCCAAAGGGGCTCCGAATCCGGAGACTTATTGGCCAATCGTGGTATCCACGAAGGGCGCTCCGAATCCGGAGACTTATTCGGCCCTTAGATGTATGCACCCAAAGGGGCTCCGAATCCGGAGACTTGTTGGCCAATCGTGGTATCCACGAAGGGCGCTCCGAATCCGGAGACTTATTCGGCCATCAAGAAGCGTATGAGCTGAGGCATAAAAACGAGAAACTTTTGCATTACAGCAGAGTATGTACAAGTACCAAGCCCACAAATCGGGTCATTGGTAAAATTTTCGTAGATGCGTTGAATTCCAAGGCCGTGGCAGGCTTCTTCCTGACATGTCCGAGAGCCGATATGCCCCTGTTCCTGCAATGGAGTCTACTTGATAGGGGCCGTCCCAGTTCGGACCCAGCTTTCCGTCGGCCGGTCTCCGGTCGGCTGGAAGTACTTTCTTCAGGACCAGCTCTCCTGGAGTGTAACGGCGCAACTGAACTCGTTGATTGTACGACTTAGCGAGCTGCTGCTGATACCGTGCCATGGAGGCCAGGGCGCGGTCTCTTCGTTCCTCGATTAGATCCAGGTCCAGGGCGAGCATCATGTCATTTCGGCCCGTATCAAAGGCTTGCGATTTCAAAGTCGGGAGGCCGATTTCCAGGGGTAAGATTGCTTGGGTTCCGAAGCATAGAGCGAACGGCGTTTCTCCGGTGGACCTCCTCGGCGTTGTGCGATGCGCCCACAATACACTCGGCAATTCTTCGACCCATTTGCCTTTAGCTCTTTCCAGCCTCTTTTTGATGCCGTCCAAGATGGTTTTGTTAGAGGCTTCGGCTTGACCGTTACTCTGGGGGTACGCGGGCGTAGAGAAGTAAGGCACGATACCGTATTTGCTGCACAGTTCTCGGTATACGCCACAATCGAACTGGGTGCCATTGTCTGAGATGAGAGCTCTTGGAATGCCGAATCGCGTAATGATGTTTCTCCATACAAATCGCTTTATGTCGGCATCTCGTATATGTGTTAGAGCCTCCGCTTCGACCCATTTTGTAAAGTAATCTGTTGCTACGATTAAGAATCGCTTGTTTCCTGGGGCCCTTGGCAACGGTCCTACGATATCAAGCCCCCATTGAGCAAACGGCCAGGGACTGGTGATAGAGTTCAACCCTTCGGCGGGCAAATGGGTTAGTGGGGAGAACTTTTGGCATTGTTCGCATCTTTTAACATAATTTTCTGCGTCGGCTCTCATTGTCGGCCAATAATACCCCTGTGTTATAGCTCGATGGGCCAGGGAGCGTCCGCCAGAGTGGGCACCACAACTGCCCTCATGTATCTCAGTTAGAAGCTCCTCCACTTTATCCGGGTGTACGCATTCCAAATAGGGACCGGAGAGGGACTTTTTATAAAGCCCTCCTTGTGGATCCAGATAGTATCGCAGGGCCTTATTGCGTAGCTTGTGTGCTTCTTTTTTGTCCTCTGGGAGTTGTTCAGAAGAGAGGAATCCGGCAATGGGGTCCATCCACTTGATGCGGATTCTATAACGTTGACGTGGGTTTCCTCCGAAGGGCCAATACTCGGCTCCGGGATGAAACCTACTTCAATGGTCCGTTTGAGCTCAGAATTGATGGCGGAGGCTAGGCATGCCAGGGCATCTGCGTGTGTGTTCTGATCACGTGTTATTTGGTTCAGTTCGTGATGGTCAAACTTCGTTAGCAAAGAGTTGGCCGTTTTCATATAGGCCGCCATACGGTCGTTTTTTGCAGCGTACTCCCCCTTTAGCTGGTTGATGACCAATTTTGAGTCACAAAACACTAGCAAACGCCGAGCGCCGAGAATATGTGCATTTCGTAGACCGGCTAAGAGGGCTTCATACTCGGCCTCGTTATTTGATGCTTCGAAGCCAAGCTTGACGGCCTGCTCTATTACTGCGCCGTCGGGAGACATGATTACTACCGGCGCCGCAGCCCCGTTGGTTAGACGATCCATCACAGTATAGCTGCCAAATATCCCCGACATAAATTCTCCAGTTCGGCTTTGATCGAACTTCAGCCTTTGGAAGAACGTCGGCAGGTTTAAGGTCGGAAAGCCCGCCTGTGAATTCGGCAACAAAGTCGGCCAGCACCTGTCCCTTGATTGCGGTTTTGGGTAAAAACTGAATGTCATATTGGCCGAGTTCAAGAGCCCATTTTGAAACACGTCCTGATGCTTCTGCACTCCGTAGTACTGATCGGAGGGGATAATCTGTTATCACCCCAATGCTATGCCCCTGGAAGTAATGCATCAGTTTTCTTGCTGCCATGACCAAGGCTAGGATGAGTTTTTCCAGCGGAAGATAACGTGTCTCGGCATCGACCATTGCCTTGCTCACATAATACACTGGCCGTTGCTGCCCTTCCTCTTCTTTTAATAGTACGGCGCTGACGGCCCTATCGGAGACTGCCAGATACAGAATGAGGGGGTCACCGGCAGCTGGTGTTGTCAAGAGAGGTACTGACCGGAGGTAAGTCTTGAGCCCGGTGAAAGCTGCTTCGCACTCGGCGGACCATTCAAAAGCTTTGCCTTGACGTAGCGTCTGGAAGAATTGTCTGCAGCGGTCTGTTGACCGACTGATGAATCTATTGAGTGCAGCGGCCATCCCCATCAACTTTTGGACTTCTTTCACTGATCGGGGGGAACCGAGTTCCAAGATTGCTGTGACTTGCCTCGGGTTGGCTTCGATTCCACGGTGGTTGACGATATAACCCAGGAATTTGCCGGAGCCGATTCCAAACGCGCACTTGGAGGCGTTCAGTTTCATTCTGTATTTGCGCAAGATGCCGAATGTCTTCTCTAGATCGGCTATGTGATCCTGTTCTTCTTTGGACTTGACCACCATATCGTCGATGTAGACTTCCATAGTGTGGCCGAGTTGTTCTTTGAACATAACGGTGACCAGTCTTTGGTAAGTTGCCCCTGCATTCTTCAGCCCAAAAGGCATAACTTTGTAGCAGTAGGTTCCTCTTGGGGTGAGGAATGCAGTTTTGTCCTGGTCATCTGGATGCATGGCGATCTGATGGTAGCCTCTGTAAGCATCGAGGAAACTCATGCGTTGGTGGCGCGCCGTTGCATCGACGAGTTGGTCGATTCTAGGTAAGGGAAAGCAGTCCTTGGGGCAAGCTTTGTTCAGATCCGTGAAGTCGACGCACACTCGCCAAGTTCCATTTTTCTTCTTCACCACCACTGTGTTGGAGAGCCACGTGGGGTAGGTGACTTCTCTAATTGCCCCGGCGTCAAGCAGTCTGTCGACTTCTTCTATGACGGCAGCAGTGTGCTCTGCGGCAGACCGACGGCCTTTCTGAATGATGGGCTTGCATGTGGGGTCGACGTTCAGGTGGTGCTGTGAAACTGATGGGTCTATACCCGGCATCTCGTACGGAGTCCACGCAAAGACGTCGAGGTTGGCGAGTAGAAAGGAGATCAGCTGCTGTCTATCGGCTTGGTTTAAAGAGGTGCCGATCATGAAGAACTTTTCCGGGCTTCCATCGATGTCAACTCGGTCTAAACCTTCTGTGGCCTTTTCGCTTGGCTGCCGCCCGACGTCATCCAGGATTTCCCGATTGGGTACCTCAATGGAGTTTACCCTGCAATTCCTTTGGCATTTTGGCGGCCAGGAGGTAACATGCTTGTGCCGATTTTTGGGAGCCGCGGATCTGCTCAATGCCGTGTTCTGTTGGGAAACGTAACAATTGATGGTAGGTGCTTGGGACGGCCTGCAAGGTATGCAACCACGATCGCCCCATGATGAGATTGTACGGCGATGGCAGCCGGACGACCAGGAATTCTACATCCACCGTTCTGGAACCCGCTCGAACGGGTAGGTTGATCTTTCCCAGTGGGTATTCGGGGTTGGCATTGAAGCCGAATAGTGGATAAGGGGCCGGAGTCAGGTCCGATTCGGTGAACCCGAGTTTGATGAAGGTTTTATAATACATGACCTCCGAAGTGCTGCCCTGGTCTATAAGAACGCGTTCGACGGTGAACCGGTTTACGCGTAGCGCGACAACCAATGGATCGATGTGAGGGAGTGTTACGCCGATCAAATCAGAGTCGTCGAAGGTGATGCTTGGCGATTCTCGGGGTCGCTTTGCTGGCGTGAGTTGCTGCTGAGGGCCTGGGAGGGACTGGATTGCATGTACGGCCGGGGCTTTCGGCAGGCTGTATATCATATGGATGTTATCACGCGGAACACTTCGCTGAGACGTTCGTCTTTTGTCAAACTCCTCGAAGTAATCGGCTGAAGCACAACGAGCGTCGGTGTTTTGCTATCGGGCCCGAGACCGTAGATCGCCTGCCCTTGGGGGTCGCTTAGAAACCTGGCGCACTGTTTGTTTGGACTTTGCTATTTCCAAGGCCAGATCGCGGCGAAGGCGCTCGTTCTCAGCGATGGTGTTGTCTAAACTGTGTTTGGTCTTTTTGGCTCGTTCCATGATGGCTAGCATCGTCTCCTGTGCTGAAGTCGTTTGTGAATCGACATTCAAGCACGTCTTGTAGCGATGATTTCCTTCTCGAGCATATTTGCCGGAGTGAGGTCGATTCTCTGTGTGATCGCGTCGGTGGCTATCGGAGAATCTTGAGTCACGCCTTCCATGGATGTACTTGAGTATTCCCACAGACGGCGCCAATTGTGGGAACTGGTTTTGGAAATACTCTTCAGATCCGGAGACGCTCTTGATCCTTAGCTAGTCACCTGCAAGGACAAACACTCCGGTCGGGGGTGCCGGGGTTAGCACTCCGACGGGCAAGTCAGTTCTTATACTCAAGAAAGCTTGTTTACTAAGTTTAGTGAAGTGATTCTTACATACCTTTCTAAATCTGAAGCTCTTGTATTTAACTCATTCTTTGGACCTCGGGTCCAGAGCCCACTTTTTTACTTATTATCCTTTGTTTATTCCAACATACATCTCCCCGTCTATTCGGCGATCTCAATGTATTCGGTATCTTAGTTGATTAGTACGAAGTCGAACAGTCTCTGACTTCTGGGATACATCCCTTACAACTCTTCTATTCATTCGGCTCCCACAAGTCCAAATTCAAGCCTCGGAAGTCTAATTGCCTAGTGGAGGTCTCACATCCAAATTCTAAGTATACAAAAAGATATGTTTAAATTAGTGAAGGCTGCTCACTTTCTTCCTAATCACTGCATGCTAATTCCTCTCATAACTTAGTTTCCTTTCATTTTTTTTCATGTTTTCTTAAACCTTGTACATCTAAACATGATATATTCAATACAAGACATATGAAATTTTTTGTAGGGTACCTAGGGTTTTTCAATATACACATTTAGTACATGATTAACACTTGAATTTAAGCTTAGAAAGATTAGAAAACATTAAGTCAAGAATATTTAAGGCCCTTCAAAGTATATCTTTGACACACGCTTTGCACTTGATTAACATTCAAAAAAGACTTGAGTTACAACTAGAGATCCTTTAGAAAAGGCTAAGTTAAACTAAAATGCTCGAATTGATTTAAGAACTTGCAAGTTAAGAAATTTTCAATGTCTTGTTTATACTTTGTATAGGTTAAGCTTTGGAGAAAGGAAAAACCTCATTGTTCACGAGCCATCTGTGAGTAATACTATTGTAAAGTTATGTTTGAAAATTAGTTTTGAAAACATTGATGATATATCATGATTTTGTGAAATCCTTATTTTGTTTCCAAATGAATGAATGTCTTATATTTTATTGAATCTATCAATGGCATCCTTAGATAATCCTAAGCCATGGGGGACAGCATCATGGACCATGAACTTTATGTGATCTCATCAACTACCTAAAGTATAGCGTTGTCTAACCAGTACCCGGGCCGGTTATTCTACTAAGAGGTTCTAATGGATGTACCATGTATCATATTTTGATTATGAAATATTTTGATGAGAAATGTTCGAATATTTTTGGAAATATGATATGATTGCTTTGCAAATGAGATTGGAATTTATTCATTTACCACTTTACTTTAATATTATTCACTAGGCAATGGTTCACTCATCTGCCTTATATATATGTAGGTAACGAAGAGCTTGGTTACGGACAGAGGTTGATTAAGAGTGGTCTAGAATGCTTGTGATGGTTTTGTATAAGCTTTGTCAAAATTTGATCAACTCGCATGTATCTACAAAATTCCAAATTAAATCAACACTAATTTCACAATAGATCATGGATTTACAACAACTCCCTTGATAAGATAAAATTTATAAAATTAGGGTTTTCATAAAAATTAGGAGTTTTCCTCCCTTTCTTCATCAAAGTCAAAATACTCAAGAATCACACATGTAAGTGTGACTAAACAACATATATTTTAGAAATTTGGGCAAAAACTCCCCCATTGAATATGAATCAACTCATCTAGACCACATTTCTACTCATTAATCTTAGAAATTATGAAATCACCTCATAATCACACCAAAACAAAGATATATTAAGTTAAAAGTACCCCTACCATGAAGATGAGTATGAAAGGATGAAGACCTAAACAGGAAACCATGAACAAACCGTGATCCAATTAGTCCAAAGTGTTGCTCTCTACTTGCTTTTCGCTTTTAAGTAAAGAATTATGGTGGATTCTTAGTATAGGTAGAGGAAATCTAGAGTTTGAGAGCTAGGGTTTTCAAAAAAGGAGAAGTGTGAGAGAGAGAAAGAGAGAGAGAGAGAGAGAGAGAGAGAGAGAGAGAGAGGAAAGAAAAAAAATGAGAGATTTGAGACAAAAGTTGATTTTAAGTGGCTGATCCCAAACAGGTCGCTCGAGCGACCATTCTTGCGCCTGAGCGAAGAATGTGAACTCCCAGTATCTAAGGCGTGTGCGAAGGAAACCACTTAAGTAGTAAAACTTGTGCTTGAGCGAAGAACACAAGCTCCCAGTATTTTAGATTGTAGAGCAAACTACTGGATATTTCAAAAGATTGATTGAGTGCTCATTCTTGCGCTCGACCGAACTAGAATTTTTGGAAATATTACAGACTTACCTGGTGTTGGTAGTGGTGGGATTGATAATGTTAGTCTCCAAGAAGATAAGAGAAGGAACGGAGCGGTGGTCATGGCTGAAGATGTGGCATAATTTCACGATTTTGCAGTGAAGAACAAAAAGAAAATGGGGGAAAAAAAGAGTGAGAGAGTTGTAACGTTAGTGTGGGTTTTATTAAAAAAAAAAAAAGTATTTTCAAAAACTCTTTTATTATTTTGCAAAAGTATTGTAACTGAAGTGCAGGAGAAAAATGAATTTTGCTAAAATAAAAAGCTATGTTAGTAAGAAAGTTTTTAATGTAAATATTTTGAAATAAAAAATTTGTTAATAAAACCATTTCTTAAAAAGCTCTATTATTAAGGAAGTTTTTAATGTAGTATTTTGAAATAAAAACTCTATTAGTAAACACATTTCTTAAATATATATATATATGTTAGTAAAAACGTTTCTTAAAAAACTCTGTTAGTAAGAAAGTTTTTAATGTAATATTTTGAAATAAACACTCTGTTAGTAAAAACGTTTGCAACGCCTCCCCAAAAAATAACAATAGATAATCCCATAAAGTACGTTGGTTGTTAAGAAACTAATAAAATTTCGTTCTTTCATTAATTCATTTGATAACATTACAAATGGTACCACTTGCATGATACATTCACAAACCCTAGATTTTGAATCCATAGCATGTGACACAAGGCAATATATAGGAAATGAAAAGAAAGTCGGATAAATTCATGCCTTGATGGCTACATATTTCCAAGACAATGTTTGGTTATATTACAATGTCTGAGTTCTACTTGGGATGCATGGGTTGGCTGATCTGGTCCTCCATAGATGATTGCTGCTTTGGTGTAACAATGGTTTCATACCCGTTGGATGTTCGGGTTGTTTGTTTCTTGGTGATGGCTGCTCGAAGCGCCGATTGGATAAAATTTGTCTTTATTTTACTTTATTTAAACTCTGTTTGTTTTGTTTTATTAGACAGTTTACAGTGGCTTCTCGTTGGTTGGCCTATCCATGCGGGTTGTGCATGGTTTAGTAGCTTTATTTGTTTCACAGGGTTATTTTTCAGGACTGTTGTTGGTGTGTTCATAGCCCTCATCCGAAAGAATGCGGCCTATGAACATATTTTGGATCTCTCTTTTAGCTAGTTATTTCTATAGCCTATTTTGATTTCTAGTTTTCAGTTTTTAGCTATGGTGCTGTTTTGTTTTGGTTAGTTCCAGCATAGCTTTGTTGGGTTGTTTGCATCCGGCATAGCTCATGTATAGTTTTCGTTAGGTCCTGGGGCATGCCCCTTGTAGCTGTGTATTCACTGTTTTTCTTTTATCTATGTCTTATTCACCCAAAAAAAAAAAATGGGTCAAGCCCAAAAACAAATAAAAAGCCCGAGACTTGTACAAAAGATTATTAGAATAAACAACGACGACAACAACAACAATAACAACAAAAATAAAAAATAAAAAAAAAGAATGAATGAATGAAAAGAAAAGAAAAGAAAAGAAAAAAAAGACAAATGAGCATTCAACTCCACGATCCTCCCAAACTAAGTTCTTGGCAGAAGCATACCATCAACACCTGAAAGTTGGTTTCCACATAGAGTGAGCTAAAGCCCCGTAGAGAATGCATTAACACATTGTATGATGCTTAACAAAGTCACATGGTGAATGCAAATGCATGCCATTTACCAAAACGTTACACTTTCTCTTTCAAAACAATGTAATGGTTTAAATCTGAAAACAGGGCAGTGGATACACAACACTGGGAATTTCTAGGTACGTGTCTACCAGTAGGCTATACAAGCACTACCGAAGCCATTTTACCAATACTAACTGGAATGATCGGCACCTAACCACGCGGGTTTCTGGACTTTCACCAAGGACACACAGGCCAACATAGATAATACCACAACCACACGCCCTAACCAGATTTACTAAGATATTCACCCATTTTTCTCAAAATAATACATTTTCAATGTATAAATATAAAAAAATGATCAATGCAAGATGTATGAGTAATTAGTTGCAATTAACCTAATTCTCATACAATTTTTATAACAATCAAAGCTATCCTCCACCGATAGCTCAAAACAGATATCTCTATATAATAGATAAATCTCCAACAGTTATAATTTTCATAATTTCAATATAGGAGTGACAATACATATCCAACTCCACTATCATCATCAACAGATATATTCATATTATCTTTTCAAAAACTCAACATCTTTCCCTTTATTCTTAGTACAAAAACCAATGATTTCTAACAAAACATTATTCCTTTTTTAAAACACATTTAGAGGAGAGATTTCCAAGATTTCAACGCAACTTAACAATATACTCACCTCTATAACATTTCCCATGAATCTATTTGAAAATCTCTCTTTTATATTCCCAAAACCAAACCCTAAATCAAATCCACTACTCCCAAATCACTACACTTTTCAAGGAACACATAACAAGGCTAAGAATTATACAAAGAGGTTGAAGAAGTTCCTACCTCAAGATTAGAAGAATAGAAGAACAAGACCCAAGGTTTAACAAATCCAAAAATGAAAACTTTTCCAATTAGAATGTTCACCTCTACAAACTCTATACGTTTTCCCAAAGTACTACAATAACGAGACCAACAGATTTGAGTATATAGGGGGGTTTAGACAAGAACTAGAGAGAGAGAGAGTGAAAAAATTTGGTAAAGTTACCTTTTAGAGAGAGAAAGAGATCAAAGAGTGAAATAAATGATCTTTTTCTCGTACTGATATACGTGCAGACCGCTCAAGTAACCAAAACACTGCTCCAGCGTCAGACACAATGAACCACTTGAGCGACCAACTCATGGCTCGAGCACACAATGACCCCCTTCCAATAGTTTAGACTTGTAAGGACACCGCTCGAGCGTCAAACATAGAATACCGCTCGAGCAACCAACCCATGGCTCGAGCAAAGAACGCTCCACTTCCAAAAGTTCAAACTACAAACACAGATACTATAAGGAACCAAATGTCATTCAAGTGACGGAAATACCACTCGAGCGAACCTGAAGAGAAACAGGTAGAAACTCTTTTGAAAAACTAACTCCCAACCTGTTCAAAATACAACTAACAACTCAATCAACTAATCCCAATTAACAACAAGACACTAAGAAGTCTAAACAATAATAAAGAGTAAAGATTTTAGATCAAAGAATATAAAAGGGTCGGGTCTTAACCCGAGTTGCTATAACGTTTCTTAAAAAGCTTATTAAGAACGTTTTTAGTAGATTTTTTTTAACCTTTGACACGAATGTGCATTTTTAATACATAAGAAAGTATTTACTTTTTTTTTATTTTTTTACGAAGAAGAAATAGTAAATTAATCTTTGCAATTAAATTAAAAAGGTGATTACAAATAAGCGCCCTTCCTATTAATTTTTTTTTTAATAAAAAAATTGGTTTACAAAAAAATTTGAGGCCCTTTTTTTAGTCATTTTTCAAGGCCTGGGTTTAGGTTTTTATTGTTCTTTGAAACTCTGTTAATAAGAAATATTTTACATACTGAAAAATTCTCGTAGCAAACAAGTTTTTGAAATTTTTTTTTTTTTTTTGGTTGAAAAAAATATATTTTGAAAAACTTAGTAAGAAAGATTTTAATATGTAATGAGAAATTTTCTTAGAAAGAATTTGGTTTTTTTTTGAAAAGATAAAAGATGTAATTTAAAAAAACTCTGTTAGTAAGAAAGTTTTTAATGTAATGTTTTGAAATAAAAACTCTGTTAGTAAAAACGTTTCTTAATTTTTTAATGGTTTTTTAAAAAAAAAAGTGTGAACAGGAAAAAAATGTAATTTGAAAAACTCTTTAAGTAGGAAAGTTATTAATAAACTCTATTTCTATATACGTTTTTGTCAACACTCTTCTTACATTTAGTTTACAACGCTGCTGCAGACCTCTAATTAGAGGTGCAGCCGTACAACTCTAGTGAGCTGTCTAGTAATAAAAAAAAATAGTGAAGTAAAAGACAAAAGAAGGGGGAGAAAAAGACAAATTAGAGCTCCATTAGTGGCCTTTTTTTAGAGGTCTGAATCATTTTTCTTTAGTTTATGTATGCTTGTAAGGTATATCTCTCCCTCTCTTTGTTCATGTTTCTGAGACCTAGTTTTGAAATATTCGAGTTATTTAATTTTATTGGGTTACACTTTGTGTAGTATATGTATGCCTACATTGTCAACACTCTCCCTACATTTAATCTATGCATGCTTGCAAAGTACTCGATAAAATGCCACAACCAATTTTGACTTTTATTTCTTCTTTGTTGAGTTGTTTTCCTTCAAATCTTACATAGATTCGTTTGGAAAGTGGGTTGGCTTTTTGACTTTTTTAACCTAGGGTTAAAAAGCCTGGTTTGGGAAAGATTTTTGACTTTTTTGGCTTTTTTACCTTTTTTGTGAGAGAATGAATGTAATGATTATGGGTTGGATGTGATGTTTTGTCTTATTGGGCTAAAAAATCTATTTTGTTTTTTGTGGCTAAAATAGCCAAAAAAAGCCTCAAGATTAGTGATTTTAGGCTTTGAAAATAGAAGAATAGTTGAGTTATATCTGAAAAAATCATAAGAGTGATGCATTTTTTAAAGGGAAAAAAATTGTAGTTTAAAGTTTGCTCAATGATAAGGAATGTATAAAGTCTGAAATCCCAATTAAATTTGGGTTCTTTTTAATTAGTTACATATTTACTATCTATTTTGTGTATTGATTATATGTGTGAGTTGCCAATTATGAAGATTAGGTATAGTAGTTGTGAATGTTATGTTCTATTAGTGGGGAAATATGGTGCAGAATCCCCAAGAAGGTGTGTCCTACAACATTGAAGCTAAGGGATTGTATAATGTACAAAAGGGAACATCATTAAGTGAGTTGGAGGAGATGATGGTGCCTGAGGTTGCTAATTTTGGGGAAAAACTTATCATTGAAGTTCAAGTGTATTTCCCATTGAAGGGGAAATACAAGTCTTTGTCAATCAACGATGATGAGTCCTTGGCTAATATCTTGGATCTCCCTCAAAAGTTAGGATATGATTTTTTTTTTTTTTGGAAATTTGTGTGGAAAAGGAGAGCATGATGAGTGGCACCAAGTTGATGATCCTCGCCAAGGAGGGGGGGTCATTCACTCAAATGTTAATGCAATCACAATCCCCTAATAATGCACTCTTACAATCTCCATCAGTGTTTCATGAGAATTATACACCATTCGATTATTCACATAATCACACTCCATTCAATTCTTCATAGAACTTGGATGGTACCTCAAGGATTTGACCATTACAATGTCGGTCCAAGTGCTTTGGGAATGAATAATCCCATGGTCAACACCAAGCAACCTCTTCTAAAGGAAGTTTTTAATAAAATATAATTTCAAAGACTGTGAGTAAGAAAGTTTTTAATAAACTTTGTTCGTAATTTTTTTTTTTTTTTTGAAAAACTCTATTAGTAAGAACTTTATTTTTTTTTTAATGGGTATTGAGAAATTAGTTGTTCGTTTCTTTGAAACAATGTGAGTAGAAAAAAAAATGAAATTTGAAAAACTCTTTTAGTAAGAAAGTTTTTAATAAATTCTATCTCTATACACGTTTTTGTTTAGAAAAAGAAATTAGTAATCATTATTTGTAATCAAAATTAGAAATGTGATTATTAATAAAGTTTTTTGAAAAATTTAACTACCAACAAAGTTTATCTAGTAATAAAATAATATTATTTTTATGTAGGGAAAAAGTTGAAAAACATGATTGAGAATCACGGTTTTTAAAAAAACTTTTCTACAATTCACGTTTTACCCGAGTATAGGAATAAACTAAAATTCCACCCTATTTCAGGAATAAAGTGACAAATTTGCCCTATTCAGGGAAATGAGCCGATCTTCTGACACACAACTCAAAGTGAGCATGAGGCATGATTACTATGGACCTAGTACTATTACAGCTTGAACAGTATTTTAAAAAGTTGATTTTTAATTTTTTTTAATAAAAAAAAATTAACTTTTTAAGTAATGATTTGAGTAAAAACACTAACTTTTTTGACTAAAAAAAATTAAAAGTAAGCTTTTTTAGAACTTGCCAAAGCAGTTGACGAGGCCGAGTTTGTGTGCCCTATTGGCTAGTAATACCCTATTTACAGTTGTTGATATTAGATAGTGGACCTAATATTATTGCTATTACAGTTTGAACACAATATTTGTTGACGAGGCCGGGTTTGTGTGCCTTGTTGGCTAGTGGGAATACCCTATTTATAGTTGTTGATATTAGATTTTTTTTTTAAAAAAATTTAATTGATTCAATGTGAGTTAATTAAATAAAATAGACTAAATGAGACTAAGTAATTAAATTCGAGAGTCGGGCATTGTTATTGCATTATATATTTTATCACCATACCTACATGTTTATTAAAGTAAGAAATGACATCACCATCGAGTGAGTATTATTACCCAATTCCCTACTTTTTAGGTATTGATGGATGCCCGCAGGCTTTATTGTTGGACAGACTGATACTTTTAAACATGAGATTTAGACTATAGGATAATTGGGGCCTATGTGCCTTTACTTTTTGTTTCATTAGATGAATGTAAAATTATTCATGTTCTGCAATCTAGATGTTATTACATTATTATGTGTCGCACTTTCATTTCTTAAGAATGTGTTCCAAGTAAGGATCAAACATTTGAGTGAATTTCATGTTTATGAAAAACCTAAGTATAATTTTGTTAAAAAATAATGTGTTGGTGTGAAATTCTGTATTTTTGAGGTATTAATATTTTAGTGAGAGGTATTGGTGGTAGTTTGGTGATGAGATTATTAGATGAGAATCTAACTTATTTTCTCTATTTATTTTGTCTCTTTTTAGCTCCACCTCATTGTTATCAGTATTTTATTCATCTCTTAAGTTTTCTATTTTATTTTATTTTACATAAGTTCCAAACAAAATCCACATGGGTACCATGCCATGTTTCTTTTCTTTCCCTACAAGCAAATTCTCTCTTCTTTCCCTCCAAGTAAATAATCTTTTCTTATTTTATTTTCCATCATTTCTTGTCCTTTCTTTTTTCTTTCGTTTAATATTTTTTTCCCATTTCTTTGGCTCCAAGTTTTCTTGGAGGCTAAGTAGCCTCCCATTATTTAAGTTATAATTTGAAACCATTTTTTACATCATCTTATGCCTTTGGCTCTCTCTCTCTCCTCTCTCTCTCTCTCTCTATGTCTCTCTCATATTGTTCTCTCTTAAATTATAGAAATATTGAGTTTAGATCGGGAGTATTTAGAGTGAGAGTTCACATTTTCATATAGGAGAGTTGTAGATTTTGTGAAACCTTACATACCTTATGACTTAGAATTTTGAGATCCATGGAGAAATATCGAGATTCCAGTGTTGGCGATAGAGGAGATTGATTTGAGGTAATTCGGGTGGTATACAATATGATTCCTTTAAATCTCTTTGCAAATAGTTTATTTTAATTACTTTCAATTTGTAATCTTCTTGATTATTGTGATCATTTGATAAATCCTGTGAAATCATTATCTGTTAACACGTTGAGTACTTTGGTCATTTGATAAATTCTGTGAAATTATTCTGTGTAGTCAGTGTTGATTTGTCTAGCTAAATGACGTGGAAATGCTCTGTACATGGATCGAGTGATCCTTGCCAATAGCTTGGACCAATAGCCCGGATATAACAAATAGAGAGAGAGAGAGAGAGAGAGATGAAACAAAAACAAAAGGATGGAATAAGAAGAAGAATGATAGAAATGGTTGAGAGGTAAGCTCAATTATAGGCAAGAATACTTGGGATAAAAGAAAAGGAAGACTTGGGGCAAAAGAAAGAGGAACTTTACGTGGTGGGCAAGAAAAAGGGGTTTACTTGGAGAGAAAGAAAGATTAAAGAAATTAAAAGAAAATAAAAGATTACTTGGGAAGCAAGGAAATGATGAAAAAAAATAATAAAATAAAATTTACTTGGTGCCCAAGAATAATAAAAAAAAATTAGAAAACAAAGGAGATGAATAATAATGAGGTGGAGATAAAAAGAGATAAAATAAATAGAGAAAATAAGTTAGATTTTCATCTAAGTCTCACCACCAAACTACCACCAATACCTTTCACTAAAATATTAATATCTTAAAAATACAGGGTTTCACAATCTGTCTGCCTTAAACAAATTTCATCCTCGAAATTCATAAGCCCTAATACTTCAAAGTGTAATAACGACAAACTCCTCAAATGACACGCTTCATTGGGCACTCTGATATAAGCAACGATTTTTTTTTAACATCAAATATCAATCATTTTTTTTGTTACCTCAAATATTGAATCCAAATATTAATCACCAAACATATCCCATGTAAGACCTAATCCCTACGCTTTAATACCATTCTGTAACGCCCCAACTTCTAGGCCGTTAATAAATCAAATCAACCTCAAATTTAAAATTCTAACTAATTAATACCCTAAAAAATGCAAATTGGCTCCAAAATAATTACACAAATATCTATAATTTATAATTTATACAAATCTTCAAAAACAATATATTGTGATGGGCCCAAAAAATCTCCAACTCAATAATCCTTTAAATGCTTCAACTCCAAAAGCCACTAGATTTGCTTCACACCTAAAAAATAAATTAATTCGGGAAGTATACAATACAACAGGAATAACAAGGCTTGGACAGAGAATAAATCAACAGAGATCCAACAATTACACAACCGATTAGATTTGATAATCAAGCAATTTACCAAATTGTACAAACAAGTTAACTCGACATATGATAATTTATCCAGGACTAAATACTGGGTCCTCCTCAGTACATGACCAGTGATCAGCCTTACCCATCCCACCCAAGCACAACCTCTTATTCGGGCTATTGGTCCAAGCTATTGGCAAGGTCCACTCGATCTATGTGCAGAGCATTTTCACGTCATTTAGCCAGACAAATCAACACTAACTACACAGAACAACTTCACAGAATTTATCAAATGACCAAAGTACTCAACGTGTCAATAGATATTGATTTCACAGAATTTAGCATATGACCAAGATAATCAAGAGGTGTACAAATGTGAAGTAATCAAGATAAAAACTCTTTGCAAAGAGATTTAGAGAAACCATATTGTATACCACCCGAATTACCTCAAAACAATTCCATGACCACTTGATGCAAAATCCCTCCAACACCAATGCTTTAATCATCTGCTATATCACCATAAATCTCCAAAGGTTGTGGTTCCAAACGGTATATAAAGTTTAACAAAATCTGTAATTCTCTTCTTGAATAAAATGCTAACTCTCACTCTAAATACTCTTAATCTAAACTCTAAATTTCTATAATTTAAGAGAGAACAATATGAGAGAGAGAGAGAGAGAGATGGATAGACCAAGAAGAAGAATGGAAAGAAGTTGAGAGAATGAGTTCCAATTTATAGGCAAAACAAATAGTAGCCTCTAAGTAAACTTAGAGAGAAAGAAAGATAATTGACTTGTAGGCAAAGAAAGGTTGCTTGGAGGGAAAGAAAATAACATTTGCTTAGAG
Source organism: Camellia japonica (assembly GCA_030407325.1). NCBI lineage: Eukaryota > Viridiplantae > Streptophyta > Magnoliopsida > Ericales > Theaceae > Camellia > Camellia japonica. Next base: position 140,834,449 of record JAPPVO010000002.1, read on the forward strand.
GGAAAGAAAATAACATTTACTTGGAGCCCAAGTAAACTAAAAAAAAATAAATAAAAGAGATGAATAATGATAATAATGAAATTGAGGTAAAAAGAGATAAAACAAATAGAGAAAATAAGTTAGGTTTTCATCTAAAAATCTTACCACCAATATCTCTCACTAAAATATTAATACCTCAAAAATATGGGGTTTCACAATCTATTGTGCTTGGATGAGATGGGTGAGGCCGGTCACTGGTCATGTACAAAGTAAGACCGGGTATTTAGTCCTAGATAAATTATCATATGTCGAGTTGACTTGTTTGTGCAATTTGGTAAATTGTTTGATTATCGAATGTAATCGGTTGTGTAATTGTTGGATCCCTGTTGATTTATTCTCTGTTTGAGCCTTGTTATTCCTATTGTATTGTATTCTTCCCGAATTAATTTATTTTTCAGGTACGAAGGAATTTAGTGGAGATCGGATCAAAAGTTCTAAAGAGATTAGAGTTGGAGATTTTTTGGCCCACAACTATATATTATTTTTGGAGATTTGTATAATTTATATTTTGAAGACATTTGTGTTAATTATTTATGGAGATGATTTGCATATTTGAGATTATGAGTTATCTACAATTATAAATTTGAGATTGATTTGATTTATTAACGGCCCGGAAATAGGGGCGTTACAGTTGGACATGTTTTGTCACTTGAAGAAAATATTAATAAAGAGAAAATAAGGCTCATTTTCTAAATCCTTTTAGGCATTTTAAATAATGGAACACTAGAAATTTAACAACTTATTGAGAGTTGGTTAAAGGAAAGAAAATTTGAAAATAAATTAAGCAAAATGACAATTTTCTAATAAAATCTCATACTTAGATTAACTAAGTTTCATCTAATTAATATTTGAAAATTGGAGCGTGGCAATTTATGTACAATAGAAATGTAGAAAAGAAGCGAAACTAATGTTGAAAAATTACTTTTGTAAACAACAAAATTAAACAAAACTAGAAAAGTAATTGAACTCATAGATTACGAAAAATAGAAATTGGAACATCAAAACTGAAGCATATCAAGGCTAGCGTTTGACGTTATGTCTTTAAGACAAAATTTGTCCTTTGTGGTGGTGCTAATGAAGTTTTGGACGTCTGTCTTCCATGATACAATCAGTATACACTTTTTACACTATGATGCAAATGCAAGTATTGAATGAAAAATGCAAGATGAAGGGATGATTTATATAGACATTTTCATGTCTGTTTGAAAGAAACTTTCCAACGCAAACAAACATGAAACAAACTAGTTTGGTGGTGAAGATTAGCAACAGAGCAATTACAAAAAATAAAAAGAAAAGAAAACCAAACAAAACTTTTCAAAAAATTATTTATTTAAATAAAAATATATATAAAAAATGAATATATCTCTTTTTGGAATTGACCCACACCCATACCGCACTCGATTTGGAGCAGCAACATGGTACGTATGTGTGGTTTGAACCCAAGGGTAGGTAAGTCTTAATTCTTCATAAAATTTGGGTATCCTTGTAGTTCAACCACATCCAAGTAACGTGGGACACATTTTTTAAATTTAGTTACGATTATTGTTCAACTACAATTTCAATAGTTGATTTTTAAAGTCAATTTCTCATTCACTATTTAATAATTTTAAGCAAATTAAAATTTAGTATTCATCTACTCATCATGAACCTACCACAACAGATGGCGAGATTCACTTAAATTTTGATTCAATGTTGCTTAAAAAATCATAATTTTAAAACCATTATTCCAACAAATATTACATAAGTTTTTGTTAAGAGAAAATTGGTAATAAATCTAATATAATGAGAGTATAAGGCATTTGGTTCTGTGGATATTTTTTATTAGTCAGAGGTCCACACTTTGTGAAATAATTTGATGAGAAGTCCTAAAGAACATTTTATTTCCAATTTTACCCCTTGACTTTTTTTATATGTTTGAATTTTCGTTGACTATCTGTTCAAATTTACATCTATATGTTCAAATTTGTTTCTATCTGTTCAAAAATTTTGTCTATCTGTTCAAATTTTTTAACTATCTGTTCAATTTTTCCTCCTAAATTCTATGTATCTGTTTAATTTTTTTCCTAAATTCTATCTATCTGTTCAATTTTTCTTATTTGTTACTCAAATTTGGAAGCTCAATTTTCTTACTGTTTGAAATTCACAAACTAATTTTTCTATTTACTAGAATTATCCACCTCCAACACTCAAATATTACACAAAAATTCACAAACTATTTTTAGCTGTTTAAATTTTGAACATATTTGAACATCTTTGTCCTATATTTGTTCAAAATTTAAACTAGATTTCACTTATCTGTTCCAAATTTTTCATATATATGTTTTATCATCATCAACAGCAACTACAAAAATAATAATTAAAAACTAAAAAAATAAAAAGTAGAGGATTTGTTAATTGAACAAATCTATTTCTTCATCAACAACAACAACACAACCGAACAACAAAAAATGAAATCGATGGTTTTTGGTAGCGGATAAAGGTGGTTTTGACATGGAGAAGGTCAAAACCACTACTATTCAAACACTGGAAAAAGAAAGTGAAGGGAGATTCAGAGATAGAAAGAGAGATGAAGGAGATCAGACCCTGTTCAAATAGTTGAGCTGTGGAGTCTCATCAAATCCGCTGATACGACGTGTAACGGTGTCTCCATCGCGATGCTTATGGTTGATGACATAAAGAGAGGGCTAGAAGAGAGAGGAAGAGTCAGCGTTTGAGCAAGGGTTAAGAGAGAGACAAGTGGTGTCAAACGGCGACAGATCTACCATCGACCAGATCTGGTCTCTCTGTCTTCGACAATGGTGATTGCGACGGCTACAGATGGTTGAGACTTGCTAGAATCATGATCTTGGTTGCCAGAACTGGGAGCTATATGGACACCGTGGTTGAGACTAGCCATAACCCTGGTTTAGCAAGCATTTCGAACTGTGACTTGCCGTCTAGAGAGAAAAAGTGAGGTATAGAGAGAGAGAGAGAGAGAGAGAGAGAGAGAGATAGAGAAACAGTGAGGTAGAAATGTCCACCAACAGATAAGAAGATAGAGGAGAGAGAGGTGTTTTATTATATAAAGGAATGCGTGAATCATATTTCTATATATAAGGGTAGTTTGGTCATTTTGTCATAACTTGTCCTTGTCAACACGATATTCTAATGGAAGCTTCTATTTCCACACGCACATTCCTCTCTATACACATCTTTCTCAGTTCACAAACTTAAAAAATTAATCTCAATTTATTTTGCTCACTCCACACTCCTATTATTCCAAATTTACCCTCAAAGGTAAATTGTGCACACACCCTTAGACACCTTCAGAGAACACACACACCCATCTCTGTCAGATTGCCACTTGTCTTACACACACACACCCATCTCTCACATTCTTTACCATTCATCTCCAAAAACTTCATCCATCCATTGAAGACGTCTCATTGAAGAATTAGCATTGAAGAGCATTGAAGAAAATCAAGTGAAGCATTAAAGGGAATTCTTCACATTTGGAGAATTTAGGTTAGTTTACTTATATTAATCCTCATTTTTGTTTCATTTGTAATGTAGGGTTTGTTTTAACCATTTTCGAAAAGAGCGCATAGCTTGAAACACTCTGTTCCTCATTCAGAACTGGTTTTTCAAAAAAAAAAAAATTTGTTCGGAAATCAAAGTCCAAAAATTAACATTTCATTTGACATTCAACTTCTGAATTTTATTATTTTATCCAACTTTCAAGTGCCAAAAAGAATTTATTTTTTCAGTTTTCAACTTCCGAACAGTAGAGATATTGGCGATTTTCAACTTCTGAACGGCATAGTTTATTTTTCCTATTTTGTATATTCTTTTTATAATTGTATGCTCATTAAATATATTATTTTTGCAGATAATATGGATTCTAAACGTCAACAACGTTTGCTACCTACTGCTTCAAATAGAAGACGTCGTGAATTTGATGTTGAACGTGAACGGGGATGAGCGCGTGGGCAAGGACGAAGTCGAGGTCATGATCTAGTTCCGATAGAAGATGATATCTCCAGTGCCAGTCACGGTCAAAGTCGTAACCAAAGCCGAAGACGAGTTAAAGATGATATGCCTGACATTGCCATAGAGGATGCCCCTTTACCCAATTCTCCTACTGTCCAGGAAGAGGTCCTTACTCATGCTTTTTCAAGTAGACCAATTGATCCATCAATACTGTGGAGTTTCAATAGTCATGTCACTGCAACTGTTTGGCATAGGGAGGTAAACATTCCTAAGTAGAAATTAAATTCGTTTGTATATGATTTTTTTACGGTGTCATATAGTAGTTTTGAATGTGATATTAATTTCTTTTGTAGGAATGAGGGCCCCAAAGTGTCATAATCACTCTTTGAAGATCCTTGCATGGCCATGGTGGTTAGTAGACAACAACACCAGATTCAAAGCCATTATTGAGTGGTTTGGGCTATCACAATTAACTCGTTGCACTTATTGGTTTGTCAACAAGCTTCTAATCTCCAGTTTTGTTAAGAGATGGCAACCGGAGACGAACACATTTCATATGATAGTTGGTGAGATGACCTTGACCTTGGATAATGTTGGCACTATTCTTAGCCTTCCCATTGTAGGCAGATCAGTCAGCGTTCCAGATGTAACTGACCATTATGGAGTTACACTATTGGTTTTTGGCTTAAAGATTACTGACTGTGTAGAACATGAAGAGGTTTCTACTGCTAGTGGGAATTCAGTCAAGCTTGAGTGGTTACGAAGTCAGTTTGCTAGTGTCACAGATTTAAAACCAGAGGAGGCCATAGAGTATGTTGCTAGAGTTTATTTATTGTTTCTGTTAGGATTTACGCTCTTTAGTGACAAAAGTGGTACCAGGGTTCTTGTTGTTTACCTTGGCTTATTGATGGATTTGGTATCTATTCATACTTATGCTTAGGGTGCTGCTGCATTAGCATTTTAATATAGATAATTGGGAATGCGTACCGGGTTACATGTATTGGTATAAGAATATCACGCACCTGTATGTTGAGCGCACTGATGGACCACGTGTACACGACTATTAGGATTTCAACCAACATGTTGATGTAATATATTATCCTCTTTTATGCATTTGTAACTTACTTCTGTTTTAATGATATGTACCCTAAAATGTGATATTCTTTTCAAATGTAGCGTATTGCACATGCATTGAGGATTGCACATCCTATCATTCAGGCTGGTTATGAGGACGGGATTCGACATCCTCATCGACTTTACCAGGCTATCGAAGCGATGACGCATGTCCTTGAAGGTCAGCACATTGACGAAGCTAGACTTAGTTCTGTTGGAGGTCGCTTTGCATCTCCGACATTCACATACAGTCATAGGCCTAGTTGTAGGCATACAGATGATCCGTGACATGTTATTAGGCAGTTGATAAATTTTTTGTGGTGTTTTTGTAAGCTGACATTGTTGTAGACATCTTCTTTTAATGAAATTGTAAATGGTATTTTCTTATTAGAATGGAATGGTAACAATAGTGGATAACATTCAATCCATGCCAAAGAAGTTGATGCAATATAAAAAAACACATCCATTAATTTCTTCCATAGTTCTAACATTGTCAAATGCATACATGTATCAATCAACATCAACAACATCAAGCGTCTCTCGAGTAGCTACACTATCATGTATGATGTCCTTGAAATGTTGAATGCGGTACACATATGCATCATCCCAATCAACAGTGCAAGGGTGATGATATTTTCGCTAATTAGTGGCTATATGAGGAACTAGATGGTCCAGTTGCAAAAAAACTTGCACCAAATGTCACTTCAGTTAGTGGTCATACCCTATAACTTCCTGTACAGGCAAAAATATAAGTTTCTCTTATACCCGCACAAAATGATTTCCGTTGACAAAACTAATGGCAATCTTACGTCTATCAAGTTAAGGTACTGGCATTGTTCTCAGAGGTAAAAAGGTGAGAAATTGCTGTAATGACAAGCGGTATAACACAAGATTGTAGCATGATGCAAAAAGATGCCCCACGTCTGGCATAGTCATCCAATGTGAGTAGCCAGGGCTGTCTTTAAAATACGACAATATGCTTTTCAATTCTTCAAACCTTTCGTAGGACCCATAAAGTGCAATGTATTCCTCTTTGTGGGTGTGCAACTCACCTAAAAGATCGCGCTTGACCTGAGCCCAATCATGTTCTATAAGACCAATTGAAGCAATTATAGCCCGAAACCACAATTCCATCTGCAACTTGTAGCTCGACTTCTTTGCACCCCCTTTCGGAAGTTCGAAATAAGCCTTACAGTTCGGACTCCTGCCGTTCTGAATCTGATTCCACAAGTGCAATGTGAAATAGATAATCAACAAAGAGTCCAAATTCGATAAATATTTTGGAAAATCGATTTTGAATCAAATTGCCAAAAATAGGCTGTTTTGCCAGATATAGAGTCACCACATAAATATTTTATTTTGAAAAAATTTAGGAAACCTATGACTCGTGCCAAAGGCCACGTGTCCGTCATCACCAAGATTGTCTCGGCTCGGGAACTTAGGTACGAGAGAGGAAGGTCATGAATGAATTTGAGCACCCCTGCTCGCCCGATCAAAGATCGGCCTCTACTAATCATGATATGAATCTTATTTACATTATATGCTCTTGTTCCGGTTTATTAGGCTAGCATTACTATGTGATGCACACACACACAAGTATAGACTAACTTGCAATAATTAGAACATTTCGATTCATGTTCGTTTTGAAAATCGTTTCGAATATGTACCACTCGAAAAAGTGATCGCATATGAACATTACTCAAATTATTCCAATTCAAACAATAAGCCTTCACCCACAGGCATTCAAGCAGTTTAGCACTGAAAATGCATGATTCCTAACTATGCAATACGACTAATGCAACACATGCGATATGCAATTAAATAGGCTCAGCTACTTAACATGGCATATGGAACAATTTGATATCATGCAGTCTAAGCATGTATTCAAAAAAGTATTAAACTAACAATGCAGTTAGAATGATGAACCGAGCCTCGGTGCATGCAATACAAATGGATGCAAACATGAAGTATGCTAAAAAAAACATGATGTCCCTAAACTAACCATCATAAGCTGGTAAAGAAAAGGGAGAAAGACGTACGGTTGGAAGACATACACATTATTACAACATTTCGCTCTCACAAAGGAGAGTCCGAATAAACTAAGCTAATTAACTAACTAATTAAAGCGAAGCTAATTAAGCTAACTATTTCAAACCAAAAATGAATAATTAGCTAAACTACTTAACTAATTATTACAACAACATATGAATTAACTAACTATTCTAGCTAGCTAATTATTACAACATCAAAACTAGTTAACTAATTTAACTAATTAAATAATTACAACACAAGTGCAAAGTAAAAAGAAGTACATAAGCTAAGCAATAGTACTAAGCTAACTACTCCACCTCGGGAAACGAGAGATGTTCATACGCATGCACGGTTTCCACCCGAAAATGCCACTATTTTGCTTCTGGAGAGCCTCTATTGCACAGAGAACACATACACTGTTGCCCACTTCCAGAATAACTCTGCTCTACCAAAGGAACACACTGTTGAATTTTTCATCAGTGGCCGGCCACAAGTGATGGCCGGCCGGCTACCTGCCGACCACTGCTGCCCAGTTCTTCTTGCTGCAACAAAGGACAAACAGAGCATGCACAGGGTGTTTTCAAGGGTTGTCTGGACAACTCACCTCTCCTTTTCATGAACAAATGAAAGGAGAAGTGAACTTTAGCCATAAACCACCAACTCAAGCAATTTCATTGCATGATGGCTTATGAACCAAAGTGTGCAAATTCAATAAATACAACAAAATAAGACTCTAAACCTCTTCCCTTTCATAAAAGATCAAGGGAAGTGGTTGACCCTGGAATCTTGAATCATTTCATCACTAAGGAGTATGAAAGGGCCCAAGTTTCCATGTATTCAATTAACATTCGATTAAACACAACCAAATTATTGTGTTGCACTATTTTTTAATTCCAAGTTTTAATTACTCCATTTTAATTTACCAACCATTCCTTAGTTCAATTAAGTCCAATGGTGAGTTTAAGTCCTCTAAATGGAAAGAAGGCTCAAATCAAAAGTTGTTTTAGGCATGAAAGAGACATCATGTCGTTGGTAATCAACCCCTAAATGGATTAAACCATTAAGCATGCCATCTCAATCTCATGCTTTAAACAAACAAGTAGTTTGAACCACTTTCAAAGAAAAACAAAAAGCCAAGAAAGGAGGGGGGTTACAGAGATTGTTAGTGCTGAAAATGAGTGAGAAAAGCATAAACAAATGCTATTAACTCAAACAAGATGGTGTCTAAGGCCTAGAACACCAAACTCATGAGGACAATTACACTATAAGCATGCAAAACAAAGCTCAAATGCAACTAACAGCCCAAAAACAATGGAAAAATAGTAGGAATAATAGCAAAGAAAGCAAGCAAATAGGCAAAGCCTTATACCTTTTGAAGAAAAGACCAATTCTAGACAACAAAACCAAGTAAACACAACCTCTAGAGCTCAAACCAAGCTCAAAAGTACCTCAGCTCAAAGATGGTGAGATTTAGTTAAGGGTGTACAGGCAAAGGTTAAGGATTTGGAGGCAAAAGTGTAAGAATTTGCTAGAGAGAGAAAGAATTGTAGAGAGTGGAAAAATTTTGATCTCAAAATTTGTTGACCTTCAAACATGAGAAAAGAGCCTTCTATGTATAGAAAACATGAAATCTCCTCAAGCATATCCAGCCCTACATGTGAGGGCAAATGCATGCATCTATGCAAATAGCTGGCACAGCTATCACAAAATATCTGCAAAATACACTGGTGGCCGGCAGGCCACTAATCAAAAAGTGATGGCCGGCAGGCCAAAAAGGGTGGCCGGCAAGCCACCAAAGGCTACAGGCTTGAAAAGTTAGGGTGTGGTCCAAAACTGGGACAACAGGTGCAGGGTTTGAAAGGCTCAAAGCTATGACGTTCCGCTGAGGACTTTGAGCACTTGGCGAGCATATAAACTCATCATCGGGTATGTATGCAATGGCGTCCAAGTCGTAAGGGCTGTCAAAAATGGGGTGTCTACAGTTGCCCCTCTTTGACAGAACTCGGAGCCATGAAATGATGTGAGTGAATGTCATAGCCCGGAGACGACCCATTTTGACAAAGCCGTAAGACTTAGGCAAACAATCAAGATAGAAATAAATGGTTGCGCCCGCAGGCTGCCTACGTATCCCTTTGCAAGGAATCAAACCAGGGTAGTTCTGGAGCAAGATGCAAATGATATGCACAATGCAACTTTGAATGTTGGATTAACACGTTACGCAAAGCTGACTATTTTGAAAACTTATGATCATGCGCAATGATGTAATAAGCAAGAATAAATGCAATAAGCAATAACAAGATAATGACATGTGAATGAGCAGCTTCAAGCTTAAAAGGGTCCTGCAAAAAGAAAATAAAACCACACTCTAACCATGCCAAAATCAAGAGACGAGGAAAGAAAACACTGCTCAGGGTTGCGTTTCACACATCCTGAGAAACTAAGAACAAAACCGCTCAGGGTCGAGTTTCACACGTCCCGAGATACTAGAAAACAGCTCGGGGTCGCGTTTCACACGTCTCGAGATAAAATCCACCCAGGGCTGCATGTCACGCACCTTGAGAAACTCTAATCACACTGAAATCATGAGAAGAGAAAAACTGCTCGACCTTGCGTTTCATGCGTCCCGAGATGAAAACCGCCCAGGGCCGCGTGTCACGTGTCTTGAGAAACTCTAATCACGCTGAAATTGTGAGAAGAGAAAAAATGCTTGGGCTCGCATTTCACGCGTCCCGAGATGAAACCCGCCCAGGGTCGCGTTTTATGCGTCCTGAGAAACTAGAAAAAAGCTCAGGGTCGCGTTTCACACATCCTAAGAAACTAGAAAATAGCTCGGGGTCACGTTTCACGCATCCCAAGATGAAACCCACCCAGGGCTGCGCGTCACATACCCTGAGATAAGAAAAACCACTCGGGATCGCATTTTACGCATCCCGAGATAAAAGAGATGTGTACAATAGATGCACGAACAATGTCACATGCAAAGTCGTGCAGGTTCTCATACTGAGACACGAATGCCTAGAATTCCTCTGAATGAACCGTACATACAATATCGTTTGCCTGTTAGTGAAAATGAACAAATGCAATAGATGTACAAAGTGAACAAGTGCGATAGATGCACAAAGTGAACAAGTGCAATAGATGTACAAAGTGAACAAGTGCGATAGATGCACAAAGTGAATGCGATCATAAATTGAAATTTCCATGCAAAATGATCAACCAAAGCACATTCTATGCGAAATATAAATGATACGAGACACGCATGCAATATGTAATGCACATTCTATGCAATGGAAAAGAATAAAGGCATAAATCGAATAAAGCAATATTCGGCGGCACCTCCGATTTACCTCTTGGAGGAATTACAACATGTTTAAAGAAGGATACACCTCGTTCATGTTGACAGGTGATGAACATCGTGCGCCAGAAACACAGTTTTGAGCTTCCGTAGAGACAATTTGAACCCAACAGTGAACCTTCCTTACACTTCTTGGGAAACAAAGACATAAAACAGCATCAGGACTCAGAGGAAGACCACCGACCACCTGCCGGCCACAGGGGGAGGATGCCGACCACTGAACAGCATTGTCGGCCACCTGCCGGCCACCGATGGCAGTTTAGGGCAATTTGGGGATTTCACTCTCGAGTCTTTAAGTACAAGCCACTAGGGCTCATTTCCTCACACCCACATGTCCGAAAATGCTCTCTCTCTCTCTCTCTCTCTCTAGACACTTTTTCTCTTTAGATTCAAGCTTTTTACGTGTTTTCCAATGCCCCACGTGAACTTTATTCACTAAACCCTCTTGATTCTCTTCCTTTTGAACCGATCAAAATTTGATTTCGGAAATTTTTTTCCTCATTTTCACCCTTTTAGGCTTGTTCCCCTCGAGTTTCTCTCGAGTTTTGTGCACTTTTCCCCGTTTTGACTTTTTCTCCCATTTTCTCTCTCCTAGGGTTGACTTTTTCCAAGTTTACCCTCTTTTCTCCATTTGTCTTCACTTTTCACCCATTTTCCCCCATTTTCCAGATGGTAGATGATATACCACATGACGAGGCCGCTTTAGAGGTTTCCCCGTATTCCCACCTGTTCCCGAGGCAGATGAGCCGGTCATTGCCGAGGCGGCTGAAGGTATTGAGGCTGACCTCGAGGCAGAGTTTGAGCCTGAGCCTGAGCCTAAGCCGGAGCCAGAGCCGCTACCAGTGAGGGTACGACCTTTCGATCTGGAGAGGCATCAACCTCGAACACATATCTTGCCACTCGGAGGCATTAGGCACTTCAACGACTTCGCTCACAGTGCACCAGAGGACCTTCTACTAAGGGAGCCGACCTTCCACCTATCAGCTAGCACCGCTGAGGTATGAACATTGTTTCCATGCATTCCTACTTGTCTTTTAATGCATGCATTTCTTGCATTGCCTTTCATCTGATTGTACTTTGTAACTGTACTTTCATCACCGCCTTTCATCTGATTAATTTGTTCTTTTGCCACAAGGACAGTCTTGTGCCTTCAAAGGATATAGAGCCACGACGGCAAGAGATTGGTACGGCGAGCTCCCTGCCAGGGTTCGTGACATTATTGATGAGACGAGCTTTGGCCTCTTCTACTTCGGCCTAACTTGGGTCATTGCAAGTCGCCCTCTTCTAAGTGCACTGATGGAGAGGTGGTGGGGCACCACTAACTCCTTCCACTTTTCCACTACTGGAGAGATGACGATGACTCCCTACGACTTCGCCATGATCACTGGCTTAGGAGTAAGGGGGATCCGATCCCTTTCGATATCGACATAGAGGAGTGGAAAACGGCCTAGGTTAAGTTGCTGGGAGTGCGTCCACCTTTGTACTAGACAGGGATGGTCAGATATAGTTGGTTTACGGAGCATTTCAAAGGGAGCGAGCAAGAGACCATAGAGGAGATGGAGCAGTACGCCAGAGGCTTTCCAATGTTCGTCTTCTATACTACCTTATTTTCAAACAGGTAGAACATCGAACCTACTAAGTGCCCTGGTGACCCTTCCTCGACTGTGCTTCTATGACTGGGGCGGAGCTGGCCTCGCCACCCTGTTTTCATACTTTGTGCTTTCTGCTTTGTGCTTTCTGCATCTGTTCATACTTTGTGCTTTCTGCTTTGCACTTTCTACATCTGTTCATACTTTGTTATTGCATTTTCCTTGCAACTGTGGACCGCTCACTCAGGAACCAAGCCCAGCCGACTGGGCCCTCAAGTAGAATGCGGAAGCGAGAAGTGGCCCAGGCCCCGGCATGCTGGTCTCGAATCCCAGCCAGCATCATGGCCTATGGTTGCCACATGATTTGCAAATAGAGGTTGTACAGATTATTAGTTGCTGTCAGTTGTTAAAATGTGAATCAAAATAGTTGTAAAGTGAAATTGACTGTGTTTTGGATTACCTCGTGGGCAGCTACTGTGTCAAAGTAATGACGGAAAAATGCGAAGGTCTCACGAGTACTACGCTGGTGCCAGGCATCATATCTCCTCGAGTAAAGGACCGCTAATGGGAACTCCTCTATGGGCTCTAGAGCCAGAGCTGGAAAATATGCATAGCACTGCCGGCCACTGGTGTGCTGCAACACCAAACTACAACAGAGCACAAAATAGAGGAAAATTGAGGGTCTCCCAAGGGTATATTTGTACCATGCCCCTCCTTATCATCTTAAAACATTAAAGGAGTTGCATCATTGGATCTAAAACCATCAATCAAGCATTTTGAATGCATGATGGCCAAAGATCCAACTTGTACACATTCAATAAATGCAAGACAAACACGACTCTAGGACCATTACCTTATCATAGATAATCAAAGGCTATGGAGAAAAAGGAGATTGGCTCATTTTCATCACTTCAAGTATGAAATGAACCAATTTTCCTTGTGTTCAATATAACATCCGATTGAACACAATGCAATGCAAATACAACATGCTTATCTTGACATCTTTTACTTGATTCAATTCTTGTTTACACATTTTAAGTTACCAAACTATTCCTTAATTGATTTGTCCAATGTGAAAGTCCTTTAATGAGAGAGAGGTCAATCAAAAGATGACTTAAGACATGGGAGAGACCATGCCTTTGACTAGGAGGAACCCTCAAAAGAAGGTTAAAGCCATTTAAGCATAAGCCTCAATCCCATAGCTTAAGCACAACTTTAAGACTAACCATCCCTCAAAACAAATCAAAAGTGAAGAAATGGGGGAGGTGGCAGAATTTCAGTGCTGAAGTGGCATGAAACACAAGACTCTAACATGCAAACAACTCGTGTACAACATGTTAAGAGACTTAAGCATTAAAACTAGTGAAGAGCTTTACACTAGAACCATGCAATATCAAGCACAAATTGCCAAACCAGCCCTAGACAGACCTCAAACATGCCAAAACAGTGGCCAAAATGTGCTGAGATGGTAGCAAGAAAAACAAGAAAATCATGCTCATGTATTGGCTCATAAACAAGGCATGAGACACCACTCTCAAACACAATGAAAGAGTGATATATGTGAGAGTGTGACAGAGAAATATGCACTGAAATCACATGCTAAATGATGTCATATCATGCAAACATCACAAGCAAAGCATGCTAAGGGCCTCAAAACAAAAGGCTAGTGAAGGCAACTACACTATGGCTATATAAAGCAAGTCCCAAAGGACCAAGGCTACTCAAAACAGAGTTTAAGCATGTCAAAGCAAGGCCAAAAACATGCTGGAGTGGAGCCAACACATGCTAGAATAACAAGCTAATTCATTATGCATGCAAGGCTAGTGAGCAAGATTACACTACAAGTATAAGAAGCAAGCATCAAATGATTCAACCAGCCAATATCAGAGCTATAACATGTCAAGAAAATCACAAAAACATGCTGAGATCAAGTCAAGAGATGGTAGAAAAACATGCTCAATAATTAGGCCATCTACACATGCAACCAAGATACAAGGAGGGGAGGCCACCCTCTCTTATTTTGGACCTCAAAACCAAGTTTCTACCACTGAAAAACCTCTGAGTTTCAGTGGTAGAAAGGCCAAACAAAGGGGGTTTCAAAAGCTTAAGAAGTTGGCTCAAAAGGCTTTTCAAGCCAAAGAGCCAAGGGAGGAGACCACCCCCTAACCACACAAGGCTTAAACCATCATTTTAAGACCCTAAAATCAGAACCTTTTAGAGGCTAAAACCAGCTTTAAAGTAGCATACAAAGGTGGCCAAGCAATGAAGTAAAACAAAGCTTAAAAGGGTGAAATTCTTACCCTTGAAGCACAGCACCACTAAAACAGCAAGAAAACAGCCAAACTTCTGAGCCAAAACCACTCCAAAGAGCTCAAACAAGGCCTCTAAGAACCTCAACACTAAGGTGAAGGTGTTTGGCTAAGGGTGCTAGTGCAAATTTGTTAAGAAAGATCACTTTCAAGCACAAAATATAGAGAGAGAGTATTCTAGAGAGAGAGAGAGAGAGAGAGAGAGAGAGAAATCTTGCTCAGCTCAAACTTTGTAACCTTTTGCATGCATATAGATGAGCCCTATATATAGGAGATACAAGAAGCCTTCAAACAAATCCAGCCATCCACGTGCATGCAGATGAGCTAATCTGTGCAAACAACTGTCAAAATATCTACAAAAATATCTACTGAAGCATTAGTGGCCGGCCGGCCATCAGTGGTGGTCGGTAGTGGCCTCATTGATGGCCGACAGGGCCTATTGATGGCCAGTAGGGCAAAGCCCATGGTCAGCAACCCTTAATGATGCCGGCCATCAAGAGCATCACCATGCAAAGACCAACACATGGTCCAAATATGAGACATAAGGGAAATAGGGTCTGGAAAGATCAAACTTGGAGCATTCCGTCGCAAAAGTCGAGCGCTTGACGAGCAATCAAACTTGTTGCTAAATGTACCCTGCAAGAACATCCAAGTCTTGAGGATGGTCAAAAATGGGGTGTCTACAGTTGCCCCTCTTTGACAGAACTCGAAAGTCATGAAATGACGGGAGTGAATGTCAAAGCCCAGAGACGACCCATTTTTGACAAGGCCGAAGACTCAAACAAACAAACAAGATAACAATATAAATGCGCCCGTAGGCTGGGGCAAAATACAAATGATATGCACGATGCAAGAGCATAACTTATGATCATGCAAAGAGGGCTGTAATGAAGCATTTATGCAAAATAAATACAATATTTTAAGCAAACCGACAAGTTACAGCAGTCTTACACATGAGTAAACAAAAGCGAACACACCAACACGCCACGCGTGAGACTCACAAGTCAAACCACATTCATACAGAAAGAATGTAAGAAAATCATGCAATCTTCACTGCGCCTCACGCAGGAAAGGCCAAAAGCGACTGTCGAGCGTACCCGAAGTCTCAAATGAAACACTTCTTAACGTATCACACGCGAGAGAGGGAAAGGAAGCACCTCTCAGTGTATCACATGCGAGAGGGGGAAAGGAAGCACCTCTCAGCGTATCACATGCGAGAGAGAAGCAAGCGAAAAAAAAAAAAACGTGGAGAGAGAGAAAGGAAACACCTCTCAACATATCACACGCGAGAGAGGAGAAGGAAACGGTGCTAACACCGAAGGGCGGTACAAACATCAGAGCATAACCCAATGCTTTCAACAAGGTGTCAATGTAAACACCGGGCGTACCCGGGTATTTCTAACCAACGGAATGTCAGTGTAGACAGCGGGCGTACCCGGATGTCTCTAACCAACGAGATGCCGATGTAGACATCGGGCGTACCTGAATGTCTCTAACCAACGAGATGAAGGAGAGGAATGGTTCTACCCGGGATTCCTCTGAATGAACCGTACATACAATATCGTGTATGTAAAGAAAGACACTTGATAGATACAATGCAATACAATGCATGTCTCACACGAGACGAATGATCATAATATGATGTTGAAGCATGCTCAATGCATAACATGCAAGAAACTAAACCAAAGCATATTCTATGCAAGATAATCAACAAGGCATATTCAATGCAGCATGTATGCCTTACGCAAACATGGTAATGCATATTTAATGCAACAATTCAAAATGCATGCTCTATGCAACGATGAAAGCAATGCACATTCTATGCAACGACAAAATGCATATTTGGCAAAGTCGACTCAAAGACAACTCCTGATTTACCTCTCAAAGAGTTGCAATATGTTAAAAAGGATACACCTTGTTTATGTTGATGGGTGATGACCCTCGCGTACTACGAACGCGATTCTGGGCTTCTGCGGAGGCTTTTTGAATCAAACTTTGAGCACAACTTGCATTTCTCAGAATCCAAGAACCCATATCTAAGCCAAAAGGACATAGGAAGCTGGTGGGACCATGCTGACCACCAGGGGAGGCCGCCGGCCCCCTGCTGACCATCAGTGGCAGCTCCCGGCCAACAATAAAGAGGTGCCGGCCATCGATGGCAGATTTGGGCAATTCAGTCTTTTCAGCCGTGGCTCTTTAAGTACACACAAAACCACTTCATTTCCTCACAACCTCTTGCACGAAATTGCTCTCCCTTGCTTTCTAGGTTCTCCTTCTCCTTAGATCTACGCATTCTACCCGTTTCCCAACACCCTAGGAACATTTTCTTCGCGAAAACCCTCTTGTTCTCTTTGATTTAAACCGATCAGAATTTGATTTCGACGCTTCTTCCGTCATTTCCACCGTTCAAGGCTTATTCCCCTCGAGTTTCTCCCAAGGTTAGCTCATTTTCCCGGGCCTTGACTTTCTTTGACTTTTTCCTCTCTCCTAGGGTTTGCTTTGTTCAAAGTTTCACCATTTTCCGCATTTGTCCTCATTTTTGCTCATTTTGCATCTATTTCAGATGGCAGATGATATCCCACATGACGGGGGCTTCCCCGCGCTTCCTCCGGTAGAGTTTGTAGCGGACTTTGCGGCCGAGCTAGAGGTCGAGCCTCAGCCATTACCACCGAGCATACGCCCTTTTGATCCGGCGAGGTATCACCCTGAGACACACATAGTTCCTGTTGCAAGAGGCATCAAGGCCTTCACTGATTTTGCCGAGGACGTGCCAGACGACCTCTTACTGAGAGAGCCTACGTCTCACTTATCAGCTATAGCCGTAGAGGTACGAACTCCACTCTTCTGCAGTACTACTTTCAGCTATTTGCATTTTTTGTACTATTTTAATCTGATTGCATCACATGCCTTGATCTGACTGTATTTCATACATCACTACTTCACATTCAACTGTACTTCATCTATACCTTCAATTGTACTTCCGACTATACCTGCAATTATACTTCTGACTATACTTGCAACTGTACTTGATTTGATTGCATCTCATGCATTATTACAGGACGGATCCCGCTCCTTCAGAGGCTATGGTACGACGACAGCTCGGGACTGGTACGGCAAGCTTCCAGCCAAGGTCCGCGACATTATCGATGAGACCGGCTTTGGTCTGTTTTGCTCCAGCTTGACGAGGGTCGTAACGAGCCGTCCTCTCTTAGGGGCTCTTGTGGAGAGGTGGTGGGATACCACCAACTCCTTCCATTTCTCCACCACGGGGGAGATGATGATGACTCCCTACGACTTCACCATGATCACTGGCTTAGGCGTAGGGGGTGATCTGATCCCTCTCAATCCTAACATAGGAGAGTGGGAGGCTGCATGGACTGCACTGCTTGGGGCACACCCACCGACACTACAGACAGGCATTGTCCGATATAGCTGGTTCGAGGAGTAGTTTAGAGGAGCTGAGCTTGAGATAGTTGAGGAGGTAGAGCAGTATGCGAGGGGCTTTCTCATGTTCCTCTTCGGTACCACCTTGTTTTCGAACAGGTGGAATACCGTAGGTTTGTACTTTCTGAGCGCATTGGTAGTACTCCAGAGAGTTCAGTTCTACGACTAGGGCGGAGCCGGCCTCACCACACTGTATGGATACTGAGCTCGACCTCTCGAATGAGCGGGACCTTGATCGGTGGCTACTGGAGGGCGTGGGAGGTACATAGCTTAGCTCCCTCTTTTCCACTTTACATTTCTGCTTAGCATTTCCTACTTTACACGTGTTCAACACATGTACTTTCTGCTTTGCATTTTCTGTATCTGCTCATGTACTACATGCTTTCTGCTTTGCATTTTCTGTATTCACTCATGTACTACATGCTTTCTGCTTTGCATTTTCTGTATTTACTCATACACTGTACCAATCACATTTTCCTACAGTTGTGGGTGTACGCATACTTCCCAGCTCTTGCTCCAGAGCCTATAGAGGAGACCCCAGCGACAATCCCATTCTCTCGGGTATACGACGGCCAGCTCCGTCGTAGGACCCGGGAGAACTTCATGTTCTTCCGACAGTACTTTGACACGGTCACGGTGCACGAGGTAACCCAAAACAAAGCCATCTCACTTTTCAATCAATCTTGATACACGCACATTAGCCAATTGATGGCGACTAATCATCTGTTCATTCTTTCATTTCAGATCACATGGCAGCCGTGGGATGTGATACCATCAGGGCTCCGAGCCCAGTATGAGACAGCCAGGGTCGTCGCTCGCTATCATATTCTCCTCGAGGGCCCGATCTGCCGTGCTTGGTTCTTGAGTGAGTACTTCACATACCAGACTTCAGGACTGCCTACCCCGTTCGTACCGACAGCACCTCTAGTATTGATGAGAGAGACACACAGGCTTTCTGCTGAAGAGGTGATTCAGTTTATGGTAGGGCTGGAGACAGATTACTTCCGTGCAAAGGGCGACTACGCGACCTTCATTCAAACTCATCTGATGCCACCTTTGACCAGCGTTCGCGGAGGTGAGGGAGCGAGAGCTCCAGCTGCGAGAGAGAGAGTCAGAGGGGCTAGAGCAACCAGGTCTCGTAGGAGGAAAGATTCTGGGGAGAGGCAGAGATAGGGATGGCTAGAGCTGCCTACCTCAGTGACTTATCGGAGACGTTCTGGGGAGACCTGCCAAATCCCCATTGAGCCTGCACCAGCTGGTCATGTGCTTGTTGGAGTTCGAGGCCCGACTCCGGTATGCACCAAACTTTACATTTTGCATATTTACTTCATTTCAATTATACTGTATAGAATACTGATCCCTTCAATGCACTTGCAGGCACCCATAGAGTACACAGGGTAGGCCCTTGAGCTAGTGGCTTCCTTGACAGAGATGGTACAGACGAGCCTGGATTTGCTCAACCTCTACAGGATCCCGGTAATTTCTTTCAATCTGCACTTCCTGCCATGAAACTCTCTGTTGACACATTAGCATTTCCACTGTTCCACACTACACTGATCTGGCGCATTGCACCAAAACACTGCATCGATACACTGTTCTTACACACTGCCCACGGCATACATACACTGCAATCAGTTACTGCTCACGGCACATTCGTTGCAATCATTCACTGTTCACAGCACATTCACTGCAATCATATACACCATGATTAATGCATTCTCATAAACTGCCCTTTTCAGATTCCTTTCGAGATGCCAGCCCCATCAGGCACCCCAACAGGAGTAGTGGTAGGACCATCAGCACCTCCCCCAACAACAGAGAGGAGAGGGAGACAGGCTCAGACACACGGCCGGGGTAGAGCCAGAGCCATCCGTAGCGAGAGTGGCCTTTCAAAGCCCATTCTGGGCCACGATGATGACGAGACGAGCGAGGAGGCTGAGGCAGCGAGTCCACAGTCCGAGTCATCTGATGGGGGAGGCGACGACGCCGGCTCGGATTCTGCCAGTAGTGAGGCTGGAGAGACTGAGCAGGGTTCCAGTTCAGGCTCTGATCCAGCTTCAAATAGTGGTGCCGATGGTGACAGTGCTCCAGAGGCTGCTCGGCCGAGGAAGAGGACGTAGAGGGCCTCTCGAGCTTGAGATAGTCAACACCGATTTAGATGCTTTTTGCTTTGTTTTCCTTTTTGCTAGTAGTATTAGCTCATTGTACAGCCTTAGGCAGTTTTATTTTCTTTAAAACTTGTTCTCTTTTGCAAAAAGAAACCATGATTGGAATGAAAACAACTTTGGTTTAAAAAAGTGTTGCATTTTACATTCTAAGCATCACACAACATCACACAGCATGAAAATGAGATTGATCTTTGTTTGAAAACTGCACTTTCAAATTGCATTGTTCTTAATCAGGTAGTGAACCAACTAACAACCGAAAGAACAAAACAACTCGATAAACAACATAAATACAACTCGATAAACAACATGCATATAACTCGATAAGCAAAATGCAACAGCTCGATAAACAACATATATACAACTTACTAAACAAGGCTAGATGGTTACAACTTAAACAGACACGCTCAGGCCTGAAAAGAACCAAAACTAGACCCCGAAAGGTGCCGATAACATAATACAACTGCTGGAAACCACTGAATCTTTACACAGGAGATTAGTGAGCATGAGGGGGAGGCTGCTGGCCATGGGGGATGACCTACCGGCCATCACTTTCTTCTGCCGGCCATCAATGTGCCTATGCCGACCATCAATGAGCCACTGCCGGCCATCGATGAGCAGTACCTCCAAGACATTGACACCTGTCCTCCACTCACTTCCTTATCTTCTTTAAAGGTTCTAGCTTCGTGGTTTCCTCATTTCAGCTCCATTTTTGCCCCAAATGGAACCATTCTTGGCTGAAAAACTCTCCAAGTGGATTGCGAACTTGGATGGCTCAGAAAGGTTGAATTTCCGGGGTTTCGGGCTAAACGCACTATTCCCGCTGAGCCGTACTCCACTGTGTTTTCCATTCCTCCATGCTGCAGCTAGATGTTGGAACCCGGTTACACACGTATTTAGCTTTGGCGGACAAGAGGTATGCCCCACAATCGAAGAATTTCAAGCTTTGATGGAGTCTCAGCGTGATGAGGAGATCTTGTCCCAGGCTTGTTTTGGACACATCCAAGCTTTGGGAAGGATATGCGGGCTGACTTTGCATGATGCTCGGTCTTTGGTTCACAATGGCGAGTTGGACATCCCCAGCTTGATTCATCGGTTTTCTGACGCCGGTGACCGCGACAACCACTTTTGGCAAAGTTTCTGGCAACATGCCCTCTGCTTGTGTATGTTGGCCCATTTTCTGCTTGCCCTCGGTTTCGGAGGGTCTAGCAATCATTTGATTGAAGTTGTCCAGGGCTTGAAGGAGGGCAAAAGTTGCATTGGCATGACACTAGCCGAGACTTTGATGGGTTTGGATGCTTTCCACCGTCGGGAGATAACCAAGTTCGTAGGGAGTCCACTACTATTGCAAGTAATGTTTCCCACCCTTCTCACATGTATTTCTCACATCACTCAGCCCTCAGGCTCTGTTTTTCTCTTAAAACCCTTTCCTCACTTTTCTCTCCACACACACCTCTCTATTCTTTAATCTCTCTTATTTTTCATCCCTCTCCAGGTATGCCTGATGGAGAAGTTGAAGGTAGTGGACTCTTGCCCAGCATATTCAGCACGCAGCTATTTCTTCCGCTCTCGGGTAGTTGACTTTCCGAACGAGGATGGTGGTGCCACTGGATGTGTAGCAGGTCTGCTGTTGACATTGCTTGGCGGTGCCCCTAGTTTGACCTACCTGAGATGAGCTACAGCATGTCCCGGCAGCCTGGCATTCAGTTGGTTGGCTTGACACACTGTGTCTTCTATTTCCCATTCTGATTCCAGCTTCAGTTTAGACACGACCAGACTTGCCCGGAAGAGGGGATAGAGTACCCTGCTTCATTTCCGATCCGAGGCTCACAGCTAGCTCGGTATGCCACAGTATGGAGAACAAGAGAACTTCTGGCTCCCGCCCCAATTTCAATTGTGCCCTTTCTGGCGAATACATAGCTTGGCTTGAAGATGAGGCACAAATCGGGCCTACTTTGGCATCAGAAGCTTCCACAAGCTCTGGGAGGGGACGCAGGAACACTTGACTATGCCCCAAGTTTATTTCTTTAATCTGTACTTTCAAGTTTTCTTTATGAATGTAATAAAAAGCAACTTCAATTTGTATCAAGAGTCGAAGAACTCTGTATTAAAATCAATGAAATTGAAGGTTGTGGGTACTGAAAATTTTCCGTATGGTCCAAAAATTGTCTAAGTTGTAAAAAGATTAATTTGAACAAAATCAACTTTTATTAAAACTTTTCAAAACCATTTTCGATATGGATCACAACTGGACACGCCCGAGATCTATCCTTAAGATGTACAACCCCGGATCCAACAACTGGAAAGTTGTCCCTAGTCTGAATAGCACTGCACTGGAGATCACAACCGAGCTCTTGAATGCAGAAAAGACAAAGATGACCAACATAATCACATGGACACAGTTGAGTTGGAAGTGTTTATAGCTGGACTTCAGAAAGAAGTTGCCTACGTATCTCAAAGATGGGAATCAAGCCTTATGTAGTTCAGTTCAGGTTCACTCGTGTATTAACACTCTCCTTTTGCGCTCTAACTTTTGCCAATGCCGCCCTTTCTGGGTTTTCAACCTTGCGAGCTCAGTTTTTCTTATTTCAAATTTTATGTGCTCTAACTTTTGCCTAGGTCGCCCTTTCGGGTTTTCGGCCTAGCGAGCCACTCAGGGATAGTATTTCTTCAACTTGTCCATGTTGATCGGCTGGGAGAACTCTAGGCCATCTAGGTCTATAAGAACGACAGCTCCACTGGACCAGATTGACTTGATAATATAAGGACCAGTCCAATTAGGTCTGAACTTGCCCCTAGAGTTGTGGATGGGAACTCGGTTGTCTTTGAGCACCAAATCCCCTTCTTTCAAATTACGGGACTTAACCTTCTTGTTGAAAACCCTAGCAATTCTTCGTTGATAACCTTGGACGTGATACAGTGCTTTCAGCCTTCTCTCGTCGAACAGCATGAGTTCTTCGAACCTGCTCTGCTGCCAATCTGCCTCAGCTATCTAGCACTCAGCCATAACCTGCAATGACGGAACCTCAACTTTGATAGGCAGAACAACCTCCATCCCATAAACCAAGGGATACGGAGTTGCCCCAGTAGAAGTTCGAATTGATGTCCGGTAGCCCCAAAAAGCAAATGGCAGCTTATCTGGCCAATCCCTGTAGGTTTCCACCATCTTCTGTAGAATGTGCTTGATGTTCTTATTGGCGACCTCAACAGCTCCGTTGGTTTACGGCTGGTATGTAGATGACTTATGAAAAGCCACATTGTACTTCTCCAACAAGTCGATTACCTCCTTCTTGAAGTGGGAACCATTATCCGAAACAATCTCATTCAGGACCCCATAGCGACAGATAATGTTGTTCCTGATGAACTTAGCAACATGTGATGCCTTCAACACAAGTGTAGGATTGGGCCTCCACCCACTTTGTAAAGTAATCTATCGCCACCAGGATGTACTCATGCCCGTTCGATCCTTTCGGAGTAACTGCCCCAATCACATCAATCCCCCAGACTGAAAATAGCCATGGCGAAGTCATGTTGTACAGCTTAGACGACGGAATGTTCATGCGGTTTGCATGGATCTGGCATTTGTGGCATCGCCGAACAAAGCCAATACAATCCCCTTCCATGGTTGACCAGTAATAACCCTGTCTGAGAATCTTTCGGGCTAGCATTACCCCGCTCATGTGCGCTCCGCACTCTCTTCCGTGGACGGCCTCCATCAGGTGCTTAGATTCTTCAGCATCAACGCATAGTTTGTGCATCCCAAGGTGACCTCGTTTGTACAGTTTACCCGCAGACAATGAACTGAGCAGCCATTCTTCGTATCGCCCTCTTATCTTTGGCATTTGCCCTTGGTGGATAAGCCTCCTTTTCCAAGAAGTTCCAGATGTCATGATACCAGGGGTTTTGATCTTATACCTCATCTATGGCGGTAATCAGCTCATAGGCTGGCACATACCTCTGTTCAATGATAATTGGACGCATCCGGACTCCCAAAGGGATGTCTATCATAAAAGATAGAGTTGATAAAGCGTCTGCGAACCGGTTGCTCTCTCTCAACAGATGGGTGAAGGTTAACTTCTCAAACCTGGGAATTAGAACGTCCAGAGTTTGGTGATAGATTTTCATCATTTCTTCCTTCACCTTCCAGTCTCCTTTCGTTTAAGACACAACCAGGTTTGAGTCCCCAATGACGTCCAACCTTTTTGCCCCTAGTTCCAGAGCGGCTTCTAAGCCAGCGATACATGCCTCATACTCTGCCTCATTGTTCGATACTTTGAACAGGAGTTTGAAAGCTAAGGGTATTTGGAAATTGTTGGGTGCTATCAGCAACACCCATATCCCATACCCGTACTGGTTAGATGCTCCGTTAAAGTACATAGTCCAGACCTCTTCTTCAAGCTGCAGAATGGCCTCATCTGGGAACAAATACTCTACTGCTTCATCTCCTTGCACTGGGTGATCGGCTAGGAACTCCGCTACCGCTCTCCCTTTCACAAACTTGCGCATCATATACCTCAGATCAAATTCGGAGAGAAGAAGCAACCAACGAGCTAGCCTACCCGTAAGTGCTGGTTTCTCGAAGAGATATTTGATGGGATCTAATCTTGAAACCAGTATTATAGAGTGAGCTAACAGGTAGTGTCTCAACTTCCTAGTAGCCCATACCAAGGCCAAACAAGCCTTCTGTAACGGAGTGTAGCGGGTCTCATATTCCAGCATTTTCTTGCTTAGGTAGTAGATAGCCTTCTCCACTTTATCCTTAGATTCCTACGCAAGCATACAGCCCATTGTCATGTCGGTCACTGATAGATACAGAATCAACGGTTTCCCCAGCTCTGGTGGCAACAACACGGGTGGGTTCTGTAGATACTGCTTAATCTGTTCAAAAGCAACTTGGCATCGGTCATCCCATTGGAACTTCTTTCCTTTCTTCAGGAGACCAAACAGTGGTTCACAAGTCAAGGTTAATTTTGTAATAAACCGTCTTATGAATTACACTTTACCCAGAAAGCCTCACACCTCATTTTCAGTCCTCGGTGGTGGCATTTCTAAGATGGCCTTGATTTTTGAAGGATCGACCTCGATGCCCCTCTGTGTGATTAAGAACCCCAGCATTTTCCCTGCTGTAACTCCGAAAGTACATTTCTGAGGATTCAGTCGCAACCGATACTCTCTGATCCATTGGAAAAAAAATTTCAAGGCGGTGTAGTGGCCCTCTCTTTCTTTAGATTTGACAATCATGTCGTCCACGTACACCTCGACCTCTTTGTGGATCATATCGTGTAAGATTGTGGTTGCAACCCGTTGATAAGTAGCCCCAGCATTCTTCAAACCGAACGACATCACCCTATAGCAATAAGTTCCTCACGGGGTAGTAAAAGCAGTCTTCTCCCTGTCTTCGGGTGCCGTCAGAATTTGGTTATAGCCCGAAAACCCATCCATAAACGAGAGTAGCGCATGCCCAGCAGTGAAGTCCACTAATTCGTCGATATGCGGCAGAGGAAAGTCGTCCTTCGGACTGGCTTTGTTCAGATCTCTAAAGTCCACACATACCCGAATTCTGCCATCTTTCTTCCAGCACCGGAACAATATTGGCCAACCAAGTTGGATACTCAGATACTAACAGGAACCCTATATCAATCTGCTTGGTGACCTCTTCTTTGATTTTCAGGGCCCAATCCGGGCAAATCCTTCGGAGCTTCTGCTTAACAGGTCGGGCCTCTGGGTCAAGAGGGATCCGGTGCTGTACAATCTCAGGATCGATTCCAGGCATGTCTTCGTGGGACCATGCGAAAACATCTTTGAAACCTTTTAATAAAGCGACTAAGCGCTCGCGTTCCTCCGAAGACAACGTGGACTCGATCTGGACTAGCCGCGAGTCCTTCTCAGTACCAACATTAATTGAAGTGATTTCATCAACCAAAGGTTTTACAAACCTCTCGTGCTCTTGATTAATCAAATGTTTCAAAACCGGAGGAATTTCTTCCTCGTCATTTTCATCAAAGTTTTGAAAGTCCTGATTAATGCAATAAACTAAAAGCACAGAAAAGTACTCAGAAGCCACAGCTGTACCATTCTCATTAACAACATCCAGTTCGTCTGATTCTTTGGTTACAACCGACTCAAAGGAAAATGAAAAAGACGACCTGGACAAGACAGTGGCATCCGTGTTATCAACCCCAGGAATACCGGACTCTGGCCTAGACGAACTAGAATCTGATTCCGACTCCACAAACTCTGTGGAATCAGATTCTGGTTCGCTACCCGACTCAGAACTGCTAGATAAAAAGCCTTCCTCGTATTGCCAGACGAGAGAAGGTGCGATGGATGCATCCAGAATGCTAGAAGAAGGGCCCACAGCCGTTTGATCCCTAATCATGGAGACAGAGAAGTCACCCCCTGAGCACTCCGGCGTGATCTGAGGATCTGAGATGAGACAAGCCAGTGCTACCCCCCATCTCGATTTCTGTGCCTTTGGACTCATCCTCCTTGCACTGCTCAGCCACAGCTGGTGGGTCAGTCTGCTCTTCCGTAACTTCATCCCCTGGCAACTGAAGATCAAAAAAGATCTTGAAGCCGGTCAAACGCCGCTTCTCTGAATTCAGCCATGGCTCCGGAAAGCCGCAAAATTGGAAATCTTCCCCCTCCCGGACAAAGCGTCCGTTCAGGGTTCCTTGGATAGGTTTGTGCACCAGCTTGTAGTGCTTCCTGACTTGCTTAGCCTTGGCTCTTCCAGCCATTTCCCTTCATTTCCTTGCCCAATCCTCTTTGGTAGGCGAGTAACCTAAACCAAAGGTATAAGGGTTGTGTGGCACTTCGGCCAATGCAGCGATGCCCTTCCGGCCACTCCGTCCTAATCCTATTCTGGGCATGTGTTGAAGCTTGTTCATGAGGTAAACAGATTGCGCACTGACATACAGTCCCTCATCAACAGCCAGCATATCCTGTACTACCCAAGCCTCAGCCAAGGTGAATCCCGACAGAAAGACATCCTCCACGCCGTGTTCAATTTCCAAGACTGGTGTAGAAACCTCTGGCGGCGGATGTATGGAAGAGTTCCCAAAAACTATTGCTACCTCCTTCCCGTGGGGGTACTTCAGCATCTGGTGTAAAGTGGAAGAAACGGCTCTCACCTGGTGCAACCACGGCTACCCAAGGAGTAGATTGAAGGTGGCTAGAACATCTAAGACATGAAACTCAATGTCATGTTGCGCCAGGCCGACCTAAGTTTTGATTTGTACCGTCCCCATCACTTCCTGACTGGTGTTATCATAAGCCCGTATTACCGGGCTGTTGGTGCGAAATCTGTGGGCTTCAACCCGATAGCATACGCCGTCCGCGACGGACATACATTGATTGCAGATCCCGTATCAACCAAGACAATCGGTATCCATTTCTCCTTACACTCCACAGAGATGTATAACGGCTTGTTATGTTCGGAGCCCTCAGGCGGTAGTTCTTTGTCTGTGAAGGTCAAGGTCGGTGAAGCTCCACCCGGGAAAACCAATCCACCAACTGCTCGGGCGTTGTATCAATCGAAAGCTTAGCCTTGTCCATGGCTAAAAGGACAGCTTGTGTATGGACCCGCAAGGCCATAAGAAGTCCCCAGATGGAGATGTCTGCTTGAATTTTCTTTAGCTGCTTCAGCACAGCTTCCTCCTCTAGTAGTCTGTCTTTCTGCTTTTCTGCTTCTTTGTCTTTCCCCGACGCCTCCGGCTGGTCCAAATGTGGGGGTTTGAAGTACCGTCCACTCCGGGTCATATGGTCAACCTCCTCGGTGTACCAGGTGTCATCTGGTTGATTCTGACCCCAGTCCTCGTTAGTATGGGCAAGACGTAAGTCATCTTCTTTCCACCACATCCCCTCGGCAACCGACAGACAACTGTCCGGTCCCGCTGTAGCTACTCCCGTGTTCTCGACACATTCTGCCCCTCAGGTGCCTTGGTTTTTCTAGCCCTATCATCATTCTCGATTTTCTCTTGTTCAAACCGCTTCAATGCGGCCTCCTGTTCGGTGTCTGCTGTACACAAACTGCCCAAGTCCCGTGCAAAATTCTCAGCACCGGTGCTCTCCAGGGATTCCTCCTTGTTCTCAGCCATCCCGGCCACCGCAGATGTTCCTATTTCTGACCGACCCTGTTCTGATTGAGGCTTCTCGACAACATCTAGCTCGTCATTGAGCCACCCTACACTATCTGTCGATGCATTCAGGTCGAACCAATTGATGCTCACATCCCTAAGATCATCTAGCCCTTGACTCGGCCCGTCCTCCCGGACAACACGTATCTCCATCCCAGTTGGCAACTCTACCATCGGCTTAGCCTGGTCTGTTGACACAATATAACTGCACGGTTGTATGTTCCCTCAGTTATGCTCTCAAATCCCTCAAGTTCTAAACCAACATTCCCATCATCCTCCCAGGTCACCCCGGCTTTGTCTTCGATAGTCACCACCACTAGCTTGGGTTGGCTTAATGACGTGCTCATCATGCACAAATCTGTGCTTTCGGGGATGAACACTGCCGGCTTGGGTAGGTGGAAGGGAGTGATATATATGCTAGGGTCGTATGGAACGGCCGTGGTTTGGATCAGGTTTATTTGCCTAGGTGGAGGAGGGGGGTTATTATGCGGTGGGAGAGGGTTTGTGGTGACATTTGGCTTCTCGGGAGGCGCAATCACCTTGTTGTCAATGAGATCTTGGATCTCATGACGCAGTCTGAAGCAAAGGTCGGTATCGTGACCGTGCTACTGATGAAAAGCGCAATATTTGGCCGGGTTATGTGTTGGAGGGAGGTTATTTGGTAGTGGGCGTGGTTCTAGGGGCTTCAGATGCCCCTTTCTGATCATGACCTTCAAGGCCGATGATAAAGACATATAGAGCGGGGAGAAAGTCCTTTGACCCCCGGGTGGGTTTTTTGCTGATTACGAGTTGGTTCCGGATGCACCGGTGAAGGGTGTAACTGTTTTTGGCGTGGTGGTGACCATGCCGACTTCAGAAGTTCTTGTAGCTGCACTA
Source organism: Camellia japonica (assembly GCA_030407325.1). Lineage (NCBI taxonomy): Eukaryota > Viridiplantae > Streptophyta > Magnoliopsida > Ericales > Theaceae > Camellia > Camellia japonica. The sequence continues at coordinate 140,863,477 of JAPPVO010000002.1, forward strand.
CTACTTGTAGTTGCATTCAAACTGCGTGTAAATGCCCACTTGGGCTGCTCCTTCTCCTGGTCAATCAGACCTTACTTCATAGCATCTTCAATTTGTACCCCAATCTCATGCAAGTCAGCAAAGGTGGGGAGGGGTAAGACAATCATTTTCTGCATCAACTTCGGTTGCAGGTTGCACACAACCATTCTTATTTGATCTTTTTCGGGTGGCCGAGTTGTCATCATGGAGGCCTTGGCCCTCCATCGAGTGACAAAGTCAAAAAAGCCCTCTTTCGACTCTTGCCTGGTTGCTTCGAGATCACGAGTTGTGACCTCGATCTAAGTGTTGTAAGTATATTGGGCAATGAAGGCCTCGGCCATCTTTTCCCAGCTTCTTTAAACTGAATCCTCCAGTTTGGCGTACCAGATGGCCGCAATAGCCAACAGGGTCTGACTGAAGAAAGATAGTTTCTGGAGTCTAGTCAAGCCCATCGGGCGCGAAATATTCGAGAACAGCCTCAGGTGAACCATAAGATCGCCCGAATCGTCAAAGCTATCTATCTGAGGCATCTTGAACCTATCTGGCAATGTTACCGCCAAATCCGTGTAACCATCCTCTATGTTTGGGATCGAGTTAACTCCCTGAGTTCGTTTAGACAGCTTTTCAAGCTTGCTTACTTTCAAAGTAGTAGGATCGGACTCAGATTCGAACGGCGTGTCTGTTGGGAAAGCCGGTGCTTTTGAAATCTGTGGTAGGACTGGTGGTGGGACTGGCTTGTTGGAACGTCCGTATTCTCCTGGACAGTAACTGTATCCCCGGGTATTGGAACCCTAGGTGGGGGTGGGGGTGGATGCGAAGCAGATGCTCCGGCTTGCTGTGGTTGCTGTTGTTGTTGAAGCCTAGCAATTAATTCTGCCTGCTGGGTTACAACCTCTGTCTGACGAGCAGTAACCTCCACTTGGCGAGCAGCATCCTGCTGCATGGCCTTCATGGTCTTCTGGAGTTGACGCATCATTTCCTCCATACTGACTGTAAAGTGCTGATCTATCTGAACAGGTGTATATTCCCTCTCTGAAGTAGAAACAGAAAACTGATCCCTACTGTGCACAGGTGAATCAGATAGCGACCGCTGAACTGGCGACTGCTGTACTAGTAATCTATGTCTGACTGCCCTCCGTCTTGTAACCGGGGGTAATGAAGCAAACACTGGTTGTCCGTCAATAAGATCCTCAGATCTGGAAAGCCTTCTACCTCTGGTCTAGAGTGCTTGGGGGGTATCTGCCTCGTCAGAAGTAATGATGAAATACTACCTTTGCAAAAAGATAAATAAAGCAAAAAGGAAACAATAATCAGAAAACGGACAGCATTTCGGCTTAGATAAAGACAACACACAGTTGATATCATAAGCTGAACAATCTGTACTTAAACACTGATTTCTGCCCCCAAATATTCTGCCTCAAAACTGATACCCTCAAACACTGATACCCTCAAACACTGATGTCCTCAAACTGATACCCAATCTTGCAACTGATACATACATTCCCTGTAGAGACACACCTTAACAGCACATATCAAACAAGTGAGAGCCAAAACACCCCTATATTGGGGTAGGGTTTCCCTGTCCTATTTTGTTAGGAACTAGGGGTTCACTACGCAAACATGTGGTTTCATACAATCCTGCATTCGGGTGATCAACCTGTCCTAGTTTGGAAGGGTCTCTATGGTTTCATACAATCCTGCATTCGCGCGCCCCCCCCTTTTGAAGAGGGCACGAATTGGTCATACTACAGTTCGGACTCCTATCACAGTTCTGAATCTAATCTCACAAAGTGCATTGTGAAACTGATAAACACCAAAGAGTCCAAATCTGGCAATTAGTTTTGAAAAATCAATTTTGAATGAAAAAACGCCAAACATGGACTGCTTTGCCAAATTACAGAGTCGCCACCTAAATATTTTGTTTTTGGGAAATTTAGGAAACCTTGACTCATGCCAAAGGCTACATGTTTGTCATCACCAAAGTTGCCTTAGCTCGGGAACTTAGGTACAAGAGGGGAAGGTCCTGAAATTAGCACCCCCGCTCGCCCAATCAAAGATCGGCCTCTACTAAACATGATATGTTATTTTATAAACACATGTGTTCTTATTCCAGTTATTAGCTAGCTTACTATGTGATGTGCACAGCATACAAGTATAGACTCGATCACGAGAATTGGAACAAAACAACTCATGTTTGTTTTTGAAAATGGTTTGAAAGTGCTACTTGCAAGTAGGTTAAAGCGCGGATTTGCCACCCTCAAGTGGGCTTAAAACATGATTTGCCACTTTGCAAAGTGGGCTTAAAACTCACATTTGATTAATTGTCCCAATTCAAGCAACAAAGCCTTCATCCACAGGCATTCATACAGTTAAGCAAATAAGCAAATAGCCTCATGGCAAGCATGCTATCATGGCAACACTCACACTCATACAAGTATGCTAAAGCGTAAAACTTACAGTGTACTCCAAGCCAAAACAGAAAACCAGTTAGAAACAATGCATGATCCTAACTATACAAAATGCCTAATGCAACACATGCAATATACAATTACTAGGCTCGGCTATCTAAGATGGCATATGAATGCATCAATTGATAACATGCTGTTGAAACACGTATTCAAATAGGTATTGAAATACAATGCAGTTTGAATGATGCGCCTAGCCTCGGTGCATGCAAGACAAATGAATGATGCAAACATGCAAAGCATAAGGTATGCTAATTGAAATATGCCCTAATCTAACCATCGAAAGCAGTTAAATAAAAGAGAGAAAGAAGTGGGGTTGGAAGACATGCACACACGCACGCACCCTTATTACAACATTGTGCCCTCTCGACAGAGGGTTCGAATGAATAAGCTAAGCCAATCTAAGCTAAGCTAAGCTAACTAATCTAATTAAACTAATTAGACTAATTATTACAAAACAATAAAGAAATAGCTAAACTAAGCTATTTAATTATTACAACACTCAATCAATTAGCAAACTAATTAATTAAATTACAAAACCAATGCTAACTAATAAGTAGAGCATTAAATTACACTACTTCAGCTCTGCTTCAGAAAGTTGAATCATGCATGCATTCGGTTTCTCGCCTTGAAAAGCCTTCTGGTTTGCTCTTTAGAGACTCTGTTTGCAGGGTGTCTCCAAGAACTTCTGCTAAACCTTACCAAAACACTGCTGGAGAGTGCACCAGTGGCCTGCTGGTCATGATTGGTTGCTGTCGGCCATCTGCCGGCCAAGGATAAAGCATTGCCGACCACTAGTGTGGCACTCCCGGCCACTGGTGTGCTGCAACACCAAACTGCAACAGAGCACAAAATAGAGGAAAATAGAGGGTCTCCCAAGGGTATGTTTGTACCATGCCTCTCCTTATCATCTTAAAACATCAAAGGAGTTGCACCATTGGATCCAAAACCATCAATCAAGCATTTTGAATGCATGATGGCCAAAGATCCAACTTGTACACTTTCAATAAATGCAAGACAAACACGACTCTAGGACCATTACCTTATCATGGATAATCAAAGGCTATGGAGAAAAAGGAGATTGGCTCATTTTCATCACTTCAAGTATGAAATAAACCAATTTTCCTTGTGTTCAATATAACGTCCGATTGAATACAACGCAATGCAAATACAACATGCTTATCTTGGCATGTTTTACTTGATTCAATTATTGTTTACACATTTTAAGTAACCAAACCATTCCTTAATTGATTTGTCCAATGTGAAAGTCCTCTAATGAGAGAGAGGTCAATCAAAAGATGACTTAAGACATGGGAGAGACCATGCCTTTGACTAGGAGGAACCCTCAAAAGAAGGTTAAAGCCATTTAAGCATAAGCCTCAATCCCATAGCTTAAGCACAACTTTAAGACTAACCATCCCTCAAAACAAATCAAAAGTGAAGAAATGGGGGAGGTGGCAGAATTTCAGTGCCGAAGCGGCATGAAACACAAGACTCTAGCATGCAAACAACTCATGTATAACATGTTAAGAGACTTAAGCATTAAAATTAGTGAAAAGCTTTACACTAGAACCATGCAATATCAAGCACAAATGGCCAAACCAGCCCTAGACAGACCTCAAACATGCCAAAATAGTGGCCAAAATGTGCTGAGATGGTAGCAAGAAAAGCAAGAAAATCATGCTCCTGTATTGGCTCATAAACAAGGCATAAGACACAACTCTCAAACACATTGAAAGAGTGATATATGTGAGAGTGTGACAGAGAAATATGCACTGAAATCACATGCTAAATGATGCCATATCATGCAAACATCACAAGCAAAGAATGCTAAGGGCCTCAAAACAAAAGGCTAGTGAAGGCAACTACACTATGGCTATATAAAGCAAGTCCCAAAGGACCAAGACTACTCAAAATAGAGTTTAAGCATGTCAAAGCAAGGCCAAAAATAATGTGGAGTGGAGCCAACACATGCTAGAATAACAAGCTAATTCATTAGGCATGCAAGGCTAATGAGCAAGATTACACCACAGGTATAAGAAGCAAGCATCAAATGACTCAACCAGCCAAAATCAGAGCTTTAACATGTCAAGAAAATCACAAAAACATGCTGAGATCAAGTCAAGAGATGGTAGAAAAACATGCTCAACAATTAGGCTATCTACACATGCAACCAAGATACAAGGAGGGGAGGCCACCCTCTCCTATTTTGGACCTCAAAACCAAGTTTCTACCACTGAAAATCCTCTGAGTTTCAGTGGTAGAAAGGCCAAACAAAGGGGGTTTCAAAAGCTTAAGAAGTTGGCTCAAAAGGCTTTTCAAGCCAAAGAGCCAAGGGAGGAGACCACCCCCTAACCACACAAGGCTTAAACCATCATTTTAAGACCTTAAAAATAGAACTTTTTAGAGGCTAAAACCAGCTTTAAAGTAGCATACAAAGGTGGCCAAGCAATGAAGTAAAACAAAGCTTAAAAAGGTGAAATTCTTACCCTTGAAGCACAGCACTAAAACAGCAAGAAAATAGCCAAACTTCTTAGCCAAAACCACTCCAAGGAGCTCAAATAAGGCCTCCAAGAACCTCAACTCTAAGATGAAGGTGTTTGGCTAAGGGTGCTAGTGCAAATTTGTAAAGAAAGATCACTTTCAAGCACAAAATATAAAGAAAGAGTATTCTAGAGAGAGAAAGAGAGAGAAATCTTGCTCAGCTCAAACTTTGTAACCCTTTGCATGCATATAGATCAGCCCTATATATAGGAGATACAAGAAGCCTTCAAACAAATCCAGCCATCCACGTGCATGCAGATGAGCTAATCTGTGCAAACAGTTGTCAAAATATCTGCAAAAATATCTACTGAAGCATTGGTGGCCGGCAGTGGCCTCATTGATAGCCGGCAGGGCAAAGCCCATGGCCGGCAGCCCTTAATGATGGCCGGCAGGCCATCAAGAGCATCACCATGCAAAGACCAACACATAGTCCAAATATGAGACAGAAGGGAAATAGGGTTTGGAAAGATCAAACCTGGAGCATTCCGTCGTGAAAGTCGAGTGCTCGACGAGCAAGCAAACTTGTTACTGAATGTACCCTGCAAAAACATCCAAGTCTTGAGGATGGTCAAAAATGGGGTGTCTACAACAGCAGGCCTAAAAGGAAGGCTGCCGACCAGGAATTGAACTTGCCAACCACCTGCTGGCCATAAAATGCGAGAATGGCCAGATTGCTGACAGCTGGCTTCTACTCACTGCCTTATCTTCTACAAAAGGTTGAGCTTCGTGAATTCTTCTCCAGAACTTTATTTCAACTGCAAAATCTTAACAAATTGAGCCATTTTTCATCGAAAAGCTCTCGGATTGGATGGTTGCTTTAGATGGCTCAAAAAAGGTAAATTTTTGGGGTTTCGGCATAAATGCACTTTTTTCGTTGAGCCGAACTCCACTTTGTTTTCCGTTCCTACATGCCGCAACTAGATGTTAGGACCCGATTACACGTCTTTGGCTTCAAGGGACAAGAAATATGGCCGACAATTGAAGAATTTCAGGCGCTAATAGAATCCCGGCGCGATGAGGAATTCATACCGCATCCCCGTTTTGGCCACGCCCAAGCTTTGGGACGGATGTGCTGGCTTACTTTGCACGAGGCTCGATCTATGGCCCACAACGGAGAGCCAGACATACTCAGTTTGATCCATCAATTTTCCGACATTGGTGACTGAGGCGATCTTCTTTGGTGAGGTTTTCGGCAGCATGCCCTCTGCTTATGTATGCTGGCGCATTTCGTTCTTGCCCCTAGTTTTAGCGGGAACAACATTCGTTTGATCGAAGTGGCCCAAGGTTTGAAAGAAGGCAAGAGTTACATTGGTTTGGTACTAGCCATGACCTTGATGGGCTTAGACGCCTTTCTGTAGACACCCCATTTTCGACCGTCCTTGAGACATGGACGTCACCGTTTGAACACTCGGTGATCATCCTTGTTTGTGTTCGTCTAGAGTTCCCGGAGGTCTCGGCCACGCGCCTTGCCTCAAGACCTCTCGACTCGACTGTTTTGTGTTTGGTTTTGCACCAAACACTTGCGTTTTGCTTTTGAGGGGCAGGGAATGGCTTGTTGGCCATCCCCACACCTCACCGGCCATGGCTTGAGGCCACCGGCCATTGTTTTGTTGCCATCGGCCAAATGTTTGGCCGGCCGGCACTCTTTGTGGTCGGCCGACCATTGTTTTGGCCAATTTGTCATTTTTGGCTGGCCGACCACTGTACATCTGCTTTTGGCAGATATTTTGTGCCAGCTGTGATAGCTGGCACCCACTTTGCACCCCCTCTACGTGTATAGAGGGATTTCACTCTTGCTTAGCTTGTTTTGTAAGCTTTGCAAGAGTGAATCTCTATAAAGGGAGGCCTTCTCCTCCCTCCTCAAGGGTTACAAAAAAGTTCCAGAGAGCTCTGAGATTAGGGTTTGCATAGTGTATCTATCTATCTCTATATCTCCCTCTCTTTTTGCCTTTGTGGGTGTTTGTTCTTAGTTTTGCACTAAGGCACCTACCATTACACCATACCTTGGTTGCTGAGGAGCCAAAGGGTTATTCTTGAAGGTTTTGAGCTGGTTTAGACCTAAGGAAGGCTGCTGGAGCATTGTTCTTGAAGAGGTCTACAAGGGTAAGAACTTTCCCTTTAAATACCCCCTTTTTGCATTGGCTCTTAGCCATCCTTGCACCTGTTTTTAAGCTTAGTATATAACATATAAAAGTTTTTATTTTAAGTGCTTAAAATAGTTGTTTAAGGTTGCTTTGGTGTTTGGGGTTGTTTGACCCCTCTTAGGCCTTGTTTGGCCCCATTTTTGTGCTATTTTGGTGAGCTCCGGGACCACCTTGTTTTGGCCTCCTCACCACTGAAATCCAGAGGGATTTCAGTGGTGGGGATGGTGCTTTAAGGTCCTAAGAAGGAGAGGGTCCCCTCTCCTTGTTGCCTTCAATATGTGTCATTTTAGCCTCATGTGTGGGCACCATTGTTGAGTTCATGTTGGCCATGTCTTAGCTAGTATTTGTGCTTATTTTGTCATGATATAGCACTGTTTTTAATTGGTTTAGACACACCATGCTTGCTTTGCATACTTGTCTTGTAATGCCATGAATTTGCCTTAACATGTACTTAGCATTTAGACTACTATGCTTACTTGTTTTGGCCAAGCTTTGTGAAGCTTTTATGCATGTTTTAGTATGCTTAAGGTCTGTTTGTGGTTGTTTTGGCCATCCATGACATGCTTTGTATAGCCACCTTGCATTTTGGCTTGTTAGCCTTGAGTGTGTGATGTCATGAGCATGCTTTGCTTGAGCTATTTCAGTGGTTTGGCACCACTTACCATGTCATTTCAGTCCATTTAGCATGCTTGTATGCTTGCTTTTGATGTTACTTTAAGGCCTTAAAGAGTTTGTGTTTCATGCTCCATGAAAGTGTCATTGCGTATGCCATCATGTTCAGGCCTCTAGGATGCCATGTCAATGTGTTTTTGGCTTTGTTTTAACATGCTAAAACTCTGATTTTGGTTGTTCAAATCATGCCATGTTTGGTGTTGCTAAGTGTAGTTCAATACCTCTTTGGTGAGCCTTAGATTTTGGACATAATTGCATACTTTGCTTGTCTTGTTTAGTTGGTTTGGCACCACCCTTAACATGATTTTCAGAGCTTGCTATGCTTGCCATTAGTCCATGTTTATCCTCTTTTAAGTGTGCTTAAAAGTTGCTATTTTATGCATAAGTGTTGGACCATATGTGCATGCATGTTTGTGTGTGTGTTTTGGCCCTCATTTCCGTAGCATTTGGCCGCTGTTTTGGGCTTGTTAGAGAGCTGCCCAAACTAGTTTAAGACCATCCTTTGCATATTGTTGCATGCTCGCGTTGTGTGTTGTTGCATACTTGACCTATCGCATGTGTTGCATGCTTGAATCATAGTGCATTTGGCATGCATTCTTCTCTTTGTTTTGGTTGCTTAACATGTTACATGTTTTGCATGTTTGCATGTTGGCATTGCATTTCGCATGCTTGTTAGCTTGCACACTTGTTACATGTTTGCATGTTTGCATGCTTGTTAGCATTCTCATACTGTACACTTAGCCCGCATGCTAGGATTGCATTTTGCATGCATGTCTTGCCTCTTGAAATCACCATGATAGAGGTTGGGCCTTATGTGTTTGTTTGGTTTTGCATTACATTTGAAATCCAAATGCACAACTTGACTCATTTGGCCATCACGCATTGAAATGCGCGATTGGTGGCCCGAGGGTCGAGGACCATCCTCCTTTGAGTCATGAACATGATAAGGAGGGTGTTGGTGCACACGTTTGCTTGAAATGCATTGCCATGCCATGTTTGCCCTCTGCTGCTGTCAAAACAGGATTCTGCAGGCATAGATGGCCGACCGACCACATTGAGTGCCGGCCGACCACAAATCTTTGGCCGAGACCCATACCAATGGTCGATGACCACTTTCCCATGGCCGGTGACCATTCCTCATGGCCGGTGGCACCCCACAGTGTTCAGAGAGTGTTCCTTAGGACTTGTGCAATTTTCAGAGGCATAAAACAGTGCAAACAGAGACAGCTTGTGCATGGTGGTGGATTTCCGAGCGGAGTCGAGCATGCATGCATTGGGCCCTCTTCCCGAGGCTGTTTTACCGCTTCATTAGCTCAGTTAATTTGCTTAACTAGTTAATTGGTCTGTAATTATTTAATTAGCTGGTTAGTTGATTAAATTGTATTATTCTTTCGGTCCCTCCGAGCAAGGGCGAATTTGTAATAAACGTGCGTGCGTGTGAATGTCTTCCCACCCCACGTCTTTCTCCCTTTTACTTACCTGCTTTTGATGGTTAGTATTAGGGCATATTTGATTTAGCATCCTTATGCTATGCATGCGTGCATCCATTCATTTGTATTGCATGCACCGGGCTCGACGCATCATACTAATTGCATAGTATTCCAAATCTAACTTGAATACATGCTATCTGTTGCATTTCACATGCCATCCTAGGATTAACCGAGCCCATTCTAGTTGCATTTTGTATGCGATGCATTAGCCACTTAACATGAACTTGGATCATACATTGATTGCTAACAAGTTTTTTGTTTTGGCTCGGAGTACTCGGTAAGCTTTTTATGCTTTAGCATCTTGCATGAGTGTGAATGTTAACATGACAGCATGCTTACCATGTGGCTATGCGCTTACGTATTGTAAACTGCCTGAATGCCTGTGGGTGAAGGTTGGATTGTTTGAGTTGGAACGACTCATTGAAATCCGTGTTTTAGCCTACTCGCGAGTAGCAAATTTCAAACCATTTTCCAAATAAACGGATATGCGATGCCTTGTTCCAAATTAGGCGATCTAGTCTATACTTTTGTGTTGTGCGCATCACATAGTAAGATTAGCTAATTAATCGGAATAAGAACACATAACGTTTTCAAAACTAGATATCATGGTTAGTAGAGGCCGATCTTTGATCGGGCGAGCGGGGGTGCTCATAGCTGACATTCCCCAATCGTACCCAAGTTCCCGAGCCGAGGCAACTTTGGTGATGACGAACACGTGGCCTTAGGCAAACGAGTCAAGGTTTCCTAAATTCCCTCATAAAAAATATTTAGGTGGCGACTCTGTATCTGGCAAAGCAGTCCATGTTTGGCACTTCTTTCAAAAAATCTGTTTTCCAAAACAATTTGCCGGATTTGGACTCTGTGGTGATTTATCGGTCTTGCATTGCACTTTGCCAGACTAGATTCAGAACCGTGACTATTTGAGTCCGAACTGTAGCATGAGGCCCGCGGGCACGTCTACAGTTTCTGGCGACTCTGCTGGGGATTTAGAGAACATGACTCGAACTCATGATATCTTGATTTGACTACGCTTATGTGTCTCTTTGCATTGCATTTGCATTGGTACGCCTAAGTTACAGTGTTTGCCGTCTGCTATTCCTGAACGGTTTGCTGGAGGCTCACTTCGAGAAGCATGCCATAAGGCTGACCGGTTACGGGCTCTGCCACGATGGGTACACGAACCCCGGTTGTCACCGGGGCACCCTTTTGACCATTCGACCTAGTGCATATTCGGAATCCATAGTGACCATTCCAAGCTAGGACAGGTTGCTACCTGATTATAGGTTGTTTGAAACCGCTGTGTGTGTAGTGAAACCATAGCTCCTGACAAAATAGGACAGGGAAACCCTACCCCAACATAGGGGTGTTTTGGCCCTTGCTTGCTTGTTATGTGCTTTTTGAGTTGACCTCTACAGGGAATGCATATATCAGTTTGCAAGTCTGAGTATCAGGCCTGAGGGCATCAGTATCGGAATTTGAGAATCAGTTATATCTGCGGGTATCAAATTCAGTTTTCAGGGCAGTGATTTTGGGGAACAGTGATCAGTAGTAGAGTACAGTTATTCAGCTATGCTTGTGTCTGTTCTGATTGGGCCGAAATGCTACATATTTTCTCTTTCAGTTCGGAGATTTAGTACAGAATAGCCAGTGGTCTCCTTTGCTGAGGCAAGACAGACATCTGATCCATCATCTCCGTTCAGTTCAAGAGGACTTATGATGACCCAAAGTTCAGAGGAAATTGTGGTTATGGCAGCCGCATTAGACCAAGGAATCATCTTACAGAATGAAACCAATGTTGATGTACCGCATCCGCCCAGGTCACCTGCCGCGCGCCCGATCTGGGAACCCCAATTGTTTCAAGCTCATGAGCCCACCACGTTTGAATTGATGGGAATGATTGGTGATCTTCAGCGATCTGTGGCTGATCTCGCCTACGGAATGTCGGCTTCACCACCAACCACATCCTACGCCGGGAATCTTGTACCGCAGGAGCCCCCGCTACTGGGGCGAATTGTGATTGAGCTCAGCTAACCTGAGGCTGCCTCAAACTATGGCCATGACATGTCAACAACAACCGGGTTTCGCTCTGATATAGCAACCCAAACCCTCGATCAAGCTGAGGCCAGAGGTAAGAACAAAGTGGGAACAGGTGCTGATCCCGTTGAACAACTGCTGTGGGCAGTCGAGGCTTTGAAAGCCGGAGGATTGAGTAAACAGCAAATATTCGCAGTGGTGGCTAAAACTGTGGATGATGCTTTCCCCATTCCAACCGAGGGGAGTTCCCGCAAAGCGAAAAATCAGGATAAGCCCCGTCATGCCAGAACAGTTCCCTCCAATCCTAACCCTACACCGGGAAAGGATCAGAAAGTCAAGGCGACACCTGCCAATCCTTTTGCCAGTGCGTCCGGCAAAAGTCAGCAAACTTCGAAGTATCTGCCCTGAGGGCACAGAGTCTTCCACGCCCTCTACATGCCTTTGTCTAGGGCGCTGCAGATCCTTGCCGAAAGGGGGCACCTTAAACCCCTCGAGCCTCGGCCTCTCCCAAAGAATCTCCCTCTCACACATGATGCTGCCTTGTACTGCGCGTACCACCAGCAAACCGGTCATAGTACCAACAACTGTTTCTGTCTTCGTCATGAAGTACAGGATTTGATCGACAATGAGGTCATCCTCCCACCCACCTCAGCAAAGTCTGTCACCGCTGAGTTGTTGGACTTCGAGGATACCACAAGTATGTGATCAGAAATTGGACCACCTGCGGGCGGTGCTCAGTGTATTTCAGATGTGGCGTCTGGCACGCACTGTTTTGAGCATTTGCGAATGCTGTTTTTTTTAATTTCTGGCTTGGGTGTTGAGTCAGTTCTTTGGTTTTGTTTTGAGTCTGTCTCATTGTCTTAAGTCAGTCTTTTTGCTTAAGGGTCTGTATTATTGTATTGAGTCAATCCCATTGTATAGAAATCAGGTGATTCCAGGGTTGTTGCCTCGGATATCATGTTTTTGTAATTATCTTTTTGCTTTCTTTTGAGTCTGTCTCTGCTGTGGAGCCAGTTGCAACCCAGGAAATCTGAATGAAACAGCTGCGGCTACCATGTTTCCATGCTTATTGCTACTTTGAGCCTGTTGTGCCAGCAAGTTTAGAATGAAACAGCAGCGCATTTTACCTACTCTTTTGTGCCTATAAGTCATTGCATTGACCTAAGTTTTTCAAAACTTTTTGAACACTGCGGTGAAAACAAAGAGGAAGGAATTCCTCGGGTTTTGCAAAATTTGATCAACTGAGAGAAAGAGAGGCGTACTAAGCCCTTAATGAATAAAATCATGCTTGTTAGTGTGAGTACTGGAAAGGATCCTGGCTTGATCCAGATTGGTTCCGCACTGTCTTCAGCACGAGCGATTTGTCGCTTTCTTAAAAGTTTTCAAAAAATGTTTTGCGCAGTCCTGCGAAGACCTGTGTGGAATCGCTCTTGAGATTGTGCAGCCTAGGATCGCTCTTAGCCTCAAGATTCACCCCCTTGCTCTCAAAGCCGTGAACGTGAATTCAGAATGTTCGATGGTCAACTGCAATGTGAGGCTTGTATGGCCAGATCAGAGGCACCCCTCGAACAAGGGGCAAAAGACGTCAGAGAATGTACTCGAAGAGTCCACGACGAAGATCGGCAAGAATGCCAAATCCCAGAAGGGAAGAAAGAAGAAGGTGTCGCTGAAGGACAACCGATTTCCGATCCACAACGCTAGGGGCAAATTCAGCCTCCCATTGGATGGACTCCTGCATCGTCAGCAAACAGCAGCCGTTCTCTTGGATTCAGATGACTCTAGGATCTCAAAAACCATTTGGCATGGACCAAGCTACACTTACCCTTGAGAGGCTCGCTGGGCCGAAAACCCAGAAGGGCGACCCAGGCAAAAGTTAGAGCGAGAAAAAGAAGAAAAGAAAAAAAAATGCAAAGAATGAATAAAAAAAAGAGAAAAAAGAAATGAAAAGAATTGAAAAGAGAAAAGAAAAACAAAGTTCACAAGGTTGAAAACCCAGAAAGGGCGGCCTTGGCAAAAGTTAGAGCGTGGTGAGGGTTAATACACGAGTGTACCTTAACCAGAACTACGTAAGGCTTGATTCCCATGTTTGGGATACGTAGGCAACTTCATCCCGAAGTCCAGCCACCAACACTTTCAAAGTGACTGTGTCCATATATTGGTTTTGACCATCTTCGTCTTCTCTGTATCCAAGAGTTCGGTTGCGATCATCACTAATGAGAATTGTTCACAGTATGCTGCGGCGTTATCCAGACAAGGGGCAACTTTCCGTTGCCATGAGTCGCCATTCAAACAAGGGGCAACTTTCCGTTGCCATGCAGCTCTCTCCAAGCAAGGGGCAATTTTCCTTCGGATCCGAGGTTGCGCATCTCGAGAGTAGGTTCCGTGCTCGTCGAGCACTGGCTGTTTGCCAAAACGGTTTTTGAGAATTTTTACTGAGGTTGACTAATTTCTTGAAAATTATTCCATCTTTTCCAAAAACTGAACCATTTCTTTGGACCTAAAATAGGAAAATTTTCAGTGCTCATAGCCTGACTTGCATGATTTTGAATCAGAAAATTGAACAAGCATGCTAATCTAACTCTCATTTTGGTCAAAACTTGTTTTAGTAGAAAACCAAAAAAATGGTCAAAATGATGAACTAGGGGCGCAGTTGAGTCAGGTGTTCTGTCTTTCCCCCGTCGTCAACATACTTGTCAGAAGGGCACTCTACCTGCCAACGAAGGGCACAACTGAGGTTAACAACAAAGGGCTGAAAGCTCTCTCACCCTCCAAGCAACGAGGTATCAAGTCATGTGCGAAGCACGAATTGGAATGGATCAAGATATTCCATTCCCTTATCCGGGACGTTGACTAGCTGTCACCAGAAGAAGTAGCTGCGAGCTAACAGTACTGGGCATGAACCCACAACCTCTTTTTTATCCATCAAACACCCTGGGGAGGGATGAAAAAAATGAGAGATTAAAGAACAGAGAGATGTGTGCTGAGAAAAAAAGTGAGCAAAAGGGTTTTGAGAGAAAAACCGAGCCTGAGGGCCGAGTGATGTGAGAATCACAAATCAGAAAGGGTGGGAAAAATACTCGAAGAAACTGGCTCCTCGTGATTTGAGAGGTCTCTTGTCTTTGTAACACGTCTGTGTGTCGTGTCTTTTGTTTTGTTTACCTTAACTCTTGTTTTAGGTCTGTTCCGAGCGTGTCTCGTTGTGTTTAGGTAGTCTGCCCTTTTGTTTTACGTTGTTGAGTCTTTTTGTTCGCTGTGTTCAGTCGTAGGCTCAACACCCGGTTGAGAACCCTTTTCTCATTTCAATTTCAAGAAAAATGAATCGTTTTGTGCTCAGAGTGCTGTGCCATTCTCCACATTTGTGCAAAGCAAGACTAGTTCTTTCAACGACCGTAGGGTTTGACCCAGGTCATGTCAGAATGGTAAAACCTGGACTTATCTGAAGCTTCTTTTGGTTTCCGAATTGCAAAGTAGAAGAAAAATAAGGAAGGTTCGGACATTAGAGCCTGTTATGACTCCTGCAAATTCCGCCCTTCCATCCGCTGTGTGCAAATGAACAGAATACTGTGTTATGGGCTGTGTGTTCAGAATGAGCAGTGCGTTGTATGAGCTGTGTGCAGATTGAACCAAGTGTTGTGTTATGGGCTGTGCGTTCAAAATGAGCAGTGGGTTGTTTCAGTTGTTTTGCTGTTGGCCGGTTCATTATCTGGTTATTATAATACAAGCGTTTGATTTTCAGACAGGAGATCGATCTCATTTACATTGAGGTGTAATATGATGCAATGTGAAGTATGAAATGTACACATGTAACACTTTTTCAGACAAAAAGTTTGTTTCATTTCAAATACATAGCTTTGAAGAAAACAAAAACATGCCTGCGGCAATACAAGGTACTCCAACTATCAACAAAAAGTAAAGCAAAACAAAAGAAGAAAAGCAGTAAAAGTCTGGATCAGCATCGATCATCTTAGGCCTACGGGTCTGTCCTCGTCCTCTTCCTGGACAAAGGTCCAGGAGCATCGTCATCAGCACCATCATCTGAGCCCGAGCCCGAGTCATCTCCGGTCTCCTCCTCGGACGACTCTGCCTCCGACTCCGCCTCTGTCTCCGCCTCGAACTCATCATCATCGGGAACTGGTGCCCGAGAGCTACTCCCAACATGAGTACGCCCTGCTTTGGTGCGAGGATATACTGTGCCTCCTCGCCCTCCTCCTCGAGCAGGAACAGAAGGCCCAGCTGGAGCACCTCCTGCAGCAGGAATCTGGAATAGAGGCTGAAAAGCGCAAATGGCAAACGCATCAGTATGCTACGCAAAACAGAGTATGAATGCTGTGAGCAGTGTACGAATACAGAATGCAGTGTATGAGTATAGAGTATGAATACTGTGAGCAGTATGTCGGTACAGAATACAGTGACAGAGTGCAGTGTATGAACGCTGTGAGTAATGCTGTGAACAGTCTGTGGGATGCAGTGTATCAGATGCCGTGAGGGTAGTGTATCGAGTGTTGTGTTGACAGTACTATACATCAGATTATGTGAAACAGTTTATGTATGGTGTGAGACCGTGGTCAGAAGAACATACCAGAATACTGTAGATGACCAGAAGGTCGAGGCTCCGCTAGAGCATCCCCATCACAGAGGCGGTCAACTCCAGGGACTGGCGAGTGTACTCGGAGGAAGCCTGCAAAAAAAGTGTTAGAAACATCAGTATTCTATGGAATATCAAATGAAATGAAATGAAATGACAGTGTAAAATACTAAATGCAATAATACATACCGGAGGCAAGTCGTAGAACCCGACTAGCTTGTGATCAGCCAGAGGGGGCGCAATGGGGATCTGGTAAGTCTCCCCACCCTGCCCTCGGCATGTCATCGTCATGGGCAGTACTGGCCAACTAGCCCCCCGTCCTCTCCGGGTCCCACTCCTACCATGGACCCGAGCCGTCCTCAATGCTCCTGCTCCCGCTCCTGCCCTAGCCGCCGGTGCCGCGGGTCTCTCTCGCTCAACTTGACGGCCACTGCTCAAAGGCCGCATGATGTAGGTCCGGACGTATTCTGCGTAGTCGCCCTCGCCCCTGAAGCCCTCGGACTCCCAACCGATCGTGTAGTCTGCCATCTCCTCGAGAGTGTACCTCTCGATATGCCTCATATGAGTAGGAGGTGGCCGCGGAACTGTCTGCTCTGGCACACCTAAGGTCTGCCGCAAGAAGCGCTCCCCCAAGTACCAGGCGCGGCAGACGGGGCCCTCTAATAAAACTCTGAATCGGGCCGTCTCTCGGGCACCAGCATACCGATCCCGTACTGCGATGGGCAATGAGGCCCATGGCTGCCAGGTGATCTGCAAAAAATATATACAGTTCGTTATCTACTGCTATTGAAAATGCAATGCAAAGCGAAACTTAAATGAATTGTAATGTTTAAAATACCTCTGCGGCGGTGATGGTATCGAAATAACGGCGGAAGAATATGAAAGACTCCCGAGGCCTCTGCTCGCACCTCACGTCGAAGCGGTGAGAGAATGGGATCATGGGAGGCATCTCCTCCTCTGGCACTGGGGCAAGCCTCGGGAAGTAGGCGTATACCCACAACTATAGTATGACAAAACAGATATCAGTATACTTATCAGATAAAGCAGTATGCAGATAAAGCAGAAAGCGGTATGTGCAGTGTATTGTGCAGTGTGTGCAGTGTACAGAATACAGAGAATGTAAAGCAGAAATGCAAAATAGAAGAAGAAGACATACCTCCCAAGCCCGCCAGTAGCCTCCGAGCAGCTGTCCGCTGAGGCGAGAGGATGAGCTCATGTAGCCATAGAGTGTGGCCAAGCCTGCGCCACCCCAGTCGTAGCCACGGATCCTGGTCACGTCAACCAGTGCACTCAGCAGGTAAAGGGGCACGGTGTTCGCCCGGTCGGCGAAAAGGGTCATCCCCAGCAAGAACATAAGGAAGCCGCGAGCATACTGCTCCTCCTCCTCCTGAGTGGTCGGTGCCTGAATCCTGAAATGAGCCTCAAACCAAGAATATCGTACGAATCCCGAACGAGCAAGAGGTGGTAGGGCACCAAGCAAGTATATCTGGGCAGCCTCCCACTCATCCATGTCTGTGTCGAAGGGGATCGGATCACCCCCTACCCCGATGCCGGTGAGCATCGAGAAGTCGAAGGGAGTCATCGTCATCTCCCCAGCGGCGGAAAGGTGGAAGGAGTCGGTGGTGTCCCACCACCTCTCCGCCAATGCAGCAAGGAGCGGCCTGCTCGCAGTAAGGCGCGAGAGCCCCATGCAGAAAGTCCCAAAACTAGCTCGGTCAATGATGCGACGAACCGCGTCAGGTAACTCCATGTACCAACCTCGTGCGGCGACGTTCCCATACCCCTGGAGGGCATGAGAATCTCCTTGTGGTCAAAACAAACAGTGTTGAAAATGCTCAGAGTTAGTGAAATGCAGCGTGTGCGCACGTGTTCAGATTCAAACAGACATCGGGTGCAGGTGTGCCCGCAGTAAACTACAACATATGATGTATCAGTATGATTGAGTGGTTCAGTGAAAAGGTACAGCGTGTGCGCACGTGTTCAGATTCGAACGGACATCAGGTGCCGGTGTGCTCGCAGTGAACTATGACATATGATGTGTCAGTGTTTTCGAGTGGTTCAGTACAGATATAGCGTGTGTGCACGTGTTCAAATTCAAACAGATATCGGGTGCCGGTGTGCTCACAGTGAACTACAGCATACGATGTGTCAGTGTGTTTGGGTGGTTCAGTGAAAATACAGCGTCAGTGCACATGTTTAGATTCAAACAGATATCAGGTGCAAGCATGTTCACAGTTAACTACAACATGCGGTATATCGGTGTATCCGAGTTAAACAGGTAAAAGGCAGAATCGACTATTGCAGTTATACATTCTACTTTGTAGAAAATGAAACGAAGAAGAGTGTACCTCGGAGGCGCCAAAAGACAGATGTGACTCTGGCTCGCGCAGTAGGAGCTCCGGTGCCACACCCCTCGCAAAGCTGCTGAAGTGGCGAATGCCGTCGGGAGGTAATACGTGAATCGCCGGCCTGTAGGTCGCCGGGTCGAACGGCCGGATGTGAAGCGGTAAGAGCTCGACCTCTAGGTCCATATCTATTTTCGGGGGAGCCCCACCGCCTAGAATGTCGTCCGCCATCTCGAGAATGGTGCGAAAATGGCCGGGAATGTGAAGACCGGGTGAGAATACGAAAAGTGAACTAAAAAAGTCAACCCCGGGAGGGTGAAAAATGGCTGAAAAGGTTGAGGTGCGGAAAAGGCACAGAGATCGAGATGAACTCAGGGAAAACAAACCCCAAGTGGTGGAAATTGAGAAAAGTACACCGAAACGAAGATTCGTTCGGTTCAAAACGTGCGAAACGCGAAGGAGTTCGCGAATCGAACGACGAAACGGGCCCGAAAACCAAGGACAAACGAGGATCAAACATGGAAAAAACACCTAGAGAGAAGGGGGAGAGGTTTTCGAGTTTGTGGGAAGTGATAGAATAGGGTTTCAAGCCCTATATTTAAAGACCCGTGCCGAATTGACAAAACTGCCCCGAACAGGCACTTTTGGCCGGTCGGCCATATTGTTGGCCAGTCGGCCAAATATATGGCCGATGGCCTTATTTTGTGGCCGGTGGATGGTCGGTGACCTCCCCCGATGGCCGGTGAACCTCCTACACCCTTGTTTGGGTCTCTGATGTGGTTTGGGGCCTTCATTGCTCAAGACAGTGCAAGAAAAGTGCATTTCCGAAGCTTAACCGGTCTCTGAGCCGTGCCTTCTGTGCGATTCTTGAATACGTACAAGGTGTATCCTTTTTGTATCCTTTTGTATCTTGCGAAGTCCGAAACTGCTTTAACTACGTTGCATTGTTATGCATATCATTGTACGCGTTGCAGCGCGCATCATACTCGCATTGTCATGCACATATGTTATGCGTTGTCACGCACGCCATACCTACATTAGTATGCACATTCTTTAGGTCGCATCGTCATGCGTACCTCATGTGCATTGTCATGCATCTCAAAAGACGCGCGTTGTCGCGCATTCAAGATCATGTGCATTGTCATGCATATCAAAAGACGTGCGTTGTCACGCATTCATTTCATTTGCATCATCATGCACTTTTCATGCATCTCAAAAGACGCGCGTTGCCGTGCATTCAAAGTTACATGCATTGTCATGCATCTCAAAAGGCACGCGTTGTCGCACATTTCGAGTCCATTCACATTGTCATTTGCATTTCAAAAACAAAAAACAAAAAAAACAAACATGCATATGTCATGCATTTCATTGTAAATAGTGTAAATAATGCATATGTCATGCATTCATTGTATACATGCATTGTCATGCATTCATTATATATATTGCATTGTCCTGCATACACTGTAAATATTACATTTACATACATTGCATATTGTATATATTGCATTGTAGCTTGCATGCATTCATTGCATCACCTCCGCCTACGGCTTGCTCCTTTCCGAGTTGAGCTTGGTCTGGTATGTGCCCGTACTTTTCACGTTGAAGCACAGTAATGATATTATGTGTACACACCTAGTGTTGTGGGTGACGGCACCGTTTCTGTGTTAAACGAGGTTTGTATGTGTCCATGCCTTTCCTAGGCAAGATTTGGCTTGGCCGCATGCCTCATCCAGTGTATATATTGCATTGTAGCTTGCATGCATTCATTGCATCACCTCCATTTGCGGCTTGCGCCTTTCCTTGTTGAGCTTGGTCTGGTATATGCCCATACCTTTCACGTTGAAGCACAGTAATGATATTATGTGTACGCACCTAGTGTTGTGGGTGACGGTACCATTTCTGTGTTAAACGCGGTTTGTATGTGTCCATGCCTTTCATAGGCAAGATTTGGCTTGGCCTCGTGCCTCATCCATTGTATATATTGCATTGTAGCTTGCATGCATTCATTGCATCACCTCCATTTACGGCTTGCGCCTTTCCTTGTTGAGCTTGGTCTGGTATGTGCCCATACCTTTCACATTGAAGCACAGTAATGATATTATGTGTACGCACCTAGTGTTGTGGATGACAGCACCGTTTCTGTGTTAAACGCGGTTTGTATGTGTCCATGCCTTTCCTAGGCAAGATTTGGCTTGGCCGCGTGCCTCATCCATTGTATATATTGCATTGTAGCTTGCATGCATTCATTGCATCACCTCCATTTACGGTTTGCGCCTTTCCTTGTTGAGCTTGGTCTGGTATGTGCCCGTACTTTTCACGTTGAAGCACGGTTATGATATTATGTGTACGCACCTAGTGTTGTGGGTGACGGCACCGTTTCTGTGTTAATCGCGGTTTGTATGTGTCCATGCCTTTCCTAGGCAAGATTTGGCTTGGCCGCGTGCCTTATCCATTGTATATATTACACGGTAGTGTAATTTGTTGCATCCAGCATTTAGGATCACGATCTTTCCTCAGTGGGTCATTTCCCCACTTATATCATCCTACCCAATTACTTGTATCTTGTGTTCCGTCTACACACTCATAGTTCTGCATGTGTACGCGCCTATCCCACTGCTGGTATTATGGTTTGAGGGTGTCGGCACCTTTTCTATGGTAGACGGACTTTGCATCTCCATCTCTTTATGATATTTGTGTGGTTTTGAACTGCTTATGTTTTGATCATGTTTTAAATGCATTGCATATCATTTGCATTGTTTATACATGGTTTTGTAAATATTGCATTATCATTTTGCATCCATTTCGTATTGTTATGCGTTGTCATACATAGGTCGCATTGTCATGCGCTCCTTCACTTGCGTTGTTACGCAGTCTTAACTTGCATATCATGCATGTTGCTAACAATATTGTACCTGTTAAGTTTCTCTCTTTTACAGGCACGATATTGTATGTACGGTTCATTTGAAGCTGGCACGACCAGACGAACCGCACAGGTATTGTATTCTCCGCGTGAAACGTAGAGAGAATTACATAATTCTCTTACATCCTTTCTGCGTTGTAATGTAGTTGGATTTGTGTTTGATTGCTTAAAACTGTCGCATTTTATGCTTCGTTACAGCTTTCTTTGCATGATTATAAGTTACGCTCGGCTTTGTGCATTGTTTTGCATTTTGCCCCTACTTTCGGGTGCATATCATATCTGTAGCTTGTATGCTTTGTCTAAGTCTTTGGCCTTGTCAAAAATGGGTCGTCTCTGGGCTTTGACACTCACTTCCGTCATTGTTATGACTTTCGAGTTCTGTCAAAGAGGGGCAACTGTAGACACCCCATTTTTGACCGTCCTTGAGACTTGGACGTCACCGTTTGAACACTCGGTGATCATCCTTGTTTGTGTTCGTCTTGAGTTCTCGGAGGTCTCGGCCACGCGCCTTGCCTCAAGACCTCTCGACTCGACTGTTTTGTGTTTGGTTTCGCACCAAACACTTGTGTTTTGCTTTTGAGGGGCAGGCAATGGTTTGTTGGCCATCCCCACACCTCACCAGCCATGGCTTGAGGCCACCGGCCATTGTTTTGTTGCCATCGGCCAAATGTTTGGCCGGCCGGCACTCTTTGTGGTCGGCCGACCATTGTTTTGGCCAATTTGTCATTTTTGGCTGGCCGACCACTGTGCATCTGCTTTTGGCAGATATTTTGTGCCAGTTGTGATAGCTGGCACCCACTTTGCACCCCCTCCATACACGTGTATGGAGGGATTTCACTCTTGCTTAGCTTGTTTTGTAAGCTTTGCAAGAGTGAATCTCTATAAAGGGAGGCCTTCTCCTCCCTCCTCAAGGGTTACAAAAAAGTTCCAGAGAGCTCTGAGATTAGGGTTTGCATAGTGTATCTATCTATCTCTATATCTCCCTCTCTTTTTGCCTTTGTGGGTGTTTGTTCTTAGTTTTGCACTAAGGCACCTACCATTACACCATACCTTGGTTGCTGAGGAGCCAAAGGGTTATTCTTGAAGGTTTTGAGCTGGTTTAGACCTAAGGAAGGCTGCTGGAGCATTGTTCTTGAAGAGGTCTACAAGGGTAAGAACTTTCCCTTTAAATACCCCCTTTTTGCATGGCTCTTAGCCATCCTTGCACCTTTTAAGCTTAGTATATAACATATAAAAGTTTATTTTAAGTGCTTAAAATAGTTGTTTAAGGTTGCTTTGGTGTTTGGGGTTGTTTGACCCCTCTTAGGCCTTGTTTGGCCCCATTTTTGTGCTATTTTGGTGAGCTCCGGGACCACCTTGTTTTGGCCTCCTCACCACTGAAATCCAGAGGGATTTCAGTGGTGGGGATGGTGCTTTAAGGTCCTAAGAAGGAGAGGGTCCCCTCTCCTTGTTGCCTTCAATATGTGTCATTTTAGCCTCATGTGTGGCACCATTGTTGAGTTCATGTTGGCCATGTCTTAGCTAGTATTTGTGCTTATTTTGTCATGATATAGCACTGTTTTTAATTGGTTTAGACACACCATGCTTGCTTTGCATACTTGTCTTGTAATGCCATGAATTTGCCTTAACATGTACTTAGCATTTAGACTACTATGCTTACTTGTTTTGGCCAAGCTTTGTGAAGCTTTTATGCATGTTTTAGTATGCTTAAGGTCTGTTTGTGGTTGTTTGGCCATCCATGACATGCTTTGTATAGCCACCTTGCATTTTGGCTTGTTAGCCTTGAGTGTGTGATGTCATGAGCATGCTTTGCTTGAGCTATTTCAGTGGTTTGGCACCACTTACCATGTCATTTCAGTCCATTTAGCATGCTTGTATGCTTGCATTTGATGTTACTTTAAGGCCTTAAAGAGTTTGTGTTTCATGCTCCATGAAAGTGTCATTGCGTATGCCATCATGTTTCAGGCCTCTAGGATGCCATGTCAATGTGTTTTTGGCTTTGTTTTAACATGCTAAAACTCTGATTTTGGTTGTTCAAATCATGCCATGTTTGGTGTTGCTAAGTGTAGTTCAATACCTCTTTGGTGAGCCTTAGATTTTGGACATAATTGCATACTTTGCTTGTCTTGTTTAGTTGGTTTGGCACCACCCTTAACATGATTTTCAGAGCTTGCTATGCTTGCCATTAGTCCATGTTTATCCTCTTTTAAGTGTGCTTAAAAGTTGCTATTTATGCATAAGTGTTGGACCATATGTGCATGCATGTGTTGTGTTGTGTTTTGGCCCTCATTTCCGTAGCATTTGGCCGCTGTTTTGGGCTTGTTAGAGAGCTGCCCAAACTAGTTTAAGACCATCCTTTGCATATTGTTGCATGCTCGCGTTGTGTGTTGTTGCATACTTGACCTATCGCATGTGTTGCATGCTTGAATCATAGTGCATTTGGCATGCATTCTTCTCTTTGTTTTGGTTGCTTAACATGTTACATGTTTTGCATGTTTGCATGTTGGCATTGCATTTCGCATGCTTGTTAGCTTGCACACTTGTTACATGTTTGCATGTTTGCATGCTTGTTAGCATTCTCATACTGTACACTTAGCCCGCATGCTAGGATTGCATTTTGCATGCATGTCTTGCCTCTTGAAATCACCATGATAGAGGTTGGGCCTTATGTGTTTGTTTGGTTTTGCATTACATTTGAAATCCAAATGCACAACTTGACTCATTTGGCCATCACGCATTGAAATGCGCGATTGGTGGCCCGAGGGTCGAGGACCATCCTCCTTTGAGTCATGAACATGATAAGGAGGGTGTTGGTGCACACGTTTGCTTGAAATGCATTGCCATGCCATGTTTGCCCTCTGCTGCTGTCAAAACAGGATTCTGCAGGCATAGATGGCCGACCGACCACATTGAGTGCCGGCCGACCACAAATCTTTGGCCGAGACCCATACCAATGGTCGATGACCACTTTCCCATGGCCGGTGACCATTCCTCATGGCCGGTGGCACCCCACAGTGTTCAGAGAGTGTTCCTTAGGACTTGTGCAATTTTCAGAGGCATAAAACAGTGCAAACAGAGACAGCTTGTGCATGGTGGTGGATTTCCGAGCGGAGTCGAGCATGCATTGCATTGGGCCCTCTTCCCGAGGCTGTTTACCGCTTATTAGCTCAGTTAATTTGCTTAAACTAGTTAATTGGGTCTGTAATTATTTAATTTAGCTGGTTTAGTTGATTAAATTGTATTATTCTTTCGGTCCCTCCCCCGAGCAAGGGCGAATTTGTAATAAAACGTGCGTGCCGTGTGAATGTCTTCCACCCCACGTCTTTCTCCCTTTTACTTACCTGTTTGATGGTTTAGTATTAGGGCATATTTGATTTAGCATCCTTATGCTATGCATGCGTGCATCCATTCATTTGTATTGCATGCCACCGGGCTCGACGCATCATACTAATTGCATAGTATTCCAAATCTAACTTGAATACATGCTATCTGTTGCATTTCACATGCCATCCTAGGATTAACCGAGCCCATTTAGTTGCATTTGTATGCGATGCATTAGCACTTAACATGAACTTGGATCATACATTGATTGCTAACAAGTTTTTTGTTTTGGCTCGGAGAGTCTGGTAAGCTTTTTATGCTTTAGCATCTTGCATGAGTGTGAATGTTAACATGACAGCATGCTTACCATGTGGCTATGCGCTTACGTATTGTAAACTGCCTGAATGCCTGTGGGTGAAGTTGGATTGTTTGAGTTGGAACGACTCATTGAAATCCGTGTTTAGCCTCCTCGCGAGTAGCAAATTTCAAACCATTTTCCAAATAAACGGATATGCGATGCCTTGTTCCAAATTAGGCGATCTAGTCTATACTTTTTGTGTTGTGCGCATCACATAGTAAGATTAGCTAATTAATCGGAATAAGAACACATAACGTTTCAAACTAGATATCATGGTTAGTAGAGGCCGATCTTTGATCGGGCGAGCGGGGGTGCTCATAGCTGACATTCCCCAATCGTACCCAAGTTCCCGAGCCGAGGCAACTTTGGTGATGACGGACACGTGGCCTTAGGCAAACGAGTCAAGGTTTCCTAAATTCCCTCATAAAAAATATTTAGGTGGCGACTCTGTATCTGGCAAAGCAGTCCATGTTTGGCACTTCTTTCAAAAAATCTGTTTTCCAAAACAATTTGCCGGATTTGGACTCTGTGGTGATTTATCGGTCTTGCATTGCACTTTGCCAGACTAGATTCAGAACCATGACTATTTGAGTCCGAACTGTAACATGAGGCCCACGGGCACGTCTACACTTTCATCGGCGAAAGACTACCAGATTCGCGGGGAGCCGACTACTTCTTCAGGTAATGTTTCTCATCCTTTCTCATATGTGTTTCTCACATCTCTCGGCACTCATGCTCTGTCTTTCTCTCAAAGCCCTTTTCTCACTTTTCTCCCAACATACATCTCTCTATTCTTTAATCTCTCTTTTATTTCATTCCTCCCCAGGTATGGCTTATGGATAAGCTGAAGGTAGTGACTCTTGCCCTAAGTACTCAGCTTGAGGCTATTTCTTCTGCCACCGACTAGTGGATTTCCTGAACGAGGGGTGATGGTGCGACTGGATGTGCAACAGGTCTGCTGCTAACATAACTTGGTGCTGTCCCTGGCTTAATCTGACCGAGATGATTTACAACATGGCTCAGCAGCCTGGCATACAGTTGATTAGCCTCACACACTGTGTGTTCTACTTCCCGTTCCAGTTCAGACGTCAATTTGGGCATGATCAAACCCGCCTAGAGGAGGGGGTAGAGTATCAAGTTTCCTTTCCCATCCGAGGTTCACATTTGGCCAGGTACCTCATTGCTTGGAGGATGAGAGAGATTTTGGCCCCTGCCCTTAGTTTCAGTTGCACCCTTTTTGGCGAGTGTTTGGCTTGGCTCGAGGATAAAGCACAAACCAGGCCCACTTTGGCTTCAGAAGCTTCCACAAGCACGAGCAGGGGACACAGGAGCACCTGACTCATCTATGCCCCTAGCTTATTGCTTTGACCTTTCTTTTTAAGTTTTTTTGATGTAATAAAAGCAACCTTGCTTTGTATCGAAGAGTTAGAGAACTTTATGTTGAAATCAATGAAATTAAAGTTGTGAGCACTGAAAATTTTCTTTTTGGTCCAAAAATGGTCTAAGTTGTAAAAGGTAAAATTTGAACAAAATCAACTTTTATTAAAACTTTCCAAAACCATTTTCGAAAAGGAATCACCACTTGACATGCACGAAATCAATCCTCGAGATGTACAACCCTGAATCAAAAGATCATAACTGGCCCTTGATTTAACAACACTACTCAGCATTGTAACTAGCTCTTCTCTCAAAGTAGAGATCACAACCGAACTCGTAGGTAAAGAACAGACAAAGATGACCTGATTAGACACATGGAATGGACAGCTGAGTTGGAGGTGTTTACGGCTGAACTTCAAGATGAAGTTGCTTATGTATCCCGAAGATGGGAATCAGGCCTTACGTAGTTCGATTTAGGTTCACTTGAGTATTAACTCTCTCCTTTTACGCTCTAACATTTGCCAAAGCCGCCCTTTAGGGTTTTCAACCTTGCGAGCTCAGTTTTTCTTTATTTCTAATTTTCATGCTCTAACTTTTGCCTAGGCCGCCCTTTCGGGTTTTTGGCATAGCGAGCCTCTCAGGGATAGTATTTCTTCAACTTGTCTATGTTAATCGGTTGGGAAAATTCTAAGCCATCAAGGTCAATAAAAATAATAGCTCCACCCGACCAAATAGTTTTAATGATTTAAGGACCAGTCCAATTGGGTCTGAACTTGCCCCTAGGGTCATGGATAGGAGCTCAGTTGTCTTTCAGCACCATATCTCCCTCTTTGAGATTTCGGTACTTAACTTTCTTGTTAAAAGCCCTAGCAATCCTGCGCTGGTAGCCCTGGAC
The DNA here is from genome assembly GCA_030407325.1 of Camellia japonica. NCBI lineage: Eukaryota > Viridiplantae > Streptophyta > Magnoliopsida > Ericales > Theaceae > Camellia > Camellia japonica. The sequence goes on from JAPPVO010000002.1 coordinate 140,890,645, forward strand.
GTGATACAATGCTTTCAGCCTTTTCTCATCAAACAGCATCAGCTCCTTAAACCTACTCTGTTGCCAGTCCGCCTTTACTATCTGACACTCAGCCATAACCCGCAGTGATGGAACTTCTATTTCAATTGGCAAAACAGCTTCCATTCCATAGACGAGAGAATAAAGAGTTGCCTCAATAGACATCCAGATTGAAGTTCTATAGCCCCAGAGTGTGAATGGCAATTTATCTGGCCAGTTCCTGTAGGTCTCAACCATCTTTTGCAAAATATGCTTGATGTTCTTGTTGGCGGCCTCAACAGCTCCGTTGGTTTGCGGCCGGTATGTAGATGACTTATGAAGAGCCACATTGTATTTCTCCAACAAGTCTATCACTTCCTTCTTGAAGTGGGAGCCATTATCTGAAATGATCTCGTTTGGGACTCCATATCGGCAAATGATATTGTTTCTGATGAACTTAGCCACGTGCGCTACTTTCAACACTACATAAGACTAAGCTTCCACCCACTTTGTGAAGTAATCAATTGCCACTAGAATGTATTCATGCCCATTCGATCCTTTTGGTGTAACTGAGCTGATGACATCGATTTCCTAGACTGAGAAAGGTCATGGCGAAGTCATGTTGTATAGTTTTGACGGGGGGATGTTCATACAATTAGCATGAACTTGGCATTTGTGGTATCGCCGAACAAAACCAATACAATCCTCCTCTATGATGGACTAGTAGTAACCTTGCCTGAGAATCTTCCAGGCCAACATCACTCCGTTCTTGTGCACTCCGCACTCCCCTCTATGGATGGCCTCCATCAGGCGCTTTGATTCCTCTTCTTCAAAACACAACTTGTGCATTCCCAGATGACCTCCTTTGTACAGTTTACCTCTGCAGATGATAAATTGGATGGCTATTCGCCGTATTTCCCTTTTGTCCTTGGCATTCGCCCCTAGTGGATAAATATCTTTTTTCAAGAAGTTCCAAATATCATAGTACCAAGGGTTTTTGTCTTGCGCTTCATCTACTTCGGCGATAGTCTCATAGGCTAGCGTGTACTTCTGCTCAATGATAATCGAACACATCCGGACTCCCAGCGGGATGTCTACCATAGAAGATAGAGTTGATAAGGCGTCAGCAAACCTGTTGTTCTCTCTCAGTAGATGTGCGAAAGTCAGCTTTTTAAACCTAGGAATCAGAACGTCCAGGGTCTGGTGATAAATCTTCATCTTTTCTTCTTTGACTTTCCAGTCTCCATTTGCTTGAGAAACAACTAGGTTCGAGTCCCCAATAATGTCTAACCTTTTTGCCCCTAGTTCCAGGGCAGCTTCTAAACCAGCGATACACGCTTCATATTCTGCTTCATTGTTAGACACCTTGAACAGGAGTTTGAAGGCTAAAGGTATATGGGAGTCGTCAGGTGCTATCAACAACACACCTATCCCATAACCGTATTGATTGGATGCTCTGTCAAAGTACATTGTCCAAGTCTCCTCCTCAACTTGCAGAATGGCTTCATCTGGGAACAGGTATTCCACTACTTCATCTCCCTCTACTAGGTGATTTGCCAGGAACTCTGCTACAGCTCTACCCTTGACCAACTTGTGTGTGACATACTTAAGGTCGAACTCGGAAAGAAGAAGCAGCCAATGAGCTAGCCTAGCCATAAACGCTGGTTTCTCAAAGAGATATTTAATGGGATCTAATCTTGAAACCAAGATTATGGAGTGAGCTAACAAGTAGTGCCTCAACTTCCTAGTAGCCCATACCAAGGCTAGGCAAGCTTTCTCCAACGGAGTGTAGCGGGTCTCGTAATCCAGCATTTTTTTGCTCAAGTAGTAGATGACTTTCTCCACCCTATCCTCAGATTCCTGAGCAAGCATGCATCCCATTGTGGTATCTGTTACTGGCAGGTACAGAATCAAAGGCTTCATCGGCTGTGGCGGCGATAACACAAGCGAATTCTGAAGGTACTACTTAATCTGCTCAAAAGTGAATTGACATCAATCATCTCATCGGAATTTCTTTTCTTTCTTCAAGAGACCAAAAAGTGGTTCACAAGTCAAGATTAATTTGGAAATAAACCGTCTTATGAATTGTACCTTACCTAGAAAGCCTCGCACCTCCTTTTCAGTCCTTGGTGATGGCATTTCTATGATGGCCTTGATTTTGGAAGGATCTACTTCAATAACCCTCTGTGTGATCAAGAAGCCCAACATTTTCCCTGCTGTTACATCGAAAGTACATTTCTACGGATTCAACCTCAGTCTGTATTCTCTGATCCGTTGAAAGAGTTTTTTCAAGGTGGTGTAGTGGCCCTCTCTTTCTTGGACGACATGATTGTCAAGTCCAAAGAAAGAGAGGGCCACTACACCGCCTTGAAGGCATTTTGATCACACAGGGCTACCTATCAAAGGGTTGCAATCATCTGGTTATATCTGGAAAATCCATCCATGAAGGAGAGCAATGCATGGCCCGCAATGAAGTCTACCAATTCATTAATATGTGGCAGGGGAAAGTCATCCTTCAGACTGGCTCTGTTCAAATCCCAAAAGTCCACACACACCCATATTCTACCATCTTTTTTGGGTACTGGAATAATGTTGGCTAACCAAGTTGGATATTCAAATACTAACAAGAAACCTGCTTTGATCTACTTGGTGACCTCCTCCTTAATTTCAATACCCAATCCGGACGGATTCTTCGTAACTTTTGCTTGACGGGTCGGGCCTCAGGGTCAAAAGGGATCTGATGCTGTACAATCTGAGGATCGATTCCAGGTATGTCTTCGTAGGACCACGCGAAAACATCTTTGAAATCTTTTAATAAAGCGACTAAACACTAGCGTTCCTCCGAAAACAACGTGGACCCGATCTGGACCAGACGCAGATCCTTTTTAGTACCCACGTTAATAGCAATGATTTCATTAGCAAGGGGTTTTGCAAACCTTTCCTCCCCTCGATTAATCAAGTTTTTCAAAACCAGAGGAATTCCTTCCTCATCATTTTCGTTAAAATTCTGAAAATCTTGGTCAATGCAATAAACAAGCGGCACAGAGAAATTCTTAGAATCAGCAGCGTTCTCATTCATAAGATCCAACTCATCCAGCTCTTCAGTTACAACCAACTCAAAAGCAAAAGAAAAAGAGGACCTAGACAAGACCTTGGCGTCTGGGTTATCACCCCCAGGAATACTAGACTCATACTCAGAAGAACCGGAATCTGATTTGAACTCCACAGATTCTGTGCAATCAGATTCTAGCTCATCACCCGACTCAGAACTAGACAAGTAGCCCTCTTCTAGCTGCCAGACAAGAGATAGTGCTTCAGATGCTCCCAAAATGCTGCTGGACGAGTTCACACCAGGTTAGTCCCCGATCATAGAGATGGTAAGGTTATCCCCCAAGCTCTCTGAGTCTGCCGGAGGATCTGTAAGTAGACATGCCAGTGCTGCCCCTACTCCAAGCTCGCTATTGTCCAAGTCACTTTCTATGCTCTTTTTAGCTTCTGCACTTGGTTCATGCCTTCTCCTCAGTATCACTGTCTTGCAGCTGCAAGTCGAAGAAAATTTTGAAATCGGGAACACGCTGCTTTGTAGAATTCATCCAGGGCTCGGGAAAGTCGCAAAAAGGGAAGTCTTCACCCTCCCGAACAAAGTGGTCATTCAACGTTCCCCGGATTAGTCTGTGAATGAGCTCATAGTGTTTCCCAGCCTACTTGGCTCTACCTCTACCTGCCATCTCTTTCCTTTTCCTGACCCAATCTTCTTTGGTAGGTACATATCCCAGACCAAAGGTATGCGGATTATGCGGCACGTCGGCCAATGCTGTGATATCTTTTCGGCCACTTCTTCCCAGTCCCATTCCTGGTACATGCTGCAGTTTGTTCATGAAATAGATTGATTGGACACTGACATACATGCCCTCATCTATTGCCAAGATGGTTTGTACTGCCCGGGCCTCAGCTAGAGTAAACCTTGAGAGGAAGACATCCTTTTCACCGTGAACAATCTCCAATACTGGTGTAGTTACCTCTGCCAAGGGATGGATAGACAAATTCCCCAAAACAATCGCCACTCCCTTCCCGTGAGGGTATTTCAGCATTTGGTGGAGGGTAGAAGAGATTGCTTTCACAAGGTGCAGCTAGGGCCTCCATAACAATAAGTTGAAAGTGGCCAACACATTTAGGACATGGAACTTGACATCCTGTTGAGCTGGGCCCACCTGAACTCTGATTTGTACTGTGCCCATAACCTCCTTGCTTATATTATCATATGCCCGGATCACTTGGGTTGTAGGCACGAAGTCTATTGCTTTAAGGCCGATGGCATAAGCTATGCGGGAAGGACAAACATTGATAGTTGAACTGGTGTCGACCAAAACCACCGGTACCCATGTTTCCCTACACTCAACAGATATGTACAGGGGTTTGTTATGAGCTGAGCCTTCTGGCAGAAATTCTTTATCAGAAAAGGTTAGGGTTGGGCCGGCACCCCCTAGGAAGACCAATCCCATAAGCTGTTCAAGGGTAGTGTCAATGGACAACTTAGCTTTGTCCATTGCTGATAATATAGCCAGTCAATGTACTCGGGAGGCCATAAGAAGACCCCAAATTAAGATGTCGTCTTGGATTTTCTTCAGTTGCTTCAAAACTGCTTCTTCCTCCAGCTGCTTCTCTTTTTATTTCTCAACCTCTCTGTCTTTTCCAGAGGCCTCAACTTGGTTTAAATGCGGTGGCTTGAAATACCGCCCATTTCTTGTCATGTGGTCTATCTCTTTAGCGTACCACGTGTTATTGGGAGGCACTCACCCCAATCTTCGTTGGTGTGAGCCAAAAGTAGATCGTCATCCTCCCACCATACACCTCCGGCAGCCGACAAATAGCTGTCCGGCTCCGTTCTAATCACTCTCACATCACAAGTATCCCCACGGGGCGTTGGGCTATTACAGCTTGCTGGTTGTCCTTAACACTCTCTCGTTCCAACTACTTCAGTGCAGCTTCCTATTTTGTGTCCACACTACTCACAATGCCTAGTTCCTGAGCTGAATTTTCCACACTGGTGTCTTCCGGCTGTTTCCCTTTTTCATCAGCCATTCCAGCCATTGCAGCAATTCTTGGTCCCTTTTCTTCCAATTTTGTTCAGTTCCTTCCTCCATGTCCGGTTCATCACTCAACCACCCAGAGTTGCCCGTTGATCTATTCAAATCAAACCAGTCAATCTGTACATCTCCTTGATCTTATTTGTCAAAGAACTGCAGGTTGGCTAAGTCCTCCTCTAGCTCCGTCAGATCATCCAATCCTTGGTTCGAGCCATCCTCCCTAACTACATTGACCTCCACTACTATTGGTAATACCACTTCTGGCTTGACTTGATCAAACGACACAATATAGCAGCTTGGATCGTACTTATCCTCAGATAAGTCCACAGAGCACTCAGGTAATGGACTCGTACTCTTCTCTAAAGCCAGCCTCTCTTCTACTGCAGCTGTCACCACCACAGGTTTAAGTTGAAGTGCGGACGTGTCCATCATGCACAATTCTGTGCTTTCAAGAATGAACACCGTCGATCTGGGTAGGTAGGAAGGGGTAATATATACGCTGGGATCGTAGGGGATGGCCAATGTATGGATTAGGTTTAGGTTTTGAGGTGAAGGAACTTGATTGTGGGCCAAGAAAGGGTTTGTATTTACATTTGCTTGCTGGGGTGGTGTGATCACCTTGTTTTCAATAAGGTCTTGAATCTCATGACGCAGCCTGAAACATTGGTCGGTGTCGTGACCGTGCTACTGGTGAAACGCACAGTACTTTGCTGGGTTATGTTTCGGTGGAAGAGGATCAGGTAGTAGGCGAGGCTCTAATGGCTTGAGGTGTTCTTTTTTAATCAACACCCTCAGGGCTTGGGATAAAGGCATATAGAATGGGGTGAAGGTCCTCTGGGATCGGGCAGGGTTGTTTGAAGTTTGTGGAGCTATATTGGCAAAGGGATTGGCGGTCTTGGTTGCGGTGGTGACAACACTCACATCGGACGGCCGTGCAGCTGTGCTTCCACTAGTAGTTGCATTAGAACTGCGCACAAAAGGCCTCTTGGCCTGCTCTTTCTCATCAGTTATTAGCCCTTGTTTCATGGCGTCTTCAATTTGAACACCCATCTCATGGAGCTCGGTGAACGTGAACAGAGGTAGAACGATCATCTTCTGCAACAACTTCCCATGCAGATTACGGACTACCATCCTTATCTGATCTTTCTCAGAAGGCCGTGTGGTCATCATTGAAGCTTTGGCCCTCCACCTTGTCACGAATTCTGAAAAGCCCTCCTTTGGTTCTTGGCGCGTTGCCTCAAGATCATGGGTCGTGACCTCGATTTGTGTATTGTACGAATACTGTGCAATAAAGGCCTCAGCCATTTCCTCCAAACTCTGCTTTACGGAATCCTCCAACTTCGCATACCAGATAGCTGTTATTCCTAACAGGGTCCGGCCAAAGAGAGAGAGCTTCTGTAATCTGGTCAGGCCCATCGGCCGCAAGATGTCTTGAAATAGCCGAAGATAAACCATGGGGTATTCGGAGCTGTCGAATCTATCGATATACGGCATTTTGAACCGATCTAGCAATGTCACTGTAGAGTCGGTATACCCATCTTTGATGTCTAAGATGGAATTAACACCTTGTGCTCACTTGAATAGCTTCTCCAGCTTGTTAACCTTAAGCACAGTTGGGTCAACCTCAAATTCAAATGGAGCTTCAGTTTGACACATAGGTGCTTTGGAGGCTTGTGGTGGAATCAGTTCTGCTGGATTGTCCTGATTCTCTTGGACATTAGTAGTATAGGCAGTGGCTCCAGGTGTTGGGATACCCGTGGAAGGTGCATGGGATGCGGAAGCTGCTACCAACTGTGGCTATTGTTGTTGCAACCTATTTATTGCCTCTGTCTGACGTGCTGTGACCTCAGTTTGACGAACAGTGTCTTGTTGCATGGTTTCAACTGTTTGCTGAAGGTGGTGAATTAAGTCTTCCATGTTGACTAGGGGATATTGTGCCATCGGAATTAGCAAGTGATCTCATACTGGACTAAATGTAGAAGACTGAACCGGACTTGATACAGGTGAAGTGAAGGGTGATTGTTGTAGAAATTGAACCGATGAACTCTGTCTTACTCTCCTCCGTCTAGTAACCGGTAGGAGCGAAGTAAACACAGGCTATCCCCTAACAAGATCTCTGGCTCTATAAAGCCTTCTGACACGGGTCCAGAGTGTTGGGGGATATCCGAACTGTCCAAAGCTATGGTGTTAGACTACCTAGCAAAAACAAAGCAGTAATCAGAAACAGCATAGCACCTCAGCTCAGATGTTAACAATACACAGAGGTAATCAAAGCTGTAGGACTGCACTCAACACTGAATTTTTCCCTCAAAAACTAATACCCAACTTGCAACTGATACACACATTCCTGTACAGTTTCACTGTAAAACACATACCAGTTAAGTGAGATCCAAAACACCTCTATGAGGGGGTAGGGTTACTCTGTCCTAGTTCCTGATGGAACTAGGGTTCACTATTCAAACAAAGTGGTTTTATGCAATCCTGGATTTGGGTAAGCATCTGTCCTAGTTTGGAACAGTTTCTACAGCTTTCGATATTGTAACAACCCTAATCTGTAATCAGCCACTAATCAGTAATTAAGGATGCTAATTAAGTGAATAAGATAAATTATGGGTATATTATGTGATTTGCATGTTTGGCTTTCTATCTGTTGACTGGCGGAAATATCTGTCTAGAAATCTGCTTTAATATAAAGATTGAAAGCCTTATCGACATCTGAAATTGGAATTAGTTACAACAATGTGTTATTTGGAATTTTTAGAACACCATGGCAAATTTTATTAAAAATTAATTCAGTTTAAAAAATAAATAAATATATCGCATGTGATTAAATCAAGCCTTGGTGGGGATCATTTTGGATTAATTGAATTTCGTGTTAATCTGAATAAATTAAGGTTACTTATGTTTGATATAAATAATGCATGATTGGTGCCTAATCTAATCCTATTAATGATCCAAGATGTGAGTTAGTGTATAATGTGTTGAGGCATTTTTGTAGTATTGAGTGTAGGGAATTAAAACCCTTGTGTGTGTGTGTGTGTGTTGGAAGGTTGCATGTGTGTGCACGTGTATTTGTGCTCAAAGTGAGGAGTGTGTCATGTATTTTTGGCTGAGTAAAGGAGTGTAAGAATTTGCTCATTTGGTCCCTTGTGTTAGAGAGAGGGAGTATAGCTAGAGAGTGAGAGAGTGAGCTCAAGAAGTTGAAGAAGAGGACGGAAACTAGGAAGATTCATCCCACACTTCTGAAATCAAGCTCTAGGTAAGAGTCCTTAGCATTATCCTCTGCAAGTTAACTTCCATGCATCACAATTTCAACTCATCTTGGAACCAATTTCATGAAATTAGCAAGAGAAGTGGGTCTTTGGGCATGTAAATGATTTGCATATGTATTCATGGTAGAACACCTTTGATTTTGCTATCTTAAGTTTGGGTTTTGAAGTCCTTGCATGCATGTAAGTTTTGGGCATGTTCATAGTTTCAGAATTCATGAGGTTGTTGATCATCATTTGCATGTTTTGAGAAAATCAAGAACATAGTTTGAAAATCTTCCATGCAAGAGTTTTTGAGTTCAAATTGGTAAATTCATGAGCTTTGAGCAAAAGAATTTGTAAACAACCAAGTGTTCATGTTTTAGAAAGGTGTTCGAGCATTAAAAACAAGCCATGCATGAGTATAGCCATGAAAGTCACATTTTTTTAAGCTCAAGCTCTGTTTTGAAAAAAACCCAGCATTTTACAGTCCGCTCAAGCGAGGAAACCTGCTCTCAAGCGGAGAATGCGAGCTCTCAATATTTTTTTTCAGACATGAGTTCTCCACTTGAGCGACCACTTGGACGCTCGAGCGAACCCTTTGCATGTTGTCGATCCGCTCGAGCGTGGGAGTTGTAGCTCGAGCGTGGATTACGACCAACCAGTACTTTTTCCAAGTTTGCAGGTCGTTCGAGCGAAGAAAGTCACGCTCGAGCGACCCCTCTCATTTTGCATGTCCGCTCGAGCGAGGAAAGATACGCTCGAGCGGGGACCTCATTTTCAGAAATTTTGCCTAAGTGTCCCAATGCATGTTTTGGCATCCTCATTGCATCTTAGGCATTCCTGAGCCTTACTTAAGCCATAGTAATGAGGTTATGGATTAGAAACACACTAAGGAATGAATGTACTAAGTTAAGGGAATACAAGTAGGTGTGTTTTAAGCAATGAGCTAAGAATTAACAAGAACCAACGTAATGTAAGCTAAGCCGTGTTGGCCAAGTATTTGTGTAATGATAAGATCTGTTGGTGTTATGTGCCTTTGTGTTTGTAGGTCAACGTCCGAGGATTGATTGACCGTTTGCAAGAACCACTGTGAGTAACGTTATTGTAAAGATACGTTTATATGAATTATGTTCCAAATCAAACGTGATAAGCTATGTTTTCTGAAATGATATCTGTTTTTGTGAACGAATATTCCGTATTTGAAATCTATTATGGCATCCATAGATAGTCCCAAGTCATGGGGGATGGCATGAAAATGCGGGTCCATGACATTCATGTGTTTACGAGATCTCGTTAGCCACTTCACTGTGGTGATATGTATTTAATCGGTATCCGGAACTAATTACTCTAGTCGGAAGACGTTCTGTAATGTGTTCTATGGGATGTACCATTATTATGTTCTGATATGAAAATGATTATGCTCTAATCTGTTTCCGCTAATTATGATATGTTCGGATTTCGTTCACTAACCCCTTTACCTTAATGTTATTCACTGGAGTTTAGCTCACTGTTTGTATATATGTATATATAGGTGGGCATTCTAGAGATCGAGCCCGAAGGCTTTTGTCTGGAACTGTGTTTCTGTTGTCAGCCAACCATTGCGCCTCACGTGGAGGTTCCCGAAGTGTCCTGTGTTCAATCCTGTTGATTCTGTATATGTATGAGACTGGATTTGATTATGTTGGCTGTACTTAGGATACTATAATGTGTGTGGGTATAATGTGTGTTTGACTATCGGATATGTATATAAAGTTTTAAATACTCTGTTTCATATAAGTCAGCACAGCTCAATGGATAACTATATTCATGTATTTGCTTCCGCTAGCCTCTTAATTTTGTTAATCTGTACAGAGGCCTTCGGTAATCTAAGGATTACTGGCCGGTTACGATGCTAAACCTATAGGGGCGGGTTTGGATCGTGACAGATATGCAGCTAGGCTAAATGGTCAAAAAGGGTACTTTAGCAAGACTACCTAATACACTTATCCACCTAACACTGATAAGTGAAAGGATGATCAACCGGTACAGCGGTAGTCCAGATCCAAGGGTTGTGTTCCCATCATGGTAGAGCCCGTGACTGGTCAGCCTTTTGACAAGCTTTTCAGGCAAGCCTCTAGTAAACCATCCAGGAATAGTAGATGGCAAACACAGTGACTTAAAACGCACCAATGCAAATACAATGCAAAGAAACATATAAGTGTAGATAAAATTTCACATCATGATGTTCAAGTCAAGTTCTCTAAATCCCCAGCAGAGTCGCCAAAAACTGTAGCTCGACTTTTTCGCACCCCCTTTCGGAAGTTTGAAATAAGCATTATAGTTCGAACTCCCGCGATTCTGAATCTGATTCCATAAGTACAATGCGAAATAGATAATCACCAAATAGTCCAAATCTGGCAAATCTTTTGGAAAATCAATTTTGAGTCAAATTGCCAAAAATGGACTGCTTTGCCAGATACAGAGTCGCCACGTAAATATTTTATTTTGGGGAAATTTAGGAAACCCATGACTCGTGCTAAAGGCCACGTGTCCGTCATCACCAAGATTGTCTCAACTCGTGAACTTAGGTACGAAAGGGGAAGGTCATGAATGAATTTGAGCACCCCCGCTCGCCCGATCAAAGATCGGCCTCTACTAATCATGATATGAATCTTATTTACATTATATGCTCTTGTTCCGGTTTATTAGGCTAGCATTACTATGTGATGCGCACACACACAAGTATAGACTAACTTGCAAGAATTAGAACATTTCGATTCATGTTCGTTTTGAAAATCATTTCGAATATGTACCACTCGAAAAAGTGATCGCATATGAACATTACTCAAATTATTCCAATTCAAGCAATAAGCCTTCACCCACAGGCATTCAAGCAGTTCAGCACTAAAAATGTATGATTCCTAACTATGCAATATAACTAATGCAACACATGCGATATGCAATTAAATAGGCTCGGCTACTTAACATGGCATATGGAACAATTTGATATCATGCAGCCTAAGCATGTATTCAAAGAGGTATTAAACTAATAATGCAGTTAGAATGATGAATCGAGTCTCGGTGCATGCAATACAAATGGATGCAAACATGAAGTATGCTAAACAAAACATGATGTCCCTAAACTAACCATCGTAAGCTGGTAAAGAAAAGGGAGAAAGATGTGCGGTGGAAGATATACACATTATTACAACATTTCGCTCTCACGAAGGAGAGTCTGAATAAACTAAGCTAATTAACTAACTAATTAAAGCTAAGCTAATTAAGCTAACTATTACAAACTGAAAATGAATAATTAGCTAAACTACTTAACTAATTATTACAATAACATATGAATTAACTAACTATTCTAGCTAGCTAATTATTACAACATCACAACTAGTTAACTGCTTTAACTAATTAAATAATTACAACACAAGTGCAAAGTAAAAAGAAGTAAGCTAAGCTAAGCAATAGTACTAAGCAAACTACTCAATCTTGGGAAACGAGAGATGTTCATACGCATGCACGGTTTTTACCCGAAAATGCCACTGTTTTGCTTCCGGAGAGCCTTTGTTGCACAGAGAACACATACACTGTTACCCACTTCCAGAATAACTCTGCTCTGCCAAAGGAACACACTGCTGAATTTTTCATCAGTAGCCGGCCAGCCAGTGATGAGGCCTGCCGGCTACCAGTGATGGCCTGCCGGCCACTGCTGCCCAGTTCTTCTTGCTGCAATAGAGGACAAACAGAGCATGCACAGGGTGTTTTCAAGGGTTGTCTGCTCAACTCACCTCCCATTTTCATGAACAAATCAAAGGAGAAGTGAACTTTAGCCACAAACCACCAACTCTAGCAATTTCATTGCATGATGGCTTGTGAACCAAAGTGTGCAAATTCAATAAATGCAACAAAATAAGACTTTAAACCTCCTCCCGTTCATGAAAGATCAAATGAAGTGGTTGACCTTGGAATCTTGAATCATTTCATCACTAAGGAGTATGAAATGACCCAAGTTTCCATGTGTTCAATTAATGTCCGATTGAACACAACCAAATTATTGTCTTGCACCATTTTTTAATTCCACATTTTAATTACTCCATTTTAGTTTACCAACCATTCCTTAGTTCAATTAAGTCCAATGGTGAGTTTAAGTCCTCTAAATGGAAAGAAGGCTCAAACCAAAAGTTGTCTTAGGCATGAAAGAGACATCATGCCATTGGTAATGAACCCCCAAAGGGATTAAACCATTAAGCATGCCATCTCAATCTCATGCTTTAAACAAGCAAGTAGTTTGAACCACTTTCAAAGAAAAACAAAAAGCCAAGAAAGGAGGGAGGTTACAGAGATTGTTAGTGCTGAAAATAAGTGAGAAAAGGATAAACAAATGCTATCAACTCAAACAAGATGGTGTCTAAGGCCTAGAACACCAAACTCATGAGGACAATAAAACTATAAGCATGCAAAACAAAGCTCAAATGTAACCAACAGCCCAAAAAGTGCTAAAACAGGTCTAATATAGTCCTAAAACATGCTGGAATTAAGCTAAAAAAAGCTAAATTAACATGCTAAAACATAGCACAAACTAGGCTAGTAAGCAAGACACAAGGAGGGGAGGCTAACCCCTCCATATTTAGATTTTAAAACATGATTTTGGCCACTAAAAATGCTCCGAAAAATAGTGTTTAAAAGCTCCAAAAAAGATAGTAAAAGGGTGGGAAACACAAGGGCAAAGGCCTCCAAAATAAGGTATAAAGAAGGACTATCAACCCCTCAACCTCTAATGGCCCTTAGACCCAAGCTTCAGCCCAAAAATACAGAGTTTTGACAGCCCAAAACAATGGAAAAACAGTAGGAATAATAGCAAAGAAAGCAAGCAAATAGGCAAAGCCTTATACCTTTTGAAGAGAAGACCAATTCTAGGTAACAAAACCAAGTAAACATAGCCTCTAGAGCTCAAACCAAGCTCAAAAGTACCTCAGCTCAAAGATGGTGAGATTTGGTTAAGGGTGTCTAGGCTAAGGTTAAGGATTTTGAGGCAAAAGTGTAGGAATTTGCTAGAGAGAGGAAAAATTTCGATCTCAAAATTTTCTAACCTTCAAACATGAGAGAGGATCCTCTTATATATAGAAAACATGAAATCTCCTCAAGCATATCCGGCCCTACACATGGGGGTAGATGCATGCATCTGTGCAAACAGCTGGCACAGCTGTTGCAAAATATCTGCAAAATACACTAGTGGCCGGCAACCAAAAAGTGATGGCCGGCAGCCCAAAAAGGGTGGCCGGCAGGCTACTAAAGGCTGCATGCTTGAAAGCTAGGGTGTGGTCCAAAATTGGGACAACAGGTGTAGGGTTTGAAAGGCTCAAAGTTGTGACGTTCCGCTAAGGACTTCGAGCACTTGACGAGCATATAAATTCATCATCGGGTGTATATGCGATAGCGTCCAAGTCGTAAGGACTGTCAAAAATGAGGTGTCTACAAAACTACATCCTTGACAAACTTAATGTATGGCTTCAACCGAGAAGGGAAAACAGCAACATATGCACCAGGTTCTACTGTTCTGGTAATGTACACCTTTCCCTTCACATTCACCTTCTCCTTTCCCTTAATAGGTTGTTTGTTTCTTGGTTTCCTAAGTAGAAGCTAATGCAGTGATTTGAGTGTCCCTAGGTGAGAAACTGTCATTTCCAGATTGCACCAACTAAAATGTACACGAGTCACGACAGGTAGAAAATATTGATCTTCTTATGACCCCGAGGACATATATTGGGCTTCACTTTCGGCTCAACAAGAAAAGTGATTTCCTCTTCAAAAGCTCTAACCGCATGGTTCTACCACATTCATAGAACTTTTTCACAAAGAACTCTACTTCTGTATGAACAGTCACATTTGTTTTCTCTTCTTTGTTGCATATGCAGATATGAAGTTGCCTTAGTGTGAGTCTATGGTAGCAAGTGGTATAGGACGATCTTGTTTGATGTAGTCAGCAATCTCATGGGCACAAGGTAAACCATGAAGGACGCATCCACAAGCTTTAGCATCAATACCAAAGTAATTGGCTCTCTTACTCTCTACAAGCACATACTCTATTGTAGAAATAGACACATTACCCCGTAGCTCCCTGAAATGAGAAGGCTTGAATTGATGTCACACAATAGTTAGACTTTTCTTAAATGAAGCCTTGATGTCAGTGTGTTGCAACTCAAGCAGACTGTGTATTTTCTCAAATGATGCCTCAAATGAGACTTGACATGAACCCAGTTGTCTTTTCAGTTTTGCATGTGTACTTTCAACCCTGTTCATTTCAATGTAAGTCAAATCAAAATCAAGTACATGGCACTCAATGTACTTATTAATAACTTATTGAATAAAAGTAATCTTACCGGTTGGTTGTAACATTGCCATAATACATACACGTGTCTATCCATGCCGCAATAAATTTCTCCTTGTAAGGAACCAACCAAGTATCCATGACATAATTGACTACATCGGGATAACTACCGAATTCCTTAAGTAATGATTGAAGACGCTCATCGTATTGAATTTCAGAAGATGAATACACTAAAGAGTTCCACTCATGGTTGAACTTCTCCCATTTCTGCTTTGTCTCAAACATTTTCTTGCATTTGGTCAATACATTCTTACTGATATGCCAACGACATAATAAATGTCTGGCACTCAGGAATATCTTCTCTATGGCATTCATCAAGGCTAGCTCTCTATCAGTGACAATAATCGCCTGCAAAACAGAACCATCCATGACATCATGCAATGTAGTTAACACCAACGCATAGTTATTGGCCCTCTCAGACTGTAAATATGCGAAAGTTACTAAGAAAGTCATTTCAATTGATGTCACTCTCACAATTTGAAGAAGAGGAAGACGATATCTATTGGTTTTATATGTGTGACGACCGAGCCTCCTTTTTTTTTCTCTCTTTTCATTCTTTTGGGTCCGTTCTCTTTTACTATTGTTGGGCTTGAAACGTTCGAAAGAGGTTTCCAACTAAAGTCCTATTTCTTGTTTTGTTCGGTGTTGAATTTCACTAAGTTCTGGAGGGTGTGTTGGCCGAGTCTAGAGTGCCTGGGAGGTTGGGCCAAAATTTCTGGGCTGGTATCCAGGGGGCCGCACGTGCGGGGGCCAAGGGCTGCACGTGCGGGAGGCCAGGCCGCACGTGCGGAATTCAGGGGCTTGTTTGGTGTGCTCACTGCTATATATGCACGAGCGGAGTGTGGTGTGGGAGAGGATCCCCACACATGCGGGGGTGAGGGCCGCACGTGTGGGAAGGGCGCGCCGTACGTGCAGCAGTCTGGGTAGCCCGAAACCCTGTTTTTTGTATCTTTTTGGTCCGAATGTTTCACTCATTTTACACATCTCTCTCTCACTCTAAACCCTAATTTTCTCCCCCTTCTCTCTAGAAAACAACCTCACACATTAAGACTCCTTGATTTTGCAAATTTGTGGGTTAAGATCATTATCATCTTCCTCTAATCTTGAAGATCTAGGGCAAGAACTCCATTTGGTGTGGTGGAAGTCAAGCTCTCTCATCTTTTGATTCTAGGGTTCCTTCTCCCAATCTTCTCCAAAACATTGAAGTAGGGAAATTTTCCATGAGTTATATATATATTTATGTTTGATTTGGTTGATTTAAGAGTTTTCATTAATGATGTTGAAAGTGTAGTCTTGTCTCATAGATGCTAGAGTTCAAGATGGGTTTTGATCTCTGTTTTTCTAAACTATCTTCTAGAGGATTTTACTCACATAATAGGAGGATGTCATCTTGAGAGAAAACCCTCTCAAAAGAGAGGAGAAGGCTTGCCTTGGTTTTGACATAAAACCCTAGAGAATTTTTAGTGATTTTTTATAAATATGAATATGTTTATGAGCATCATGTGTTTTGTATTAAGAAAGTGAATTTTCATCATATGTTTAGCAAGAATGGCAAATTATTTGATACATGAGGAATGAGGTGTTGTTTCAACATTATTGTTAAACCTTGGAATGTGTATTGTTATGAAATAACAAATAATTGGGCATGATGGGAAAGTGTTGTTACTATGAGATGATAACATGTAAGCTATCTCGTGAAAGAGCATTGAAGAGAAGAAATGAGAAGCATTGTGTGGCATGGAGAAATCCTGATGTTGCATATCCATTCAATTTAATTTAATTTTATGCATTGTAAACTTGGATTGAAGATATTTTTCTTTTTCATAAATGAGAAAGGCTTATAATGAGAACTATGAAACTGTGTATGGGGTAAATACGGTGGTAGGTCCGGTTAGGGGGTGTAGATGAATTTTATAAGTTGGCCTTAGTGTCCTTGGTGAAAGACCAAAAAACCGTGCGAATAGGTGTCGAGCCTTCCGGTTAATACCGGTAAAAATAACAGTTTGCTAGTACTTGTAGAGTCTACTTGTAGACACCAGCCTAGGGATTACCAGTGTCGTATTTACCGCCCCTTGTGAATAAAAAGTTAAAATTTGGAAATTTATGAGATTATAACCGTAAATGAAATGCATGGTGTTTCTTAAGAAAGACATGAATAATATTTTGAAAAGGGTATTGCATCGCACTTGCACTTGCATTCAATTTTGGCATCTTATATAAATGTATATACTTTGTGTGGTATTTCTCTACTGGGCTTTATGCTCACTCCTATGGGATTTTGGTGCAGGTAAAGACGTGGTAATCCCGCCAAGTTGAGGGCGCGGATGATTGTAAAGAGCACATAGCTCTTACTTTTGTTGTGATCTTTTTGTAAGCCAAGGGCTAATGTGTTTGGGTCCAAGAGACCATTTTGTGTAACCGGGCTATTGCCTTGGAACTTGTAAGCTCCTTGAGGGCCTTATTCGTTTCGATTTAATGATTTTACATGCTATAGATTCATGTACTAATTTGTCAATGAATGTATAATTGCATGTGAAATTACTTTTGTAAAACATTTGGAATCATGTAAGGGAACAAGATTAATATCTCATTTTGGAAGGATTATTGTTATTGTATAGTGAATGTTTAATTAACATAGGTAGTTCATGTTGAATCATTTTTAGGGGCGTTACAACTTGGTATCAGAGCTACCGGGTTTGAATACTTGGGCTCGCGGGAAGTGGTTGCTATACCACAATGGGTTCATTTCGCATGATTAGGAAATGTTTGTCTATGTGGATATGTGATAGCATGCTTATGTGGCTATGTGGGTATGGGATTAGACTTTTGGGATGTTATTTACGCCTATTAGATTCTTTGAGGTCTTATTAGAAGCGTACCTGATCAATACTCATTCTACTAAGAATTCTTGGTTTCTCGTGGGACGAATCTCATCACTAAAGGATAATTCATATGTGTTTACGTGACTACGTGCTTATGTGGAGTGAATTGAATTTTTTGTGTGTTAGGATGTATATAATTGTATTATTTTAATGTTTGAGGTAAGTTGCAAGCACATTTGGAATTATGTGCTAAGTTATCTATTTTGTTCCTTAATTAGGATGTCGGGAAGAATTCAAACAAGAGGTGGTAGGGGTGGAAGGTGAGGTCGAGGTCGCCAGGGTGTACATGAGATACCGGTCTACGTGGCTCCGGTACAAGAAGAGGGTTTAGGCCAAGCTAACATGGCCAAACAAGTTGGGCAAGCAGAGGTGCCGGGGCAAGCCGGCCAAGCCACAATGGGGGCTCTAGCCCGAGAAATGACGGGGGCATTGAGGGAGTCCATGAACATTTTGTGGACGGAGACCCAAGTTAGGGAGAATGTTGCGGAGACAAGGGTGAGCTTCCTCACGAGGGAGTTCTTGTGGGCCAAGCCGGATGAATTCCATGGCGGCCCCAAGCCAAAGAAGGCACACGAATGGCTAGAACAAACGGTAAAGACTTTTGAGATGCTCCATATAGAAGATAGTGAACTGAGGGTGACTCTTGCGAGTTACTACCTCAAAGAGGATGCAGGGCAATGGTGGAAGTACGCCAAGGGTCGAATAGCACCACCATGGGAGGCATTTGTGGTAGCCTTCCAAGACAAGTACCTACCTCTCACTGCTGGGGAGAGGTTGAGGCAGGAGTTCAAGGACCTTAAGCAACTAAACATGTTAGTGGCTGAGTTCGAAGCGGCCTTTTCTAGTTTGTCCTGGTTTGCACCGGAATTAGTAGTTACGGAGGAACGCCGTTGCATTG
The DNA here is from genome assembly GCA_030407325.1 of Camellia japonica. Lineage (NCBI taxonomy): Eukaryota > Viridiplantae > Streptophyta > Magnoliopsida > Ericales > Theaceae > Camellia > Camellia japonica. Next base: position 140,909,133 of record JAPPVO010000002.1, read on the forward strand.
AGTTCGAGTAGAGGTTAAGGACGAAGATTTTGTTCAAGGTTGCCGGGAACATGATTCGAGATTTTGATCGCCTTGTGGAGGCAGCCGCACATGTGGAGATTATTGTGGAGGCCGAGGAGGAGAGACTTCAAAATTCGAGGTCTAGGGGCCAAGGGTCACAGGGGAACTTTAGGCCCAACAAGAAGAGTAGGAGCACCTTTTCATCCCAGCCGCGGCAGTCTAGATCTACTTACCCCTTTCCTAGTGCAGGCCCGAGGAAGAGTGCACCGAGTGGGTTTTCTTACTTCAAGTGTGGCCAGCCGGGTCAAAAGGCCTTTGCTTGTCCACAGAAGGGAGGAGGACAGCAGATGTTGCCATCACCACCACCTAACCGATCTCAGAGTCAGACTCAGAGTAGGGGGTAGAGACCTACTTGCTTCCAGTGCGGTCAGTCAGGGCACATGAAGAGAGCTTGCCCTCAGTTAGGAGGTGCGTCTGGCACTTCGGGGTCTAGGCAGACACAGAGCCACCAGCAGGCTCACTCAGCTCAGACTTCACGAGTTCATCAGGGAGCCGCTTCGGCTCAGTCAGTATAGTAGGCCTATGATCCGAGGGATGAGCAGGTTGAGCAGAGGCCATAGGGGCGCGTGTATGCAGTCACCGTGCCAGAGCAATTGCCAGGATCCTCGGTAGTGAGAGGTATTTTCATTGTGTGTAATTCTTTGGCCAGTGTGTTGATAGATACAGGTGCGTCTTATTCATTCATATCCGCTGCATTTGCATCTGCATTGGGGCTAGAAGTGACACAGTTAGCATCTCCGCTCAGAGTAGAGTCTCCAATTGGGGGTACAGTTGACCTAGATCGGGAATGTCGCGATTGTGAGATAGAGGTTACTGGGCATAGACTCTCGTTTGCTTTTGTGTTGTTAGACATGTCGAGTTTTGACGTCATCCTAGGCATGAATTGGTTGTCTTCGTATCGGGCAATGATTGATTGTTTTCGGCAGAGGGTCATAGTGTGCACCTCGGGTGGTGATTGTTTTTATTTTTTGGGGGACAGGGTTGATCGGTTCTTATCGCCAATATGTGATCCTCGTAGTAGGGATGAGCTTAGTGGTCTTTTTGCTACTCTTTTGGATAATGAGAGTGGCAGGATTCGAGTTGAGTTGCCAAGGATAATGTGTGAATACCCGGACATGTTTCCTGAGGACCTTACCAATTTGCCACCCCACCGGGAGATTGAGTTCACCATCGACTTAGTGCCTGGAACGGCACCAATTTCTATGGTGCCGTATAGATTTGCACCCGCGGAGTTGCATGAGTTGAAGATTCAACTCCAAGAACTCCTAGACAAGGGCTTCATTTGCCCTAGTACGTCACCTTGGGGAGCGCCGTCCCTCTTTGCAAAGAAGAATGATGGGTCATTGTAGACACCCCATTTTTGACCGTCCTCAAGACTTGGATGTCACTGATTGAACACTCAGTGATCACCCTTGTTCGTGTTCATTTTGAGTTCCCGGAGGCCTCGGCTGCGCGCCTTGCCTCAGGATCTCTTAACTCGTTCATTTAGTGTTTGGTTTTGCACCAAACACTTGTATTTTTGCCTTGGAAGGCAGGGAATGGCTTGTTGGTCATCCCCACACTCCACCGGCCCTCCCTTTACATCACCGGCCATTCCTTGTTGCTACCGGCCGTGGTTGCTTGGTATTAATGGCCGGTCGGCACTCTCTATGGTCGGCCGGCACTTTATTTGGCCGGTGGCCTATTTTTCTGGCCGGTGACCCTTCTGCACCCCTTCAGGCTTGGTGCATGCCAACTGTGCCAGCTGGAATACACCAACACCACTCCCCATGCACGGGGATGGCTGTTTTGAGCCCTTGACCCCCTAGTTCCTTCTAGAAGGATGAACCCTTGGCCAAGCTTCTTGGGGAAGCTTGGCCAGCTGTCCCAGCTTCTTCAAGAAGCCATGAACCATTTGCACCCTTTGCCCCTTTTCATTTAGCTTCCTTGAGAAGCTTAGAGCCTTTTCTTTGCTTATATAAGGGCCCTTCTTCCTCCTTTGTCTAGGGCTAGAAGTTTTGAACAAAAAACCAGAGAATATATACATACACATCTATCATATACTCTCTCTCTCTCTCTATATCCCCCTCTCTCTCATCCTTTGTGTGTGTTTTGTGGCCTAAAAGTGTAGTTTTACCTTAGTTTTGCACTAACACACACTACCACACCTTACTTCGACCTTGAGGGACTTAGAGGGTTTGTTCTTGAGTTTTTGGACTTGTTTTGATCAGAAGAGAGTGGCTGGACCTACTGTTCTTGAGGTGTTCTTCAAGGGTAACTACTTTGCTTTAGTTTCCCCAATTTTGCAACAGCTTTTTACTTGTCTTGCATGATGATTTGAGCTTTTTGTATAACTAAAAAAGTCTTATATTTGCATGCTTCAAATACTTCATTAAGGTCATTTTGTGGTTTGGGGTCGAAATCACCCTCTTAGGCCTTATTTGGCCCTTTTGGTGCTTCCATTGCTAGGCTTTATTTGCTTGAGTGTTTTGTTCTTTTCACCACTGAAATCCAGTGGATTTTCAGTGGTAAAGAAGAGGGTTTGAAGTCTTGTATAGGGGAGGGACACCCCTCTCCCCTTTGTCCCTCTTTTATCCTTGTTTTGGCTTAAAAGCAACATGCATGCTTGGTTTGTTCTTGGCTCCATATCAGATGTTTTTGGTGCTATTTAGGTCACATGTTATCTCTGTTTTTGGTCGGATTTGTGGCCCTTTGCATGCTTAACATACTTGCTTTGTATTCCCTTGTTTGTGCCTAGAAATGCATCATGACTTTTGACTACCATGCTCTCATATCCTGGCTTTACTTTGTGAAGTTCTTGGCCATATTTTATCATGCTTAAGGTCTGTTGGCCACTAATTTGGTCTTGTTTAGCATGTTTGGTATAGTTGCTTCACATTTTGGCTTGTGAGCCTTGAATGTGTGAATCATAAACATGCATTGGTTAGGTTATCTCAATGATTTGGAATCATTTAACATGCTATTTCAGTCCCTATACCATGCTTACATGTCTCAATTTATCATCTCATTCATGCCTTGAAGAGTTGGCCTTTCATGACTAGGAATAGGTCATTGTGCATAGCCCTATGTTTGAGGCTTTGGGGCTGCCATATCAGGGGTTGTAGACGCGCCCGCGTGGGACCTCGCTACAGCTCGGACTCTCCTTTTGTGTTGCGGTTCTAAATCTGAACCAAAGAGTCCAACTCTGGCAAATCGTTTTGAAGAAAAACAGATTTTTTGAAAAGTAGTGCCAAACATGGACTGCTTTGCCAGATTACAGAGTCGCCACCTAAATATTTTTAAAAAATGGGAAATTTAGGAAACCCAGACTCGGTGCCGAAGGCCACGTGTCCGTCATCACCAAATGCCTTGGCTCGGGAGCTTGGGTACGATCGGGGAAGGTCAGCTATGAGCACCCCCTTTCGCCCGGTCCGAAGACCGGCCTCTACTAACCGTGATATCCGATTTTGAAAACATTACATGCTCTTATTCCAATTATTAGCCTAGAATTACTATGTTATGCGCACAGCAAACAAGTATAGACTAGATTGTCTAATTTGGAAACAAACATTGCATATCCGTTTGTTTTGAAAGCGTTTTGGAATTTGCTACTCGCAAGTAGGCTAAAACACGGATTTCAACGAGTTTTTCCAACTCAAGCAACCCAACCTCCACCCACAGGCATTCAAACAGTTTATCTCACATAAGCACTTAGCCGCATGGTAAGCATACTGTCATGGCAACATTCACACGCATGTGGTATGCTAAAGCGTAAATACTTACATCGTACTCCGTGCCAAAACAAGAAACTAGTTAGCAGACATGCATGTCCCTAGGTCATGTTAAGTGGCTAATGCAACACAGGCAAGGATGCAATTTAGAGTAGGCTCGGCTAACCCTAAAATGGCATGTGAAATGCTATAACTATCACGTATTCAATTTTGGAATTGAAATACAGATGCAGTTTGTATGATGTACCGAGCCCGGTGCATGTTTAGACAAATGCATGGATGCACGCATGCATTGCATAAGGTATGCTAAAATAGACGTGCCCTAATCTACCATCATAAGAAGGTAAATAAAAGGGAAGAAAGAAATGGGGGTTGGAAGACATACACACACTCATCCACACTTATTACAATTATGCCCTCGCTCGGAGGGACCAAAAGAATATACAGTCCTAGATAATACAGTCCGAATACAAAATAAATAAATTATTACAGAAATTTCTAATTATCAAATTAAATTCAGTATATAAAAAAAAAAAAAGAAAAAAAAAAGAGAGGGGCCTCAGCCCTGCCTCGGGATGCGCGAATGATGCATGCTCGAATCCGACTTGCCCGGAAACCCGCATCGTGACACTGCTGCCTCTGTTCTTGCTGCCCTGTCCCTCCAAAAATTGCCAAAGTCCCAGAACACCTTCCTTGCATGCTGCTATACATCACCGGCTGGATGGAATGTCCACCGGCCATCAAAAAATAACCACCGGCTGTCCATGAAGTTATCGGCCACCTATATAGTGCCGGTCGGCACTATACACTGCCGGTCGGCACAAAATTCCTGCAGAGGACAGTTTGACAGCAACAGCAGACAGACAGTGCATGACATGGATTTTAGAGCAAATGTAAGCATGGTCAATGCTCCCTATCATGTATGGGACTCAAGGAAGCATGACCCTCGGTTCTTGGGCCATCAACTATGCATCTTGGTGCATGATAGCCTAAGGAACCAAGATTGCATTTTAATGTAAAAATGCATGCAAACACACAAATGAAAACTAAGTCCCTATCATGCCAAGATCAAGGGTCTTAGTGACATGGGAATTGAGGTGTGTTTTGTCACTTGAGGTACAAACACCCCTCATTTCCCATACTTGGTTTGACACCCCAAACCAAGTAATGAGATGCATGTCATGTAACATGGCTCAAATGATGCAACATGGGTCTAAGATGCAAGGCATACCCAATGCAATGCAACCTATCATGATAAAGGTATGAAACTCATGCATGCAAGATGCCAATGTAATGCAAGTTATAGGGACCATCCAAGCAATGGGACCAACCTACTACAACACTTAATGAACCAAGCATGCAACAAGCATATAATAAGCATATAATGGTGACCTTAACCACCATGGGGGAGACCTCAAACCTCCCCAAAACAGTGGCAAAAAGTGCCCCAAAACATGAGCAAAATGCTATACAAGCATGCAAGGAAATAGGCCCAAAACCAAGGGTACCAAAGAGAGCATCTAACTATCATTAACATGACCACTCATGGCACATGTTGGACAACCAAAAGCAGTTTTTTTAGCATGCAAAAATACACCCAAATCCCCTTATATGGCAGCCCCAAAATGTCCCAAACAAAACAAGCATGCATTAAGCCTATTCCTAAGCATAGAAAGGCACACCTTCAAAGCATGAAAGGGGAAGTGAATGCAAGCATGAGGGCATGGATTAGGGACTGAAATGTGATCTAAAATGATGCCAAATCATAAGATTAAGGTAGACTAATCATGCTAAGGACTCACACACCCAAAGCTTACAAGCCCACAAGCAAGACAACAATACCAAACATGCCAAACATGGCAAAAACAGTGGCTAACAGCCCCTTTTCATGGCAAATCAAGATCAAATGCTATGACATGCAAGGCCAAAACATGAGGATATGGTGGGCTAATGGCATGGCACACTTCCAAGCAAAGTAAAGCATTACAAAGCAAGTATGAGAGGCATGTTAAGGGCCATAAATCCAACCTAAAATAGAGGCATAACATATCATATTAACCACACAATATGCTCTGAAATGAAGCCAAAACAACCATACACACATGCTATTTTTTAGGCCAAAAACAAAGGCAAGCAAGGGACAAAGGGGAGAGGGGTGTCCTCCCCTATATACGACTTCAAGACACCTTCCTCACCACTGAAAACCCACTGGTTTTCAGTGGTGAAGACCAAAAACACCAAGTAAACAAAGCCTACCAAAAAGACACCAAAATGGCCAAACAAAGCCTAAAAGGGTGAGCCTTTACTCAAACCACAAAATGACCTTAATGAAGGTTCAAGAGCAAGTAAAACAAGAGTTTTTTCAGTTATAGACAAAGCTCAAAACACAAAGCAAGAGGGGTAGAAACTAGTTGCAAGAATGGGGAAACTAAAGTAAAGAGTTTACCCTTGAAGATCCCTTGAAGAACAGGTGGTCCAGCCACTCTCTAATGATCAAAGTCAGTCCAAAACTTCAACAAACAACCCTCTAAGTCTCTCAACCTCGAGCTAAGGTGTAATGGTGTGTGTAATGGTGCAAAAGCAAGGTAAAACACACCTTTTAGGCTCAAAACACACACCCAAGGATGAGAGAGAGGGAGATATAGATATATATGGATGTATATCAGAGATATAGAGATATATCTCTGGTTTTTGCCTTCAAAGATTCTAACCTAGCTCAAGGGAGATGAAATGAGCTTATATAGGCAAACTAAAGCCAAGACTTAATGGCTAAGCAAGACAAAAAGGTTCAAGGGGGGGCAAAGGGGTCTTGGCTTCTTGGAGAAGCCAAGGCAGCTGGCCAAGCTTCTCCAAGAAGCTTGGCCAAAGGTGCAAGCTTCTAGAAGCTTAGAGGGTGCAAAGGGTGCAAAATGACCACACCTGTGCACGGGGGAATGTAATGGTGCATTCCAGCTGGCACAGTTGGCATGCACCATGTCCCAGGGGTTCAAAGGGTGCAAGTCGGCCGGCCAAAACAGTCACCGGCACTAAAAAGTGCCGGTCAGCAACATACAGTGCCGACCGGCCAAATTTTTTGAGAAAACAGTGCCGATGGCCAAAAGGGAGTGCCGGTGCGATGTGGGGGCAGCCGGTGGGCTTCAGGGATGGCTAACAAGCCTCCCCCTACCCTCAAATGCAAAAACACACAAGTCTTGGTGTAAAACCAAGCACAGAACAAGCCGGTTGAGAGGTCCTGAGGCACGACGCGCAGCCGGGACCTCCGAGAACTCAAAACGAACACAAACATGGATAATCACCGAGCGTTCCAACGGTGACGTCCAAGTCTTGAGGACGGTCAAAAATAGGGTGTCTACAGGGGTATTTGGGGCTTATTTCGCGTGTTAAAATTCTGTTTTTGGTTGTATGGTTCATGCCATGTTTGCTTGGGGTAGTGGTAGTAGAATGCCCCTTTATTATGCCTTAGCTTTGGGCCTCTTTGACTTGCATGTTTGTTGTGCATTTTGTCCATCATTTGGGATGCTTTTGACCACTATTTTAGGGTGGGCTGAGGTCTACCCCTTCATGGTTTAAGTCCACCATTGCTTCTTGTCACATGTTTTGTTGCATGTTTGATTCATGATGTGTTGTCACATGCTAGTTCTTTTGTATACTTGCCATGACATGTTGCATTGCATTTGGCATGCCTTGCATCTTAATCTTATGTTGCATCTTTGAGCCATGTTTGCATAACATGCATTATATTGCTTGGTTTGGGGTGTCAAGCCAAGTGTGAGGATTGAGAAGTGTTCATACTCCAAGTGATGTAACACGTCTCAACTCTCGGTCACCGAGGCCCTTGACTTTGACATGATAGGGTCTTGGTATGCATTTGTGTGTTGCATGCATTTTCATTGAATTGCAACCTTGGCCTCTTAGGCCATCATGCATCAAAATGCACAATTGATGTCCCGAGGATCGAGGGCCATGCTCCATTGAGTCCACTGCATGATAGGGAGTGTGACCATGCTTACATTTGCTTGAAATTCCATGTCATACACTGTCTGTCCTTTGTTGTTGTCAAAAACCAGTTCTGCAGGAATTTTTGGCCGACCGGCCGTTTATAGTGCCGACCGGCCATGGATGAATGGCCGATAACATGAAGTCCAGCCGATGGACATTTTCCATGGCCGGTGGGTATTTCCTTTAGCAGATGGTGCTCTACAGTGTGCAGGGAATATGTCCCAAGACTTTGGCAGTTTTCAGAAAAGCAGGGCAGTGTAAACAGAGGCAGTGGTGGCATGGTACGGGTTTTTCGGACGAAACGGACTCAAGTATGCATCATTCGCGCATTCCAAGGCGGGGCTGTGGCCTTTTCCCTTCTGCATTTATTTTGTTAATTAATTAGGAGTTCTGTAATATTTAATTTGTAATAATTAATTTAGTATTATTTATTCGGACTGTAATATTTATTTGGACCCTCCAAGTGAGGGCAATTGTGTAATAAGTGTGTGTGAGTGCGTGTATGTCTTCCAATCCCACGTCTTTCTTCCCTTTTATTTATCTGCTTATGATGGTAGACTAGGGCATGTTTAAATTAGCATACAGTATGATAGCATGTTTGCATTCATTCATCTGTTTTGCATGCATCGGGCTCGGCACATCATTCTAACTGCATCTGTATTTCAATTCCAAATTGAATACGTCTTAGTTGCAGCATTTCACATGTCATTGTAGATTAGCCGAGCCTATCTAAGTTGCATTCTGCATGTGTTGCATTAGCCATCTTAACATGAACTAGGATCATGCACTTGATTACTAACTAGTTTCTGTTTTGGCTTGGAGTACTAGGTGAGCTTTTATGCTTTAGCATACCGCATGCGTGTGAGTGTTGCCATAATAGCATGATTACCATGAGGCTAGCTGCTTATGTGATATAACTGCTTGAATGCCTGTGGGTGGAGGTTGAATCACCTAAATTGGAATAATGCATTAAAACTGTGAGTTTTAAGCCCACTAGATAGTGGCAAAACCTTCTTTTTCTAAAGCCCACTTGAGGGTGGTAAAACCTGCATTTTAGCCTACTTGCGAGTAGCAAACCATTTTCAAAACAAACACGCAATGTTTTGTTCCAATCTAGGCGATTTGGTCTATACTTGTTTGCTGTGCGCATAACATAGTAATTCTAGGCTAATAACCGGAATAAGAACACATAATGCTTTCAAAACAAGATATCACGGTTAGTAGAGGTCGATCTTCGGATCGGGCGAGAGGGGGTGCTCATAGCTGACTTTCCCCAATCGTACCCAAGTTCCCGAGCCGAGGCAACTTTGGTGATGACGGACACGTGGCCTTTGGCACCGAGTCAGGGTTTCCTAAATTTTCCAAAATAAAATATTTAGGTGGCGACTCTGTATCTGGCAAAGCAGTCCATGTTTGGCACTTCTTTTTCTAAAAATCTATTTTCTCAAAACGATTTGCCGGATTTGAACTCTTTGGTTCAGATTAAGAACCGTAACAATTTGAGTCCGAACTGTAGTAGACCCGCAAAACGAACGGAACGGGAGTTCATCCTCCCGGGGCGTCCGGGGACGTCTACAGTCATTGCGATTGTGTATCGACTACCGTAAATTGAATCGAGTTACTGTCAAGAACAAATACCCGTTGCCCAGGATAGATGACTTGTTTGATCAACTTAAAGGGTCTTGTTGCTTCTTCAAGATAGATTTGAGGTCTGGGTACCACCAGCTGAGGGTCTGGGAAAAGGACATCCAGAAAACGGCCTTTCGTACGCGTCATGGCCACTATTAGTTCCTTGTAATGTCATTTGGGTTGACTAATGCACCGGCTTCTTTTATGGACTTGATGAATCGAATATTTAGAGAGTACTTGGATCGTTTTGTGGTCGTCTTTGTGGACGACATCCTAATCTATTTGATTTCTGAAGAGGAACATGAGACCCACTTGAGGATAGTGCTTGACTTGCTTAGGGAGCATCAGTTGTATGCCAAATTTGAGAAATGCGAATTTTGGCTCACTGAGGTGAAGTTTTTGGGCCATGTTGTGTCAAGAGAGGGAGTAACTGTAGATTCTTCGAAGATAGATTCGGTACAAGATTGGGAGCAACCTAAGAACGTTTTTGAGATCCGGAGTTTCTTGGGATTGGCAGGGTACTATCGGCGTTTTGTGAGGGACTTCTTTAGACTAGTCGCACCCTTGACTAGACTGACTAGGAAGGGGGTTAAGTTTGTATGGAGTGAAAATTGTGAAAAGTCTTTCCAAGAACTCAAAACTAGGTTAACTACGACACCGGTGTTGATCATTCCAGAGAGGGGCTTGGGTTACACCGTTTATTGTGATGCGTCTCGAGATGGGCTTGGTTGTGTGTTGATACAGGAGGGGAAAGTTGTAGCGTATGGTTCGCGGCAATTGAAAACCCATGAGAAGAATTACCCTACCCACAACTTACAGTTGGCCGCAGTGGTGTTTGCCTTGAAAATTTGGTGGCATTACTTGTATGGTGAGAAGTTTGAGGTTTTCTCCGACCATAAGAGCTTGAAGTATTTATTTTCCCAGAAAGACTTGAACTTACGTCAAAGGAGGTGGATGGAATTTTTAAAAGACTACGATTTTGAGTTACACTATCACCCGGGGAAGGCCAACGTAGTGGCTGACGCCTTGAGTCGAAAAACCGTGAGTAATTTGGCGAGTGTGGCCATTTGGGAGTGGGGTATGTTGGGTGAAGTCAGTAAGTTTGAATTACAATTGAATGAGTTCGAAGGGGGTGCAACATTGTTTACTTTGAATGCTCAACCCACCTTGATTAGCAGAGTTGTAGAGGCACAACGAGGGGACCACGAAGTAGAGTTAATTCGTGATAGGATCTCCAATGGGAAGGAAGAGAAGGGTTTGAACATTCACACGAATCACAGTGCACGTTACCTAGATCGCCTGTTTGTGCCTGAATCTTGTAGGGAAGAAGTGTTTCGAGAGTTCCATCACTCACGCCTTGCGGTACATCCAGGAGGCACCAAACTGTATTGAGACCTTAGCCGTCAGTTTTGGTGGAGGGGTATGAAGCAGGATGTCGCATCTTTTGTGTTAAAGTGCCTTATTTGTCAACAAGTGAAGGCCGAACACCAGAGACCAGCAGGTTTGTTACAACCCTTACCAATAGGTGAATGGAAGTAGGAGCACGTTACCATGGACTTTGTAGTTGGGCTTCTTAGAACGCAGCGGGGCAACGATGTCATTTGGGTAATTGTTGATAGGCTGACTAAATCCACACACTTCATTCTAATGCGTACTAGCGACTCAGTTGACCACTTGGCGGAGTTGTATGCTAGAGAAATAGTTCGACTTCATGGAGTTTCGGTAACCATTGTGTTGGATAGGGATCCTCGCTTTACCGCCCGGTTGTGGCAAAGCCTTCAAGAGGCGTTGGGAACCAATTTAACCTTTAGCACCGCTTATCACCCTCAAACCGATGGGCAGTCGGAGTGCACCATTCAAATCTTGGAGGACATGCTTAGAGCTTGTGTCCTAGACTTCAAAGGGTCTTGGGAGAGGCACTTACCGTTGATTGAATTTGCCTACAACAATAGTTATCAGGCTAGCATTGAGATGGCACCGTTTGAGGCCTTGTATGGCCAACCCTGTAGGTCACTAGGCTGTTGGGCCGAGACAGGAGATGCACCATTGTTGGGTTCGGAGATCGTTAGAAAGACAACCAAGAAGGTTGCCCTCATTCGCAAGAGATTAGCCACAGCTCAAAGTCGACAGAAAAGTTACGCTGATAAGAGTAGACGACCCTTATCCTTCGAAGTGGGTAACCATGTATTTCTTAATATTTCACCTAGGCGGGGTCTAATGAGGTTTGGTAAGAGTGGAAAGTTATCACCGAGGTTTATTGGGCCTTTCGAGATATTGGAGAGAATCGAAAAAGTGGCGTACCGGTTCACTTTACCGCCACAACTTTCGGGAGTACACAATGTGTTTCATGTGTCAATGCTTAGGAAGTACGAACCCAACCCTTCTCATGCGTTGGATTGGGTTGATTTGGAGGTAGATGAGGACGCCTTATATGAGGAGCGACCGGTTCAAATTTTAGATACCCGAGAGCAAGTGTTACGGGGAAAGACCATACGATTAGTGAAGGTGTTGTAGAGACACCACGGTGTTGAGGAAGCAACATGGGAACGGGAAGCAGAGGTCCGCTCCAAATATCTGGATTTATTTGAGCATGCCTAATTGTTTTAAGTTTTAATTGTAAGGTTTCCTTGTGTTGAAGGGGAAAAGTGTTGCATTGTGGATCATATGTTGTTATGAGTATTGTTAATTCGAGCATGGGATTGTGAAGGCATGATGTTTGGCTATAGATGTTTTATTTCATATGTCTTGTACAAATAAATGTTGTTTTGATGAAATGATAGTGAAAGGAACGGTAAATGTTGGGTGAACATAGATGTTGTGACTTGAGAATGTTGTTAGGATGATTGTAGTTGCTAAAGGACTTTGGTTTGGTGAGTTTATTTAATTTTGGGAAGTTTGTTCAAATTTTGAGGACGAAATTTCCAAAGGTGGGGAGGTTGTGACGACCGAGTCTCTTTTTTTTTCCTCTCTTTTCATTCTTTTGGTTTCATTCTCTTTTACTCTTGTTGGCTTGAAACATTCGGAAGAGGTTTCCAACTAAAGTCCCATTTCTTGTTTTGTTCAGTGTTAAATTTCACTAAGTTCCGGAGGGTGTTTTGGCCGAGTTTGGAGTACCTGGGAGGTTGGGCCAAAATTTCTGGGCTGGTATCCAGGGGACCGCACGTGCGGGAGAAGGCCGCACGTGCGGAATTCAGGGGCTTGTTTGGTGTGCTCACTGCTATATATGCACGAGCGGAATATGGTGCGGGAGAGGATCCCCGCACGTGCGGGGGTGAGGGCCACACTTGCGGGAAGGGTGCGCCGCATGTGCAGCAGTCTGGGCAGCCCGAAACCCTGTTTTTTGTATCTTTTTGGTCCGAATGTTTCACTCATTTTACACATCTCTCTCTCACTCTAAACCCTAATTTTCTCCCCATTCTCTCTAGAAAACAACCTCACACATTAAGACTCCTTGATTTTGCAAATTTGTGGGTTAAGATCATTATCATCTTCCTCTAATATTGAAGATCTAGGGCAAGAACTCTATTTGGTGTGGTGGAAGTCAAGCTCTCTCATTTTTTGATTCTAGGGTTCCTTCTCCCAATCTTCTCCAAAACATTGAGGTAGGGAAATTTTCCATGAGTTATATATATATTTATGTTTGATTTGGTTGATTTAAGAGTTTTCATTAATGATGTTGAAAGTGTAGTCTTGTCTCATAGATACTAGAGTTTAAGATGGGTTTTGATCTCTCTCTTTCTAAACTATCTTCTAGGGGATTTTACTCACATAATAGGAGGATGTTATCTTGAGAGAAAACCCTCTCAAAAGAGAGGAGAAGGTTTGCCTTGGTTTTGACATAAAACCCTAGAGAATTTTTAGGGATTTTTGATAAATATGAATATGTTTATGAGCATCGTGTGTTTTGTATTACGAAAGTGAATTTTCATCGTATGTTTAGCAAGAATGGCAAATTATTTGATACATGAGAAATGAGGTGTTGTTTCAACATTATTGTTAAACCTTGGAATGTGTATTGTTATGAAATAACAAATAATTGGGCATGATGGGAAAGTGTTGTTACTATGAGATGATAACATGTAAGCTATCTCATGAAAGAGCATTGAAGAGAAGAAATGAGAAGCGTTGTCTGGCATGGAGAAATCTTGATGTTGCATATCCATTCAATTTAATTTAATTTTATGCATTGTAAACTTGGATTGAAGATCTTTTTTTTTTCATAAATGAGAAAGGCTTGTAATGAGAACTATGAAACTGTGTATGGCGTAAATATGGTGGTAAGTCTGGTTAGGGGGTGTAAATGAATTTTATAAGTTGGCCGGAGTGTCCTTGGTGAAAGACCAGAAAACCGCGCGAATATGTGTCGAGCCTTCCAGTTAATACCGGTAAAAATAACAGTTTGATAGTACTTGTAGAGTTTACTTGTAGACACCAGCCTAGGGATTACCAGTGTCGTATTTATCGCCCCTTGTGAATAAAAAGTTAAAATTTGGAAATTTATGAGATTATAACCGTAAATGAAATGCATGGTGTTTCTTAAGAAGACATGAATAATATTTTGAAAAGGGGTATTGCATCGCACTTGCACTTGCATTCAATTTGGCCATCTTATATAAATATATTACTTTGTGTGGTATTTCTCTACTGGGCTTATGCTCACTCCTATGGATTTTGGTGCAGGTAAAGACGTTGTGATCCCGCCAAGTTGAGGGCGCGGATGTTGTAAAGAGCACATAGCTCTTACTTTTGTTGTGATCTTTTTGTAGCAAGGCTAATGTTTGGGTCAAGAAACCATTTGTGTAACCGGGCTATTGCCTTGGAACTTGTAAGCTCCTTGAGGGCCTTATTCATTTTGATTTAATGATTTTACATGCTATAGATTCATGTACTAATTTGTCAATGAATGTATAATCGCATGTAAAATTACTTTTGTAAAACATTTGGAATCATGTAAGGGAATAAGGTTAATATCTCATTTTGGAAGGATTATTGTTATTGTATAGTGAATGTTTAATTAACATAGGTAGTTCATGTTGAATCATTTTTAGGGGCGTTACAACTTGGTATCAAACAAATAAATATGTTGACATAATTCCTTGCATCTCGTTCATCAAACGTTAATGCCTCATATCCCCTCGCTTCAACAACTATGGAATGAAAATTCTTAGCCACCCCAATTCCTACTACATCGTTAACTTCTAATCTCCTCTTCACCGGCGTAACAATCCTCTTATTCATTGCAAAATGCCGTGAGTCAGTAGCAACCAAATCATGAGTGTGCTCAAGCACAACTGTGGTTAACTTATATGTTCCATCCTTTTGTAGACTGGCTCTTACCCTTGCTTTACACTCAATTTTTGATGACAAAGATGGTTTCAAGGGATTTATTTCTGATTTTTTTGTTCCGTTCCGCGCCCTAGTATATTCAATTCCAAAGTACTTAACTTCCCCATCACATGTTAAATTTTGTGTTCTATAAGCTATAGAAAATCCTGAGTGTTTGACATATTTTGCATAAAATGCGTACACATCTTCCTTTGAGCTAAAATACATTCCCTTCTTAGGTTCTTTAACTTCACCACACTCATTAAATGAAAGAGTGTTATCTTCTTCTTCAACTTCGTCACTCCCATTGAAAAAAATTATTGTTCGAATCAATATCCATTGTACCTTCAAAGTTAAATAGAATACAAAATTTTAGAGTACAAACAATTATCTTACAAACAATTATCTTTATCTAATGCTATGGAATTAAATAAGGAGACATGTGAAGCTAACATATTGCAATTACAGACAACATCTCTGTGAACAAGTTGAATTAAAACAAACAAAGAAAAAATAATTCAAGAAATTCATGACAACTCTACATTAGATAAAGAAAAATTCAAGACAACTCTACATCCGAACAATAATTTTTTCAATGGTTTGGCTTTGATATGATTCGACAATAATTTTTTTTGCATTACAGACAAAAATTTCTGGATTTGAGTTGCATCGAACAAACTTAATTTGTATGGACTTATGTGACTTGAGTGATTAAGTGACTTGAACACCCAAGTGATTAAGTAACTTCAAACCAAAGATATGTCCAGACTTAAATGTTCAGACTTAACCCCAAATGTTCAGACTTAGAAACAGATATTTGAGCATGATATATATTTGAGTGATTGAAACCAAACAGATTCATTATCTGAAAGTGATTAGTCAATTTGAGTGACTTGAACCAAAGATTGCATGTATAGAAAGCTATTTGAAAGTGAATTTGTATGATTATTAATAGATCCCATATCAATATTTGATTCAAGTCACTTTGACTTTGATTCAAGTCACTCTCAAATAATTAATTTTAATATATTGAGTGACTTGAACCAAACAGATTCAAGTCATAACCAAACGAATCTGTTTCTATGGACTGATATTATTTGAGTGACTTGAACCGAATCATATTATAAACGAAAATGAGAGCAGAGAAACAGAGTGGATTTGCACACAGGGAAACAAAAATACAATACAAACAATTCAAATGATGAGCAAAGAACTGAAAAGGGAAACAAAAATACCAGTCAAGACTCCTTTCTTCAACTATGGACGACACAACGGCAGTAGCTTCTGGCACCCAACGGCAAGCAACAACAACAGATCGAAAATGTACAATGCCGCTAGGTTACGAATGATACATCGCTCCTCTACTGTCAACCAGATCGTTGCTTTTACTGTGTCTTTCTTTTTCGTTCTTTTTTTCTTGTTTTGCCGTCAAATATGATGCTTGGCTATGATACTTCATTCAATTCAAGCACACACCCGCAGAGGATAAAAACAACATTTCGGGCCACTCTCGAGCCACAATATCCGAGCTACGAATCGGAATTCCATCAATATATCATGAAAAATCATGAAAATATTTAAAACGGGTAGCAAGGGCTAACACGAAAATATTTTCATCGTAAATTGTACGCATCTGATCCGATAAAGAAAAAAAATAAAAAATAAAAAATAAAAAAAAAATCGCAGCCCTCGTGTAGTAATTTATTTCTTCAGTTCTTCTTCCCCAACGAGAAAGAGATATACACTGCAACAAAAATTAGGGTTTCTGATTCAGCGTATCAAAACCCTAGCCCCAAATCACCCGCAATCTTCAATCGCTGACTCTCTCTCTCTCTCTCTCTCGCTTCTCGCGTACAATCAGCTATTGATCTGAATTACTTATTGTGATGATCACATCAGATTTACACGATATTTCAATCACTCGCACACTCTAGTTTCGACTCTGCGCACCACTGTCCAATTTTTCCCAATCAAACACTCGAAGAATCGAGTGATCTTTATACACACATCAAATATAGAGTCAATCAATTATGGACGTTGAGGGGAATAAGCGCGTATTCCAGCGGCTCGGACCTTCGAATGATAACAGAAATCAGAAGGTTTGTTATCATTGGCGGGCAGGAAAGTGCGATCGATTCCCATGCCCATACTTGCACAGAGAGTTACCGCGGCCGCAAAATGGCACGGCATCGTCGAAAAGGCCTCATGGCTTCGCTGATGATCAGCCCATGGTCCGTCGAAATCCCAATAATTTTGGTAATTCTTCAAGTTGGGGACGAGCTCATGGTGGTGGTGTAGCCGGTAAGATTGTCAAAACTGAAAAAGTTTGTAATTACTGGGTCCAAGGGAGTTGTAGTTATGGGGATAAATGTAGATACTTGCATTCGTGGTGTACCGGCGATTGCTTTTCACTATTGACCCAGCTTGAGGGACACCAGAAGGTAACCATGAACTTATTCATACATATATATGATCAAATTAGTATTAATTTTTTGAGTTTGAGTCCATTTTGGGCTTTCTATCTGTTAAATTATTAGGTTACTGGTTTAGTTTATCTGTGTCATGTTTATTAGGTTTGTTAACCTTCAAAAAGATTATGTTTTTCTGATTTATTTTGGTTGATTTTTGGTCTTCTTAGTGGTTGAATACTCTTTCTTTCAATAGGTTGTTACCGGGATCACTATGCCATCTGGATCAGATAAGCTTTATACAGGGAGCAAGGACGAGACTGTGAGGGTTTGGGACTGCCAATCTGGGCAGGTTTTTTTTTTAATCTTAGTCTCCTGTATTTATTTTGTGAATTAGTTCCTCTCTCTCTCTCTCTCTCTTTTAATCTAGAAAACCTCCTCTGCATATTCAAAATATTTGGATAAAGAAACAACCAAGACCTCTACTTGATAGTTTGCACAATGCTGTTTGGATGTCCCTTTATAAATTGTTTACTGTATTTGAAGCAAATGAATGAAAACACTGGTTTTGTCGAGAAAGGTTGAAAATTTCTGCTGCTAAATCAAGCAAAAAAATAAAAGATTTTGTTTAGAAGCTTAAAAATGTTGTACGTATGTATGAAAGTGCGTGTAATAAAGAATGTATAATATTTTTGAACATTCTTAACCGTGCCCTAAGGGCATACCTTTACAACACCCAAACTGGAATCAAGAACGCAGTACTCTATCCAATTATCCTAAATTAGAAGACCATAAAATTTCATTTTATTTTGTTTTCCTTAGTTTTCTTGTCAACCTGATGGGGGCACTGGAATTCATGCAAACTATGCGTATGTCTGTGTTTTCTGCAGTGCGCAGGGGTGATTAATTTGGGTGGTGAAGTAGGTTGCATGCTCAGTGAAGGCCCATGGGTATTTGTTGGTATACCAAATGTTGTCAAGGTAAGGTGGGCGGCATATTTTACACCCTGTTGATAATAGTTGTAGTTCACTAGTTCATTGTTTTCGTTCTTTTTCACATTTTCCTTAGTTGTGTGAGTGTATATATTATTTTACCTACTTGGGTCTGATGGTGATACTGCAGGCATGGAATATCCAAACGGCTACTGACCTGAGTCTTACTGGTCCTATTGGACAAGTCTATGCCCTGGTTGTGGGAAATGATTTGCTCTTTGCGGGTACACAGGTAAACCTTTTGACTATGATTGTGTTGTGGAGCATTATCCTATTAACTAAAATGTTTTATTCTCATGGTCTACCTTACCATGTTGGGGCTTTCAGTAGGTTTCACATGTTGGCGTTGCATCTCCATGTAGGCTTTGTTGGAATCAAAATTTTGGCTGTGTAACTTGGAACCTGCTTAGGAAAGCCCTTGCATGGTTGTTCTATCTTTGGCTTCTCCTTCCTCTCTCTTTGGTATTAACATATTTCATTTGGTAAAACGATAAATTTCTGCTGCAGGATGGCACAATATTAGCATGGAGATTCAATGCAGCTGCTAACACGTTTGAACCAGCTGCAACCCTTAAGAGTCACAATCTTGCTGTTGTCACATTAGTTGTTGGAGCTAATATGCTATACTCTGGTTCCATGGATCATTCTATAAGAGTAAGTCAGCTGTAGTGAGATCTGCATCATGCATCATTTATCTCTAATTCTTTAAGCAGTGCTTAGTGTTACGATTAGTCCACCCATGTGATCAATGTGGGTCCCATGCAGATGTTAGGTTGGTTTATTCATGTATTTGGGTTAGGATTGTGGAGTCCGGAATCTACTGGGAAACCTAATATATGTAGGATTTGGTTACCTTTTCTTGGGTAAGTGATTTGCTTACCTAATTGTATGGAATTAGGATTCTTATGAGTAGACTATTATAAATAGTTATGTGGAGTATAGGGTTTCTTTGAGAGAGATCGTGTGAGTGGTGAGGGAAAAAATAGAGATGTAAGAGGTGAGAGAAAAAAATATCGTGGGCACGGGGTGAGTAAGGGCTCAACTACCCTTGAGCATGGGATTCGGGTAGTGGTGTGAGTTTTTGAGTATTTTAGCAATCTCACATGTATTCTTTATTTTATTCATATTGGACGCTCTCTCTCCCGTGGATGTAGGCAATTTGATCCGAACCATGTAAATCTGTGTGTGGGAATGTGCTTCTGTTTGCTTTGGCGGAATATGGCATATATCCCAACACTTAGAACTTATGTCCTTCTATTATTAACTTGAGCTCTGCCATTTCTTACCATTGTCTTTTGCCTTGCTTATCCTGCTTTCAGTTATGGAGCCTTGAAACTTTGCAATGTGTACAGACACTGTCAGAACATACTTCAGTAGTGATGTCTGTTCTTTGCTGGGATCAGTTTCTTTTATCATGTTCCTTGGATAAAACAATAAAGGTTTGTGTTTTTCCTCCTCGTCGGTTATAACATTCATTCGCCTAGTGAGATTGAGACACTAGTTGATTTGGTTTTTCCTGGTTGTGTAGGTGTGGGCAGCTACTGAAAGTGGAAACCTGGAAGTGACGTACACTCACAATGAAGAACATGTATGTTTCCACCAAATATGTCCTTAGTCTTTTTTGTTGTGTACATTTGTCCATATTGAATTTTAAGTTTTTAGTACGGTAACTAGTCAGCTTAATCTAATAGAAAAATTGGGTCTTTATCCTGCCTAAGAAAAATAGGAGCCTAAGAAGTACGGACACTTCTAAGAAGGTGGCATGTCCATGTTGGACGTTTCCCAACGTGTGCCGGACTCTTATCCCAATGTATACTATTATTTTTAAATTTTTTTATTCTACTAGGACACTTGAGGGACACACTTACCAATTGCTGAAAAATTGGAGCCTAGGAAGTTTGAGCACTTCTAAGAAGATAGCTTGTCCATGTTGGACATTTCATAACATGTGTTGGACTCTCATCCTGCTCTGTCCTATTATTTTTAATTTTTTTTTATTTATTATACCAGGGCACTTGCGGGACACACTTGTCAATCACTGGGACACACATGAAACGAATTAATTAAACGTGTGAACAAAAGAACGATGAATACAAAGATAAAAGAAAAACAATGTAAATTTATAGAAATTAGTTTTGTGTTATATACATATATTTTATTATCTTTGAATGCTATATTCATATATATGACATATAATAAAAATATAGTCTTGTGTATGCCCCCTACTGTTGTGTCTTGCATTTTTTTGAAATTGCTGAATCGACTTGTCCATATCGTGTCGCATACCTTGTCCATGCTTCTTAGGACGGAGCAAGGACTATCATAATAGTTTTAGAGCATTGCTATTCAAGTCCAAAAATTAGACCCACTTTTCAAGCCCAATGATGTGGCAATCAATTAGGATATCCAAGGTAATACTCTCTCTCATATCTTTTCTAATCATCAACCAATCATATCACTTACACATCATTGGATCTAGAAAATGAGTCTAGAAAGTGGACTTGTATATAATTTTCCATAGTTTTATGGATTCTTCCACATTTTTGTTTGTGTTGTTGGTTATGCCCATGTGGAGACAAGACTTAGTCATATCATATTATCCCCAACTTTTGTGCTTTTGGTGCTGGGTCAATTTTTTTTTATACGATTAGCCAAAATTTGGATTTTTAGGAGTTAGAAGTTTCATGGTTATCTTCCATTTTGACAAAATGTGGGTTAAGATTACTTACAAAAGAAAAAGAATGTGGCCCAAGGATGTAGAAGAATTTGATTGATTAAAATTGTTTTGTTGAATTCCCTGCTATAAAATTGTCCCTTAAGTCCACAAACGCGTTGTAGTTAGTTTCTTCGTTTTGTGTGTGTTTGTGGGTTTGTGTGCACTAATCAGTTGTAGTTTTAAAGCCATCAGTTTAAATCTATCAGCTAGTAGTAAATAATTTGATGCTTGAAATATTGCCCATATATCCTACTACATTTGTGAAATTGTTAGAAGGATATGATACTGTTACCTGGTTTAGGCACTCATGTTGGTGTGGTTTTGTGGTCAGAGCTCAGTTGTCTTTGGACGTGGGGACATCTCTGTGTTATTGAAGTTTATTTTATTCTCTATGGGCTAGAAAACAATGGAGTGTACTATAATTGTTCTTTATGTATAAATTTCAGTAAAAAAAAGTAGAGTTGCAGTGAACCTTAGTATATGTTAGATGGATGGGTGTGGGTGTGGGTGTGGGTGTGGGTGTGGGTGTTGGGTCTAAGTGTTAGATTCGTCAATCCCTCAAAAAAGAGGTTAAGGGGATTTTGCTAAAAAGTGTCCAAAAATTAGAAACGAATACGACACATGGCACATGAAATATATATATATATATATATTTTTTGATTGGCAAAATATAATTTTATTAACTTGCAATAAACAAGATACATCGAGATAATAATGTCTAAGAAAGGAATCTCACGATAAGGAGACTCGATTCTTAACCCAAAAAATGTTGGGTTAAGTTGAGAGCATCTTTGTAGTAATTGACATAAACTTCAAAACTTTGTAATATATGCATCAACATCAGTACGATTACTAAAATAGTTAAAAGTTTAAAACAAAGACAATTAACCACAAAAAGTTTATTGTGAACCCGATTAGTCCTCCCACAATTTACACGGTCACGATTTTCCGTGCACAATTTTTTATCAACATCAATTAGGCTATATTTGATGAAATAAATGAATCATTGTGTACTAATTAAGCATAAGACAAAAGAAGGTTATGGATGCTTGATCAATTAAATTGTCTATATGACTTCGAACCACACCTATTCTATGATTGCAACCTATTGTAAATTTTGATGAGTCATAAATATTATCTTAGAAATAGTTTTAACCTTAAATAGATGATCAATTTTAGATTTACATAGATCAACTCCATACAATTGGAGTGATCATTTCTACAAAATATGTACTTTATATGAACAACATCATCATAGCAAAAGTCAAAAGGTTAAGTTTCTTCAATCACATGGGTAAATTACATTTAGCACCCTTGCACTTTCACCGTAATCTCACTTTGATCCATTTACTTTTAATTGTGACGGTCAACGCCTTATACTTTAAGTTGAGTTGCAAATTCATCCTTTCATCGATCTACCATTGATGAGGTTGACAAAAATTAAAAGTGAAGAGATCAAAGTGAGATTTTTATTTTTAATGAAAGTGTAAGGACTAAAGTGAGATTTTGATGAAAGTGCATGACAAGTTCCATCAACTTTATTGACAGTAGATGGACGCAAGGGTGACATTGCAACTTGACTTAAAGTGTTAGATATTGACTGTCACAATTGAAAGTGAAGCAACCAAAGTGAGATTATAGTGAAAGTGTATGTGTCTTAAGTGTAATTAACCCCAGTGTTTGTAGCTTGTCCAGGTCAATGTCATAACCATCTTATACAAGGTTTTCACCATCAGGTTGAACTTCCATTGTAGCTTCTGTTTCAAAATCTGATTCATCATCAAATGTTACAAGCTCTAGTTCAGGTTTATTGATGGAAAGTTCGGCAAGCTCGATAAGAGACCCATCAATGTCAAACTTATCTCCACTTGTGACTATTCAAAAGTCAATCTCATTAGCAAACTGTAAACAAGTTTGGTAATGTTTACAATTTATTATTTTTGTTTACAGAATACATCAAACATGTATATGTTTATTTATTTATTAATTTTTATTTATAAAAATGGAAACAAAATTCATGTTTGGTACATGTGTTTTAAAAACTTGTTTTGAAAACAAGTGAGAGGGTGGCCAATGAGAGGTGGTGTTGGTCAAATCATGTAATTTTGTAGGGAAAATAGTTTGTAGAAAGCACGCTAATTTCAGTGTAGTTCTGCCTTTGATGTGCAAAGTTAGTTGCAAGCTATGATAATGGATGTGTTGAGATAGCTAGATGGATGACATAATTTACAGACACATGTTTTGAATTTGGGTTTCATTTCTCCTGGCCCAAGGAGCATGGACATGGACACTTGACATGGACCACTGATGGTAAGTACGTAGTTACACCGGAAGCACTAATTTTAAAAAAAATGTAGAACACGACTTGGGGGGATACACAAAATATATAGTTTATATATTTATTATGTCAATGTCATATATAAAGATAAACAATTATTAGGTCAACTTTTTAAACTTAATGTATCTCTAATACATTTTGAAGACATTTTAAAAAACCCATCTGCATTGTTATATTGATGATGCAGGACAAGTAGGATTTGTTTAGGGCAGTGTTTTTTAAGGCAAAAAGCGAACCGAGGCGACAAGGTCTCCTAACGCCTAAGCCCGAGGCAACGAGGTGAGGCGAGGGCTTCATCGAATCGAGACGACCACAAAGGATATTTTTTTAAAAATAAATAGAATAGAAAAAAATATAAATATTTTCAAAAGCCATCATGCATTTATCATTCCAAATACTAAATATCCATAAACAATAGAAAATATCCAACAAAGACAAATACAATCCATGAACAGTTTCAGCATAAAGAAATTAAAGAACAACATATTTTTAGCAGAGGTAATCATGGAAAAATAGTGTTTCATCAAAATTAATTGAAATTTTTTCAGCAAAATAATTATACAATTAACATAGCAAAATAATTGTAAAATAACATAGCAAAATAATTAAACAATTGTAAAATAAATTTAGTAAAATTAATTGAAATTTTTTTTAGCAAAATAAATAAGGAGAAACAAAACAAGAACCAGGGAAGAAAGAAAAAGGGGGGGGGGGGGGAAGGGTCTGCCGAAAAAGAAGAGGAAAAAAAGAAAAGAAAAGAGTTTCGAAGAAGAAAAAAAGAAGATGAAAGGAAGAAGAAGCAATAGGAGAAGACGAAGAGAAGAAAGGAAGAAGAAGAAGCAGGTACTCACCCCCTCTTTCGACTGGAACGATGTCGACTAGGGTTTTGACTTCTGATGTAGTAGAAGGCAATTATAAAGTGCAACACATGTCCACAAATAGCACAAAAATCATTCAAATAAAGGGCCCAGATCTTTCAAACTGAAAACAGACACAAAATGGCGAAGTGACGCTTCGCATCGCCTCTCGTTTCGACACCTAAGCCTTGCTTCATGCGCTTTGACTTCGCTTCACCATTTCACCTCGCCTCAGTGGGTATGAAGCGCTAAAGGGTCTCCTCGCCTCGCTTCGCGCTTAGGCGAGCGCTTAGTTGCGCCTCTAATAACACTGGTTTAGGGTAATAATGGGTAAGAATTTAAGCATGAAAAGATGGGATTTTGGCGCTGTTTTAGGGGCTGTGAACAGTATCCATGAACAATGTTTGGGCTGTTAAAAAGGTGTTGAAAATACAAGAGGGAAATAAGGAGAAAAAGAGGATTGATCTAGGAATCACTCCTAGAATTCCTTAGGCATTGCACCTAGGGTTAGGATTGCATCACATAAACCCAAAGAGGCTTCAAAGCTCTCAAAATTCTTTAAAATATCAACTCTATTGAATTAGAATAATTACATGACTCTATATAGATTTCAGACTTCCTAAATCAATTATAACCAAAAAATGAAACTACTAAAATATTTTTGACTTTTAAACTAATTTAAAACTAAATAACCCACAAGACAACCATGGTCGACCCCTACAGCCCATGACAACAATAATGAAAATTACCAAAATACCTTTGACCTAAAAATCCTACAATACATAAAAATAATCATAAAATAAGAATCTAATAATACTATAAATATAATTATATAAATTAGTTACTCTATGAAATCATGCAAATGTCCAAATATCATTGCTTCGTTGAATTTAGCCTTCCTTGAGCTTCTTATACTCTGCATCATTCTCCATTGGTTGGAAATAACTCGACCTTGAGTTTTGAAGTATTGGACTATAAGAATCCACAAGGTTTGAAATTGCATTCACGGTTTTATGTTAGAATCTTTAAGTTTTTGCCGTCTTTTCTTCATTGCAGATAGGAACAAAAATAATGAGAGATTGATCTTTTCAATCTTGCCACTAATTTTTTTTTTTAAATAACAAAGTCTATTGGCATGGAAAACACATCCTTGAATTGATCCAAATCAGTTTTGGTGAAGTTTTCTTTAATATTCCCAACAACGACTGCAATCTCTTGCTTTTTAACCTCTTTTCCCAATACATAGTCATCTTTTGATTCACTTTTGGACTCTTCACACATCATGATTGCAGCAAAGTCATTGGAGATCTCACATTGCAATGTCCTGATCTCTAAAGGTATTATATGATCTAGACCAGCAATTGCTCTTTTTTGATTCATTGCTCTCAAGAGCATAAGGAATGACAATTTCTTTGATTTCACCCTTTGCCTTTTCAAGCTCAATACATGGAGCTTCAATTGGTGGCTTCTCATCCTTCATAATGTGGCAATCATTTTAAACATATTCCTTGTCTTGCAACTTCAATTGTGTAGAGTTTTGATTCCTAAGTACAACATCTGGCCTTGGCGCATCTTGTTGTGAATTTTCAGCATCTTTTTGTGGCACTTTAACCCTTTGTTTTGGAGTTTTTGTTGGCTGGTTTTGTTGGACAGCCTTTGTATTCTGCATAAGCTTCAAAACAGTAGATTTTTAGAAGAATTTAAAGTCATTAATTATTAAAATAAGCAATTTAACGGTCACAACGTATAATATAAAATGTATAATATAAAGTCATTAATTATTAAAATAAAATGTAAAAAACTCAGTTTATAATGATTTAAAAATATGAAATATATTGGATCATACTTAAAAATTTACAAAAATTGATCAATATTTATTTTAAACCCAATAAATATGATCATGGAAAAAAAAATATGCGTATCAGTAAGTTTTTTTCAAATTGTGAGAAGAATAAAAAAATTCACGGTTCCGGTTACCGCAATTGTTACGCTACGGCCTTTATACTCCGCAACCGCAACCGCAACCGCAACCGCCCCAGCGCCACCGTTACGGCGACCGCAACCGCTTTTCAGAACCTTGGATACAAGACAAGTAGGGTTTAGGGTAATAAATGGGTAAGAGTTTAAGCATGAAAAGATGGGATTTTGGCATTGTTTAGGGGCTGTGAACAGTATCCATAAACAGTGTTTTGGCTGTTAAAAAGTCTTGAAAATACAAGAGGGAAAGAAGGAGAAGAAGAAGATTGATCTACGAATCATTCTTAGAATTCCTTAGTCATCACACTTAGGCCATGTTTGTTTGGGTGGACATGAGCTTAGGATTGGACTAATAGTTCAATAAAATTATTAATCCGATGTTTGGTTAAACAATTGAAGTATGGACTAACAATCCACCCGGATATGGTATCTCATATATGATGGACTATTTAATCCCACAGAGGGGGGTGAAATATAAATTGAAAGACTAAGCCAATGGACTATTAGTCCCTCTTTATAATCCTAACTCAATCCAAATATAGGATAGGATGCACAATCCAAAGGGATTCGTAGTCCTAAGACTATTAGTCATGGGAATGCTAATTCAACCAATCCAGTCCGCCTAAACAAACATGGCCTTAGGGTTATGATTGCATCACACCTAGGGTTAGGATTGAATCACCCAAATCTAAAGAGGCTTCAAAGTTCTCAAAATTCTTGAAAATGTCAACTCTGTTGATTTCGAATCATTACATGACTTCATATAGACTTCAGACTTCTTAAACCAAAAAAAAAAAAAAAAAAAAAATCTTTAACTTCTAAAACTAATTTAAAACTAAATAAGAAATATAAATAGAAACTAATTAAGTAACTTGATCCACAAAACAACCTTGGGCAACCCCCACAGCCCATGACAACAACAATGAAAATTACCAAAATGCCCTTGATCTAAAAATCCTACAAAACATAGAAATAATCATAAAATAAGATTCTAATAATACTAGAAACATAATTATCTAAAATTCTTATCAGTTTCTCTATAAAATCATGCGAATGTCCAAATATCATTGCTTTTTTGAATTTAGCCTTCCTTGAGCTTCTTATACTCTACATCAATTGATAACACAATGCAATGTAACACTAATTTCTGAAGTCTGGAGAAGGGGAATTGGGTAGTGGGGGCTTAGGGATAGATGTCCTAATGACACACAGTGATGGATGAAGGAGATGAGCCAATTTGTATCATTTTCTCGGGATGGAAGTGTGCTTCAATTTAAAGCGGTGCTTCTTGCATTGGGGTTGTCTTTAGTCTGCTTGGAAAGGGTGGGAGATCAAATTAAGGGCGGTAAATTCAAGTTTGGGAGGGTGGGAGAGAGTGGTTGTGAGAGTGGTGAAAGGGTTTTGGGGAGTTGAATAATTTAGTTTGTGGGATTAATTATGAAGGTAGTTAGAAGGAGGCTAGGGTTGATGACTATTCACAATGAAATTACTAAGTTGGAATGCTAGGGATATCAAATTAGAAATAAGAGGTGGGTCATCAAAGATTTCTTCAAGAAATACAATCCTGACATTGTCATGTTCCTAGAGACCCAAAAAAAACAAAAAAAAAAAAGAAAAAAAAAAAGAAAAGAAAAGAAAAAGGTTAATAGAAGATTGATTACGAGTTTAGGAAATGGGTTGTTTTACCATTATGTGGTATCTCTGGGGGTAGTCTGATAATTTGGGACGAAATAGTTGTTTTTGATTATGAAATAGTGGTTGGGGTGTTTCTCTTTGTCGGTTAGGTTTGGAAACTTGGACAATAGTGAGAGGTGGCTTCCTGGTGTTTATGGTGCTAATCCTAATTGTGCTAAGGAGAGAAGGGAGTTTTGGCATAAACTTGTTGGGCTGTTTGGTTTATGTTTCCCCAATTGGTATGTGGGATGATTATAATGTGAATAGATTTTTAGCTAGAAAGCTAAACGGTTTTAGAGTCACAAGGAGTACTAGAGATTTTGATGCTTTCAATAGGGAATGTGACTTGATCGATCCCCCATTATCTAGTGCTTAGTTTTACATGGTCTAATATTTAGTCAACTTGGGTGTGTTGCAGACTAGATAGGTTTTTTTCCTTTGGGATGGGAGGAAAGATTTTCAAACATTATTAGAAAAGTTGTTCTTCCTAGTCCCTTTAAATGGGGGACTTCTCCTTTAAGGTTTGAGAACATGTGGCACTCTTTTAGAAAATGCTTCGAGGAATGTGGGCTAGTTGGGATGGTCATCGATGAGAAGGATTCAAGTTCATGAAGAAATTGAAAATGATTAAGGAGAAATTAAAAGTTTGGAACAAAGAGCTTTTTAGAGATTTGACTGTGGTTAAAAATGAGATCATCAAAAGGCTCGAGGAGTTGGATGGTTGAGTCTGTGGGGGGTTGATGAACTTTCGAGAAAAGCTAGAGTTGAATTAAAGATGAATATGGAGGAAATTGTGTTTAGAGAACGATTTTTTGGATGGCAAAGTGCCAAAATAAAATGGATCAAGGGTGGTGGTAATGACTCGAAAATGTTTCACAAGGTTGTAGATAGATAGATAAAAAAAAAAGGAATTTATAAAGATATTAAAGGTATCAAACTAAGTGAAATATATAACTTTTATTCAAATTTATATCAAATAAGAGAGGGGGGTTGTCACGACCCCATCTCACCCCTATAGGATAGTGAGGTGACCGTTCAGTAGTCCTTGATTACCTAAGGTCTAATTCGTCAAATCAAAGAATGGACTCAGAATATATCGGGGCTTAAAAGCGGAAACATCCCATTATTAATTCATTAAGTCCATTAGAGTAGTGCATAAGTAGATATGAAATGAAACAGACAAGCTTCTTTCATTAACTTCCATATAATTTACATCATGTACAAACATTGCAGAAGTATAGACATTGCGACCATAATATACAAACATCTACTAACTATTACAACTCAACACAATCTCTTCTTACAAGGGTACAAAAGTCACAAAAGAGGTAACAAAATAAAAACTCTTCAAAAAAAAGACTTCATCTAATTTTGCTCTTCATTGCCATCACCTACATATATATAAAGGGGTGAGCCATGGCCTAGTGAATAACATCATAGTAAAGTGGTAAATGAATGAATTTTTCCGATCCCATTTGCAAAGCATAATATCATACACATTTTCAAAAAGCATTCAAACATTTCTCACAAGAATAATTCATATATGAAACATAATAGCAAGGTACACCCATTAGAACATAACATAGGGATAGTCAGCCTGGGTACTGATTAAACAATCCACCCTCAAGTGGCACACGAGATCTCAACAATGGCCAATGGTGCATGAGATCATCCTCCAATGGCTAGGACTATCAAAGGATGCCATTTAATAGATTCATATAAAGAATATAGGACATTCATTCATTCCGAAGCAAAATGGAGATTCCACAAAACATAATATATCTTTGAGTTAGCAAACAATCTTTTTGAACATAACTTTACAATAATATTACTCACAATGGCTCTTGTTCAGAGTATACTTATCTTGATTTCGACCTACACAAGCAAACATACAAATATTGATGAAACAAAATGCGAAACGAACGTGTCAACTTAATTTCAATTTTCTTTCTTTAACTACTCTTACGTAAAGTTGGTTTCTAAGCCTTATTCAATTCCATTTTAGGTATTAACCAAGTGTAATGAGGTGCGGTGAGTTGAAACAAGCGAAAAGGGATCGAATCGGGAAAATGCTCTGTTGGCCACACGTGCAGTGGGTTTTGGCTGCATCTGCGGTTTGGTGCAGAATGTTTTTGGGGCTGGTGAGGGTTGGCTGCATGTTCGGTAAGGCTGGCCGCATGTGCGGTTGTGCACAGGCAAAACGGGGCTGAAGGTGTTCTTCGTGTTTTTCATCCATTTTTCTTCATTCAAACCTTGAAAACATGATATCTTGAGTTCTAAAACATGAATAATTGTTATGGGATTCATGGAAAACATTCTATGCAAAAGAATTCAAAGTTTAAACAATCAAAACACAATTTTCTCACAAGAATTCTTTGAACCTATTATCTTTTTGAACTCTTTCCATTTCTTCATTTTCAATCTCTCCCAAACCTATCTTAAGTGATTTTCTAGCTAGATTAAAATAACAGCACAAGAAAAATGATGAGTTTTCTTATCTTTTGGTGATTTTTTAATTAATTTATTTATTTATTATTATTTTTTAAAAAATTTTCTAGGCTTAGAATTGAGGTTCCCTTGATTTTTCTTTCTTTTCTCCTTTTCTCTTCTTCTCCTCCTCCTCTAGCTCAAGAACAAGAACTCTCTCAATGTTTCTCCTAGGTTCTCCTTTCTTCCTTTTGTTTAGTGTAGGGATATTATTTAACCTTAGTGTTTCACTAATTACTCCATTAGCTTAATTAACCAAGCTTAGTTCTAATTAATCAAGATTAGGTCTTAATCATAATTAGTCTAATTAATCTTACTTAGGCTTGATTAATCTTGCTTAGTTTTCACTAATCCCGCTTAATTTTTAATGAAGTTCTCAAAAGACTATTAATTAGACTAAGATCATTAAGCTCCTCAATTAAGGTTTCCTAAGATTTCTAGACATTCAATATTCAAGTTCAAAGTCTCTCCCCTAACTCCATAATGTTCACCAAATTGCTACCCTAAGGTTCCTTATTCAAGTCACTCTAGCTTCTTTAGGTTTTCTTCCAAACACAAGCTTTCCTAAGTTTTTCATCATAGGTCCTTTTCCTCAAAGTCTCCTATTCACACTAAACAATTCTAAGTTCTCCTCTAAACAATCATATCACATATACAATACTATGCAAAATATGAAAAAATCTAAAATGCATGAACGCGATGTCAAGCAATGCATGATGTGGGTGTTATAGGGGTTGTGAGGCCTATTGATGGATTGGATTGGGTTTCGATTGGTGTGGCTAAATCAGGATGATTGAAGAGGCCTTTTGATGAAAGGTAGATTAGAAAGAAGGGCGGTTTTTGACTATAAAAGAGATAAATCCCCAGGTCTGGATGGGTTTTCTATGGTTGTTTTTCGAGACTGTTGGGAAGTTGTTAAGAATGATTTATTCAAATTCTTTGAGGAATTTTTTGAGAATAGGGTTGTGAATGCTTGCATTATTGCTTCCTTTATTTGCTAAATCCCCCAAAAATAGAACTTGTTGAAAATCAGTGATTTTAGTCCCATCAGTTTTGTTTCATATTTATGTAAGATTTTGGAACAAGTTTTGTTCAAGAGATTACGAGCATTTTTAGGATATACTATTTCTTTAGCTCCGGGGCTTGTGTAAGGGTACCAAATTTTAGATGTAATCTTATTCATAGTTGTCAAATCGGAATTCAAATCGTGAATGAAAATGGCCTGTACCGAATCACAAATCGAATAAAATCATGAATCCACTTTTTCTAAATTAGATAGAAAAATATATCTACACACTTACAAATATGAAATAGTTATCAATGAAAATATTGTTTTCAATGATGATCATGTGGTCTAAATAGGATCCCCACCTTTCCTTTTTGCTCTTATATCTATATATATATATGTATATATTATTGATCATTCTTTAATCTTGACAGCATTACATAGTTACTAAAGTAATAAAAAAGCTCAAAGCGGGCAAGCTATAGAGTATTCAGGTCCTAGGAAGTATGGATACGATACGGATACAGCGATATGCCGAAAATCTGAGAAAGTAGGATACGCGTACGACAAGGATGTGTTCGTAAATTTTTTTATTTTTTATTTTTTATAATTTTAATAATGTAATATGTTTGAAAATAAAATTTGATAAAGAAATACTAATATTAAATTAAATTTCTATGAAACATTCAAACAGTGTAGGAATTTTTTAAAAAAATAATGTAGCTTAATAGATAAGGGAAAATAAATAAATATATAAAGCAGCAGCCTAATAGATAAGGAAAAGAAAAAGAAAAAGAAAAAGAAAAAGAAATCAGCAAAGAGAAGAAATGTGAGAGAGTGAGAGAGGGAGACAGACAAAACAGGAGCGAGAGAGAGAGAGAGAGAAACTTGTTCTGTTGTTGTTGCTGTGGTTGATTGAGACAGAAGGAACTAGATTTTTGCTTTAATGCTTCTTCGATTTGTGGATTTTGAGGTTAGGGTTTTTCTTCTCACCGTTTGATTTTTTTTGTTTTTTTGATTTTGGTTCATGTGTATGTGGATTTGAGGGATCTGATTTGTATTATTTTCAATTCAACTTATTTATAGTATCTGGATCGTATCTCCCATGTGTCCGTGCGTATCTGAGCCGTATTCGAAATTCAAAAAAAAAAGAACAAAGAAAACAAATAAAGAGATACTTTTCTACCATATTTGATATGTATCCCGGCGTATCGGAATCCGTATCCGATACTCGTACGCGACCCATTTTGGAGTATCCGTGCTTCATAGTTTAGTTCAGTTCTTCTACAGGAAACAGTAGTAACTTTACCGTAGGGAGTCTATGGACAAATAGTAGCTCAAAGTCAATGCACCACACTTTAAAAAAGCCCGTTGAAGCTTCAAGAATCCCTTAAAGTTGAAGATGCAAGGGCCCAACAGCAAAGCTACTGTTTTGTAACCACAGGGAAAAAAAAAAAACATTGTTTTCTGGGGTTTGTAGTTTGAGAGTTGATACCACACAAAAAGACAACTGGATTGTTATATAATAAGTCCAAAGGTCTTTTAGAAGACCTAGTCAATTCATTCTCTAGCGAAAAAATGCAAAAAAAAAAAAAAAAAGAAAAAAAAAAGGGCTTTAGAAATTAAAAAAAAAAAAATCCACTCTAGTCCAACTAGTTGTGAGTTAACCCATGATGTTTAGAATCGTGTGATTCAGCGATTGATTGGCCATTTTTGATTCACTCTATTAGTTCATATTGATTTGTATGTATATTGAATTGAATCTAAATCCCGAATTGCACGCTTCTAATAATAGAGGTCTTAATTGCAAATGAAGTAGTGGAAGAATGTAGAAGGTCTAATATGAGGGTTTAATAGTTGAAGTAGACTTTAGAAAATTTATGATCACGTGGATTGGGATTTCTTGGATTTTATGTTTAGAAAAAAAAAAAAGGATTTGGAGAGAGATGGAGGAGATGTATTCATGGGTGCTTGTCCTCTTGTAATTTGTCTGTCATGGTCAATGACAAGTTGGGGGAAAGCTTCAATGTGTCTAGGGGTTATAGGCAAGGTGACCCCCCTTTCTCTTTTTTTTTTTTTCTTTTACATTGGTTGTGGATCGTTGATGTTTTGGGGAGAATGGTTGATTAGGAAAAGAAGGTTTGGTGTTGCTGATGGTTGTTTTGGCAGAAATGGTGTTTTGGCATCCCATATACAATTTGCTAATGAGACCATCTATTATTTTATTTATTTATTTATTTATTTTTTACTTTGGGGGAGGATTCTAAGTAGGTAACTAACTTGCTTATGATCTCGAGTTTTTGAGATGGTTTGAGCCTTAGTGTTAATATATGATTGAGAGTTCTAGCCTCATTACTTATAGAGGGTGGCAAATATTTTTTGGTGTTCCATTGCGCACCTCCCCTTCAAGTATTTGGGGTTGCCTTTGGGGGATAATCCTAGGACGGAATCTTTTTGGGCTTTGGTGTTAGAGAAGATCGATAAAAAATTGGAAGAGTGGGGGAAAACGACGTTTTCTAGAGGAGGTAGGTATAGTTTGGTGTAGTCTGTTTGTGCAATATCCCAATTTTTTATTGTGCAAGATTTTGGTGGAGTTGCAAACAAAATTGAAAAGCTGATTTTGGAATTTTTTGTGGGAGGGTTATGTTTTGTGCAATATCCGAATCTATTATTTTTCATTGTTCAAGATTTCATTGGGGTCGGGTTGCAAACAAAATTGAAAAGATGATTATGGAATTGTGTGGGAAGATTTAGAGGAAGGGAAAAGGGATCATTTGGTTAATTAGGAGACAGTGTCTCTCGCATGAAATAAGGGGGAATTGATTGTAGGAAGCATTGTAACAAGGAACATTGCATTTGTGGTGGTTATGGAGATTTCCAATCGAGCGGAGTCACTTTGTCATTCAATATTGAGAGCAAATACAAGGTCCAAGCGAATGGTTGGGATTTTCTTGTAGTTAACTAGGGCAATTGTCACTATCCTCAGAAATCTCTTTCTGGTATCCTTTCTGTATGCTCTTGATTCTTATCATTTAAAGTGGGAAATAATAAAATTAACTGGTTTTGGGAAGATGTTTGTGTGGGCGAGAATTCCTTTCATGTTTTGTGCCCACGCTTGTATTGTTTGGTCCAATCTCCAAATGTGGCTGTTGCTCAATGGCTGGTTCGGCCCTGATCTCTTGAAATTTAACTTTTTCATAAATCTTAATGATCATGAAGCCTATGAATTAGCATCTTTGTAGGTTATTCTTGATGATTTTTATTTGGGCCCTGATGTTCATGACAATAGGGTGTGGTTGTTTTAATCCTTGGGACTTTTCTCAAGCAAGTCCTTCATTCTCTATTATCAATAATCCCAGTGTTCCCCTATGTTACATGGACTCGGGTACAGGTGTCGGGTGCGGGTATGTATCTAGAAGTCGGACTCATCAAACATAAATTTAAGGATACGCGGACCGGCAAAAAAATGTCATATTTTATATTTTTAATCTAATATGTGAGATAAAATGGTACTATATTTAACTTATAGTGTCAAAATGACATTTATAACAATTATACAATAATATGTACATATAATAATAGTGTTATATACAATTATATAAGAAATATCCGTTGAAAAGTATCCGACACATATCCCATACCCTTGTCCGAGTGTCGGGTGTCCGACACGGGTATTTGATTTATTTTGAAGAGTCCATGTAACATAGGTGTTCCCTGGTTTCCTCATTTTAAAAGAATTTGGAAAGTGATTGTTCCTTTGAAGGTTAAGGTGTTTATCTGTATGTTGACTCATATTAGTCTCATTACTAATGATGTCTACCAAACTGCACGACCTTTTTGCTCTTTGTCCTCAATGGTGCATCATGTGTCAAAGGGAGGAAGAATCGTTGGATCATTTTTTTTGCATTGCTGGCTTTGTCTTTGTGGAATAGATTATTCACTTTGGCAAAGATGTGTTGGGTGACTCTGGATTCTTGTTACCATTTTTGCTTTTGATGGATATTTGGGGTTTTGGATGCAATAGGAAGGCAAAAGTGTTTGGAGGCTGTGTTTTTATTTATTTATTTATTTTGTTGCAATTTTTTAGGTCATTTGGTTGGAATGTAACGCAAGAATTTTCGAGTACAAGGAGGACATTGATTCCCTACGGGATAGAGTTTGTTTTTGTCATCTTTTTGGCCATTGGTTTCTTCTACTTTTAGAGGGTTTCCTCTCTTTTTGATTCTAGTATTGGAGGGTAGTTTGCAATCTGTAGGTTGAGATGTTTTTTTCTTCTCTTTTTCGGTTTTTCTTTGGAGGACATCTTGTTCTCTGATGTCTTGTAATCCTCTTTTTATTAAATAAAATCCTTTTGTTGTTGCTGACACCCCCCCCCCCCCCCCCAAAAAAAAAAAAAAAAAAAAAAAGAAGAGAGAGAGAGAAGAAAAAAATGAATAGTTATAAATTTATATATATATTTTGTCATTAGATTCCAAGTTATTTTATTTAAACTTGTAATGTGTTTCATGTGGTTTGAACAATAGGGAGGGGTTCCTCAATCGTCTCAAGCATGTCCGAGTCTAGAAATTTTTTAAAATAACAAGACATGTTTGGAATTGTCTGAGAGGTGTCAAGAAGTTTGTGATGAGTGTGTTGTCATGTTGGTCTCCCACACAGTGCCCGACATGACACCATATTTTTAGAGGTGTTTCGCTCCTTCCATACATAACCTTTCGGAAAAGCCATAATGTTGTCACTTCACTATGCTGAACTAACTGCGTTGTTAGTCATTATATTAACATCGAAGGATGCTTTGTTGGTTAAAGTGCTATTGTCATTCTGTTGTTTAGCAGATCTTCTATTGATTTTTTAAACTCTTGAGCATTGGCTGAGGAGATAATTCCTGTGGAGATATGATAGTTCATGGTTGCTTGAGGGAAAGAGAAAGATCTTGTTTTGTCATGATAACTGCCTCCGGAATGTCTTAAGCTGAGATCTGATGTCTGCATGATTGGCAACCAATATTCTAACCAGTAGTGTGAAGGATATATATATATTTTTTCTAGAATTGTTTTAAACCTAACATATATTTCATGAATTGAATTTTCTTCTGGAGTGGCCAAAGGTTTACCTGATGTCATAATTGAAATGTTGTGTTATCCATGATTTGATTGATTCAATTGTTTAATTCTGATGATATTCTATGAAGCAGTTGCACATTTGCGGTTCATAGTTCTTGCTTCCTCTTCAGGAGTGATCAAAGTATGTCCTCTCCAAGGATTTTGATGAATCCAATTCATGGCATCATCAAAGAACGGGACATAGAGACAAATCATCATGATTTGCTCATTCCCGAAAATAATTTTATCATCTAGACATGGTAGAGAATTGAGAATTCTGATTTTTATTTGCATCCATAGATTAGGCATAGTGTGGATAGAAATCCAATATTTTGCAATAGGGGAGTGTTAGCCATGATAGTTAAGGGGCCCAGTATGTGCATCTATCAAACAGAACCACGGACCATGGGTCATGAGTCAATGTTAGAAAGTCATAATTCCATTTGGACTATTTAAGAATAGTCTTTTTGCACTTGGTTTATGGTCTCCTGCATAATTTCTGGTTGCAGCATTTATAAATACAAATTACTGGTGCAACTGTGATGGGAACCATATTTTAGAATTTTGAACTCTTCAGGGTGTCTTACTTCTGCTTGGATTGATGTATTGAAGTGAATATCTTGTAGTACATCATGCAAGTCCTTTATAAGTATGGCTCTTTTATTGTCAATGACTATGCAAATAAGAAGGATCTTGGGAAGTGTGAGGTACGATTTTTGTTCTGGTTAGTGGTGTTTGGCAATTGTACCTGGTGGAGTTATTCTGTTTGGAGATGCAAGTTTTTGATCTTACAGCTATTTCTGTGGGGAATAATAAATGATTAAGAAGGGAGTTCTGTTTGGAGGTGAACGGCGTTGCTCTGGAAAATACATTAGTGGTGAGTGGCAGTGAGCTTGAGGTGCTTCCATAATCTCTTCGCTGGTAGAGCCCACAAGATAGAATTTTTTCACAGGTTTGATGAAGGGCACCATTGGTTGTGCTATTCTTGAATTCTAAACTATAACCGACCCAAAAAAATCTAAACTATAAAAGATTTTTTTGTAGGTTGCAAGGATCGTATCAGTGTATTGTTACAGTTAGCTTGGAAATGGAAATATTTTGAATTTTTTTAGAAACATTAAGGAAATGACATTTTTTTTTGGAAATGTACAGAAATATAACTAATGCTATGTAATAATTAATTATGTCCATAAACAATCAAATTAATGAAAATTAACACTAATTTAACATAAAATCAAATTACACATGAATCAACAAATGCTTAGATACGTGTTGCGTTAGGCTCTAGGGATATAGTTAGATGTTAGTTTCTCAACTTCACAACTGTGGTTAGATTTGTGTTGCGTTGTTGATGGTTTGATATGAGTTATATACTTTTTTGTAAAATTTAACCTTCATGTTTCCAAATATTATAATATGACCATGTCTCAGCGTGTCCCCATCATGTGCATGTCCTATATGTGTTCGACATGGCTAAGACACCTAGAACTGAAGTGTCAGTGATTCATGCATAGAACTAAAGTGCGGGTGGGGAACATGTGATGATTAGGGAGAGACGGGCGCGGCCGCGGGGGAAGGAGGGGGCGTAAGAGAATATGGATGTTTGGTTGTATGGTGCAAGTTGTCTTAATATAGTGTTAGTAGGAAGATGGGTGTTTGGTTATGTAATTTTTAGGTTGTTTAAATTGTAAAATTATCTTTTTGCTCGTTTGCTTAGATTGACTTCTTTATTGATTGGGACAAGCGTCTCTAATTGGAAGGTGGTGTTAGGTAGCTGATAACCAACATGTAAAAAAGCCTCTCGGATCCCTTATGAAAATGAATCCTACTTTGAATTGATTAAATGTTAGGTCGTTCCCCTTAAGTGACGCGTTGCGCCTGCCTTCGGGTGTTTCAAAAAGTGAGCAAGGGGCGTTGCATCGATGCCTGGGTGCGGTGAAAAATTGGCAAAGGTTTTTGCGTTTTTCTGGACGAGCTCAAATAAAAAAGCTAGTTCAAGACTATAGGTTTAGGGTAGCCACATGGAATGTAAGAACTTTAACTGGTAAGACTATGGAATTGGTAGATGCCATGATTAGAAAGAGAGTGAGTATAACTTGCATACAAGAAACTAAGTGGACGAGTGAGAAAGCTAAGAAAATAGATGATACTGGTTTTACATTATATTATAGTGGTAAGGATAGACACATGAATGTGGTAGGAATAATAGTTGCCAAGGGTCTTATAGAAAATGTGGTTGTGGTCATTAGGAAAGATGATAGGATTATGTTAGTTAAACTAGTTATTAAAGAGAATATAGTGAATGTTATTAGTGTATACGTCCCCCAAATAGGATTAGATGATCAGACTAAGAGAAATTTTTAGGACCAAATGGATGAGGTATTACAGGAGTTACCCGTAGGAGAGAGCCAAATTATAGGTAGAGATTTTAACGGCCATGTAAGAATAGACAAGCTAGGTTATGAGAGGGTGCATGGGGGGTTTGGTTTTGGTGATAGAAATGAGGTTGGAGAGAGTATTTTAGATTTTGCATTGGCTTCTGGTTTGGTGGTGGTCAATACTATGTATAAGAAGAGAGAGGAGCATTTGATAACCTTAAGAGTGGGTTAATTATAAGCGAAATAGATTACTTTCTAGTAAGAAAAGTAGACCGTTTAAAATGCAGTGACTGTAAGGTGATTCTTGGAGAGAGCATGACGTCTCAACATAGGATTTTGGTACTAGATTTATGTTTTAAAGGGCAATACCAAGCTAGGAAGGATAGTGGGGCATCGTAGGACGAGATGGTGGGACCTACAAGGGGATAAATTAGAAATATTTAATAATAGAATTGATAAAGAAGGTACTTGGAATTTGGAAGATGATGCTAATATTATGTGGAACTCGGAGAATCTCAAGGGAAGTCCTTGGAGAGTTGAAAGGAAAGGGACCTAACTATAAAGAAACTTGGTGGAGGGAAGAGGTTCAAGCGTTGGTAAAGACGAAAAAGAGTGCTTTGAAAAGTGGCAGAATGATAGAATTGAGGAAAACCTTCAGAGCTATAGATTGGCCAATAAGGAGGTCAAAAAAGTGGTCAGAGGCTAAGTTGAAAGCTAATGAAGACCTATACACTAGATTAGATGGTAAGGAGGGAGAGAAGAGAATACAAATTGTTAAGATAAGAGAGGAAAATAAGAGATTTTAATTAGGTTGAGTGCATTAAGAATGAGGACTCTCAGGTGTTGGTGAAAGATGAAGAGATTAAGGAGAGGTGGAAGAACTATTTTGAGAAGTTGTTAAATGAGGAATATGGAGGAAGGTCAAAAAGGGAGGAAGTAGCTAGTAATAAGGAAAACTAAGACTACAGGTTGTATCGCAAGATTAGGAATTTTGACTTGGAGATTGCACTTAAGAAGATGAAATCGAATAAGGCTTTAGGACCCGATGATATCCCTATTGAAGCTTGAAAATGTTTGGATAAGAAGGGGATTTGCTTGGTTGACTAGGTTATTTAGCAATATTTTGTTGATTAGAAAAATGCTAGAGTGGAGAAAGAGTATTTTAGTGCCAATCTATAAGAATAAAAGAGATGTTCAGAATTGCAACAACTATAATGGAATCAAGCTGACGTGTCATATAATGAAAGTGTGGGAGAGTGATGGAAAGTCAATTGCGAGATATAACAGAGGTGTCAGAGAATCAATTTGGATTTATGCCTGGTAAGTGAACAATGGAAGCGATCTATCTTTTGAGAAGAGTAATAGAAAAGTACAGAGAAAAGAAAAGAGGCATTCATATGATTTTTATTGATCTTGAGAAAGCATATGATAGAGTGCCTGGGGATATAATTTGGTGGATGCTAGGGAAGAAAGTGGTGACAAAATATTACATTGATGTGATTAGGGATATGTATGAAGGTGTGGTGACCACTATTAGATTGCCCGCTGAAGAGAAGTGAATTTCCAATTATTGTGGGATTACACCAAGGATCAAACTTAAGTCCTTATCTTTTTGCTTTAGTTATGGATGAGTTGACGAAAAATATTCAGGATGATGTGCCGTGATTTATGTTTTTTACATATGATATCGTGTTAATGGATGCGACTAGAGAAGGAATTAACACTAAATTAGAGACTTGGAGAGAAGTACTTGAATCTAAAGACTTTAGGATAAGCAGAACTAAGACAGAGTACATGAAATGTAATTTTAGTAATAGTAACAATGGAAGTAGAGAAGTGAAAATTGAGAACCAAGAACTACGCAAGAGTGAATATTTTTGTTATTTAGGATTGATTATCACAACGGCTGTGGAGATTGGAGCGAATGTGATCTATAGAATTAAGGCGGGGTGGCTTGAGTGGAGGAGTGTGTCTGGAGTACTATGTGATAAACAAGTACCCACGAGATTAAAAGGAAAGCTCTGTAGAACGGCTATTAGACTAGCGATATTGTATGGGATGGAATGTTGCGCAACTAAGAAACATGTAGATAAGATGAGTATTGCTGAGATGAGGATGCTAAGGTGGCTGTGTAGTAAGACTACAAAAGATAGAGTTAAGAATGAGTATATTTGTGAATAGTTAGTAATACCGATAGAAGATAAGTTGAGAGAGAATAGATTAAGATGGTTTGATCATATGCAATGGAGACCAATAGAGGCAGTAGTGAAAAGATGGGATTTAATGACAGTAGATGGAAGTGTTAGGGGAATGGGCATACTTAGATTGACGTGGACTAGTATAGTAAATAGAGATATGAATCTCCTGAATTTGACTAACCAAAGAGCCGTTGATATAGTCGAGTGGAGAAGAATGATTCATGTAGCCGACTCTATTTTGATGGGACTTAAAGGCTTGGCTTGGTTTGGATGATATAGAAAAAATGACAATAGTTAAAAGAAAAAAGTGAAATTATCCCTTAAATAATTGGATATGTTTGAGGTCTACAGTCTACACATCATTTTACATAAAGGGTTCAAGTTGATTATTTGAAAAATAAATTGCAATGCAAACTGAGAACCATCATATTAATGTCAAACAAATTAATTTTAACATGCGCAAATGAATGTGATTCTAAATGTGGGTAAGGTTCCAACCAAATAAGGTCTTAACAAAATATCAAAAATAGCAATATTAGTAGTAAACAATGGTCAAGGGGTTTCCAAGGTGTGGGAGTTCCTTTGGGCAAAAAAGGGTTACTTTTTTATTTATTTGTTAAAAAAATTAAGATTAAGGTTCAATAAAAGTCACTGAATATTAGAATCTCATAACCAGAAGGTGTTTATAGAGTTAATCATGCTAGATTTTAGTACGGATGGAAAAACGAGA
Organism: Camellia japonica; assembly: GCA_030407325.1. Classification (NCBI taxonomy): domain Eukaryota; kingdom Viridiplantae; phylum Streptophyta; class Magnoliopsida; order Ericales; family Theaceae; genus Camellia; species Camellia japonica. The sequence continues at coordinate 140,950,716 of JAPPVO010000002.1, forward strand.
GAAAGCAACATTGATATCATTTACTAAAAAAGGGTACCTGTAATAGCAAAGAAACAATTGACTTAACCATGTCCTCTCTTGTTTTTCTTGCTCTCTCTATTTCTCATCTTTTCTCTTTTTAGTTTCTTAGGTTCTAATTTAAGAATATTGTTTGTTTGTAAATATTTTCTTTAACAAAAAGAGACAAATAAAATTATAGCTTTTGTTAGATATTCATAATAGGCATGGAAACAACTAATTATTTTGGAATGTTTCGTAGTGTTTTGGTGCATTTCGATGAAAACTGAAATTTTGTTTTTCAGTGATGTTTCTTGTCAGTTTTCTAGGAAATGAAAACGTCACGATCTTTTTGATGTAAACAAAACAAAATTTTGTTCTTTGGTACATTTTAGCAACTTCTTGATGTATATCTCCATGAAGTCTGGAGGGGATTTCTTCCATATGTTTAGAGTTTTGACACATGTTTCTTATGCTAGAAATGGTCACAGTCATGGAGTTAATTTAGTAGGTCCGGCCTATATCATCGGCTTGTGCCATTCAAATTGTAGAGAAACATATAACTACTTCCCATTTTTTCTTCTATGTTTTAAATAAAATAAGTTCTGTTGTCCTACAATTAGGTAGGCACACAAGCACGTGGAGGTCTCTCCACATTCAGGGGTTAATAGGAAGTTTCCAGGTCTGCAATGGATACAAACACATTTGGTTGCTTTGCTTACATTTCTTCTAGGAAATATCATTTTATGTTTGCAGACTTGGTTACTACTTATTTACCTAAAGTTCTTTGTGTCTTGTAGCTATGTTATTAAAAATAAATGTAGTTTAATGGTATAATCTACCTGCTGCTAGAAATGTTATGACAAGCGTTTTTTATGCTAGAAATGGTCATGTTCATGCGGTTAATAGGTATTCTAGGTCTGTAAGGGATATACCAATACATTTGGTTGCTTACATTTCTTCTGGAAAATCTCGTGGCATCATTTTCTTCTATTTTTGTAAATTGGGTTCATGTGTTTACCTGAAGTCTAAGAAGCGAGGACAATTCGAAGTAGTGTATCATACATTTCTTGACACCTGTCGAACACACGTCCAATATATCCTACAATTTTTAAAAATTCTAGATTCAGACAACATTAGATACTTGGGAGCACTACACATGAAACATATTGCAAGTTTGAATAAAATAACTTGAAATTTAATGATAAAGAAAAACATTGTAAATTTGCACATTTTCTCCTCCTTTAGACTGTAGAAATTAGTAGTACATTACATTTTAGTATTAGTTTTGATTGAAATATATACATTACATATAAAAATTGCTTATCTTTGTAACTACATATTTGTGTCCAAAATTTTTTGAAAATTTTCATATCAACATGTTTGTTTCATGTTGCTTGTCTGTCTGTGTCAGTGATTCTTTGCCTAAAGTTGTGTCTTATAGCTAACGTCGTTATAAATAAATGTGGGGTTGTTTAATGGTATAACCTGCCTGCTGCAGGGACTGCTTACCCTCTGTGGGATGCATGATTCGGAAGCTAAGCCAGTCTTACTGTGCTCTTGCAATGACAACTCTGTTCGCGTCTATGACTTGCCATCGTGAGTTTTGACATTTAATTACTATTTTATTTCATCGGTTGTAAATTCCTGTTGATTAATTATTTGGGCAAAATTCATTTTACTCTTTTGTGATTTCGTGTTGGAGCACTTTACCCCCTATGGTTCAAATATAGGGAGAGAACTCCCTTACAGTTTTGGACTAAATTGCTAAATTTAGGCTTTGCTTGGTTTAGTTTTGGAATTATGATTTGAGTGTGGAGTTGTGATTGAAGTGTGAAATTGTGAGTTAAGTTCTGAAAATAGAAAATTTGTTTGATTATGAGTTTTGAATAGTGTTTTGAAAAGAGTTTTAAGTTTATTTTGAGTTTTGAATTTTTGAATTTTGAGTTGTATTTTGAAATTTTTTGAATTTATTTTCTTGAAATATTAAAAAATGTTTAAGAAAATTTTATTTTTTAAATTTTAAATATATACTTTTTATTTAAATATTTTTCAATTTTTTTATTTAAATATTTTTTTATTTTATAAATATTTTAATTTTTTTAATTTTAATATTTCAAACTCAAAATACAACTCCACACTCAAATTGTAACCAAATACAATTCAAAACTCAATTCAAAAAATATTTTTAAAACTCATAACTAAACACATAACTCGAAACTTTACATTACTTTTAAAACTTCACATTCAAATCGTAACCAATACATAACAAAAAAAATTAAAATATTTAAAAATATATTTATAAAATACAATAAAATTTTTAAAATAAAAAAATAAAAATATTTAAATTAAAAATTATATATGTAACATAAAAAATATTTTTTTTAATATTTAAAAAATATATATATAACATTTAAAAAAATATACCACACAAATGTATGAAATATAATGCACATTTAATATAAATAAATATTTAAAATATAAAATGTTTACTCTAAAAAAATAAAATTAAGAAAATTTTTAAATATTTAAAAATAAATCTAGAAAATTTCAAAATATAACTTAAAACTCAAAATACAATTCAAAACTCATAACTCAAAACACTACTTCACATTCAAGTCATGATTCCAAAAATAATTTTAAAAAATAAAATTAAAAAATATTTATTTTATTTTATTTTTTTAAATAGAGTTCTGAAAAGAGTTTGATTTTAAGTTTTGAAAAGAGTTTTGAATTGTGTGTTTGGTTATGAGTTTTGAAAATAGTTTTTGAATTACGTTTTGAGTTTTGAGAAAATTTGTTTGATTATGAGTTTTGAAAATTTTTAATTGGAATCACAATTCCAAAACACAATCAAACGCGGCCTTAGTTTTTCCGTTAAAGATAACGGAAGGTGTGTCAAGCTCTCGAATTGATAGTGAGCAATAAATCCCAAGTCAAAGTTAAAAATTGAATCAAATGTCAATAATATCATCATATTTATCTTATTCTCCAAATTACGTCGTAATTTTAATTAAAAAAATTAATTTCATATAGGGAGTTTTTTGCCTATATTTAAACTATAAGGGGGTAAAGTGCTTAGAGGCAAAACCACAAGGGAATAAAGTGAATTTTGCCCTAATTATTTCTACTCTTGTTTTTTAATTTGAATGAAGCTTTGTTCTACATTGATGTAGGTTTTCGGAGAGGGGAAAGATATTTGCCAAACAGGAGGTTCGATCCATACAGATAGGTCCGGGTGGTCTGTTTTTCACTGGTGATGGAACAGGTCAAGTGAAAGTATGGAATTGGTTGGCTGAACCAACTGCTGCCGTTTGATGCACCACGTCCATCATAATGTAATTTTTCCTTTTTTATTTTTAATAATTTGTTAAATCGAGTCTTTGTAATGTGTTAAGTTTGTGCGGAAGGAATTATAAGACGACAGAATGCCAGCTTTTGAGTTCTTAGTGATAGTTGTTTTAGTTGATCTGAAATAATTGTTTTCAGCTCATCATGTACTTGTAACTGTACGCGTAATTATTTATAAGTGCTTTGGTCGATTAAAGGTTTTGCTAAGCATTTCCGCCGGTGAACCTTATTGATTGTTTAACCCTAACTCTGAATAGAAGCAGTTCGTGCACATGATTTGAGTTGGTGAGTTTCAATGTACAGAGAAGTTCCTCTTTGATTTTCACTGTGTTTTAATATAATATATCATCATTGATTTTTGGGATCAAATCTGTTGCAACATCTAGGAACCATATTAGCTTTTCAAGCTTGCAAGTGGCGTATATGGTTATTCTTTTGCTGTTTTGATTTTGAGCAAGAGTTAAAGTAGCTCCTAAAAATATTTGTTATTATACCTATTAGCGAGATTAAATTTAGATATGAAAGCACATTTAGATCTGGGACAGTCTGGTCCAATTCATCTTATTGGGCCCACTTTTGAGTTCTTTTTGGATAATTCGAATTGTTTATATTTTAAGATATGTTGAGTATTATTCTTGTAAAAAATTATATCAATCGGATAATGGATAATATGCATTCAGATCATTTTTGTCTAAAAAAAAATGAACGGTTAGAAAATTAACGGTTCATAAAAAGGTTAGAAAATTAACGGTTCATAAAAAAGTGATATGAATATATAATATCCGTTATTCGATCGATGTGATTTTATACAGGGATAAAATATCCAACAAACCCTAAAATGGTCTGTTGAGTACATTATCCCTATAAATAATCACATCAATCGGATAACGGATACTATGTATTTGGATTACTTTTGTCTAAAAAAAAATCGGATAACGGATACTATGTATTCGGATTATTTTTGTCTAAAAAAAATGGACGGTTAGAAAATTTACGATTCACAAAAAAATGATCTGAATACATAGTATTCGTTGTTCGATTGACGTGATTTTTTACACGGATAATATGCCTAACAAATCTTAAAATATGAACGGTTCAAATTATCGAAAAGAAATTCAAAAATAAACTTAATGGGCCAAACTGGACCTTCCAGATGGTGACCTGTAGGCAAGCCACTGCCTATTTTTAAAAGAATGGTGCTTTCCGATAAAGTGGAAGAGAAGGGTCGCCATGATTAAGGTTTTGAAGTTCAGCTACTGCCAATTTGCCAAATGCCAGCCCTTTTTTTTATTTATTTTTTGAACAAGAGAAATAAGACAAGAGGCAAACAGAATCTAACAAAGAAAACAACTAGGCTAAAGCTAACAACAGAGCAAGAACAGATGGAGGTTGAGAAACCCAATTCAATGGAGCTGACCACGTAGAAATTCTTGGGCTGCCCAATGTGCTGCTGTATTTGCTGTTCTTGGACTCCAGTTGAAGGAGAAATTCCCTTGATTAGCCAATCTCTTGATATCATCAAACACAGCCACACACTCCTAACGAGGAACCTTTTCAGAGACACAGATGGATGACTGCTTTGTTATCTCCCTCAATTTCCACTTCTGATAGATTGCATGCCCGGGCGAATTGGCAAGCACACCAACAAGCTAAGGCTTCTCCTTGAAAAGAAGATGAGATGCTCCACTGCTTTACTAGGCCATCCAAGATCCGTCCACCTGAGTCCCGAAGGATGGCAGCAACAGTTGCCTTTGCAGTCCCCTTTTTGGTTGCAACATCAAAATTGATTTTGTAATGCCCAGGACTTGGGGAAAGCCACTGGCTTCTCCTTTGGTCTTCCCTAACCAAACTTGGAGTTTGCACTGCTGCAGAGGGAACATTAGCACCATCGAAGTCTGCCTTCGCCACTCGAGCTCAATGCAAAGTCAAGGAGGGCTCAATCGGAATGTGATTGAAAACAAAATTGTTTCGGTCCTTCCAGATATACCAACCTGTCCAGGTAACCATACAAAAGAAAACTTTCTGCTCATCAACGTTCTGCAAACATTCCATCATGTCACAAGACCATTCCAAGGCTGAGGTTATGGACGCCCAATCCACTCTGTAGCAAAGCTCACTACCGTACCACACCGCTCTAACCCAATCACAATGAAACAGCAAATGTTCAACAGACTCTGGCACCTTCCAACAAAGAGGACACATAGGTGAATGTGCACATTTCCTCCCAAACAGATTTTCTTTGGTGGCCAAAGCATTGGTACACACCATCCACCAGAAATGTCGAATCTTCGATGGATCTTTGAGGGACCAAATCTTTTTCCAGAAATTACCAGGAGGTTGAAAAGAAGTTGAAGGTCTAGGGGAGAGTTGGTTAGTTATATTCGTTAATGCGATGTGATACCCAGATTTCACCGAGTATTCATCCTTGGATTCGAAGTGCCACAGAAGAGAGTCTTCCTTATCATCCAAAGCTATTGGAATAGAACATGTACGGGGGCGAAATATCCTCTGCTTTCCGTACCCCTTGGACACCAAGCTTCTCGTGACGGCGTCTAACTTGACAACACAGAAACGGTGTGCTGCCCGGCGGTAATTCGCCGGAAAGACCCTGACGATCAAGTCAGATTACTTGAGGAAGAGAAAGGGTGTTCGAGAGAGAGAGTAGGAGTTGTCCAGATCGCATACCTCTAACGTTCCCCTTCTCTTCCTTTTTCTAGGCTGGCCATGCAGTCTCAGGGATTGTACGCGTACTACCTCTGCTGTCCTTCCCTGGACAGGTGGTAGTGCCCGCCTCTCACCACCTCACGCGTGTAAAGGTTCAGTCCTCCAACTAGTACATGCAGAACTGCCAAACGGTATTGACGCGTGCCTGGAGCAGATTTCCTCTCCCTCACGTCATTGGCCCAGGTGGCATACTTAACCGGAGTACCACGACCGGCCTATCCCTGGTGGAGAATTGCCTCCAGAAGCATGCAACCGAGCTAGGAACTACCGACCTGTCCCTTGGCAAAGGGGCAAATATCCGATTTTCATAGCCGAGCTATTCTCGACCGGTGCATCCTGGCTAATCGGCTGCGAGGCATGCCGGCCTCCCCCCGTTCTTTTTTCAATCTCGGTTGCCCGAAGTTCATCTATCTCGGCTGTCCGGCTGGAGGCATGCCGGCCCTCGCCACGTCCTTAGTCTAGCCCGGGCCCCTAGCTCGGTTGCCACACTCCATTACGTGCTCTGCCAAATGTCTACTTAGCCTCAGCTCGGTCAGGCCTTAGTTTACGCCTGGTTGGACGATCTCCTTGACCGTGCAAAACCGATCCACAGGCCGTGTTAGCAGAGGAGATAGCGCGGCGCCGTGAGGTTCGTCACGACCCGTTCTACCGTAGCTCGGCCATACCAACGGTGCAAATCTCCCCTCTCAATTGCCCCTTAATCCCATCCGAGCTAATCGTGATTGGGGTTACCTCCATGGCCGAGCTTACAGCCCTCTAGTTGCGCCAGTACCGAGCGGAGCGCAATTGGCATCAAATCCGTTGCCGAGCTATTCCATTTGGTCGGCCATTGTTTCAGTAGTCTTGTCAAAGGTCGTACAGCCGTACTGATAGCCGCGTTCCCAATGCCACGTGGCCTCACGCCATTGGTTCGTACACCCTAGCTGTCTTCCACGCGCAGAATTCAAATGGCTGCGCCGTTTGGTTTTTTCCCCCCAATCTTTAAACCCTACACGGAGGGTCACTTCGACCCCTCATGTTCGTCTTCTTCTCTCAGGCCTCAAAACCCTCATTCTCAAACCCTACGGACCTCCACCTTGCTGCCGTTGCTCCTTTACGTCCATTTTCGCCGTTTCTGAAGCTGTCATCTAATCTGAGAGGCCTAATCCTGCGGCATTAGGTACTGGTAAGCCCTCCTATCCTTCTTTTGTTTTTCTGTTCAAGCTCTCCATGTTTTTCATCACCGTTCCTCGTGTTCTTCTCTGTTTTTTTTTTTTTTTTGCTACTGTTCTTGGTGCTCCTTTGCTTGGGGCTATTGGTGTTGCCTTTTATTTGTAGAACTCGTACACCCTAGGGCAAATGGAAACTATAGGAATGGAATTTGCCTCCGTGCCCCTTGTTCCTCCTTGGTTCAAACGAATTTGCCCCATTTCTGGGATGAACAATTTGAATCTGGGTAGAACCGAGCTAAATGCTCACTTAGATCCATAGTTAGAGCCTCAGCCGAGCAAAAACTGGTTTGTGGCTTCCCGTTGAGGCCGCGACCGAGCTGAATAGTCAATTAGATCGGTAAATAGGACTGAACCGAGCTAAAACTTGCCTTGACCGAGCCGAAAATAGAATCAGAACCAAATCAAGAAGGCTAAAACAGCCATTCCGTCGAGCCGAGATAGGGGTTAGACGGGCCAAACACCCTGAAACCTTTCTTCGAGCTAAGAGTTCCAATTTGAGCCGTGCAATTTCTGCCGTGCTAACCCTTGGGCTTATTTTTCAACAATGCAGAACAAACTAGGACCGATCAGGCCAGTCCAAAACCATCACTGGTGAAGCTCAAAGTCCGAGCGAATACACCAACATTTTTGACCAAGATACAAATTAAGTCGCCAAATAAAACCGAGATAGATGGGGAAGTACCGATTCATGGTGAGCTCGCCCGGTGTATTAGCTGAGTTTCGTAGGGAGTACAACATCCCAGACGACGTCATCTTAGAGCTTGCCAAGAAGGGAGATACCCCTTGGGGCGACCTAGACCGGTGCCCTTCACGGTCGTGTCTATAGTCGAGGGAGGACTTCGCTTCCCGGTCCAACCCTTGATCTGCGAATTTTTGAGGCAGACAAGGCTTTGCCCGACCCAAGTCTCCAACAACACATACAAAATAATAAACGGTGTCGCCGAGCTGAACCGGAGGCTCGGTCTCAACCTCGGTCTTGCTGAAATATTCCATCAATATAGCCTTAGTAAAAATAAAGGTGGGTTTTGCTGGTACCTAAAAGTAAAGAAGGGCCGAGCAAAACTCATCGAGGGCAACCCGGACAAAGAGACAAACGATGATGACTTCCTGTGGGTGTCCGGTAATTACGAGGACACCGAGGCGCCCATACCGGGCTGGTACATCAGGAAGGATTTTGGCAGTGCTGGTGAGTAGCTCGGCTAACCGCACTATCTTTTTTCTGCATCAGTTTTTTTTTTTTTTTGCCGATCTAACACTTGCTTCTTTTTGCAGATTCCAAGCACTTGGCAGAGGACTACAACCGGGCTAACCAAGAGGCCATTCGCGTCCTACTGCGTCATCCCGAAGAAGAAAGAAAATCCTTAAAGCTCCTCGGCTTCTAACCGACTTACACCTACAGAGCGCCGCGCAAAAGCCGGGTCACCGACTTTCTTCGTGCTCCATCACCAGAGCCCGACCCAAATTTACCGCCGATCAGACTTGTCCCTCTTACCGCCGAGCAAGAAATGGCGAAGATTCGGGCGATCAAGTCCATGATCACTGGCGAGGAAGGCGAGTCCTAACCATCAGAGGCAACTGGGGGAACATCCTCCACCCCAGCCGGGCAAACGAAAGGGGCAGTGCTGGCTCTAGCCAGCGAACAACGAGCCGGCCGGCCAAAGAAGAGGCCGAGGAAGGATCAGACCGGTCAACACCTGGTGGACGAGGAGTCCACCGAGCAAACTTCGACCGATCTCGGGGACCAGACCGAACAACAAACCAGCGGGCCATCCAAAAGCCCAAGTGCCTCCCCGGTCTGGTCGCCGGAATTCAAATACAAGGGCCGCGCTGTTTCGGCTGCAGACTCCGTCTACGCGGACAGAGATTACTCGCTTGGTTTTAACATGACCAATGGGTTGATCTTGGCCGCCGATATGAAAAAACATGACGAGTTGTCTGACCTGAAGGTCCTCCGCTCAACGGCGAAGTCCATAGTGCTGGTAAATTGTCACTCCTTTTTGGTTTTAAGTTGTAGCCCGGTTTTTGCTCGGTTTCCTTCTTACTGACAATCTTTTGCTTGTTTGTAGGCCGCGCAAAAGAACTACCTCGCCCACGAGCGCATGATCGCCGTGCGGCAGAGTCTGCGTGATGCCATCGCTGAAAACAAGGCCCAAGAGGCCGAGATAGCGAAGCTCAAGGCGGCGCAGGAAGCTATGGCGGCCGAGCGAGATGATCTGAGGTAGAAGGTTGACCGAGCTGAAGCTGACAAGCAGCGAGCCGTGAAGTCAACCAAGGCCCGGTATCTTGCCGAGCTAAGGAAACTGCGCGACGCCCACAAGGAGGAGAAGGAAAAGGCGGTGGACGACGCCGAGGACAGGGGCTACGCTCAAGCCGATAAGACGTATGAACGGTAAGTGCAGGTGACCAAGGACATCTTTTTCCAGTGCGGTTGGAAAGCTGCCGTGGAAAAAGTTGGCCTTGGTCAAGACGCCGACATGTTCTTGAATCCACCTGCTGCCTTCATGCCGCACTTCATGCAAGCTTATGTGACCGCCGCACAAAAGAGGCTCATAGAGGAGGCCAGAAAGGAAGCCGAGGCAGAAGCCACCGCCGTGCAACAAACCGAGCAAACTACTCCTGAAGCATCTCAAGATGCGGAAGATCAAGTGGTCGATCGGGTGGTTGCTGCGGTGGAGGGCGCTGGCGATGAGGCATAAGAAGGCTTGCTGGAGCACACTGCGGTGGTCGCCGGGCAAACAGTGGAAGTCACCGAGCAGACGGTGGACCTTGAACTAGATTGAACATGTTTACTTCTATTTTCCTTCGTTGTTTGTTTTGTTTTTTGTTTCCTTTCTTTTTTCTGAATGTAGCCAGGCTAGGCCCCCCCACTTGTAATGCATTTCCTCAATCAATGAAATTTGGACTTTTTGCTCGTTCATCTGCCATTTTTGTTCGGTTTGTATGTGCAAAATTTCTTCATTCGATCTGTAATGCATCATGACTGGTAAAGCGAACATAAATCAGCTCGGTCTTTGTAGTTTTGAAAACGCCCAAACATTTCATTTTGGCCGAGCAAAAATAAGGAAGTTGGACAAATCACCAACATTTCGTTTTGGTGGGCACGAACCAACTCGGCCCGCATATTGGGCAAAACACCAATATTTTACCATGGCCGAGCAAAATCAGCTCGGCCCTGTATTGGATAAATTGCCAACATATCATTTTGCCAAGCAAAGTCAGCTCGGCTCTTAAAGGTTGGACAAGACACTAACATATTGTTTTGCCGAGCAAAGTCAGCTCAGCCCTTATCAGTTGGACTAAACACCACACATCGTTTGTCGAGCAAAGTCAGCTCGGCCTGTGGATTGGTTAAAACACCAATATTTCATTAAGGTTGTTCATGACGCCAACTGTTTGCGCGGTCTTATTTTATACCGGCGAGAGAAAAGTAGTCCGGTTCCATCCAGGTCAGTCCCTTTGCCCCTGGTGTCATTGCACAGAAAGATGCAACAAAAAGCAACAAGAAGGCTATTTTTCATTACAAAAAGCAGTGCTATACATACATTAAATGCCAAAAAAGCTAACGGGCTAGAAAGCTAAACAAGCAATTACATCTTAAAAGTAAAAGATCTTAAGGTTGGCTGCGTTCCATGGTCTAGGGACAGCTTTGCCATCTAAATCTTCCAGATGGTATGCCCTTTTGCCAGCGAGACCAGTCACCTTGTATGGTCCTTTCCAATTTGCACCGAGCTTTCCTTCACCTGGGACCACCGTGTTGCCCAGCACTTTTCTTAAGACCCAGTCCCCGATCTTGAACAGCCTGGGGTGCACAGCCTTGTTGTATTTCTTGGAGAATTCTTGCTGGTAAGCCGCTATGTGGATTAGTGCGCACTCCCTTCTTTCCTCGGCGAGGTCTAGCTCCAATGCTACTGCTTCATTGTTCAAATCTGGTTGGAAGCTTTTAGACCGGATGGTTGGCATGCCAATTTCCAATGGGATAACAGCTTCCATACCATAGGCCAAGGCAAACGGAGTCTCTCCGGTCGACCGCCTTGGCGTAGTGCGGTACGCCCAGAGTACCTTCAGCCCACTTCCCCTTGGCCTTCTCAAGCCGCTTCTTCAGCCCGTCCAGGATGGTCTTGTTTGAGGCCTCTGTTTGACCATTTGACTGAGGATAGGTCGGCGTTGAATTGTAGAATTCGATCTTCAGCTCTTCGCAAAATCTGCGAAAGAGTCTCCCATCGAATTGAGTGCCGTTATCCGAGATGAGGGCCCTTGGTATGCCGAAGCGAGTCATAACATTTTGCCAGAGAAACTTCTTCACATCCTTTTCCTTTATGGTCGCCAGTGGTTCGGCCTCGACCCATTTGGTGAAGTAGTCAGTGGCAGCGATGAAGAATTTGCGATTACCCGGTGCTGCTGGGAGTGGTCCAACAATATCCAACCTCCAAAGCGCGAACGGCCAAGGACTGGGAAGGGGGAGCAATTCTCTAGCTGGCTGGTGGATCTGGTGAGCAAACTTCTGACACTTTTCGCACCTACAAACGTATTTTTGCGCATCCACCTGCATGCATGGCCACCAATAACCCTAGGAAATTGCTGGGTAAGCCAAAGATCTGCCCCCAGTATGGCTGCCACAGATGCCTTCATGGATCTCATAGAGAAAAGCTTCCAGCTTGGCGGGATGGACACACTTCAGATATGGCCCGGTAAAAGACTTCTTGTACAAGGCTCCAGACGGGGAGAGCCAAAACCACTCTGACTTGGCCCGGATCTTGTTGGCCGCCTTCTTTTCTTCCGGTAGAACCCTATCTTTCAGGAAGGTGACGATGGGATCCATCCAGGAAGGACCCAAGTCGGTGCAGAGTATCTCGGTTGCTTCTGGTTCTTCAATACTTGGCCGAGGTAAGAATTCGATCATTAAAGGGTTGGGAAAAGCTGTCTGAGCAGAAGCGAGTCTGGCCAATTCATCAGCCGTGTTGTTCTCTTCGCGGTTGATCTGTTCCACCCTTATGGTGTCGAACTTCTTGATCTCTGTGCGCACCAGGGCCTGATACTTGGCCATTCTCTCATCCCTTGCCTCATACTCCCCTGAGACCTGATTGACCACCAACTTGGAATTGCTGAATACCATAAGGGCTGATGCTTTCATTCTCAATGCGCTTCTTAGCCCAGCGAGGAAGGCTTCGTACTCCGCCTCATTGTTGGATGTAGGGAAGCCGAGCGTAATGGCCTGCTCGATGATCAGCCTGTTCGGAGAAGTCAGTACGATACCCAGCCATCGGCCCCGTGCTTTGGATGCCCATTGACGAAGAGCTTCCACATCTCGCCAATGAACAGCTTCCAGCAATCAGAAGGGTTTGGGAGCTCCTCAGTTCCAAGTTTCTGATCGGCTCAGTCTGGTCTCTTTCCTGGTCCTGGTTGATCCGTCTTCCATTGAGTTGTCCGGCTTCGCTAGTTCGGTTGCTCTTTGCCCTTCTTCCACTTGCGAGCCAATACTTGTCTCCATCGCCTGAACCATGGGCTGTGCTAAATCCACACTAGTTAAATCAACCGGACAAACTGGATGCGTTCTAGGGGCAAATTCCGCCACGAAGTCCGCAAGAGCTTGAGCCTTGATCGCGGTGCGCGGGCGGAACTTGATGTTGTACTGTCCCAATTCCACGGCCCATTTCAAAATTCTCCCGGTAAAGTCTGCCTTTTCAAAGAGCACCTTGAGTGGAAACTCGGTCAGCACAACTATCGTATGGGCGTGAAAATAGTGTGCCAGCTTTCTTGACGCCATCATCAGGGCCAGCGCCAATTTTTCCAGCGGAAGATATCTCGTTTCGGCCGGGAGCAAGTCTTGCTTACGTAGAAGATGGGCAAGTGCTGGATGCCTTCGGCGCGGACTAGCACGGCGCTCACCGCGTGTTGAGAGACCGCCAAGTAGAGTGTACAACTCTTCGCCCGGCTGATGTTCTAAGATAGGCTGAGGAGAGTACACTTTCAAGTCTGCCAGAGCACTGTCACATTCGTCATCCCGGAAGAACTTGGTCTTCAAAGTTTTGAAGAAGGGCCTGCAACGATCTGAAGACCGGCTAATAAATCTGTTCAGCACGGCTGCCATCCCTGCAAGATGTTGCACGTCCTCTCGTGGAGTTTGGGCGCTCCAGGTCTTGTATAGCCTTGATCTGTGACGGGTCGGCTTCGATCCCTTGGTTTGTGACCAGAAAGCCCAGAAACTTCCCGTGCCGACTCCAAAGGCGCATTTGGAGGCATTCACGAAGCTTGTGGCGTTTAAGTATAGCAAACATCTCCGCTAGGTCGGTGAGGTGTTGAGACTTTTCTCCTTACTTTTCACCCACCATGTCGTCGATGTAGGCCTCCATGGTGCGACCCAGCAATGGAGCGAACATCTTTGTCACTATCTGTTGAAATGTTGCTCCGGTGTTTTTCAGTCCGAACGGCATGACTTTATAGCAATACAAGCCTCTGGGAGTAGTGAACGATGTGATCTCTCGGTCCGGTTTATACATGGCTATCTGGTGGTAGCCGCGATACGCGTCTAGGACTAAACCTCTGATGGCCAGCGGTTAAGTCCACCAGCTGGTCAATTCGAGGGAGGGGAAAGCTATCCTTTTGGCAAGCACGGTTGACTGTCTTGTAGTCAACGCAGACCCGCCATTTACCATTCTTCTCTCGGAACCACCACCGTGTTGGATATCCACCGAGGGTATTGCACCTCTTCTGGCCCCAGCCTTCAGCAGGTTCTTCACTTCATCAGCCACTACCTCAGTATGTGCAAGGCTGAGCGGCGTGTTTCTTTGGATAATTGGCCGTGCATTGTTCACATGTGTCAATAGATGAAGCTCGGGTCGATGCCAGGCATATCGTAAGGCGTCCACGCAAAAGCCTCCAAATTGGAAGTCAGGAAGTTGACATAATCTAACCGCTCGGCGCTAGACAAAGATGATCCCAAGAGGAAGAACTTGGTTGGGTCGTTCTCGTCGATGCGTACTTCCACCAAATCTTCGACCGATTTTTCCTCGGCCTTTCTACCTACGTCTTCAAGGACCTCCTTTCCCTCGGGTCCCTCAATCATTTGGATGAACCCCTTGGTTTCTCGGCTGCCATTTACCGCAACGAAGCATTGTTTCACCATCACCTGGTCTCCCCAAACTTCTTCTATTTGTCCGGTTGGCGCCGGAAAGCGCAATACCTGATGGTAAGTTGACGCTACTGCTTGCATGGCGTGCAACCAGCCCCTGCCCAAAATTAAATTGTAGGTGGATGGGACCTTGAGCACCCAGAATTCCACTTGCTTCACGACTGAACCCGCTTTGACCGGCAATATGATCTTCCCTACTGGCCATTCTGGCTGTGAGTTGAATCCAACCAAAGGAGACGTCGCAGGGGCCAAATCCTTGTCCTCCAGCTTCATCTGCTTGAAGGCGTCATAGTACATAATTTCGACCGAACTCCCCTGGTCGATCAAGATTCTCTTGATGTCAAAGTCTTTGACGTGAAGAGTTACCACTAGGGCATCATTGTGGGGCATCTGGATCCTCTCCAAATCCTTGCTTGAAAAGGTAAGGACGTCTTTCTCCTCGGTCCTCCCCTTCTTCACAGCGGGCTGAACGGAGAGCACTTCCCTCATGTGCTGCTCGGCCTTCTTGATCATCCCCTCAGCTCGCAGACCCTGGCCGGTTCAATGATGCCATGGATGACGTTGATTACACCTTGCGGCGCCGCATCCAGGGCGGCTAGGCCGTTTGGTTCGGTTTGTCCTGATGGTGCGGCCTTCATGCCCCCATCTACGTATTGGTCAAGATGCCCGGCCGCCACTAATTCCTCCAAGTGTTGTTTGAGCGGCAAGCAGTCCTCTGTTCGGTGCCCCCGTTCCTCATGGAAGGTGCAGCGATATTTTGAATTGAAGCCTCTTTGCAACACTTCCCAACTTGGCCGGCCAGCGGACAAAAGGCTCGCCTCGGATTCTCGCTCAAATGCGGTAGATAGGGATTTGAAAAGACCGTGGTGATTCACAGTCCGCGCCTTCAATTTTCTCTTGGCATCTTCCGCTGCGTCACGGGGAGCATCAGTTCGGTCGTTTCTGCGACCTTTGTTTTTGTCATCGCGGTTTAGGCCATGACGTTGATCTTTTGACCGGTCATTTGGACGGTTATCCTCCTGCCGACCGAGTGAACTTTCCCTGCCATCTTTCTGTCCACCGCGACCGGATTTGCCTTCTCGATCGCAGAGGCGGCATCCTCCTTTACACGGATGTGCTCATTGATCCACTGCATCAAGGACTCCATAGTGGTTGGCTGGTGCATCGTGAGCGAATCTCGCAGCCTATGTCCGACTGGGAGACCCCGCTTGTACTGAGTGATCGCCAGATTGGTAGGACAGTCGAGGATCTCGTTGTAAGTTTCCCAATACCTCGCATTGCATGCCTTCAACGAACCTCCAGATTCCATCTTGACGCCCAGGAGATGGTCGACCTCCTTCGGTGTTCGAGTGTTGGTTTTGAATCTGGTGACGAAGGCTTCAGCGAGTTGTTGCCACCCTTCGATACTCCCCTCCGGGAGCCTTTCGAACCACTTCAAGACCAGCTCTCCCAAGCTCGCAGGGAATATGAGGCACATCAGGGCGTCATTGCGCCGGTGGCCAGCCATTACTTGCCGGTAATGACTCACGTGCATGTACGGATCCGTCTTGCCGTCGTACAAAGTGAACTTTGGCTGGTGGAATCCGGCTGGGAGTGAAGTACCCTCGATTTCTGGAGACAGCGGCGTGGCTGTAAGTCTCGCCAACTCCTTGTCCACCAACGCAGGGGCCATCACTCTGGGAGCTGGCATCGCCACTTCTTCGCTACAGTGAGTTGGGGCACTCAACCTCTGCAATGCCGGCACTCTCTGAGCCTTACGGCGGCGAGCCCTTTCCTCCAACACATTCCTCAGGTCTCTGGAACGGGAGGAGAAAGAGTATCTCGACGTCGATGACGGGCGTGAGAGGCAGTATGTGCTGTCGCGAGTGAGGGATCTGTTCTCCTTTGGTCGGAGTCGCTAGCCCCATAGTTCCTGGTGATGGAGAGAGAATGAGTCCTCTCCTGGCGATGACTGCTAAAACGAGGGGACGGGGTGCGCTCACTGAGGTTGCCCTCTCCAGCAACACCCTTCCCTTTAATCTGGCGCTTCAGCATCTCCATCTCCGCCGCCACCTTGCGAATGAGGGCGTCTTGGTCTTTGAGTTTGTGCTCCAGGCACTGCGCACGGGACTCTCCCCGCTGCTGACGGCCCTCTGGACTCTTCGAACGATCAGAACTCCTGCTGCGTTTGTCTCGCGCACCTCGTGAAGAAGTTTCTAGGCCCGCCACGGCCGGAACATTCGGGGGGCCATCTCTCTTTCGGACATACTCCGGAGTGACACCGTCGACAACGGACAGTGGAATTTCGTTGTTGTTGGCCATGGAAATGGTCGAAGGGGCTTGAAGAACAAGGGTTGAATATCAAAGAATTCCCACAGACGGCGCCAATTGTACGGGGGTGAAATATCCTCTGCTTTCCGTAGCCCTTGGACTCCAAGCTTTTCGTGACGGCGTCTAACCTGACAACACAGAAATGGTGAGCTGCCCGGCGGTAATTCGCCGGAAAGACCCTCCGACAATCAAGTCAGATTACTTAAGGAAGAGAAAGGGTGTTCGAGAGAGAGAGTAGGAGTTGTCCAGATCGCAGACCTCTAACGTTCCCCTTCTTTTCCTTTTTCTAGGCTGGCCATGCAGTCTCAGGGATTGTACGCGCACTACCTCTGCTGTCCTTCCCTGGACAGGTGGCAGTGCCCGCCTCTCACCACCTCACGCGTGTAAAGGTTCAGTCCTCCAACTAGTACATGCAGAACTGCCAAACGGTATTGACGCGTGCTTGGAGCAGATTTCCTCTCCCTCACACCGTTGGCCCAGGTGGCATACTTAACCGGAGTACCACGACCGGTCTATCCCTGGTGGAGAATTGCCTCCAGAAGCACGCAACCGAGCTAGGAACTGCCGACCTGTCCCTTGGCAAAGGGGCAAATATCCGATTTTCATAGCCGAGCTATTCTCGACCGGTGCATCCTGGCTAACCGGCTGCGAGGCATGCCGGCCTCCCCCCGTTCTTTCTTCAATCTCGGTTGCCCGAAGTTCATCTATCTCGGCTGTCCGGCTAGAGGCATGCTGGCCCTCGCCGTGTCCTTAGTCTAGCCCGGGCTCCTAGCTTGGTTGCCACACTCCATTACGTGCTCTGCCAAATGTTTACTTAGCCTTAGCTCGGTCAGGCCTTAGTTCACGCCTGGTTGGACGATCTCCTTGACCGTGCAAAACCGATCCATAGGCCGTGTTAGTAGAGGAGATAGCGCGGCGCCGTGAGGTCCGTCACGACCCGTGCTACCGTAGCTCGGCCGTACCAACGGTGCAAATCTCCCCTCTCAGAACAGATTGCTTGGACTTCTACCTCTGAAACTAGTTGCCTAAGAGAGACCTTCATCCAAGTCTTACTTGAGCATGCTATTACATCTTTGACCCTGTGAACCTGGCTGTCCACCGGCTTTGGAGTGAGCAGTTTAAACGCAGGAAGAGACGGGATCCACCTATCATCCCAAAAACGAGTAGACACACCACTATTTACTTGCCATCTTACCCCTTTGTGTAGAATATCTCGGCCTTGAAGGATGCTAGCCCAAGCCCATGACGCTCGACGACCTTTACTTGCTGTCATAAAATCTGAATTTGGGAAGTAAATTCCTTTCAAAACTCGGGCACAAAATGAATGCAGATATTTCAACAGCGGCCACCCTTGGCGAGCTAATAAGGCCAAATTAAACATGTGGAAGTCTCTAAAGCCCAGTCCTCCATGAAGTTTTGAAACTCCCATCTGTCCCCAACTGACCCAACGAAGCCCTTTTTCCTTCCAGATCGCCACCCCACAAAAACTTGCTAATGTAGGAATTTAGCTTCTAGCAGAATTTCTTTGGAAAAGCAAAGCATGCCATTGCATAGGAAGGAATGGCTTGTGCCACTGCCTTGATTGGTGTCTCTTTCCCAGCTTGCGATAACAACTTCAATTTCCACCCTTGCAGCTTGGAGAGAACCTTCTCAATTATAAACTCGTAAGCTTCCGCCTTTGATCGGCCCCAAAAAGAGGGGAGACCCAAGTATTTGGCATCCGGTTGGGTGAGTTTCAAGCCCGTCAGATTGCAAATGGAACTGCACAAGTTAGGAGAAACATTTAACGAGAATTGAATGCTCGATTTATCAAAATTTACCTGCTGCCCAGATGCTTCACAATAGACCCGCAAGAGATCCAACACATGTTGACATTCAGCCCTATCCGCCTTCAAAAAGATAAGCAAATCATCTGCAAACAATAGATGCGAGATAGTTGGACATTGCCTTGTGATATTGAGCCCTGAAAACTGATTAGTACCAAACTCCCTCTCTTCTGAAGTAGGTGACTCATGTTGTGGAAGGGAGCCACAAGTCAGCATCATATTTGTCCTATTTTCATTATAATTTGGGTAAATTATAAACACACATTTGAAGTTTGCTTAAAATATAAATTGTTTTCTGTGTTTAAAAAATTATAAATACCATTTTATTAGAATTCTTTTTAACGAAATTAATTAAAAAAATAAAATTCATAATTGCTCTCTTATATAATAATAAAATTATTTAAATTATTAATTAGAACATATTTCTAATATTATTAAAAGTTAATTGACTTGATGAGTTATTTATTAATAAAAATGGTGATTTGTTATGAAATTTGAAACCTTAGGGGTGGAATGTAATTTTCAGAACTACAGAGAGCGATTCGTATTTTAATTAAATTTCAGATGTTGAATTTATAATTTACCCTTATAATTTTGTTAAAACATATTTTCATTGTGATAGGATTGATTAATTGGGGAGGAAATGAAGGGAAAATAAGAAAAAGTGAATTTGTTTTTTTTTTGTATGTTTAATAAACTGAATAGAAAGTTCTGGTGAAAACAAAAAATGTTGTCTTATTTGAAGTGAGGCAGCTGTGATTAATTAGACATTAAATTTATAATAATTTTATTTTTCACTCATTATTTTTAAATAATTAAATTACTCATAATATAAACATTGAAACTAGAAAATTCTATTGACTATCACCAACAATAACTGGAAAATATACAAAACATACAAACAAATCAAAATTTGACAATACACAAACAAACTAAAATCACGAGATGTCACAAACTTGAACAGATTCAACTTCGAATCACTAAGATTCCATTCGCAAATAGATTTTAGATTTTAGTTTACAAAGGAGAATCAACTCGTGACTTCGTGAATAGATTTAAAATAGTATAAAAAACAAAATAGACTAAATTAGTCAATAAGACAAAGTATCATATCCAAATCATAATCATTTTACTTTTTCTCTCACAAAAGTCGAAAAAGCTGAAAAGGATAACCCAGACGAACTTTTTAGTCCCAACTCAAAAAAGTCAACTAAAAAAGTTTTTGCCAAACGACAACTGAATCAAAATCTATTTAATTCATAAACTATCGAATGAAAAAGTCAAAAAGTCAAACCATCAGCTTTTAATCAATTTTCCAAAACTATCCTAAGTTCACTAAAGTATTTAATTTAAATATATTTAGTCCTTGAAAGGATTATAAAAATAAATTACAATGATTACCTGCTTGTTTTTATCTAGTATTATATTCCAGAATTCATTTACAATTTCTAATAGATTGTCTTTATGTTTTTTGCTAAATTCTTTTTAAAACTAAATTAATGTATTATTTTGTTCTATTATTATTATTTGTAGCGAAGTGTTATTATTTAATTATCTAATTCTACTTATTCAGTATATCTAACACTCATATAATTTTATTAACAAGAGTGAAAAACTAGATTCTGATACTAATTTAAATGCATAATGAAATAATAATTTTTACAGACAAAATAGAAATTTAAATTTTTTTTAGAATAAAATTATTAAGAAAATTCGCTAGAAGATTGACGCCCACTTTTTTTTTTTTTTTGATCAGCAAAAGGAAAGCTTTTATTGATGAAAATGCATATACATATGATTAATACATCAATAAAGCGAGGAAATGCTGTACACATCATAATGGAACCCCCTTAATCCCAATTAGGTTGGCACTACGGGCCTACACGGTTCAACCAAGCACCGACCTCAAGTTGGCGAGAAACCAACAAAGGAAAAAGAAAACCCATATACACCGTTCCACCCCTGTAAACCCTTCCACCACCTGGCAGTTCAACCCAACCTCTAACATAATATCTTTCTTACATGCTGCAAATTATTCACCGACTCATGCACCAAGTAGAAACAGTCTCTTAAATTAGCTTTAAACCATAATGCAACTCTTATCTTTATTAGCTCACTCAACTCCACCATCATAGGTTGTTTCCCACTAAAAACACAATCGTTCCTCATCTTCCATATAGACCAGAAAGTAGCCAATGGGTAGACCAGATTTTGTCTTTAGTCTTCCTCCACATGAAGCCTCTCCACTAATCCAGCAGACCTTCAGCATGATGAGGTGATACCCATTGCATACCCCACCAAGTCAGTAGATTTGTCCAAACTTTCCAAATAACAGGGCACATTAACATAACATGGTTTAAAGTTTTCATTTCCCCATTACAAAACACACACACTTAGTCCTAGTAACCATGATTCAAGATCCCAATTCTTTGAAGATAAGCTCTTGATTTAATTTTGCCTTTCCAGACAAGTCAACCAAAAAATTGCACTTTTGGTGGCAATATGTTCTTCCAAATGAACCCAGCGGCATCAAAATCCTGCCTAGATGTGATTCTGTTGTATGCTACAACAACATTAAACATGCTAGATAATGAAGCCTTCCACACTAAAGCATTAGCTTTATCTGCCATTCTTGGAGTAATGCTATTCAACGCATCGATGAGTCTCTCCACTTCTAATTCCTCCCAAGCCTGCAATCTTCTCCTAAAATTTAGGTCCCATCTTGAAGTGATTCTTTTCCTTTAAATGACTTGATACAAGGAAACCTTTTTCTCCGTTGACAACTCAAATAACCTGGGATGCTCCTCATTAAAACATCTGTTACCGATCCAATGATCTTCCGAAAATCTGATTCTTGTACCATTTCCCACCAAAACATCACATTGAACAATTGAGTGTTTCTATCAGCAATATTAAGTACATCACCCCAGAATTTCAACCTCCGTTCACCTTTCTCAGTAAAAGGTATCTATCTCCCACCTGTGTTGCCATACTTGCTAATTAATATTGACTTCCACGATGCCATGTCTTCACACCCATACCTCCACCACCATTTAGCTAACAAACAATCATTAACCACCCTTAATTTCCTTATTCCCAGACCCCCATTGCACTTACTTTTTGTAACCTCCTTTCATTTTACCAGATGCAATTTCTTTTTTACCTCTGAGTCTCCCTACAAAAATCTGGCCTAAATCCTATCTAAAACTCTTGCTACACTCTCAGGCATTTTAAAAATTGAGAGGTAATAGATAGGCAAGGATGACAACACTGCTTTAACAAGTGCTAATCTACCTCCAAATGATAGAAGCTTTCTTTTCCAAGAGTCTAATTTTGTCTTGAAATTGTTAATCACAGGCAACCAAGTACTCTTCCTCCTTCGATTTGCACTAAGAGGTAACCCAAGATACATAAAAGGTAACTTTTGGCACTTGCAGTTCAATTGTTTTGCAAAATTTTTCCCCGCATCATCATTAACCCCTATCCCACATACATGGCTTTTATGAAAGTTTATCTTCAAACCAGATTTCACTTCAAAGCACCTCAAGATCCTTTTTGTAATTATAATTTCATGCCCATCTGCCTCACAAAATACTATTGTATCATTTGCAAATTGTGGGTGACCGATAGTGACTTCCCTATGATCAATTACATCTTCTTTTATGAGACCCAGTGATTTAGCTCTTTGGAAAAGCATGTTTAGACCTTCAGCCACAATATTGAAAAGAAATGGTGACAATGGATCCCCTTGTCTAAGGCCTTTTTCTGGATTAAACTCAGCAGTAGGGGATCCATTTACAAGGACTGAAATCCTTGTTGATGATAAGCACTCTTTCATCCATCTGATCCACTTATTTTGGAAGCCAAACTTTGACATTAAAACAAAAAGGCACTCCCAATTTACAATGTCATAAGCCTTTTCAAAATCAAATTTAAGAATTATCTCCCTCTTCTTTCATTTCTTCCACCAGTTAACTATCTCATTGGATATCAACACCCTATTGAAATATTCCTTCCACTCATGAAAGCAGATTGAGCTTCACCTACAATTCTAGGTAAAACTTTCTTAAGTCTATTAACAAGAACTTTAGATAAGATCTTATACAAAGATCCAATGAGACTAATTCCTATAATCAACAACTTCACCTAGGTTCTCCTTCTTAGGAATCAATGTTATGAACAAACTATTGACTCCTTTAGCCAAGCATCCATTATCATGAAACTCCTTGAAAATTTTTAGGATATCTCCCTTAAACACTTTCCAACATTACTCGAAACACAACATATTAAAGGCATCAGGCCCCGGTGCTTTGTTACCATCGCTCTCTCCCACTACTCTCCAATCTTGATTAGATCCAATATGATTAAAATCACCATGCAATTTGGATCTAGATTTCCAATCTTCAGCAAATTTTCTTTGAAATTAGTTGAGCACCTCAAGCTTTACCCTTTGTGGCTCTTTATGTAGCTCCCCATCCACTTCAATTGAGTTCAACAAATTTTTATTTTGACGACTAGTGGCTACCACTTGGGAAAATCTTGTATTTTTATATCTTTCATGTTTCAATTCATCCTAGATTTTTGCAGCCATAACCACTCATCTCTTTTACTAAGTAACCAAACCTTCTTTCTAATTTCTCTTTGTTCTCTTCATCTCCTCGTCCTCAAGGTTTCTAGATTCTACCACTAAATCAATGGCATGGAGCTCCTCTTCAGCAGCCTTTAAAGCAACAAAGACATTCCCAAAAGCCTCATTGTTTCACCTTTTTAGTGCAAATCTAAGGCTTTGAGTTTGTTTATTATCACATACCTTGCCCAACTTGAAATAGTTGAATCCTCCCTAGATTTCTTTACAAACTTTTGGAATTTTGGATGTAGGGACCAAGCATTTATGAACCTAAATGGCCTAGGGCCCCAATCCCTTTCATCCTCCATAAGCAACAAAGAGCAATGATATGATAATGTTCTCTTCAAACCCTACAATTTTAGCTTAGATCTCCCCACCCACTCTAAAGACATAAGCACCCTATCAATCCTACTCCACCTTTCACCTTCATTGGAATTACACCACGTAAATTGTCTTCCCATCATAGGAGGATCAGTGAGCTTCATATTTTTAATAAACTGATTGAATTCCATCATGCTGTTATCTCTTTGAGAACAACCTCTTCTCTCCCCAAGGTGCCTCAGTTCATTGAAATCACTAGCTAGGCACCATGGTTTATCAAAATCTTCCTTCAACTTTAACATAACTTCCTAGAACCTTTCCCTTTTGGCTACATCATTAGGTGCATAAATGTTAACAATGATACTCAAAATTAGGTAGACGTGTGACAACCCCATTCCGTATTATACTGTTAATTCATTAATTATATGAGTGTTAATGTGCTTGATATGAAATTTGATGTTAATTATGTGTTTTATGTGATTTTTGAATGCCTATCTATTGATTGTAAACATATTTATTACAATTTCTACTATAATCTGGAATTGAGGGCTGTAGAGGCATTAGAAACAAAAATTGATTAATTTATTATGATCAGCGTAATTTTTAGAGCCTACAGCAAAATTTAATTAAAAATTGATTCGAATCAAATTAATTAGATTAAATTGAATTAAATTAAGTAATTGAATCGTGAACTGTAGAATGGTTGAGTAATGAATTGAATTAAATTGAACTGAGATTCAACACTGCTTTCCATCCGCAAACCGATGGACAATTAGAGAGAACTATTCAGATTTCGAAAGAAATGCTCCAAATGTGTGCATTAGACTTCAGGGAAGTTGGAAAAACCTACTCACCATTGGCAGACTTTGCTTACGACAACAACTTACACTTTAGTTTCGGTATGGCACTGTACAAAGCCTTGTATGGTAGAAAAGGTAAGTCTTTGACTGGTTGAGGATAGAGTGCAGCTTGATTGTGAGACTGAGCAAATGACTATCAAAAGAATTGAAATTGTTCAATAAAAGTATTTCGAATTGTTTCCGACTGAAGATAACATAAGTTTGGAGGACCAAACTTCCTACAGGGGGAAGAATGTGACAACCCTATTCATTATACTGTTAATTCATTAATTATATGAGTGTTAATGTGCTTGATATGAAATTTGATGTTAATTATGTGTTTTATGTGATTTTTGAATTCCTATCGATTGATTGTAGACATATTTGTTACAATTTATGCTGTAATCTGGAATTGAGGGTTGTAGAGGCGTCAAAAACCAAAATTGATTAATTTATTGTGATCAACGTAATTTTTAGAGTCTACAGTGAAATTTAATTAAAAATTGATTCGGATCAAATTAATTAGATTAAATTGAAGTAAATTAAGTAAGGTTGATTAGTCTTAATCATGCTTAATTAGCTTAAACTAAGCACCCACTATATATATGTTGAGTTAGTGCCTAGGCTCATAAATTTGAGCTCATCTTCACCATTTTGTTGAGATGAAGTTATATAGAGAGAGAAATCTTCGTCTTAGAGAGATAGAAGCTCAATCTTGAGGTATTGGCTTAAATGATTGAAGATTTTGGAAGCTAGGCTCAAGAAATTGCTAAATCTAGCCTTATTGAAGATAGTAGGTAAGAGTTTGAACCTCAATTTGTGAGTTAATTCATTAAATTATGGATTTAAGAAGATAATGAGATTAAATGTGTGAATTGAACAAAGATTGTAGGAATTGAGATCAAATTGTACATGCATGCAAGTATTTGTTTTGATTCTTCAAGTTTTGGGCATGAACTTTGATAATCATGTTGAATTGGGAGTTGTAATTTACATGCATTCATGTTTTCTAAGTCTTGAAGGTTTGAAATTCATGAATTGGAAGAGTTTCATACTCATGAGCATGATCCTTGTCAACCATGTTGAATTTAGAAGATGAATATATAGAATTTTATCATTTTGGTTTTGAAATCTATGATTCATGATGAAATTGGAAGTTATATTGCACATGCAACATTGTTTCATAAGTCTCGGAAGCTTAATTTTGTGTTTGGAAAGTAATGAAAAGAGTTTTGAAATTTATCCTCACATGCATGAAGATTTGAGTTCAATTTTGGTAAATTCATGAGATTTCGAGCAAATGATTTATGGATGATCTTGTATTTGAGTTTTCAAAAGTGTTTTTACGATTATCAAAGTGTTTTCATGAGTTTGAAATGGCCATGCAAACTTTTACATGTTAAAATGTATTTTTGGAACTCAGATTTTCTGTTTTGAAACCTAGAAAATTTGTAGCTGGCTAGAGCGACCAAGTAGTGGCTCGAGCCAACATTGCAAGCTCCCAGTATTTTGCAATCTGCAAAAGCTGGCTTGAGTGATCAAATGGTGGCTCGAGCGAGCTCAATTTTTGCCTTCAGCTAGCTCTAGCGACCAAAAACTGGCTCTAGCCAACAGCTTGTTTTCAAAAGATGTTTTGAGCACATATCTTCGTTCCCATCTCTTTCTGGGTATTCTTAAGCATGAATTATAACTTATTAAGGACTAATAAGCTAAGAAACAACATAAGTAATCCATTTGGTTTGGTTTGAACGTTGAATTTCATCCTTTGAGCATGAACCTTGTAATCCATGTTTTTGAAAGAATTTCTAAGTATTATTTGGAGTTGTGGATAAGCCATGCAAGTTCATGATTTGAACACTCTTAGGCATACATTGTGCATTCTAAATGAATTAAAAGGTTTGAAAGGAGCCTAAGAGAATTATACAAGTTAAGGAGCGGATTAAATAGCATTGTGATCCGATTTGTGTATGTGTAGACGTCCCCGAACGTCCCGGGAGAAATCCTGTTTTGTTCATTGGGCTCACTACAGTTCGGACTCGATGTCATGGTTTTGAATCTAATCTCGGAAAGTGCAATGCAAGATCGATAAATCACCAAAGAGTCCAAATCCGGCAAATCGTTTTGAAAAACTGATTTTTAGAAAGAAGTGCCAAACATGGACTGCTTTGCCAGATACAGAGTCGCCACCTAAATATTTTATTTTGGAGGAATTTAGGAAACCCTGACTTGTGCTAAGGCCACGTGTCCGTCATCACCAAAGTTGCCTCGGCTCGGGAACTTGGGTATGATTGGGGAAGGTCATTTCATGAGCACCCCCGCTCGCCCGATCAAAGATCGGCCACTACTAAGCATGATATCTTGTTTTTGACAACACATGTGCTCTTATTCCGGTTATTAACCTAGAATTACTATGTGATGCGCACAACATACAAGTATAGACTAGATTGCCTAAGTTGGAACAAAGCATCGCATATCCGTTTGTTTTGAAAATGGATTGAAGTTTGCTACTCGCAAGTAGGCTAAAACTCGGGTTTCGACGAATTATTCCAATTCAAGCAACCTAACCTTCACCCACAGGCATTCAGGCAGTTATATCACATAAGCACATAGCCTCATGGTAAGCATGCTATCATGGTAGTCACTCACACGCATGCAAGGATGCTAAAGCATAAACACTTACCGAGTACTCCGAGCCAAAGAAAGAAGCTAATTAGAAAACATGCATGAATCCTAACTATGCTGAGATGCCTAATGCAACACATGCAAGAATGCAACTAAGATAGGCTCGTCTATTCTAAGATGGCATATGAGATGCTACAGGTAACATGTATTCAACTTGGAATTGAAATACAATGCAGTTAGTGTGATGCGCCGAGCCCGGTGCAAGCAAGACAGATGAATGGATGCAATCATGCGAACATAAGGATGCTAATTGAAACATGCCCTAAAACTAACCATCGTAAGCTGGTAAATAAAAGGGAGAAAGACGTGGGGTTGGAAGACATGCATCACACATACGCACACTTATTACAACATTGCCCTCTCTCGGAGGGTCCGAATAAATAATACAGGATCAATCCAAGGAGATGAAACTCCACCCTGGGAATCTAGGGGAAGGCTGCCGACCAGCTATAGGCATTGGAGACCACCTACCGGCCACCCTTGGTGGTGAAAACCAGAAAAGGTGGTCGGTCTACTAGAAAACCTGGTCGACCGACCAGTTTCTTCTCCTGGTTTCTGCATTTTGTGCAACAAAGGTAAGAGAGAGAGAAAGCAAGGTATTTGCAACACATGTGTGCACGACCACCCTCCCCATCATTGTGCAAGCTCAAGGGAGTGTAGGTTTCGATCCTCGGGCCACCAATCACGCATCTCGATGCATGATGGCCGAGGAGTCGAATTGCACGACTCAATGGGACATGAATGCACATATAAGCAACTAAAACCAACAACTCCATCATGGGTGGTCAAGAGTGTCGGCGACCGGGAATCGAGGCACGTTTCATCACTTGGAGTATGAAACGTTCCTCGTTTCCCGTGTTTGGACTAACTCCTATTCCAAACACAATGCAACAAGTAGAATGGCATGGCATGTACAAATGCAACTCTAGTATGCAATCCTAAATGTAATGCGACTGAGTGATGTGAACATGCAAAGGATGACATGCAAGCATGCAACTAGCATACACAATGCTATGGACTAATCAAGGGCATACTCAATGCACATGGGTTATGTGGCATGCATACACAATGCACTAACATATGCAATGTTATGAACGAGGCATACGCAATGCAATGATCGAACATGCGATAACATGGACTATATGGCAAACACAATGCAAGATGGACTTAAACCAAGATGGATGGACCTCAGCCGCACCCAAATTAGTGGCCAAACATGATGAAAACAAGGCAATAACACACACAAGCATGCACAATGCAAGGGATCAAAGCCGAAGGTACGAGATACGACTCTACAAAAGCATTGAAAGGATGAAATATTGCATACCATGGCACAAGTTCCAGCTCTAAAATAACATGCAACATGGTCCCGAAGCACGCAAACAACTCACACAATGCATATTGGGAGGCTCAAATACCAAAACTAGTGAAGCGCATTACACTAGAGGTATGCAAAGCGATGCTCAAATGACTAAACCAACCCCAAATAGTCCCTATGCAGACCCAAAACAGTGGCAAAATGGACTAAAATGATGGCTTGCGATGCACAAAAATGACGCTCATGCAATGGTCCATAAATGAGGCATACAAGCACAACTCTCAAACGCATTTAAAGAGTGATAAACATGGAAATATGGCAACCTTATACGCTCTGAAATATCATGCTCAATAATGCCAAAACATAGAACACCTCAAGTTAAGCATGCAAGGGGGTTCAAAACTCAAGGCTAGGCAAGGGGATTACACTACAACCATGCATGGCAAGCATCATTTGACCAAGAGGCCTAAAAACAAAGCTAAGGCAGCCCAAATCATGAACAAAATCAGTTTGAAGTATGGCCAAAATATGCTAGAATCAATAGCCAAAACACCATGCAATGTAAGCTAGTGAGCATGGTTTACACTACAAGCATGTGGAGCATTCAAGAGGCCACTAAACCAGCAAAAGTTAGAGACATGACATGCCAAATAAAGCCCAAAAACCCACTGAAACATGATCAATGCATGCAAGAATGTCATGCTCCTTTGATAGGCTATAAGAGGAGTTATTCTACACATGCAAGAGACACACCCAAGGTGACAAAACCAACTCTGGACAGAGCCTAGGAAGGCACTAAAAGTCACTGAAAAAGGGCCTGAAACAAGGCTTGGAGGTGTGCAAATGAAGACTCCTTTGTAAGGCCAAAAATGTTAGTGAATAAGACAAGGAGGGAGAGGGTCACCCCTCTCTGATTTTGGCTCTCCAAAACACATGTTAACCACTGAAAATCTGCTGGATTTCAGTGGTTAAAAGGCCAAGCAAAGGCCAACACAAAGGCCTTAGGGCATGGCTTAAAACAAGGCAAAATGAAGCATGCAAGGGGGTAGATGACCCCCAACAACAAAATGACCTTAAACAAATATCAAAAGGACCTCAAAACAAGACTTTTTTTAGTTGACAACAAAGCTCAAATATACATGCAAATAAAGCTAAGAGAAGGATCAAAACAATGCTTAAAAGAGGGAAAAGGAGTTACCCTTGTAGCTCAACAAAACCAACAACTTTTCCAGCCCAAAACCAACTCTTTGAGACCTCTCAAGACCCTCCAAGAACCTTAGAACAATGATGGAGGTGTGTGGCTATGAGGTGTGGTGTAATAGGTTAAGAACAAGACCCTTTTGAACCCAAAATATAGAGATATAGATAGAGATATGTCTTGGACCCTTAAACCAATTTTTTGAACCTGGTATAAGGAGAGGGAGGCCTTCCTTTATAGACAAAGGAGGCCAAAGCTTCTCAAAGAAGCTAAAAACCAAGGTTGAAGATCCTCCATACACGTGTATGAAGGATCCAGTCTGTGCCTTCCAGCTAGCACAGCTGGCAATAACTCACAGAGACAAAACTGGAGGGAGTAGGCCGACCAGTTCAGGTGGTCGGCCAGCTACTTTTAGTGGTCGGCCAGCCAGTTCAAAAGGGTCAACTCCAAGAAAGGTGGCCGGCAGCCCCATTTGGTGGTCTCCCAACTAAATGCAAGCTAGTGGTATGGTGGGAGACCAACAAATGTGGCTCAAAGACCAAGGAGACCAACTTCCTGACAAGAAAACCGGCTGGCGGGAGAAAGGTGGTCTCCAAGGAGAAAAGGTGGTCTCCCA
Organism: Camellia japonica; assembly: GCA_030407325.1. NCBI lineage: Eukaryota > Viridiplantae > Streptophyta > Magnoliopsida > Ericales > Theaceae > Camellia > Camellia japonica. The sequence continues at coordinate 140,980,865 of JAPPVO010000002.1, forward strand.
CCCTTGTACCACCTTCCAAACAATGAAAACAAGGTCCATGCCAGAAATGAACCAAGACGGATGCAAAACGAGGGTTCGGGGGTCCAAACGCGCAACCGGGTGCCCCAAAAACAGGCTGTTAAGCATCGAAAGTGGCGTGCGACCACAAAGGTGGTCTCCTGGGCCACAGTGTCCCTCTAGAGAGAGGAAGCAAGGTGTGTGCCAAAAACCATGCCAAACAGAGAAAGTTAAGCGGTCCCGAACCGAGGCGCGCGACCGACGGCTCCGAAAACCGAAAACTGGTTCCCAAACAGGAATAGTGGCCTGCGACTACGAAAAGTATCCTACGGCCACTGAGAGATGGTCTAAAAGACCTCTCCCTCCTTCCGGGAAGAGAAAGCAAGACCTGGTCTGCAAACCGAGGCAAAGCACAAAAGGTTCCAAGGCCCGGAGGCAAGTACCTCAGCCGAAACTCCGAAATCTCAGAACGAGCACAACATGTGCAATCATCGAGCACTCAATCGCTGACGTCTGAGTCTTAAGGTCGGTCAAAAATGGGGTGTCTATAGTATGTTTATGAATTGTGTAGGAGCATCCTTGAAGACGAATCAACACTCCGAACACTGTGAGTAAGATTTTAGTAAAGATATTTTCAAGTATGTTACTTTCCAAATGCTACTTTTGTATAAGCTTCATGGATTTGTTGATTTGAATTATGAATGAGTATTTTATATGCCTAATTTTTGTATAAGGCTTTATGAAGAACATGATTTGGGCCCAAGGTCGTTTGAATATTTTGATGGGCCCAATGCCATTTGAATATTTTGACGGGCCAAAGGCCGTCTGAATATCGTGATGGGCCAAATGCTGTTTTGAATAAAAAGGTGATCATGATCATGAATATGAAATGCGCATAAATATGAATATGGAAAACAATGGGCCCAAGGCCATTTGATACGTTTGAAGTGTTTGAATTGAGCCCGAGGCCGTTTGATAAATCTGACAAAGTTATGCAATAGGCTCGAGGCCGTTTGATATGTTTGATAAGGATCTAAAATGGGCCCGAGGCCATTTGTATATGAAATTTACTTTTTCGATGTGCTTAATATGAATCTCATTCATATAACCCCTTTACTTTGGTATTATTTACTGGGTGTTAGCTCACTCTTATTTATATGTATGTAGGTGAGCAAAGGGACGTTCAACCCCAGCCTTAGTGGAGTTTGAGAAAGGAACCTGAGTTTTGTGGAGTCAGCCTAGGTGCCTCACGCAAGAGGCTTTGTTTATGATCTTTTGTATTTTCTTTTGCTACTTCTATTGGTCATGATAGACTATTTATGTGTATAAGCTTTTGGTATAGTTGACTATGTGTTTGAATGATACTGGATGTACAAGATGTTAACTATTAGTACGTGGTGTGAGTTATTATCAAGTATATGGGAAATGTTTTTAATTTGCCATGTAAGCACAGCTCATTAGACAAAATTTTTAAGTCCATTTCTGTTTTGGCCCCTTTATTAGTATCAAGATACGTTTGATCTTGTTTGAGGCTGTAAGTAATCTCATGATTACTAGCTAGTTATGACCTTAATCTATAGGGGCGGGTTCGGGTCATGACAAGAAGAGTACTTGATATTAGAATGCAGTTCTTTGTACAGCAGCATCGTGATAAACTAAACACATTTGTTTTCCAAATGCACAATAATCCACCTGCTGTACCATCAGAATCTACAACATAACATCCATATCTTCCTCAGGCCATAATAACTTCACAAACATTGTAGAAATATATGATTTTTTTGTCTCTTGGAAAAAAACCTTACCTGCTCATTTTTCCTTAAGGAATAGTTTTACCTGCCTCATTTTCTCTGATCTACCCAATCCCCTTACATTGGGAAAATGAGAATAACACCTATAGCCACCTAGCTTGTGCAATCAGTCCTGCACCACAGCCTCCCTTTGCACATCAATGTTTCTCTTTGCTATTTTTTTTTTTATCATTAAATTCCATGGTTACTAATTTTTTGATGACTTCCCCCTCATTTCCCCCAAAATAGATTCCTAGACCCATCTGCACTGTTGCTTCTGCCTCTTCTTGTGATGATTTCCCATTACTTTTGCCTTTTCCACTAGAATCTGATCTTAAAGATGATCCGGCTGTGGCTTTGAACATAACCCGTCTACTCCAGCTTTCCATAGTTGCTGCTCCACTTTGTCTGGTGCGTCTTCCTCCTTTATCTTTCCTTCGATGATTAACCAACCTTCTTTTTGATGATGAACCCCCTTTTCTTATGTTGCCTTGGATATTTTGATATACCTTCCCTTTACCTCCATTTGGTTTTCTAAGTTTAAAAATGGGCTAAATAGATGGTGACCCACTGCCCTAAACATTTGAAGCTGATGTCCTATAGCCTTAGGTTTGTGGGTCAATATTAGTGAGACCTATCCCATCTTGGCCGAACACATTACCAATTCGCCTCTCAAGCTCTACATCAATTTGGACCCCACTCAAAATAACTTCTAAACCCATTTCCATTTAAACTTTCTATGAAACCATTGACATATTTATTACCTTCGTCCTACTCTCTTTGTTCATTAATGGGTTGGTGATCCTTCCAAGTCCCTTGAGTAATGTCATTACATGCTTGGACTACAATTTCGCTTCCCAATCCCACACCATGTATCTCTTCGACTACTGAAATAGAGTAATCATATAGATGAGAGGTAATCTTTTCTGTCTTCTTGGCTGCCAACTCATCCCTTTGGATGGTTGCCACCTTATCATCTATGTCCACACCCTTCTGTACTATGGCAGCCACCTCAGCATCATCTTTCCTTGTGTGATTGCCATGGCTGATACACTAGTTCTCCATTCCAATGTTACTCTATTGATCAGCCCTTTTCTAGTATGAGGCACAGTTACATGCTTCCCCAATGGTTTTGGTTACCACTACTTGTTCTTCACACACCCTAATTGGATAAAACATGTCTCTACACTTAATATGAATCACTAAATTAATGAAGTTCATTACCTTTGTTGCAATCCTGATTCTCCCACACTTGAAAGACAATGATCTAGTTGTTTCCTTATCCACGCTTATCATATCTTCCCATAGTCTACCAATTTTGTTGAAGGTATCTGTGCTCCATAAATTCAGAGACACTCCATAGCAACTTAGCCACACTGTCCTTTCTTGATCAAGGTGTACCCCATGTTCTCAATCTGACACCAATTCACACCATTTATTGAGACAATCTTCCAATCGCACCAATTGTGCCTTCTTATCCTCACTTGATCTAAATGTCACCACCGGCATCTTGCCATCACCTTCTCTTACCATGATATCCTTGGAACCTTTCTTATGAGTACTACTTTCAAAGTCTGAAAAAGCAAAATAACTTTTGAGTCTGACAACAATAATTTTTGTTAGGTTTTTATTCTTGGCAATCCTGTTTGACAAAACTCCTTTCAGTTGTAATTTTATTCGATCTTTTATTTAAGTGATGAGTTTTTAGATGCGAATCCAACCCGGATAGTGCCTATGTAGTGGAGTTTGTGATTGAATCCTATCATGTTTGCCACTTCGTTAAGTATGTCGGGGATCGAGTTACCCGGTCAGCTCACGAGGGTCCAAGGGGCAGCGCCCAGGCGGGGTCAAGGGGCAGCGCCCTCGAAGCCAGAAGCAAAATTACAGTCAAAGTTGTTTTGTCGCTTGAGCGAAGGAGTGTGCGCTTGAGCGAAGAATCCTTGGTCCCAGAAGTTTTCACTGACTGTAAAAAAATTGAGAAGTTATTTTTCTCACTCGAGCGACACTTTGGTGGCTTGAGCGAAGTCACTTGAAAAACACGCATTTTAGTCTCCTCGCTCGAGCAAGCATTCCTTAGCTTGAGCGAGCATCGCGGCCCTGTTTTCTATAAATATGCAGTTCAGTCAGATTTTAGGGAACTGCTTTCAGATCTCTTTGCTAGTTTCTTTGATGTTTGTTTGAGTTTAAATATGGTTTGAAAAGTATACATCAAAGGGTTGTTTGTTTCGTTCAATACAAAATAGAGTGTTGTTCTTCGGTGGATTCTGGAGTGGCTCATCGTTGGGGATTTAACATCCGCATTGTGGATTCAATGTTGTACAAAACAATTCCAAGGTGAAGACGGGGCTGGAAGAGGCACATACGGGCTGGTTCGATTCGGGCATGGATTCGCTAGATAATTGAGAGTACACTTGTGAAATTCTTTTATGTCTTCTTAGTAGATTGCTTTGTGGCTTTTGCCTGTGATTTTTTTATCACAATTAGAGGCGCTCAAATTGTGATTTTTTCATGTAAAATCATTGTGTCGATTTGTCTGGGTTGTTTGATTGGGATTGTTATTTACTGCTTAAAATTGATACATAATCACAAATCAATATGTACGGGATTTCTAGATTTTTCAATTGGTATGAAAGCGGGTTGCTCTATTTAAAAAAAAAAAAATTTATTAGAGCGAGATTTGGTTTGATTTGTGATAATGAATTCAATTTGTAAGGGAAATTCTATAGTTCGACCACCCCTACTTGATGGATCCAATTATTCTTTTTGGAAAGCTCGGATGAGATCGTTTTAAAAATCTATTGATGAAAAAGTTTGGCAATCTGTCATGTATTGGTGGACCGTACCGATGATTACCGTTGATGGAGTAACCTTCCTGTGATAACCCTGTTCTGTAATTATGCTAAATGGTCCTTATTATAAATGTGATTATGTGTTTGATATAATTTTGTGTGCCATGATGTGAAAATATGTGGTTTTGAATTTCTATCTGTTCACCGTAGGAATATCTGTTTGATTACCTACTTTGGAATTTAAATTGAAGGCCTTATCGGCCGTAAAAACTGAAATTGATTGCGCCATTATGATTGGCATAATTTTTAGAGCCTACGGTGAAATTTAATTGAAAATTATTTTGGATCAAAATAATTAGATTCAGAACGATCAATTAAGTGCCCAACCACCTAATATTAAAATAATTGACTTAGTGGGGCTATATAAAGGGCCATATGCACTCAATCTCTCTCTCTTGGATTCATTTTGGCTGATTTTGGGCTCTTGAGTGTGAGAGAGCCGAATTAGAGGGAGATAGTGTAAGGAATTGAAGGTTTGGCTCAGGTTTGTGAAGAATTGGAGAATTAAACTCAAGAATTTGCTATAGATTGGAAGAATTAAGCCTTTAGGTGAGTAATTCATGAATTTTGAGTTATCATCTTGTGAATTCAAGTTTAAATAATGGTCAAGAACATGGATTGGTTTGATTATGAGGAAATTGAGTTGATTTTGTTGTATTGATAGCTAATATGTGCATACATGTATGTAATTGCTTGAATTTGCATGTTTAAGTTTAAAATACATGATCCATGAAGAATTTTGGTTGAAGCTCATGTTTGTAATCACCAATTGCGCCATGTAAGTTGAAATGGGAGTGATATCCCACATGCATGTACAATTTATGAGGAATGAGTTTGAAATACATGGAATTGTTGTCATGGTAGCAAGTTTGGGGTAAATTGGAACATGCATGTAAATGGTTTATGAAATTGAGCTTCATAATGTGTTGAATTTGATATTAGTACATGTTTATGTGAAGATTGAGCCAAAAGCATGCATTTAGAACCTTTGAATACCTAGTTGAAGCTCAAGAATGTGTTATGGAAAACCCAGAATTTTTTATGTCCGCTCGAGCGGGGGAAGTGCCGCTTGAGCGGGGAATTCGTGCTCCCAGTATTTTTGCAGACATGGATGTCCGCTCGAGCGGGGAAGTTCACGCTCGAACGGGGAGCCATGTAGAGAGGCCTTCCGCTCGAGCGCCAGAGTCCGCGATCGAGCGTAAATTCGACATAACCAGTACTTTTGCAGGCCTCAAGGGTCCGCTCGAGCGGGGAAGTCCACGCTCGAGTGGGGACCCTATTTTCTGAAATTTCGAAAATGCATTCTGTGTTCCGTTTTCCATTCCCTTTCACTTCTAAGTACTCTTAGGCATACATTGAGCATTGTAAATGAGTTAGAAGAATAAGAATTAAGCCTAAAGAGGAATATGTGAATTAAGAACGGATTGAATTGATTGTGACCCATATGTGTTATGTGATGTGTAGGGTCAAGCTCCAGGGCAAGTCAATCAACCGATCATTGTGAGTAATATCTTAACAAAGATAACTGAAATATGTTGTTTTCCAATTGCTTACTTCTATGTAAGTTTTATAAGTTCATTGATTCGATTGGTGGCTAATGTTTGCTATACCAAATGAGTGGGCCAGAGGCTAGTTTGATCTGAATAATAGAGTGAATGGGCCAGAGGCCGTTTTGACAAGAATGAATGAATGGGCCAGAGGCCGTTTTGACGTAAACGAATGGGCCTGAGGCCGTTTTGACATGAATGGATGGGCCGGAGGCCGTTTTGACATGGATGAATGGGCCGGAGGCCATTTTGACATGAATGAATGGGCCAGAGGCCGTTTCGACATGAACGAATGAATGGGCCAAAGGCCAGTTTGTCATCTGAATGGGCCAAAGGCCGTTTTGACACAAATGAAAGTTTAAATGGGCCGAAGGCCAGTTTGACACGAATAATAGTTTGACATGAAGGTATGAATGGGCTAAAGGCCAGTTTGACTTGAATGATATGAATGAATTGGGCCCGAGGCCGTATGATGTGTTTGGAACCGCAGTTACTTAACTTACATACGTCTATGTATGTATGTATTAGTTAGAAATATAAATTGGGCCCAAGGCCGTTTGATGTATATCGTTCCAATGTATATTCTTTACTTGATATTATTCACTGGGCTTTCGCTCACGCTCATTCATGTGTTTGTAGGTGAGCCAAGAGAGGTCCAGACCCAGCCTCAGTGAAGTCTGTGTGGAACAACTAAGGTTTTGAAGAGTCAGCCCTTGCATCTCACGCACGAGACACGTCTTTGCCCTTTTGCCATTCTATACTATTTTGTCATGTCAGCGAGGACTTTGGTTTACGTCTGTGTATAGTTTTGTTTGGCTGACTTAGATTTGAATGATCCTGTCTGTACAGAACTTTATGTTACTATACTTTCTGCTGTGAGTTATTAACATATGTATGTATGGAATGTTATGATGTGCATATAAGCACGGCTCTATGGACAAAGTTTTAAATTTGCTTCCGTTTGGCCCCTTTACTCTGATGAGTTTCGTCTTATTTGGTTTGAGGCCGTAGGTAATCTCATGATTACTGGCCGGTTATGGCCTTAACCCATAGGGGCGGGTTTGGGTCTTGACCCTTCCCCAAACCAATTGATAAGTGGGGCATAATTAATTACCAAAATAGTAGCTGGAATAGTAAAGCTATCAATTCTCTCTTTTGTGCCATCACACCTAAAGAGTTTAGTCATATTTGCAATTGTGAAGTCCCAAAAGAGGCTTAGGATATCTTACAAGCTATTCATGAGGGCACTCCTTCAGTTAAACGCTTAAAACTTCAAAGGCTCACGTTTAATTTCAAAAATCTTTCAATGAAAAATACTGAGACCTTTGATGAATTTTATGCGAAGTTGAGTGACATTGTAAATCCCAGCTTCAATTTAGGTGAAAAAAATACCGGAATCCAAGATTGTAGGAAAATTTTTGAGGTCCTTGCCTGATCGTTTCCAACCAAAAGTCACGGCTATTGAGGAGGCTCAAGATGTTGACAACCTCAAGCTGGATCATTTGGTTGGAAATCTCCAAACTTATGAGGCACATAGAAATTTCAAAAAGAAACAAAAATATGATATTGCTTTAAGTAGTGCTCATAGAGTTGGAAAGGATTCTGATGAGGATGATGAGATTCATTCCAAGATTACGGATGCTTTCGTAAAACAATTTAAAAAGTATTTTCTGAAAAAGAATCCTAATCTTTCGAAATCCACTCATAAATCCAAAGGTAAAGATAAACTCAAAATTAATTCTATAACCAAGAAGGAGAAAGTGATGATACAAGGGAACTCTGAAAGAGTGCAATGCTATGAATGTCAAGGATTTGGCCACTTTGCTCAAGAATGCCCTAATCGGTTGAGGAAGAAGAAAGCCTTCGCTATCACTTGGGATGATGAATCCAAGATTGATAAAGAAAAAAATGACAACGAAGCACAAGGTGAAGAGGGGCATGAACAATTCCTTGCTTTCATGGCGGCTTCCGAAACTGAAGGACAAATAGAGTATCTAAAGAGGTCGTTTGAGAATGTCACCGATGATGAATCCTCGAGGAGTGATGATGAAGAGCTTGAGCAAGCTTATGAAAAGTTGTATAAGTGTAGACACCCCATTTTTGACCGCCCTTAAGACTTGGACGCGACTGATGTTTACATGGTGGAGAAAGGTGTGCGGGAAAGGTTCAGTTTCTTCGCAATGAGAGAGTCAAATCTCAACTTCATACCGCCTTTTGGACCAAAACATCTTGATCAAAAGATTTTAGACCTTAAAACCCTCTCTTTCAAAATGTTTTTGAAATAAAGTTTTTACGATGTTCCGAGGCTCGCATTTTGGCAAATGTTGCGCTTTTCGGTAAATCGAGCAAGGACAAAGTGGAAATGAATGAAAGAGAGATGAAATCTTTGAAAAAATCTTTCAAAACACCTTGTCTAGGGGTTTGGAGTTGAAGAAAAGAGGAGAAGAGAGAGGAAAACTAGTTTGGGAGAAGTTCGGCATGAATCCTGGTAGGACCGAAACTGCGCGGCTTCACCGAAACGGGCATAACTCTTTGTACAGGAGGAATTTTGATGCAAGGTTGGCGCCATTGGAAAGATAACTTCTGGGGCTTCAATATGGCCACATTCTAGACCAGAAAATCAGATGGATGACCACTTAGGTGGTCAAAAGTGGTTCGGCATAAATCTGGGAAGGAGAGAAAAAGTCGAGCGGTCCTCGCTAAATCGGGCTTATTCATTTGAATACTTGGATTTAAGATATGAGGCCACCACCGTTGGAAAGCTTACTTCCGGGGCTTCATTTTTCACTCAAGAATCTCCTAAAGCCAAGTCCGGGTGGGGGAGATGTGGTTGGTTGAAGTAGGGCATCAATCCGGTTGGACTGAATCTGCGCGGCTTCACCAAAATAGGCATAACTTTTTGCACAGGAGGAATTTTAATGCAGGTTTATGCCATTGGAAAGCCAACTTTTGGGGCTTCATCCTAGATGGTGGTTGACCACCTTGACCCTTTTGACTTGGTCGGCCGACCAAGTCAAGTGGTCGGCCGACCACTTGAACTGGTCGGCCAGCTACCCTCTGTTTTGTCTCTCTGAGTGTGTTCCAGCTGTGCCAGCTGGGAGCCATTTGCAGCATCGTATGGAGGATCTTCAAAGTTGTTTTGAGCTTCCAAGAGAAGCTTTAGACCTCTTTGTCTATATAGGAGGGCCTCTCCATCCTTTGTGCTGGTTCAGAAAATTGCTAGGGCTAAACAATATATCTCTCTCTCTTTTGAGCTCTAAATTGCTTGGTTCTTGGCCCCTTTGCACCACCTCTCATAGCCTAACACTTCCATCATCAACCTAAGGTCCTTGGAGGGTATTTTTAGAGGTTCAAGGTTGGGTTTTTGGGTCCAGAGGCTGCTGGTTTCTGCTGGTCTTCAAGGGTAACCATTTTCCCCCTTTTTGAGCATTATTTTGATCCATCTTTTAGCTATACTTGCAAGCATTTTCAAGCTTTGTCATAAACTGAAAAAAGTCTTGTTTTGAGCTTCTCTTCAAGTTTGTTCAAGGTCATTTTTCTATTTGGGGTCACCTTCCCCCTTGCATGCTTCATTTCCTCATGTTTTGAGCCATGTATTAGAGCATTTTTTGATGGCCTTGGTTTGGCCTTTTAGCCACTGAAATCCAGTGGATTTTCAGTGGCTAATATGCATTTTTGAGCCCTAAAATCAGAGAGGGGTGACCCTCTCACCCCTTGTTCTCTTTACTAGCTTTGTTGGCCTTCCAAAGGAGCTCCATTTTGCATGTTGAGAAGTCTTGTTTCAAGCCATTATTTGTGAGTTTCAAGGTCTTCCTTGACTCTGTTCAGAGCCCTTTTGGCCATATTTTGTGTCTTTGATGCATGTGTAAAACAATCCCATTCAAGGCCTTTCAAAGGGGTCTTTATTTGCATGTTTCCTAGACCCATTTTAGGCTCTTTTTAGTGGGTTTTAGGACCCTCAAAACCTCTTTCCAGAGGTGGTTTTGCCTTTGTGTGTGTCCATCATGCATGTGTAGAACAACCCCCTTATTGGCCTTTCAAAGGAGCCCATCATTCTTGCATGCATTGACTGAGTTTCAGTGTTTATTTGGGCATATTTTGGCATGCATACTTCTATTTTTGGCTGTTTGGTGAGCCTTCATATGCTCCATATAGTTGTAGTGTAACTCATGGTTCACTAGCTTTCTTTGCATGCTTTGTTGACCCTTGATTTTAACACCTTTTGGCCATACCTTAAACTGATATTGTGCTTATTTTGGACTGCCCTAGCTCTGTTTTTAGGTCTCATGGTTGAATGATGTTGGTTTTGCATGCTTGTAGTTCAATACCCATGCTTAACTTTGAGTTTTGAGGTTCATTCCATGCATATACTGAGGTGTGTTCATGTTTGGGCTCATTATACATCATATTTCAGAGCTTGTTTGAATGCCATATTGCCATGTTTTGTACTCTTTAAATGTGTTTGAGAGTCGGACTTGTATGCCTTATTTTCGGACCATTGAATGAGCTCCATTTCGTTGCATTCCGAGCCATCATTTTAGGCCATTTCCCCACTGTTTCAGACCTGCCTAGGGTCTGTTTGGGTTGGTTTTGCCTTTGGCATTGCTTTGGGTACCTCTAGTGTGACGCACTTCACTAGTTTCGGTACCCGGGCCACCTAGCTTGCATTGTGTGCCATATTTGCATGTTTCAGGATCATATTTTATGCCATTTCAGAGCTGTATCATGTGCCATCCTATGCCATATTTCATTCCTTGCCATGCCTTGTTAGAGTTGCATGTTGTGCCTTAGGATCGGTCCATTGCATTCGTGCATGTTTGCATGTATTTCGATTGTCTCACTTTCATCATATGGCCACTGATGTGGGTGTGGCTGAAGTCCACTCATATTGGTGTAAGTCCATCATGCATTGTGTATGCCATTTTAGTCCATAACATTGCGTATGCTAGGTTGCATGCTAGAGCATTATGTATGACATGTTATGTCACGTGCATTGTGTATGCCATTTTAGTCCATAGCATTGCGTATGCTAGGTTGCATGTTAGTCGCATTGTGTATGCCATCTCATTGCATTGTGTTTGGGATAGGAGCTACCCCAAACACGGGAAACGAGGGACGTTTCGTACCCGAAGTGACGAAACGTGTCTCAATTCCCAGTCGCCGACACTCCGGATTACCCATGATGGAGTCTAGGCCTTGTTGTGTTTATATGTGCATTCATTTCACATCGAGTCGTGCAATTCGACTCCTCAGCCATCATGCATCGAGATGCGTGGTTGGTGGCACGAGGATCGAGGTGTGCATACATGTGTGAAAATACTTTGCCATGCCCCTTTCTTGCTCTCTGTTGCAGCAAACCAGAAATCAGCAACTTTCTAAAGCTTTGCACAGCATTCCGGGATTAATTGCAAACAGAGACAAATCGGGGCATCGCAAGGAATTTCCCGACGAGGCAGCTCGAGCATGCATGCGTCTTTCATCATTCGGAACAGAGCTGAGGCGGTCCATTTAGCTTGCATGCTAATTTATTTGTTTTCCTAGTTAATTTGTTAATTAATTAGGGTTTTGTAATATTTAATTATTTATTCGGACTGTAATTATTTATTCGGACTGCATTATTTATTCGGACCCTCCGAGCGAGGGCACAATTGTAATAAGTGTGCGTGTGTGTGTGATGTACGTCTTCCAACCCCACGTCTTTCTCCCTTTTATTTACCACCTTATGATGGTTAACTTAGGGCATGTTTCAATTAGCATACTTATGCTCGCATGTTTTGCATCCATTCATCTGTCTTGCATGCACTGGGCTCGGCGCATCATACTAACTGCATTATATTTCAATTCCAAGTTGAATACGTGTTAGCTGTAGCATCATCATATGCCATCTTAGAATAGCCGAGCCTATCTTAGTTGCATTCTTGTATGTGTTGCATTAGGCATCTCAGCATAGTTAGGATTCATGCATGATTTCTAATTGGCTTCTTTCTTTGGCTCGGAGTGCTAGGTAAGCTTTTATGCTTTAGCATCCTTGCATGCGTGTGAGTGACTGCCATGATAGCGTGCTTACCATGAGGCTATTTGCTTATGTGATATAACTGCCTGAATGCCTGTGGGTGAAGGTTGGGTTATCTGAATTGGAACAATTCATTGATTGCGAGTTTTAAGCCCACTAGATAGTGGCAAATCACCATGTTTTCTAAGCCCACTTGAGGGTGGAAAAATCCGCATTTTAGCCTACTTACGAGTAGCAAACCGCTTTAAAAAACAAACATGAAATGTTTTGTTCCAACTCAGGTAATCCAGTCTATGCTTGTATGCTGTGTGCATCACATAGTAATTCTAGGCTAATAACCGGAATAAGAACACATAATGTTTTCAAAACTTGATATCATGGTTAGTAGAGGCCGATCTTTGATCGGGTGAGCGAGGGTGCTCACGAAGTGACCTTCCCTAATCGTACCCAAGTTCCCAAGCCGAGGCAACTTTGGTGATGACGGACACGTGGCCTTAGGCAACGAGTCAAGGTTTCCTAAATTTCCCAAAATAAAATATTTAGGTGGCGACTCTGTATCTGGCAAAGCAGTCCATGTTTGGCACTTCTTTCAAAAAATCTGTTTTCAAAAATGATTTGTCAGATTTGGACTCTTTGATGATTCATGGGTCTTGCATTGCACTATGCGAGATTAGATACAGGACCGTGACATTGAGTCCTGAATTGTAGTGAGCCCAATGAACAAAACGGGATCTCCTCCCGGGACGTTCGGGGCGTCTACAATAAGGAATCTCTTAACTTATCTAAATTGAATGAAAAACTCACTATCAAACTCAAAGCCTATGAAAGTGAGAATGTCAAATTAAAAAAGGAGATTTCCGAGGCTAGGAATGATGCCATTAAAATTTCTAATGATCGACAAGCTCTTTGTGCAAAACTTTTGACTTGTAAGACAGAGAGGAATGAGCTACAGCAAATCTATGCAACGTATGAAGAAAAGATTGAATCTCTTGAGATGTCTTAAGTTGCTTTGGAAGAACTAATGATCAAGAAAGAGAAAGAACTCAAGTGTGCTATGGCTACCATTGGTCTTTGGAACAAAGGATCAAAGACTTTGGACAATATCATTGGGTCTCAACAAATGTGTTATGAAAAGAGTGGCATTGGCTTTGGTGATAATAAAGAGCAAAAACGGAGTGCATCCATATCTCATGATACAAGAACTCAAGGGCAGGGGGAGCAAAAGATTCAACGAGAGAAAAGACTTCTCAATTTTCTTAGAGTTTGTAAGGTCAAAGAAAAGAAGGTACACCCTGTTTTTATTTGTCATCATTGTGGTATGTATGGTCATATTCACCCTTATTGTTATGAGTTGCATGGGAGAATGTCTCATAGAGATAGAAGAAATTCCAACATCTCATGGAGTAGAAGCCACTTCATTAGTGGTAATGAGGTTAAGGGTCATATTAGACCTCGTTATTTTGATTTGCTTGAGACCAAACATGAACAGAGGTTTTGTTTGTCTAGACCTAGGAATAGGAAGTTTGACACCAAATCGAGACGGGTTCCCAATGAAGATGAAGGGAACCACAACGTCAAGACACCATCCAAGAACCACAATTCTCACAACTTTGTTCATACTAAAGCGGTTTAGGTGAGAAAACTTGACTTGTGTTAATTTGTTTGTTCGTTTTTAGTTTTTGGGTTTCTGTGTGTCTTTTCTTTTTGAATCATTTAATGAGTGCCTGTTCGTTTTCTGTCTTGCTTTGTTTAAAAAAAATGTGTGCCTATTCATTTTTTGTCTTGCTTTGTTCTTAAAAAAAAAAAAAAAATCCAAAAAGATTTTTTTTTAGTATGGTTTTGTAAGCTTGAAACTTTTGATAAGTTTTTGTTGCATATTGGAATTGATGAGAATATCCATTACATGTTAATATGTGTGTGCTTTCTCTGGTCATTACTCATTTCGGAGTGTGTGTTCTTTGATTAGTATGTCTCATTCTATACACACTCTTGGATTAGCAAATATCAGAGTCTTCCACTTTAGTGATCATTTTTCGCTATGAACTTCTGGCATTGTATCTTTTGCTTTTCTTGAGGAATTGACCTATGCTAGCATATCATGGGTTATGTTGAGTCTCTTAACCACCTTCCATTTTGTTGCATCTCCACGGCTTTCCCCTCAGTTCTTTGCAGTCAAGACATGAGGCAAAGGCTACCTCAGAGTCACTAACCAGGCCATCCTTATTGTATCCATGCTTTTTTGGTTCGGTTTCCATACTCTTGAGCGTAAAAGTTGCCAATGAGTATTAAAAAAAAAAATGTGTGCAAAACAAAGAAAAGAAGAAAAAAAAGAGTGCAAAACAAAGAAAAGAGAAGAAAGAAAAGAAAGATATGTGCAAAAGAAAAAAAAAAAAAGGATTCATTGATTGAGGGGGAGCCTCTGCTTTTACTCAACAAATACCCATTGATTCCTAGTGGTTTGACTTCCTTAGTTGTGTTTAAGATTCTCTTGCCTGAAGTCTAGCTTTCAAATCACTGCTAGGATTGAATCTAGTGTTTGTCGAACTCCAAGAGTCACACACACACTTTTTATCATGAGATCTATGCTTTTCACATAATACATCACTTTCTTTTATGAGGAATCTTCTAGAGGCTATGCACATTGTGTTTTCAAAATAATTGTGTTTCTTGGATAATCTTGTGCATTTTAAGGTACAAATTTGAAATTCCTTACTTGCTTCACCATATTTGTTCTTCTTGTTCATTGTTTTCAATGTTTAGTGGTTGCTTTTAGTGAGGGGGAGTTTGGTTATCATTGCAAGTGTTTGTTTGCATGAACATTTTGATTTGTTTGGTAAGGGAGATTGGCTTTAGTTGTTTTGCATGTTACTATGCACTGCTTCTTTATTGTTTCCTTCTTACATGCTACTGCTACTTACATCATCATATCCTTGCTTGTATGATTTATGCTTTTACTATAGTTGATTGATCTTTCTTTGACAATTCATGACAAAAAGGGGGAGAACGTTTGAGGGTGCATGTGTCTTAGGATTTTCATCTATTCATGCTATATGTTCTTAAAATCTCCAATGTACATCTATTCATATTTCCATCTCATACTTCAAGATAATCTTGTCATATGTCTATTGCTTTTTCATATATTCTGGTGGCACTAATAGTTGTTTTGGAGATTGTGGCACTAATAGCTGTTTTGCAGATCATGACCTTGAGAAAGAAGTTTGCTTTTGTTGGCTGCAATGGGTTAGGGTGATTAGGATTTTATTTGTTAGGTGTGTTTTGTCACGGCATTGCCAAAGGGGGAGATTGTTAGGTTTTTATTCTTAGCAATTATGTTTGACAAAATTTCTTTCAATTGTAATTTTATTCGATCTTTTATTTTAGTGAGGCTATGAGTTTTTGGATGCGAATCCAACCTGAATCGTGCCTATGCAGATGAGTTTGTGATCTGAATCCTATCATGTTTGCCACTTCGTTGAGTATGTTGAGGATCGAGCTGCCCAGTCAGCTCGCGGGGTCCAGGGGACAGCACCTCTTGGCTGGTCCGAAGCAACACCCAGGCGGGGTCAAGGGGCAGCGCCCCTGAAGCCAGAAGCAAAATTACAGTCGAAGTTGTTTGGTCACTCGAGCGAAGAGTGTGCGCTCAAGCGAAGAATCCTTGGTCCTAGAAGTTTTCACTGACTGTAAAAATACTGAGAAGTTGTTTTTGTCGCTCGAGCGACACTTTGGTGGCTCGAGCGAAGTCACTTGAAAAACACGCATTTTAGTCTCCTTAGCTCGAGCGAGCATTGCGGCCCTGTTTTCTATAAATATGCAGTTCAGTTAGATTTTAGGGGACTGCTTCCAGATCTTCTTGGATATTAGGGTTTATATTAGGAGCTTTTTTGCTAGTTTTTTTGATGTTTGTTTGAATGTAAATCTGGTTTGAAAAGTATACATTAGTAACCCCACGACGAAGATTACAAATCGACATCATTTGCAGACAGCTTTGTCGCCACCGTCAGCTGTCTCACCACGACATCACTCTCGGGAAGCCTTTGAAGACTCTACTCAGCATTGGCAGAGCTTTTGAAGGAAATTACTCCCTGCCGGCCATTAAATGCGGAGTACAAAGGATCTCCAAATCAGGCCACGGAAGTTGTCTTCTGTTTCAGCTCCTTGTTTTGCTTCTTTAGTGCGCTAATCTTTGCTCGAGCATCCTGGTACATGCTCTGGAGCAGAGAGAGTTGGGCATTTAATTGGTGCACCTCACTTGACCTATTCTGTAGCCGGTAGGACAAATTAGAAACCGCAGTCACCGTCTCCACATAAGACTTTAGTGTGTAGTGGTTGGCCTCAATATCAGATTGCGCTGTTATTGTTTGCTCGATTGACAATGTAGGAAAAATGAGAACAGAGTAGGGACAGGGGCATTCTGTCGAGGCGCAACGGAGTTGGCCTCCGCATTTTTAATCAGGGGAGTATTAAGGTTAGGGAAGAGAGTTAGGGGACGGCGAGAAGAAGCCATGACAGGAAGTGTACTGCCTTCAAAGGGAAATATGCAGAGTAATGGTATGGGGGCGGTTCGTAGCTCTTTGCTCTGCTTTCTTGTAGGCCTTGTTTAAGAAGACGGAAGAGAAGAATGAGCCAAAGAAGAACAGATTGCTGAGGCAATCTTTGACAAACGAAGGCCCGTCCAACTGCTACCGGTCAGGCGCACCGTGATTGTTGAAATCACGTGCCAGACATGATGCTCGACGAAGATAAACAGGGCAAAGAGAGAGATAGAAACAAGAGAGAGAGAGAGAGAGAGAGAGAGAGAGAGAGAGAGAGAGAGAGGTCTGTATATATCTGTATATATATTTATATATTATGTATATATGTATATGTATATGTATACTGTATATATTTTGTATATATTTTTTCTTCGTCTCCGTATATATCTGTATCTGTATATATCTGTATCCGTATGTTTGTGTTCATATACGTGTATGTATATACTATGTCAGTATGTGTGTATGTACCGGTGTATATGTACGCATCTGTATATGTATATATGTATATAGCTTGTCTGTGTATATGTATATGTGTGTATATATCGTATTTGTATATAGCTTGTTTGTGTTCTTATATATATGTGTGCGTGTGTATACCATATATGTATTCGTATTTTGTATTTCGTATCCATATGTGTATATATGGTATGTATAGAAAATTTTCAAAAAAATAAAAAAAATACAAAAAGAAATTGTCAAAAGAAAATGAAAAAAAAAATTTGTTGAAAAAAAAAAAACAAAATTCAAGGAAAAAAAGAAAATATTTGAAAAAAAAAACACAAAAACTTTTTTGTATTCATCTGTTGTGCATCTATCGTTTTATTTGTTGTGCATCCATCACATTGCATATTGTTTGTTTCACATTGCCCCTTTGTGCTTTGCATACACCATCACACTTGCACTCTCTATTACATTTGTTATGCATGGTTACAATCCGTTCACATCACTTCAAACTCATTTTTGATTACAACTTTTCTCCTTTACCTGGTTGAAACCCTCGCCCTATTTCATATTGAGGTACGGTTTAGGTCTTGTATATTAGTTAAGATCCCTTTCTTCTTCACTCAGTTGAAACCATCGCCCTATTTCGTATCGAGGTACGGTTTAGGTCTCGTACATTGGTTAAGATCCCTTTCTTCTTTACCCAGTTGAAAACCATTGCCCTATTTCGTATCGAAGTATGGTTTAGGTCTCGTACACTGCTTAAGACCCCTTTTCTCTTTACCCGGTTGAAATCAATCCCCTATTTCGTATTAAGGTATGGTCTAGGTCTTGCTGTTTAATTAAAACCCTTTTGTTCCTTCCTCTCATGTGAGCGAATTTGGATTGTATCCCTTTGTTTGTTTCATTTGCATGAGGCTTGCCTCACCACCTATCATATTGTATTGCATTTTTGCATTCATGCATTTTCAAAAATAGAAAAGAAAAGGGAAAAAAAATTCGACTTTCAATTGCATTAGCATGGTCATACTATTGCATTCCCTAGCTACAATCTTTGCACATCAACATTTGATTACAACACCTTTTTCATCAGTTTATGCTGGCCCCCTTCTTGTAGGTTATAGGATCAAACCGCTCGATTTGTACTGGCCCTTATTTAGGATAAAGAAACTATGCCTTTCTCAGGTTGGCAATCCAAACCCCCTTAGGTTAATACCTCATTTTTCTTGGGTTGTTAGTTGAGACTATTCATCGGTTAATACGTCCCTTGTTTTGGGTTATAGGTTAAAACTATTTCTTCGGTTACATTTCATTCTCTTATGTGAATTTGTTTGGATTGTATCCCTTGTTATGCTTCATATTACCTGTTACATTGCATTGATCATGAATTTTCAAAACATTTGGCTTCATGAATTGTGTAAGTCCAGCTTTCAAAATGTATTTCAATTACATGTTATTTGCATTCTATCTCTGAACTACATTGGTTTGATTCCTTGCAAAGGGACATGTAGGCAACTCTCGGGTTCAACCAACATGCATTACATTTTGTTTGTTTTCCCAAGTCTTACGGCCATGTCAAAAATGTCGTCTTTAGGCTTTGACATTCACTCACGTCAATAAATGACTTCGAGTTTTGTTAAAGAGGGGCAACTGTAGACGCCCCATTTTGACCGGCCCTAAGACTGAGCACTTTTCCTTCAATTACCCGATAATGAAAATAGGAATGTGTTTCTCACATAATTCTCAGTAAGCAAGATGGAATTTGTGCTTCATTTCCAAAACGAAGCCTGCTTTGGCCAAGTGTTCAAATCCCTTCAAAACTCTTTTTCAAAACTTTCTTTTTGTGCTTTATTCTGAATATTTTTGTAGTGTTTTGAGGCTCATTTTTAAACTTCAAAATGAAACATTTTCTCAGGAAATTGAGTAAAGAGTAGTGTAGAAATAGGAGGAAAGGACGAGAATTCTGTCGAAAAATTCTATTTCATGCAAAGCAGTTAGCCCTGGCCATTGGTTTGGCTAGTCGGCCAACCTTTTGGCCAGTTGACCAAAAAAGTGGTCGATCGGCCAGTGTTTTGGCTGGGTGGTTCATATTTTGGCCGGCTAGCCAAGAAAGTGGCCGACCGTCTACTTTTCCAAGAAGCAGGCAGTTTCGGCAGAATTCTTTATGAAAGCGTGTGGGTCATGCCATTTTAGATATTTTCTTGATTTATTCATGCACGAGGTGTGTCTAGAAGCCTTCAATGATCCTTCTTTGGTCTCAATTATCAAAAAAGCTTTTGTCTCTTACCTAAGAGGTTGTATTCATTCAACCACCCTATGTTCCCCTATCATTCATGGCTCCCACCTCCTTGACTTGGCTTTCCATCCTCATCTATATGGAGATACTCAAAATGTATGTATCAAAAAAAAGAGAAGTGAATTAAGGGAGAATTGAGAGTTGGAGAAAAAAAAAAAAAAAAAAAAAGGGGAGAAAGCTTAAGTTGTTGAGCAAAACTTCCATTTTCTTCAAAACACACACTGAATTCTATCTTCTATACACCAAAATCATTCCATAAATTCTAATATAGCCCTAATCAAGTAGCTTTGATCAAAAGAGAGTGAGTGTTTTTGAATTTGAGTGAAAAACAGAGAGTTATAACTCCCCCCCCTACAAACACTGTTATACTATCTAAAAACATCATTCCAACTACAATTTCAAAATTGAGAATTGAGAATTGAGAACACACTTCCATAAGCTTGAGGGTAAGGAAAATGAAATTTGGAAATCAAATCCTTTTCTTGGAAGGTACATTGTGCACACTTTTTATTTTCTTGCATGGTCTTACATTTTCTTTCTTCTATTGGTTTTCTTAGTTCAATTTCATGTTATAAATATGTTGTAAGCTACCTGGAAGTGGTTAGTTGAGCCACTTGCATATTTCCCGTTTGTTTTTCTAGTTTCTGGACAAAACAGAGTCTTTGGCCTAGCCTGAGTGGCCGGCCGGCTAGTTTAAGAGCTGACCGGCCAAAAACGCGGCCGCCTGGTAGGTTTTGTGGCCAGCCAGCTCCTCTTTTGGCCAGCCAGTTAGTATTCTCCTGGACAGAACCCAACAGCCTCTGACGATGAGCATAACAGTTTCCGACGGTCTTCGAGGCCCTCTGTAGTTTCTGTTTTTATTATTTTTAGTTTAACTAGAGAGTGTTTATGATGATTTAATTTTTGTTGTAATATTTTTCCTCTCCCCTTCTATTCGGATTTCTAATAATTCAAAGCGATGTAATAATTTCCTATCCCAGCTTCGTTCTATCCCGTTTTTTCAATCGCTTTCCCTATATGTAAATATGTAATATATCATGCTTGTCATCATATCCATGCTTTGCATCTATGCTTTATGCCTTAAGATCTAGCTAAATTTTGCATTTATGAGTTTAATCAATTATTACGTGATTTTGTGCGCTACCTCATGTTTTGAGATGATTCACATGTCATGTATTAGAAGCCGGATCTGTAGTTGCATTTCATGAGTTAATTGTATTAGGATCTTGTATATTGAAGCATGCATGTTTACTAATTTTTGTTTTGTGCCTATTTGTGGGACGCTAGTAAATATGTAAGTTTTTTGTGCTTTAGTATCCTGCCTGTGCGTGTTTTGTTTTGTTTTGTTTTTTTTTTTATACTATATCTAGCATCCTACCATGTGGCTAATTGCTTATCTGATATACCTCCATGCATGTCAGTGAGTGAAGGTTGTGTTATTTAAGTTGGAATAAAATTGATTTTCATGATTGCACTATTCAAAACCTTTTTGAAATAATGAAATCAAATAGTTCTAAAATGGACAACATAGTCTATATTTGTTTACTTCACATAGTAAATTTTAGGATTTACTAAATAATCAGAATATGAACATGTAAAGTTAACAAAACTCATATCATGGTTAGTAAAGGCCGATCTTTTGATTGGGTGAGCGGGGCCTTTCCCCTTAATACCTAAGGTTCCGAGCCAAGCATCCTTGGTTACGATGAACAGTGGCCTTGGCCCGAGTCAAGGGTTTTCTAATTTTCCCAAAGTAAATATTAGGTGGAAACTCTGAGATCTGATATATTTTTGCAATAAAATGAATTTTCTAAAAGTTTCCAAATGTGGACTCTCATCTACGTTTTACATTGTACTCATGAACTAGATCAAAGAGAATGAGGGCCTGAATTGTTAAAGCGTGCGAGTAACCCTCGGACGGTGTTACAGTTTCTGGCGACTCTGTTGGGGATATTTTGAAACCTTGACTCGAACTCCATGATATATATATACACACATATGTTAATTATATGTTCATTGCATTGCGTGCATGATGCGCTTAAGTCCCGTGCTTGTCACTTGTTATCCTAGACGACTATTCGGCTTCGGATGGATAGACAGACATGGGCTCTATTATGGTGGGAGCACAAGCCTCGGAATGAGGAACACCACGTATCGCTTGATTCGCTGAATTGGGCAGGTATATCGGTATTCTGCTGAGGTATCCCTTTTGACAAGACTGACCTAGTGCATCTAGTGTACTTCAGAATGGTCTGATATCTCCCAAATTTTGTGGACTCACGCTGATATCTCAAATTTTATTTATTTATTTTTAGTTCTTTAGTAAAAGAAATACATATTTTAATCAATTTTTTATATTTTAGATGCATCTAATCTGGGTGCACTTAAAAATTAAAATATTTGTGAAAAAAATCAATAAATACAAAAATACAAAAAATATATTGAATTTTTGTATTTAATGATTTTTCAAAAGAGTTGTTCACAATTATTTTACTTTTTAAGTATATATAGACCGCACATCTAAAAAGTAACAAAAACATTAATCAAAATATTAAAAAATATCAATAGAGACCAAAAAAAAAAAAAAAAAGAAAAGAAAAAAGAAAAAAAGAATTAAATTGTTAATCAAACAGAATAATTTAAACTTATCAATGGATCTCCAATGGATGTGTATCCTATTTGGTGGAATCTCTTAATTTTTTAATGAGATCAAATTATATTAAATAAAATATTAATAACAAATTATTTTTATTTTTATTTTTATTTTATTAGTTGGTGTGTAGCATATTTTACAAATGCGTTCAAGCTCCGTTTGACAATGAGGTTTGGGGCTATTTTAGCTACAAAAGATAAAATAGGCTATTTTAGTCACAACAAACAAAACATCACATCCAATCCATAATCATTACACTCTTCTCTCACAAAAAAAGTCAAAAAAGCCAAAAAGCCCTTCACAAACTAACCTTTTTAGCTCAGGCTAAAATAGCCAAAAAGCCAACCCACTTTCCAAACGGAGGCTGAGTTTGTTTATTTTGCTAATTTAAATTTAAATGTGAGAGAACGAGATGGTAGGTCTATCATTTCGATAATTTAAATAATTTATTTTATAAAGCTTTTCACAATTTCATTCACCTATCTCAATTTACTGTATTGATGCCACGTCACGTTGTGTAAAATTAAAATGGGTGATGATTGAGACCTCCTCCAATCACCACCCCCCACACACACGTGGTGGGTGGTGATTGGAGGAGAAAGAAAAAAAAGAAAAAGAAAAAGTGACCAATCAGGTGAAGAGAGGGTCAAGAGAGTGGAAAAAAAATGGGTCCAAGTCATTATTGAATTAAAATTTTAGGCTTGCACTATACTTTGGGTATCCTAAAGTATTTGTAATAAAAAATGTTAGAAATTTTAAAAATTTTACCAAATATTTTATATAGGTGTAGGACTTGCATAATATATCTATATAATAAGACAGAACGGTTTTTAAAAATATATAAAATGTATCAGAGATACACTTTATTTGAATGGTTTAGATCAATCCTAATGAATATCTAACGGTTGAGAGTAATTTGTTTCCCATCCAAACACACCCTGCTCTCTCTCTCTCTCTCTCTCCCACGTCTCATCCCCTTCCATCTTTATCTTTCTCTCTCTCCCTTTTTGTTGCACATCTCCTCCCATTTCATCCTTATCTCTATCTCCCTCTTTGTTCCTTTTCTTTATCTCCCCCTTCTCTCCGACTGGCTTCAATTCGTCTCCTCCCATTCCCTCCTTATCTCTATCTCCCTCTTTGTTTATCTTCCCTTCTCTCTCTGTGTTTGTTTTTGGTTGTTGGATCGCCGCCATTGAAGATCACCCACCCTTCGCACACGCACCCCTCCCGCTTCGCTCGGCTCCCTTCAAACTCATCTTTGCTGCAATTCAAACCCATTATTCTTCAATTCAACAGAGGTAAGTTCTTTAGTTCTTTGTTTACATTAGCAAAATGAGGTGTTCTCTTCTCTCTCTTTCTTCCTCTCCCATTTTCTCTTTGTTTTTGTTTACCTCTGATGGCTGTGTCTATTTCCCTAGCATTAATCCAATGAGGTGTTCAATTTTTTGACTGCTGTTGGGAAAGAGTCGATTGTTCTCTCACCTTCAGTTCAATTTCAGTTCAATTTTATTTGGTATTTTCAGTTCAATTTTATTTGGGCTGTCATTCTCTCTCTCAATTTGGGTTTATTTCCTGTTTTTGTTGATGTTGTATGGCGACTGTGGTTTTAGTAATTGAAGGAATTTATACTTCTTTGCAATGTTTATAGTTCTTTCCGAAAAATGAGAGTGCAGAAGACTGAGTCTAACATTGTGCTTAATTTGTCACCTGAAAACAGTCAGAATGGAAAGTTCAGCTATGGTTATGCAAGCTCCCCTGGAAAAGGTCTACAATGGAAGATTTTTATGAGACAAGAATTGATGGTGTGGATGGAGAGATAGTTGGTCTCTTTGGAGTTTTTGATGGTGTGTATTTCTCTCTCTATGTGCCATCCACATAACCTTTGGTTTCCTTGAAGAAATAATGTTGTTGATGCATAGTAGACTATGTTTGCTAAATGTGAATAATTATAAGTTATATTTGATATTGAAGTACTGATAAAGGATTCTACATACAGTTCCTCATGCAAATATGTCTCTGTCTTTGTCCGTCTGTTGTCAGTTCTCTCTTACTCTTTCAATGATTGAATAAATGGATTACTTTTATAAAAAAATGTTTCTGGTGGTTGCATAAGCATTCACCTATTGGCTTGTGATCAATTTAAATACTGCATCGGTTCAGGAGTTTTTGTTGATGTTGTATGGCGACTGTGGTTTTAGTAATTGAAGGAATTTATACTTCTTTGCAATGTTTATAGTTTTTTCCGAAAAATGAGAGTGCAGAAGACTGAGTCTAACATTGTGCTTAATTTGTCACCTGAAAACAGTCAGAATGGAAAGTTCAGCTATGGTTATGCAAGCTCCCCTGGAAAAAGGTCTACAATGGAAGATTTTTATGAGACAAGAATTGATGGTGTGGATGGAGAGATAGTTGGTCTCTTTGGAGTTTTTGATGGTGTGTATTTCTCTCTCTATGTGCCATCCACATAACCTTTGGTTTCCTTGAAGAAATAATGT
Source organism: Camellia japonica (assembly GCA_030407325.1). Classification (NCBI taxonomy): domain Eukaryota; kingdom Viridiplantae; phylum Streptophyta; class Magnoliopsida; order Ericales; family Theaceae; genus Camellia; species Camellia japonica. Next base: position 141,005,478 of record JAPPVO010000002.1, read on the forward strand.
TATTGATGCATAGTAGACTATGTTTGCTAAATGTGAATAATTATAAGTTATATTTGTTTTTCAACATGAATGATTATGGCTTCATCATAGAAAGGTCAATTTTTGCACTTTTAATAGCCATTCATTTTTTATTTTTTTTTTGTGTAGATGTTTCCCCAGTTTCATTTTGCTGAAGTATTATAATAGCAGTTAACAACTAGAGTAATTGGTTGGTACCATTCACATCCTCACATCACCGTTCTTCCTTTCCATGTTGGTAAGTGTCAATTAACAACGTAATGTTTTATGTGAATATCTAAATGTTTCTAAATATAAAATGTGTTGGTTGAACATTTCAATGCTTTCATTCATTCTTCATGTTTGGGGCTTGATTTGAAACCTTTTCTTTTTAATTTTCTGCCAGTAGTTCTATTATTGGCTACTTAAATAAGATCTGCTAAATCTTTATGTCTTCTTCAGATGTGCGGACGCAAGCCATGTATCAACTTCTAGATTCTGGGTTCATTGGACTGATATTTTCATGTTTTAGTGAAGATGTGCATAAGGTTTGTGGTAGTTATTGACAAGTCAAAAGGAAAATTTATAAAAATATGTGGAAGCATGGTTATTTTTAAAACATTCTGGGATTTTCAGGTTGGAAGAATCCAAGTTATTGCTTTCCAGTCCTTGGATGGCAAGCAGAATCATATGTTGAGAGCACTTCCTCTCGCACCTGTAAAGAGAAGTGCAGTTATAGATCTTGAGTCATCGAGTTCCTCAAAAAATGCACTCACAAGGTCTGGCTCTACAAGGACAGAAAGTCTTGAACAAAATACTGGCGATTCGAGAGCAACTGCTGGGGCTTTTAAGGTATATTGCTTGATTCTTAAACTTTAATAAATAAAAAATAAAATTGCTTAATCTCACTAATGAACTTATAAAATTTTTGGAAAATAATGTTTCTATTAGATGCTGGAGGTTAAAATTCTATTCCTGTATTGATCATGTTGCTGGTGTGTGTATGTACTTTCATTGGAAGTGTTTTTTGGTTAAGAGTACTGTTGTAAAGAACCTTATTATATGTATAATATATATACTAATTTATAATGTTTGTATATTTTAAATATTACTTGGATTGCTCTCATTGCCAAAATTTTCACTCAAAAGATACAGGCCTGAATGTTGAGTCAAGTGAATTTTCTGCCTTTGGGTTTAATTGCTTGCTTCATGGTTCTATTTTGAACCTTCCCTGTACAGTGATGTTTCTTGAATTCATGTTGCGAAGGGTTGACATTTTTCTCCATTTGAATGGTTTTGTGGAATTGATAGGTTTAAAGAACTTGGCTAATTTTTATTTTTTTATTATTAAAAAAAAGAAAAATAAATAATACAATTAAGGTTCTGAACAAATTTATGATGATAGTCGAAACACATCATCACCAGGATATGTTTTCTTGAAATCAAGTACAAGTACTTTTAAAAAAGCCTAATGATTTTTTCTTTTATCTTTTACTGTCATTTTCACTCTTCAAATTTGGGATTACAGTAGTTTTGCTTTCAAAGGATGGTCTCAAAATCAAGGAAAATTAATTATGTGAATAAACTTGCTGTGTATATATCATGTTTGATTTTTCTCAAGCTTCAATATCTCTAAGATACATGTAAGCTATTCGACTCAACCAAGAGATCATTAGTTACGCTTTGGGAAGAATCGGTGGTCGTCACAAATCTAAGAAGTGCAACTCTACCATTTGGCATTGCATTACACCACTATGCCTTTTCCCAATTTAACCTCTCAGGTTTGTTTTATTTTATCTACTATATTGTGCCATCTTTTATTTATTTTGAATCCTTCAATGGCTTACTCTCTGTTTCACCTGTTTTGTACATTATAAGAGATAGATGTTTATTTATTTTTTATTTTTTATTAATTAAGGTGTGAATTGTTTTGTTAATGTAATGTAAATAGAAAGGAGGGTTTCTTAAGTCAGAGATTGTCGAATGCTTCATGTGTTCTGTTTTGTTGATATCAAAATGTAATTATAGATAGAGAAAGCAGGTGAGAGAGAGAGTTTGTCAATAGATTATAATGTTTTATTGATTTTGGAATGAAAATTTGAGGAGAAACAAATTGTAATGATAGAAGAGATGATTTTTTTAAAGGAGAGTTTTCTTTTTCAATGATTTGCTGTTTGATTGATTTTGAAGAGTATACATTAGGAAATGACTGTTTTAAAATAGACTGAAGGGTTGGGATTACAATTATATTAAATTGATAATTGATTAAATAGTATTGGGATTATGATTATATGTTAATCTCAACATTATTTACACCGTGACATCAGGCACGGACATACCCTAGTACACATATATAAGATATTTGATAAAAAATTTTGATAGAATTTTTAAAATATCTAACATTATTCATTTGCAATTCTTATACCACTGATGGCACATTCTTCAATGCTCTGATTTTTTTCCCTTTTTTTTTTGGTTCTCCCTAGATGTTAGCGATCTATTTCTATATCAAAAAAAATCAACTGTAAGGTTTCGTCTCTATTTAACGAAATCACGATTGGTACAAATAGATTATTTAAAGGAAGAGAAATTAATTGTATTGAACCTTCAAAGTGGTGGTAGGTCAAAATATTTTTTGTGCAACAATTGGAGATGAAGATGAATCTATAAGGCATATAATGGAACTAAGAAGAGGAGAAAAATCCAAAAAAAGGGATTTAATATAAGGAGAAATTACTCATAAATTCCATTATGATAAATGTTGCTCTAGTTAATCCTGAATGTTTTTTATTAAACCATTTAGTCCTAAAAAACATCACCAACATCACTAAAAAACATCATAAAAAATCAACATCATAAAAACATCAACATCATCAACTACATCGTAAAACATCATCAAAACAACATCCTAAAACATCACAACATCATCAAAAACAACATCGTAACAAACATCGTGAAAAATTACATATCAAATTCATTTAAACATAAACACCAAAAATCATATTCATTTAAACTACATATTTCAAACATCAGATTCATTAATATAATGTAACACCAACCAAAAATGATAACATCATATTCAAACATCAGATTCATTAATATAATGTAACACCCAAACACCATAACCGAGATCGAGACCAAATCAAATCTCAAGATTCCACATCTCGAACTCATTTACTTCAAGATTGCTGAAGTGAAAACTTTGATTCGTGAAGATCGTGATTCGAAATCAGACCTGGATGGGTCATTTCAATTCGGGAAGATCCTGATTCGAAATCCTCAGAAGTTCTTGAGATTCAACATTCGAATCAGAAGTTCTTGAGATTCAACATTCGAATCTGCTTGGGCCATTTGGTGCGCTATTGAACTGGAATGATCTTGACGGAGACATCGATCCCTGTTCTTGGTTTGGAGTTGAGTGCTCTGATGGAAGAGTAATTATCCTGTGAGTAATTCATTCTTTCGTTTTTGTATTTGGAAACGCACAAGTAAATACATTCATGTATGTATGTATCTATTGATTTGTTAGAATACATCTTAATAAGGAAATTGAGTTCTATAGAATTCGGATTTTCTTTTGATTGACTGAATTTTATGTCCAGTTCTTCCATGTGAAATCTGAATTTAAAATGATATCAAAGAGGAGAGAGATGTGATGTGTGGTTGAAATTGAAGAGCCTCTGGTTTTTTAGAGAGAGAAGTCTCTTTGGCAGAGTTTACAGATTCGATGATGTTCAATGTTAGAACGAACCATGAAGGTGGATAAATTATGATGATGTTTGAACTTCATTTTTTCAGATCTGGGTTTGTGTGTTTAGGGCTAATAAATTATGATGATGTTTGATCAAAAAAAATTGTTATGATGATGTTTGATATAAAAAAAAATTGTTATGATATGATGTTTGATCAGAAAAAATTATTTAATTGTTATTTTGATGTTTAATCGTTATTTAAAAAATTGTTTAATCTATTTTTTGATGTTGTTTTGATGATGATGTTGTGATGTTTGACGTTATTTTGATGATGATTTTTGATGTTGATGAATAATGTTTTATGTTTGATGAATAATCTTAATGTTTAATGGTTGTGTTTGATGTTTGATGAATAATGTTTGATGTATGATAAATAATTCTAATGTTTAATGGTTGATGTTTGATGAATAATCCTGACGTTTGATAATGTTTGATGTTGGATGAATAATTCTAACGTTGATAATGTTTTCACCCAAATTATACAAATAATCCTGACGTTGGTAATGATTGATGTTTGATAAATAATTCTGACGTTGCTAATGTTTGATGTTTGATGAATAATGTTTGACATAAAAAGGCCTATAATAAGCTTTTAGAGAAATATGACCTATTAGTCCAACAAAAAACATTCAGGACTAAATAGTTTAACATTTCTAAATTTGGGATTTATTAGAGCTTTCCCCTTAATATAATAGAATAATAATGAAGAAATCTCTTGGAAGTGTTTAGATATTCGAAGTCTTTTTCTTCCTTTTTCCTCAACTTTTGCAAATGTTTCGGCTGTAGCGGATCCGATGGCTATGCAGTCGAAACGGTGATCTGTGTGTAATAGAAGTCTACTGGTTTAACCAGATGTGCACACCAAAAATAATAATCCTGTAGTGCAAGCCTAAAGTTTTAATTTTATACAAAGCGACGTGGCAGCATCTAAATAATGGGACAGAAGATTGGTACAACAAATTGGGACAAGTGATCCAAACCCAAGAACACTACATTACTGTTCCTTGAAAAGGCTTAAAATAATCCCCCCCCCAAAAAAAATGGAAAACACAAAGCAAAATAGTATTCGCGGCGTTTTAAAATAATAGTCTATTTTAAAAAATTTAACTTTATTTTTTTGATAGAACAATTATTAAATGGATCTATTTAAGGAGAAGTTAAACAGGTGTTCTCGGAGCAAATGAGAATAATTAGAAGTCAATTAAGTGTTCTTGGAGTAAGGTCGTGACGCCATAACGTTTGCTTGCTCATATATATGTATTGAGGAGTAAGGGGTTGAACTTGTAAAAATATTTGGTGCTCTAAAGATATGAGTTTTATATATGACTTCCACACATATATTTACCAGAGAAAAAGGTGTAAATTCATTTCTCCACCAAGGTGGGTGGAGGCCATCTAACCCAAATCATCAAAATCACACAAGTCGGACAAAGTTGGCATCGGAGTAGAAATATTCTTGACGGCCCCAATTATTTTGAAGTATAATTGGAGAAGTTATTGTAAAATAAGATCTTGATTGGCCCATATCATTACTTAAATGCAAGTTCTACTAGCAAGATTTAACATTTAAAATATTATTGAACTAATCAAATAGTTAAGGAATTGATCAATTGTTTATACGAACTAACTTAATTCAAACTATCCTAGTACAAAAACCTTCCTCAGCCACCCTACAAATTAAACATAACTTTGATGGCTTTGCCACCACGAGCACTCGTTTCGAAGGCTTCCTCCACCTCCTTCTGGGAGAATCCGAATCTGTGGGTTATCAGCGGCTTCACATCAATCCTTCCGCTGCTCAGAAATTCAAGACATACTGGCCATGTGTTTTTGTAACGGAAAATACCAACCACGTCAACCTCCCTGTAAGTAAAAAAACCATAAAACAGCCAACCAACCATCAAAGCTAAAATTATTAAAATTTTGTTGGTGACTTTAATATCAAATGAATTGAAGGAAAAAAAAAAAAAAAAAAAAAAAAAAAAAATCGAATCAAATACCTTGCAGCAGCGGGAGGGAGCGGGACGGTCATTTCACAATGTCCCATTCCAACGAGGCAAACCTTGCCACCAGAGGCTGTGGCACTCAAGGCTGTCGACATGGTTTTGCTAAAACCAGCACAATCAAAGGTCACACTCACTTCACCTCCCATGGCTTTTCGAATTTGTTCTACTTCTTTACCCACATCCTACAAAGACACTTCTGTTAAAAAAAAATGGCAAATTTTTGGGAATTACCAGTTTGCAGTGTCATTCTGTGATTGGTTTCTATGCAAATAGTGCAAACCTGCATATTTGATGAAACTTTGACGACTCCATCTGCACCAAGATCTTTGGCAACAGAGAGGCGGTGGTCATCCACATCCACGATCACAATTCTGGGGGCTCCAAAAGCACGAGCAGCGAGCATTGTAACCAGACCTATAGGTCCCGCTCCAATGATCAATACGTTGGTTGTAGGACCAATTTGAGCACGGAAACAAGCATACACACCGACACTGAGGGGCTCGCACATTGCTCCTTCCTCCATGCTTACATTATCAGGCAACTTGAAGCATAAACTTGCAGGATGCACTATCTGTCAAATATCATCAATCCAACTAATAATTATCAATCTAACAAAAAAAAAAAAAAAAAACTAATAATTTGATCAAAAAGGGGAAAAGTAATATAAAATAGATTTTATTTTATTTAGTGACCTGATTGGCAAGAGAACCGTGAATGGGAGGAGTAGCGAAGAACTTCATGTCATGGCATAGATTGTAACGACCTTCCTTGCAAGGATTGCATTGGCAGCAACTAATGCCAGGCTCCAAAGCCACTCGGTCACCTTTCATTAATGATTTTACCTCACTCCCAACTTCTTCTATGACTCCTGCACACTCGTGTCCGATCACCATCGGCTCATTCACAACAAAGTCTCCACATCGCATATTCTGAAATTATACACAACATTCACAACCAGTAATGTATTTGATAAAGAGCCCTTTAAGTAAATCCATGGTCTCTTTTATCATTAATTTTTTAATTGATGATTGCCAATAGATAATATATCACCTTGAGGTAATGAACATCACTGCCACAGATACCAACAGCTTTCATGCTAACTCTAACATCGTGGGCACCTAAAAAATTATGAAGAATATAAATAACCCCATGAGTAGTGAGACAAATAATACAAATACGCATTATTATTACGTAAGAAAATCAAAGGCAAAATTATGTTAGAATTTTCATCATTCTAAACACAAATAACAAAACATGCACACATATATATACCAAGAGGAGGAAGATGGAATGGTTGAATTTTAAGAGCATTCACGCCAAGCAACCACGCTGCCATGTTCTCTCCAGATATTCCTCCCTTACCCATGTTTTTTTTTTTTCTTCTTCCCTTCTTTTCAAACAAACAAGCACTCAAACTTACGATTGGTTTGGTGTCGACAGTGTATACCTATATATATACATATGATATGTGAAGAAGACCTATTTTAGTCATAGTAGGATTAGATCAGTTATAGATTTACTTGGTAATTGATTCTTATCCAAATTGATGTTGATGATACAATTAAAGAAATTTATTTTTTGAGCAATAAAAAAGTATATATTTGATTTGATTAGATATATAAAATTTGGATTTGACCAATTTGAATTTAGATTTGGATAAACTTATTGACATTTAAGATTTGGATATATATCCATCTAAAAAAATGTTTGAACTTATATATATGTAATGATGTAATGATATCTTATATTATATCATGAATTAATCTAAGGGTAGTCACACGGGGAGAGATTTAAGGGATGCATAAGTTATCCACTTTTTAACTTCTTGCGGTGTATCTGCATTTAATTTTGCAACAATTCTACTCACATAATACTAAGAGTTTGTTTGACCTGAACTAACATAGTATACTTTTTTTAACCTTTTTATTCTTTTTTAGTCATAGTATCTCTCTACTTTTTTATGTATCTTTTTGTAAAAAATTAAAAAAATATACTAATCTAGTACATCCCAAACAACCAGTAGTGTTAGGGATTATGAAAAAAATATTATGAAATTCTTCATGAAATTTTTTCATCTGTTGATTAGTGTGGCGTTTTATTGTATGTATAATTCAAGAGTGGAGAATTTTCATGAAATATTTCATAATATTTTTTTTTATGATTGCTGGTATTACTCTAATACTAATCACATAATTTCCTATAAAAAAAACAATACTATTATGCTTTTTTGAAAATTTAAACAAGATTCTAAAAGGAAAAAGGTTAATTTTATTTTAAGCTAATTACATCAATGGACCCTAATTTTTTCTAAGTTTTAGTTTGGCTCCGGTACTTTGAATTTGGTCAATTTGATCCTTATACTTTCTATCTTGTTCCACTTTGGTCCTTTTTGCTTTACAATCTCGACCCTAAGGTTTTAGTTATTATATTCCCGCCTCCTAAGTTTTGTTATATTATAAAAATACATTTTTTATTTTATTTTATTTTATATTTTATCACACATTATATTTTCGTTTTTCTGGTGGTATTAATTCAAAAGGTTCATTTGGAGAGTTTTCCGTGTAAGGACAAAAATAATTATTTGTGGTGTTTCCTTATTTATTTTTTACAATAGCTAATTGCTTATCCTTATCTAATAGTAGATATCAAACTTCGTGTATAATTTCTAGTTGATTTTCTTTTAGATTTTCGTTAAGTTATTTTAATAACCAAATTTTAGTATTATTTTGTTCAATTATTATTTGTAGTGTAGTACTATTATTTAAATTATCTAATTCGACTTCTTCAATATATATTTATATTTGTAAGACTGAGAAATCAAACTTTAATACCAATTCTAAACACAAGCAATTTTACAAAGATTTTATAATTTATAGGGAATTTATAATTGTATTAATAGGGAAATAGAGCATTATAGTAATTAATAGAACTTTTGGGTTTATAGTTTATTTCTATATTTCTTTGAGGGACTAAATTGATTTGAAATTGAATTTGGATGGACTTAATTGGCACAGTTAGAACTACATGGATTAAAATGAAAAAGGTGTCAAACTTGAGGGACTATGGTTATAATTCACTCTTTTATTTTCTACCCATAAATTATCATCAAATTTTGAATTTGGATAGAAATTTAAAATTAAAAAGCGAAAAGTAAGTGAAATGTAAATAAATATAAACTATTTTTTTTTCTCTATTTCTCTTTTCTCGTTTATTTCACTTTCTACCCCTGAACTATTGTCAAATTGTCTACTTTGTTCTTCAACTGTCGATTAAGTCTAGCAAGTCCTTAAAGTATATAAATAAAAATTTATTTAATCCCCGAACTATTAATTGAATCTATTAAGTTCTTAAAAAATTTAATTCAAACATATTTAGTTCTGGAAGGATTAGAAAAATAAAATATAAATCCATAAATATTACAAATCAATAAAAGATTATACCTAAATAAGATTTTATTTTATTTTTTAAAAAATCTTAAATTTCTATGTTATTTACGTTTTTAAGGTAGAATTAACTTGAAAGGATCTTCATTTAAATATCCTTTTATAAGGATAAGGGTAGTTATTTAGATTTTCATATTTATCTTCTATAATTGAATCATGCTTACCTTTATCTAGTATTATATACTTAATTTCATTCATAGTTTCTAATTGACTATTTTTAAGATTTTCGTTAAGTTCTTTTAATAACTTGATTAAAGTATTATTTTGTTCAATTATTATTTATAACACAATGCTATTATTGAAATTATATAATTCTATTATTTAGTATATCTAATACTCATATAATTTTAGGACTTTTCTTAAGTGTGCAATTGCACACCATGTGCCACTTACACAAAAAGTGTAAGTGTAAGGTGTAAGTATAAGTATAAGGTGTAAGTGTAAGGTGTAAGGTGTAAGTGGGTTGCATATGGTGTGCAACCTCAAAAAAGGTGTAAGTGTAAGGTTTAATTTTTCACAAAATGTGTAAGTGTAAGGTGTAAGTGTAAGGTATAAGGTGTAAGGTGTAAGTTGCACACCATAACCAAACCCATAATTTTATTGCCAAGACTAAAAAATCAGACTCTTATACCAATTCTCCCTCTCTCTCTCTCTCTCTCTCTCTCTCTCTCTCTCTCTTACAGACACAAAAAAAAAAAAAAAAAACTTTTTAAAGACAATAGAAATTTAAAGTTTTTTTTTTAATAAAATCTTAACTAAGTAGGTTCTTTCACCAATTTATAATACTTATAAATTTATATTTATTTTTGTAATCCTTTCTTTTTTCTTTTTTATCGAAAAAAGTTAGTAGTTAATTGTTAGATTAGTATATTGGAAGAGTTGAACTCTCATCCTCTCCATGCAAGCACTTAAGTCTTGCACTATATTTCACTCTTAAGAGTGGAATCCAAGACATCTTTTTAGGAGAGACTTGGTGGCCAAAGGGCTAGCCACATAGGCTAGAACCCCTTGGTTATTTTTGTATTTCTTTTGAGGACCAAATATGCTTGAATTAAATATTTTAGAAATTTAATATATTTAATTGATAGTTCTTGGGTAGAAAGTGAAATAAACTCGAAAGGAAAAGAGAAAGAGAAAAAAAATTTGTCATATACTATTTCACATTTTACTCATTTTTTCTTTTTCCTTTCCAAATCTATACCTAAATCAATAATTTAAACACAATCTTAAGTTATGTTTGAATAACTGTAATCTTAAAAGGAATGGAAATGTGATTTTGTATTGCCATGATTCCAGTGTTTGGTTCAAATCGAAATTAGAAAGTGATTCCTGATTATTTATTTTAGTAGGAATCACATTAGGAGAATCTCACATTTCTAGAGGAATATTAGCTAGTATGGATAAAATCACAACCATCATAAGGTGAAAGAGATTAAGGAATCGTTAGGAATGAGGCTAATATAGTTCCCAAAAAAAAAAAAAAAAAAAAAAGCACGGTGAAAATTTTAAAAGCCATACAAAAAGTCAAAAGTTTCATTCACATTTTTTCTACTTTTTACACATTTTTCATAAAAAGATAAAAGTTATTTCCAAATATTTCAATTTTTTTCACTTCACATTTTAGCCAAAAATCTAAAAAAATCATTTCCTAAACTATAGTAAAGTTGAGGATAGTGGTTGATAGATGAAATTTGACTAATCTAGAAGGGTATTATAGTAATTTAACCACTGCATTTAAGGGGGAGGTGACAATGATATTTCAAACCAAAAAAAAAAAAAAAAAAAAGAAAGAAAGAAAGAGGGGTGTGTGTGTCCGTGTAATTTACCCTAAAAACGAGGGTAAAATACTCTTCTCGTTATCAATGTAAACGGATGTTAAACATAAATTGACTCAAATTAAAAATTTTGAGGATCAAAATAATAAAATTGAAACTTAAGGGACTAAAATGGCAAACAACACATATTTTATGGATTAAAACTGTCGAGACAGTTATTAGAGATAGAACCAAATTGACAACTTAGAGAACCAAAATAACAAATTTAAAACTTAAGGGACAAAAATTATATTTTATCCCGATTAGTATTTAAGACCACAAATAATAATTGGGCCTTCAATTTCCTTTCTAAAAGGGAAATTTAGCCAAAATCTCTCCATTTGACCCTTATTTAGTGAAAATGACAACCCAATTTATTTTACTTCATAAATCTATTAAGGAGGAACACTTTTGAACATATTGCCCATGAATATATATATATATATATATATATCTCACAAAACTCTTTTGACGAGGAACACTTTTATTTTATTTTATACAAATTTATAAATGTTGTGTTTGTGTATTTTTGGTTGGTTCATCTAGTATGTACTCTACTTTTTGTAACAGTAAAGTGTTACTGTAAACTAGAATAACATGTTACTGTAAGACTGAGTAACATATTATTTATGTCAATTTCGACGGTATTTTTTTTAATTTTGTTTTTACTTCTTTAATTTCATAGTCAACATGGATCTTATTTGATAGATCTTGATAAGATGATTCTAAATATACTAATTTTATTAAAAATTGACATTTAGATCAAAAGTTATATTATTTTAAAGTTTAAAATATTAGATTTTTTTTTTTGATCAGCAAAGAAAAATTTCATTAATAACAAGAAATTAAAGGTACAAGAAGATGATATGCATCAAGAGAGATTCAGAAAGTACAAATTATCCTACTACTGCTACTCGCACTCATACAACCGACCCCTCAGCCTCACGATTTTTTTAAATAAAAATAAAAGATGTAAGAAGAACTTAACTCAACAAAAATAAAAAACATGAAACCTCACAATTCAACCCACAAAGCCCAATACACGCATGTTGCTTTCCTCGATTCCACCAATAGTAAAAGCACTCTTTATTCACCCACTGATCAGAGACTCCCATACCTACCTCTCTTCCATCCGTGCCTACCAAGACCGATAGACACCCATGACCATTAAATACCCAGCTCCACTTCCATGGTTGGAACACCTCTTTTCTGATTCAAAACTTCAAGCACTCATTGCAACCGAACACACCCAAGGACGATCAAAACTCACGACCACAACCGAACAAGACCCACTACCATCTCCACTTCCATGGTCAGACACATGTTTTCCAATCCAAACTCCGAATACACCCATTGTAGAAGCTCCGATGTTGACAACCCAAAACATCGAACAACTGTCGAGACACCTCCATACATCTGGATGAAGTTCACCCCTCAAACTCCCACTCGAAAAGAAGCGCTCGAATGAAATCTTAAATAGATCTGGATCGACTTCAACACCCATGCTTTCCCTCAAACAAAGCACTGAAGCATCTCCATAGATTCGAACCAGAGTTCATCCCTTAAACTCCCACTCACAATGGAGCACCCGAATGAAGATCCGAACCAGATCTGAACATCCTCTAATCCGGTCCAAAACTGACCTCCTTCTACTCTGTTTTGACCCTTATTCCAAGCACCTCCTGTTGAAACAAAACATACAACCCCAATGCATCATCCAAAAACGGGCAACAAACACAAAAAAGTTTAAGATCAGCAGCACACAAAACACAACTAAGTGGGAAGACATTATTCGAATCAACTTTATTAAAAGCAAAAACCAGCACACAAACACAAGAGAGAACTGGGCCAGCCGACCACCATAGCCAAATATTAGTTACTTACTAAGTATGTTTTAGTAATAGTGGTATGTGTTGATCTTTTCAAGGAAATTTTTTTATGCTTGTCCTTAATACATTAAAATTTTATTATGAAGGGATTTTGACCAAATCCCCCTTTCTAAAATTTTATCGTTTTCCAATTGAGAATTCCTAATGAGAATTGATTCTGATACTTAGGAATGGTTTGAGAATTGATTATGATACTATATGATGGTTTAAGAATTAATTTTTTTAGGTGGCTTTTTAGATTTTTATTATTTTAATGAGGTTTAAAAAAAAAAACTAATATTTGGCTTTTTGAGTGATATGATGGTTTAAGAATTCCTAATATTTGGCTTTTTATTATTTTAAGCCTAAAATTCCCATTTTACCCTTATTTTAGTTGTATGGAAAAAAAATTAATGTGAGGATATGTTTGTTTTTTTACCATAGGAGATAGATGGTACCATATCATTGGTATTGTGTAGTTTTATTGTGTGTTGTAATGCCACGTTATCAATATCACCATTACATTAATTTTTTACTCGCAAATGAGGCTTGAATAATGATATAAACTTGGAATAGGGTAAAAGAAAATTTTAGTCAATAAAGTATATGTTTCTTGGCATTTTATTCTCTTAAGTTTTGATTTTGTCATTTTGATCAAAACCCTAATTTCTCTCACTCTCTCTCTAAAACTTATATATTTCACTGAAATCCACCTAGATTCGTTGATCTCCTCACCCGTGTCTCTTTGTTAAAAGGTAGAGCTCGGCGAGGGCTTCGTTCTAATCGGAGCGAAGTTGGTTTTTGGCATCTTTGAGTTTCCCACTCTCTCTCTCTCTCTCTCTCTCTCGTCTTCTAAGTTTGAGGTAGGGATATCTCCGCACTTTTTATGAGTTTTGATTTAGTTATTTGTCAATTCCAAATAACAATGAGATTTTGGAATATTTGAAACAAAATCTAGGGTTTTGGGTAAAAGTCTAAACAGGGGTTTTTTTCATATGGATCCTTGAAAATGATTTTGATGTGGAAAATAATGTTGAGTTGGGAATAAATGGTTGATTTTGATATTTGGGATTGGTTTTGGAAAGAAAAAGGGTTTCGTCCTAAATGCCTTAAATGTTGATTTTATATAAATAATTAGAATTGATATTGAAATTATGAAATTGGAATCATGTTGATGAGGATGGTGAAATTGAATATGTATTATCACACATCTCTTGAAAGTTTGAAGAATTTATCTTTATTGATAATTGTTTATCTGTTTAGAAATATCTGTTTTGGGCTATCGATGGAGGATAACTATGACTGTTGTAGAAATTGTATGACAATTAGGGAAATTAAAACTATTTGTTTTGATTCATTTGCATCGGTCATTATTTCATATTTATGCATTGCAAGTGTATATTGTTTTGAGAAAAGAGGTGAATCTGGAAAGGAGTTGTTACATCAAATAAGTTGGCATGTGTGTCTAGAGTGAAAGTCCCAAAAATCGTGTGTATACATAGGTGTAGCTCGGCTTTTCGTGCTCCCTTTCGGAAGAATGAAATAGCCTTTACAGTTCGGACTCCACTTGTGTTGGTTCTGAATCTGATTTCACAAGTGCAATGTGAAACAGTGGAAACACAAAAAGAGTCCAAATCCAGCAATTGTTTTTGGAAAATCGATGTTTGAATCAAATGCCAAAAATGGACTGCTTTGCCAGATTTCAGAGTCGCCACCTAAATATTTATGGAAAATTTAAAAAACCCGTGACTCGTGCCAAAGGCCATTAGTCCGTCGTTACCAAAGTGTCTTGGTTCGGGAACTTAGGTATGAGAGGGGAAGGTCAATAATGAGCACCTCACTCACCCGATCAAAGATCGGCCTCTACTAATTATGATGTGATTCTTATCTACAATATATGTTCTTATTCTGATTATTTAATAAATCCTAAAATTTATTATGTGAAGCATACAAGGTATAGACTAGTTTGCTCAAATTGGAACAATTCAATTTCATGTTTGTTTCTCGAAAAGGGTTTGAATTTGCCACCCTTAGGTGGGCTTAATTTGCCACCCTTAGGTGGACTTAATGTTTGTGAATCTTAAAACGTACATTCGTTGAATCATTCCAATTTAAGCAACAAGCCTTCATCCACAGGCATTCAAACAGTTTATCATTTAAGCAATTAGCCTCATGGTAGGATGCTAAACATAATAAGAAAATTATGTACAAGTGGGATGCTAAAGCATAACAACTCACATATTTACCGACGTCCCGCGAACAAGATACAAAACAAAGTTAGAAAATATGCATGATTCCTAACTATACAACACATGTGATATGCAATTTACTAGGCTCGGCTACTATTATGGCATATGAGATGATTTGATCGCATGCAGTCTAAGCATGTATTCAGAGAAGTATTGAAACGACAATGCGAATGAGAATGATAAACCGAGCCCCGGTGCATGCAATACAAGTGGATGCAAACATGAGTATGCTAAATAAAACATGATGTCCCTAATCTAACCATCGTAAGCTGGTAAATAAAAGGGAGAAAGACGTGGGGTTGGAAGACATACACACACACACGCACACTTATTACAAGTTTGTTTGCCCTCGCGCAGGAGGGTCCGAATAAAGTAATGCGCCCTCACGCAGGAGGGTTCGAATGTCCAAGTGTCCGAAGAAATAATTATTACAAAACTGAATGAATAATAAATGAAAGGGGCTGTCTAATTTATTACAATAATTGATGTAAGGCAAGCCTTGACACAATAAATTCGGTATAACGTCCGACCGAATTCAATTAATCATTTTGGTTCTTTATGTTGGTTGTAATCCAATTTTAACCAATTTTATTAGCCTTTTTTATTACCTGTCCATTTCTTTATCTTTTCTCCTATTTGTGCAAAAGTGATATTTACATCCACTAAGTCTGAAATGCAATAAAGGAAAATCAGTGTCAACTTAACCCGAATAAACCTTATTTTCTTCAGAGGAAATCACAAAGAAAGAGTCAAACTTATTTACAAGTTAGGGATTTTAAGTCAAACTCAAGATGTGAAACAAGGACTAGTCAAACTCAAAAGAGTAATAATGACTTAGAAAAACCCAAACTTGAGTGATAATGACTTAAAATCCAAACTTGATAAGAAGTGATAATGACACTTTCCTTGGCGATTTCCAATGGTCAATTAATCCCTTAACAGTAAACAAATAGGTGATAAATTCTTCGGGGGAAATTACAAAGGAAGAGTCAAACTTATTTACAAGTTAGGGATTTCAAGTCAAACTCAAGATGTGCAACAAGGACTAGTCAAACTCTAAAGAGTAATAATGACTTAGAAAAACCCAAACTTGAGTGATAATGACTTGAAATCCAAACTTGATGATAAGTGATAATGACACTTTCCTTGGTGATTTCCAAGGGTCAATTACTCCCTTAACAGTAAACAAGCAGGTGATAAATTCTTCGGGAGAAATTACAAAGGAAGAGTCAAACTTATTTACAAGTTAGGAATTTTAAGTCAAGCTCAAGATGTGCAACAAGGACTAGTCAAACTCAAAAGAGTAATAATGACTTAGAAAAACCCAAACTTGAGTGATAATGACTTAAAATCCAAACTTGATAAGAAGTGATAATGACACTTTCCTTGGTGATTTCCAAGGGTCAATTAGTCTCTTAAAAGTAAACACACTGATGAATAAAGAGAAATGAAAAATAAAAGATTGTGCTTTAGTATAAGAACATGTATACATTTGGGGTAGTGAACCTCCAAAGACTTTAAACCATTAAGCATGGAAGAGTTCCTTTCTTATACTTGAATCACAATCTTAATTTTTTTTCATAACTTTTTAATCGAAATAAGTAAAGAATGGAGGGAGGTTGCAGAGATGATTATGCGACATTGATTAATTGGTTAGTACAAACAAACTTGATATTTAAAACATAAATAATTGAAATAAATTAAACAGCCCCCTAAATAGCATTTAAATGTGCTGAGATTAAACTATAGAATTCATAGAGAGATTAAATGAGGAAGGGTAGCTAACCACTCCCCACTTTTACAACTTCAAATCACATAGTTTAGATATGTTGAAAAATAATTCCAAAACAGTCCCAAATCAAAATGAAAATACAAAAAAAAAGATGCACAAAGATTGAAATAAAAGGAAGGAAACTTTACCTCAATATGACGGTGCAAGCTTGGCACGAAGTAGATCAAAGCTCTCTTTCAAATTTTGAGTGGAAGCACAGAAAGAAGAGCATTCATTGTCAGTGAGAGAGACCAATGGCAAGCTGAATTGGCTTTGGTGCACGCTGTCGGCGAGTGGGTCAACGAAGATGGCAAACCAGCTAGCGGAATGGCAACACAATGCCGAGAGGGAGAGAAGTTGTGCATGTGTGCATGGTCACGGTTTGGGGTGTTGGATTAGTGTAAGGTTCGGCCTGAGAAGAACATGAGGCAGCCGAGGTGAGTGAGGCTATCGGTGATGCTAGCTCAGTTGTGGAATTGCAGCGGTGACAGCCCGGTTGTGGAGTTGTTGGAGGTGCTGCTGGTGGGTGGCTCAGCAGTGGGCAGTCACGGTTGGAAGCTGCTGGTGGTGTTGCTGGTGGTGCTGCTGGTGGGTGGCTCGGCAGTGGGCAGTCACGGTTGGAAGCTGCTGGTAGTGCTCGGCAGTGGGCAGTTACAGTTGGAAGCTGGTGGTGGTGCTGCTGGTGGGTGGCTCGGCAGTGGGCAGTCACGGTTGGAAGCTGCTGGTAGTGCTCGACAGTGGGCAGTCACAGTTGGAAGCTGCTGGTAGTGCTCGGCAGTGGGCAGTCACGGTTGGAAGCTGCTGGTAGTGCTGCTGGTGGTGCTCGGCGGCAGTGGGCTGGTAGTGTGAGCTGTGTGCGTGTGTGAGAGAGGTGTGTGTATGTTGTTGGTGGTGCTCGGCAGTGAGCTGGTGAGTGTTGAGAGTGGAATGTTAGAGAGAGAAGAGAGAGAGAGTCAATCTTCATGCATGTGTGTGTGTGAGTCTCCTCTGTGTTGCTGCTGTGGTGTTGAGTGGTGTGCTGTATTGTGAGGGCCGTGTGTGTTGCTGCGTTGTGAGAGGGGAGAGAAAGAGGGCCAGCCCGTGTGTGTGGGCAGTGGTGTGTGTTTTCCCTCACCCCTGTATCTCTGTGTCGTGCCTCAGTCTATTAATGGTGTGATATCCATGCTGTGTATCAGTGTGAGAGAGTTGAGTGTGTGATGTGCTGGGGTGGTGTGAATCTGTGTGTGTTATCCGAGAGAGAGGGAGAGAGCCCCCGTGGGTGTGTGAGTATGTGTGTATGTGTTTGAGCTGCTGGGTCTCTCCTGGCTGTGTGCACGGCTGTTATGGGTTTTTAGAGAGTGTGGGTAGTGTGTATGCCGTGATGGTGTGGATCATGGTGAGTTGGTGTGTGCATGTGGGGGGTGTGAATGTGAGCTGGTGAGTGTTGAGAGTGGAATGTTAGAGAGAGAAGAGAGAGAGAGAGAGGTTTTGGTCTGTCATCCGTCTGCATGTGTATCCCCCTTGAGAGAGTTTTTTTTAGTGTCTCTTTTAAAAGAGATCCGGCCCCCCTCCCCTCTCAAGTGTCCAGCTGTGTTCAGTGCATCTCTTGATCATTCCACCACTCCATATTCTTCTTTTGTTTTCTTTTTTTTTTGTTTATTGTCCACCAAAGCGTAATCATTCCACCACTCCACCACACACTCAACATCTTTTCTTTTTTTTTTTTTTTTGTTCTTCACCTAAAAACACACTCACCAAAACTTTTCTTTATTTTATTTTATATTTTTATATTTTTATATTTTATTACTTTTCTATTTTTTTTATAAAATATTTATCAATTTATATAAAACACACCTAAAACAAATGTACATACACATAAATTTATATAAAAATATAAAATTATAACAATACTACAAATTAATAAAATATTAGTGATGGCCAAAAGGGGTGAGGTTTGGAATTAAAGCTTCAATTTGATTTTTCGGCTGAGAAATTCATAAAATAGCACATTTCAATTTTCATCAGCGGGTGGTCAAAAGAAGGTGTCCAAGTCTTAAGGGTGGTCAAAAATGGGGTGTCTACAGTTGCCCCTCTTTGACAGAGCTCGAAGTCATGAAATGACGTGAGTGAATGTCAAAACCCGAAGACGACCCTTTTGACAAGGCCGTAAGACTTGGGCAAACAAACAAGATGTAATGCAAGTGGTTGAACCCGAAGGTTGCCTACGTATCCCGTTGCAAAGAATCAAACCAGCGTAGTTCAGGGGCAGAATGCAAATGATATGCTCAAAGTGTAGTTTGAAAATTGGACTTACACGCTTCGCGAAGCCGGGTATTTTTGAAAACCTTATGATCATGCAAGAGAGGGAAGACCTCAACCAAGAGAAATCAACATCCTAACACGTGTCACGCGAAAGGAGGAAAGATGGTGTAAACAGACAGGCGCACCTGCTGTTGTTAACCGATTGGGTGGTGTGAACAGACAGGCGCACCTGCTGTTGTTAACCGATTTGGGTGGCCATGGATGTCGCTTTTCTGATCATATTTACAATTTTCCCTATTCTCCAACGGGGTGACAGACTAGGTTGGTTCAGTATCCAGAATTGAGATGCATATAAGCTATCTCAACCTATGGGGCTACCATACAGATTTCAAGCCGAGAATGCACCCCTGGATGCACCTCTGGGTATTTAAAACAGACTTTAGTCTCGGAAATCCCGAACCTTTTGCGTTCTAGGCATCGCCATTCGAACTCTAGTTTCCACCGTCGCAGTTGGTCTCCTAGGAACTCATTGCAATCACAGGCAGGTAGCTATACCAGACCACCCAAAGTCGTTCGCGCACGACAAACACCAAAGGAATTGCACCTTTATAGGATTTAAGGTCTCCTAGACCGGAAAAAGAACATCAGGTGCACCTGCTATTTTTAACCAATTGGCAATCCTAATGCGTCTTACGCGAGAAGAGGAAGTGAACTTGAAATCCAAACGCGTCTCACGCGAGAGGAGTATTTGAGATCCAAACGCGTCTCACGCGAAAGGAGGAAAGTGAACTTGAGATCCAAACGCGTCTCACGCGAGAGGAGTGTAGTGAACTTGAGATCCAAACGCGTCTCACGCGAGAGGAGTGTAGTGAACTTGAGATCCAAACGCGTCTCACGCGAGAGGAGTGTGGTGAACTTGAGATCCAAATGCGTCTCACGCGAGAGGAGTATAGTGAACTTGAGATCCAAACGCGTCTCACGCGAGAGGAGTATGGTGAACTTGAGATCCAAACGCGTCTCACGCGAGAGGGGGATATTGAAGTCCTAACGCGTCTCACGCGAGAGGGGGATATTGTAGTCCTAACGCGTCTCACGCGAGAGGGGGATATTGTAGTCCTAACGAGTCTCACGCGAGAGGGGGATATTGTAGTCCTAACGCGTCTCACGCGAGAGGGGGATATTGAAGTCCTAATGTGTCTCACGCGAGAGGGGGATATTGTAGTCCTAACGCGTCTCACGCGAGAGGGGGCTATTGCAGTCCTAACGCGTCTCACGCGAGAGGGGGATATTGTAGTCCTAACGCCTCTCATGCGAGAGGGGGCTATTGCAGTCCTAACGCGTCTCACGCGAGAGGGGGATATTGCAGTCCTAACGCGTCTCACGCGAGAGGGGGATATTGTAGTCCTAACGCGTCTCACGCGAGAGGGGGATATTGTAGTCCTAACGCGTCTCACGCGAGAGGGGGCTATTGTAGTCCTAACGCGTCTCACGCGAGAGGGGGATATTGTAGTCCTAACGCGTCTCACGCGAGAGGGGGTGTAGACGTCCCCGAACGCATCCCGGGCGAAAGGAGTGCGAGTCCCCCCCCCCGGTTCTGGTTCGATATTGGGTCACTACAGTTCGAAGGACTCAAATGTCACGGTTCTCAATCTTGAACCAAAGAGTCCAAATTCGGCAAATCGTTTTGAAAACAGATTTTTTGAAAGAAGTGCCAAACATGGACTGCTTCGCCAGATACAGAGTTGCCACCTAAATGTTTTTTAAATGGGAAATTTAGGAAACCCTGACTCGGTGCCAAAGGCCACGTGTCCATCATCACTAAAGTTGCCTCGGCTCGGGAACTTGGGTACGATTGGGGAAGGTCACTTTGTGAGCACCCCCGCTCGCCCGGTCAAAGACCGGCCTCTACTAACCATGATATCTTATTTTGAAAACATTGTGCGTTCTTATTCCGGTTATTAGCCTAGATTTACTATGTGATGCGCACAGCATACAAGTATAGACTGGATCGCCTGAATTGGAACAAAACATTTCATGCTTGTTTGTTTGAAAATGGTTTGATGGTGCTACTCGCAAGTAGGCTAAGACGTGGATTTGCCACCCTCGGGTGGGCTTAGAAAACATGATTTTGCCACTATCTAGTGGGCTTAAAACAAACATTTAATGAATTGTCCCACTCCAAGTAACTCAACCTCCACCCACAGGCATTCAAGGCAGTTATATCACATAAGCACATAGCCTCATGGTAAGCATGCTATTCATGGCAGTCACTCACACGCATGCAAGGATGCTAAAGCATAAAACTCACCGAGTATTCCAAGCCAAAACAGAAGCTCGTTAGAAATCATGTATGATCCTAAACATAGAATTGCCTAATGCAACACATGCAAAGATGCGACTATAGCAGGCTCGGCTATTCTAAACATGGCATATGGAATGCTACAACTAACACGTATTCAATTTGGAATTGAAATACAAATGCAGTTTGTATGATGCGCCGAGCCCGGTGCATGCAAAACAGATGAATGATGCAAACATGCTGTCATACTGTATGCCCATCGAAATATGCCCTATATCTAACCATCATAAGCGGGTAAATAAAAGGGAAGAAAGACGTGGGGTTGGAAGACATACATCACACTCACCCACACTTATTACAATCATGCCCTCGCGCAGAGGGTCCGAATAAATAATACAGTCCCGAATGAAAGAATAATACAGTCCAAATAATGTACAAATTCCTAATTAATTAACAAATTAACTAAGAAAGCTATAAAACTGGCATGCAAGCCAGGGACTGCCTTGCTTCTGATGAACGATGTATGTTTGGGCTGCCTTGCATGGAAATCCACTGGGATGCCCCAATTAGCCTCTGTTTCGCAATTATTTCTTGAAGAGCGCGCCAAGCCTTGGAAGACTGTTGATTCTTGATTTTGCTGCAACAGAGAGCAGGAAAGGGGCATAACAATGTATTTTCACGCAAATATATGCACATCAATATAGGATGAATGCATATGAATGCTACAAAAAACCTAACTCCATTACGGATAATCCGGAGCGTCGGTGACTTGGGAATTGAGACACATTTCGTTACTCGGAGTACGAAACGCGCCTCGTTTCCCGTGCCCGGGCTAACTCCTATCCCAAACACGATGCAATATGCATGATATGCGTGAAATGCAACTAAGATACAATCCTAACATACACAATGTTATGGAATGGCATACACGCTGCACGAGGTGATACACCACCGAGCATACACAATGCTATGGATGAAATGGCATACGCAATGCAATATGGGCTTACACCAACATGAGAGAGCCTCAACCACACTCACATAGGAGGCCATCAGATGAAAACAAGATATCTCGAAATGCGTGTATGCGTGCACGCAAATCGAGGACGGACCCTCAGGCACCGAAATGCCACTCTAATGAGACATGGCAAAGACACGGAATATAGTATGCAAACATGCAAAAATCAGTGGCAAGATGAGGGGCAAAACAGCCCCGAAACCCGTAAAACGAAACCCGACGCATGAAATGGTCCCGAAATGCGAAATTAAGCACATGAAATGGCCTACAGCTATACAATACATGCATAATTGGTACATGACATGAAAAGCAGAAGCAAGGCAGCCCCAAAACTCACATTTTTACAGTACAAAACATAGCCAAACAGCAAACACAAGTAAGGCTAAGATGGCATACAAAAATGGCTCCGCAAGGGAGGCAATGAAGCAAGTGGTACATGAAATGCCCAAACAGAAAAATACCCTTCTACAACACTGAAGAGGGACCAAAAATATGAACATTTACAGTTTATGACAGCCTCCAAATCAGTATGAAAACATGCTCAAAATGCAATGCAAGATTAAGGCCATAAGAGGGTATAACATGAAGTGCACAAAATATTCATCAACTAGCTAAAGACCCTTAATGAAACATGACAAGGGGGTCAAAATATGGCTACTTTCAGTTCTGATCATGGCCTAAAAACAGAAGCAAGGTAGGCTAACAAAGCATGCAAAAATGGGGGCCAAAGAGGGGTATAATGGTAAGTGCCACATGGAGGCCCCCAACAGTGTTGAGCCCTTCTACAATGTTGTAGAGGGGCTCAAAATAATCCAACTTACAGTTTATATCATGCCTCAAAACAGACTACACATAGGCTAGAAATACCATGCAAAATAATGGCATACAAGAGGGTATTGAAGTAAGTACCAAATGGGGGGCTCAAACAGGGTTGAGCCCTTAAACAAACATGAAGAATGACTCAAAAAAATGACCCTTTCAGTTAGGGTCGGAGCCTAAAACAGCAAGAAAATAGGCTAAGAAATTGTTGCAAAATAGAGCTAGTAAAGAGGGGAAGTGGACTTACCCTTGAAGACCAAAACCTTGGCTGCTTCTTGGACCAAATTTGCTGCCTCCTAGCTGCTGGAAAGCCTCTCAAGGTGCTGGAAAGGGAGTGGTGGTGGTGGTGCTTGGTGGTGATGAAGAAAATGGGGTTGGAACTTGAGAGAATGAGAGAGATAGAGATGGATGTGTGTGTATATGCTTGAGAGCAATTTTCCAACCCTTTTCCTAGAGCTGGGAGGAAAGCTATATGGACGAGAATGGGGGAGAAATGGAGGGAAAAAAGTGGAGGGAAATGGCATCAATTTTCCCTCCAAAAAAAGTTCCCTCCGGATGCAGTTTTTGGAGGGAAAAGAGCACACAGCTGTAAGTACTCCCTGTAAGGAAGCTGGCCGGCCATGTATCAAAGTTGCAGGTGGCCGGCCGGCCACCCCCATGGCCGGCCGGCCAAGGGGAAAAATGGTCCAAAAGAAATTGCTAGCCGGCCACCCAATATTGGTGTCCTCCCAGGTCTTCTCATCACAACTCTGTGGTTCAAAACTGGCAACTGTAAAACAGGAGAGACAACAAGCCATTTTTCGAAGAGGTTCAAAAGTGGACAATGGAATTAATGGCCGGCCATAGACTTTTAGGGTCCTCCCATGTGTGTACAACACAAATATGTAGTTTGGGTTTGAAGAAAATGGCCCTAGGGTGGTCAACATTGGCTCGGAAGTGAGAAAAACGGGCTGGAGGGCGCCGGAGGATATAACTGGTTGCTGAGACAATTGCTGGCCTCCCACCCTTCAGTGACCTTCCTGGTGATAAAACAGAGGTACCTGCCAAAATTGAACGAAAACCGATGCAAAACGAATGCTCGGGGGCCAAAACACGCAGTCTGGGGTCCCGAAAACAGGCCGTTAAGTACCGAAAGTAGCATTCGACCACGAAGTGGGTCTTTTAGACCTCAGTGTCCCTCAACAGGGAGTAAATGAGATGCATGCCAAAAACCGGAGCAGTCGGAGATGGTTAGGCGGTCCCGAACCGAGGCACACGGCCTGACGGCTCCGAAAACCGGGAACCGGGCTCCGAAATGGGCAAAGGGCCTACGGCACGAAATGTAGCCCACGGCCACTGAGAGATGGTCTACGGGACCTCTCCTCCCTCAGGAAAAGAAATAGAGAAAACCGAGTCTGGTTCGCAAACCGAGGCAAAGCACAAAAGAGTCCGGAAGTCCGGAGGCAAGGCTCACGGCCGAGACTCTGAGACTTCTGAACGAGCACAATATGCAACATCACCGAGCGCTCAATCGGTGACGTCTGAGTCTTAGGTCGGTCAAAAATGGGGTGTCTACAGTTGCCCTCTTTGACAGAACTCGGAAGTCAAGAAGTGACGGGAGTGAATGTCAAAGCCCAGAGACGACCCTTTTTGACAAGGCCGAAGACTTAGACAAAGCAGATAGGACAGAAAGATGTGTCTGGGCATGCCCGCAGGCAGGGGAAAAAATGCAAATGATATGCGGGAAAGATTGATAAAGACTTACACGCTACGCGAAGCCGGTTTGAAAATTGGACTTATACGCTACGCGAAGCCGGTTTGAAAATTGGACTTATACGCTAAGCGAAGCCGGTTTGAAGATTGGACTTATACGCTAAGCGAAGCCAGTTTGAAGATTGGACTTATACGCTACGCGAAGCCGGTTTGAAGATTGGACTTATACGCTAAGCGAAGCCGGTTTGAAGATTGGACTTATACGCTAAGCGAAGCCGGTTTGAAGATTGGACTTATACGCTACGCGAAGCCGGTTTGAAATTGACTTATACGCT
The DNA here is from genome assembly GCA_030407325.1 of Camellia japonica. Taxonomy (NCBI): domain Eukaryota; kingdom Viridiplantae; phylum Streptophyta; class Magnoliopsida; order Ericales; family Theaceae; genus Camellia; species Camellia japonica. Next base: position 141,030,779 of record JAPPVO010000002.1, read on the forward strand.
ACGCGAAGCCGGTTTGAAAATTGGACTTATACGCTAAGCGAAACCGGTTTGAAGATTGGACTTATACGCTACGCGAAGCCGGTTTGAAAATTGGACTTATACGCTACGCGAAGCCGGTTTGAAAATTGGACTTATACGCTAAGCGAAGCCGGTTGAAAATTGGACTTATACGCTACGCGAGCCGGTTTGAAGATTGACTTATACGCTACGCGAAGCCGGTTTGAAGATTGGACTTATACGCTAAGCGAAGCCGGTTTGAAGATTGGACTTATACGCTACGCGAAGCCGGTTTGAAAATTGGACTTATACGCTACGCGAAGCCGGTTTGAAAATTGGACTTATACGCTAAGCGAAGCCGGTTTGAATTGGACTTATACGCTACGCGAAGCCGGTTTGAAGATTGGACTTATACGCTACGCGAAGCCGGTTTGAAGATTGGACTTATACGCTAAGCGAAGCCGGTTTGAAGATTGGACTTATACGCTACGCGAAGCCGGTTTGAAGATTGGACTTATACGCTAAGCGAAGCCGGTTTGAAGATTGGACTTATACGCTACGCGAAGCCGGTTTGAAGATTGGACTTATACGCTACGCGAAGCCGGTTTGAAGATTGGACTTATACGCTAAGCGAAGCCGGTTTGAAGATTGGACTTATACGCTACGCGAAGCCGGTTTGAAGATTGGACTTATACGCTACGCGAAGCCGGTTTGAAGATTGGACTTATACGCTACGCGAAGCCGGTTTGAAGATTGGACTTATACGCTACGCGAAGCCGAAGCCGAAGCCGTTATCACTCATGATCATGCAAAGAGAGCTGTAATGAAGCAATTATGCAAAATAAATGCAACATTTTAACGAAAGCTAGGCAAGAAGTAAACTCGAGACAAATTACATCTCGTGCAGAAGGGATGTAAGAAAAATTATGCAATGCTCATTGCGTCTCACGCGGAGAAGGCTAAAAGCGACAATCGAGAATACCCGTAGTCTCACACAAGACATCTCTCTGCGTATCACACACAAGAGAGGAAGAAGGTAAACCTCTCAGCGTATCACACGCAAGAGAGGAAAGGTAAGTTTCTCAGCGTATCACATGCAAGAGAAGAAAGGTGAACCTCTTAGCATATCACATGCAAGAGAGGAAGGGTCGTCTCTCAACGTATCACACGCAAGAGAGGAAAAGATCGTTCTCAGCGTATCACACGCAAGAGAGGAAAGAGGTAGAAACCGGGTAAACAATGGTGTAACCAACAGCGTATCTCAACGTATTTCATACGGAGAGAGGGAAGGTTTTAACCGGGTAAACAATGGTGTAACCAACGTATTTCATACAGAGAGAGGGAAGGTTTTAACCGGGTAAACACTGGTGTAACCAACAGGCGTATCTCAACGTATTTCATACGGAGAGAGGGAAGGTTTTAACCGGGGGAACAATGGTGTAACCAACAGGCGTATCTCAACGTATTTCATACGGAGAGAGGGAAGGTTTTAACCGGGTAAACAATGGTGTAACCAACAGGCGTATCTCAACGTATTTCATACGGAGAGAGGGAAGGTTTTAACCGGGTAAACAAAGGTGTGAGTGTGTGTGATTGATACACAAAGTAGGCAAAGCGAGTGTGTGATAGATACACTATTTGAGCAAAGTGTAATTGATATACAAAGGGTGAAGTGAGCAGAGTGTGATGGATACACAAAAGACAAGCACAAAGTGTGATAGATGTACTAAGTGAATAAGTGTGATGGATACACAATAGGTGAACACGAAGTGTGATAGATGCACTAAGTGAATAAGTGTGATGGATACACTAAAGGTGAACACAAAGTGTGATAGATGCACTGAGTGAACAGAGTGTGATTGATACACTAAAAGTGAACACGAAGTGTGATAGATGCGCTAAGTGAGAATATGTGTGATAGATACACAAAATGAATGAAGTGTGATTGATACGCTAAAGCAAATGAAGTGTGTTAGATACACTGAGTGAAGCAAATGAAGTGTGATTGATACACTAAGTGAATGATCTCAAACGGAACTTCTTTGAATGAATCGTACATACAATATCGTGCATAACTGAGAAAGAAACTTGACAGGTACAATGCATTACAATGCATGATGCTTAAGGAAAGCAACGAATGGACAAAGCGGTGCTTTAGAAAGCACCTCATGAAATGAGTGGCGGTAAACCGCTCTTCTCCGACGGGATCTCCCTTCGTGCTCTTCGAACACTTTACCTTCAACTCACAGTACAAAGGTTCTGAAATGCTAACAAGTAACAACCATCTGTATGTAGGAGCTACGGCTGCTGCTTGTCTTCCTGATCATATTCACAACTTTCCCTATTCTCCAACGGGGTGACAGACTAGGTTGGTTCAGTATCCAGAATTGAGGTGCATACACGCTATCTCAACCTATGGGGCTTCCATACAGATTTCAAGCCGAGGGCACGCCTCTGGGTATTTAAACCAGACTTTAGTCTCGGAAATCCCGAACCTTTGCGTTCTAGGCAACAGCCATTCGAACTCTAGTTTCCACCGTCGCAGTTGGTCTCCTAGGAACTCATTGCAAACACGGCCAAGATGTCCCTGGCACGAAACGGTACTCGAGGAGAGCACTTCTGATCGCCATTTTGGCTTGGGGCAGACTTGATCTTGAGCTTGAGGTAGAGGCACACTCATACTTCGGAGCATTGGCAAGGCCTGAAGAGGTACACACGGGATGCAATCTCGGAACTTACTGAAGTTGGAACAAAACTTAGATGCCCGACATTTTCCTCTTTTGCTTTTGCTTTGCAGTCCGGAACCATTATAGCTTCAGATAGGTCCTGGTTTCACTGTTCTCATATGACCTGGGTTGAACCCTGCGGTTTTCTGAAAGAACAAATTCTGTTTTGCACAAATGTGGAGAACGGCACGGCACTCGGAGCACAAAACGATTTTATTTTTGAAATTGAGAGATGAGTTTTCGACCAGGTATTGAGCCTACGACTGAAGACAGCAAAACGACTCAACACGAAAATAAAAGGCACACAACCTAGACACATCGAGTAACACTTGAAACGACTCAAAACAAGAATCGAGATAAAAAAGACACGACACTCAGACGTGCACAGGGAGCCTGTTTCACCGGGTAGTGTTTCCCACCCTTTCTCATTTGTGGTTCTCACATCACTCGGCCCTCAAGCTCTGTTTTTCTGAAAAAGCCCTTTTCTCACTTTTTCTCTCATCGCACATCTCTCTATTCTTCAATCTCTCATTTTTCAATCCCTCCCCTGGGTGGTTGATGGATAAACAGCAAGTTGAAGGCTCTCGCCCCTAGCACTCAGCTAGATTCTTCTTTCTTCCGCTCACAGCTAGTGAATTCCTCCCACAGAGGGGTTGCGCTACAACTGGGTGTGTAGCAAATCTGCAGCTAGCATCGGTTGATGATGCTTTGCTGGGGAGTTTGGACGTGATAAGATCTGTCCAGATGATGGAGTGGAATATCTTGCCTCATTCCAGTTCGTGCTTCGCACTTGGCTCGACACCTCGTTGCTTGGAGGATACGAGAGCTTTCAGCCTTTGTTGTTAGCTTCAATTGCGCCCTTCTTGGCAGGTAGAGTGCCCTTCTTGGCGAGTAGGGTGCCCTTTCTGGCAAGTATGTTGACAATGGGGAAAAGACAGAACACCTGACTCAACTGTGCCCCTAGTTCATCATTTCGACCATTTTTTGTTTTTGCTTTCTACTAAAACAATTTTGACCAAAATGAGAGTTAGATTAACATGCTTGTTCAATTTTTGATTTAAAATCATGCAAGTCAGGCTATGAGCACTGAAAATTTTCCTTTTTTGGGTCCATGAAATGGTCCAGTTTTGGAAAAGATGGAATGATTTTCGAGAAAATAGTCAACCTCAGTAAAAATTCTCAAAAACTATTTTTGCAATCGGCCACTTGCTCAACGAGCATGAACCACTCCTGAGATGCACAACCTCGGATCCGAAGGAAAATTGCCCCTTGCTTGAAGAGAGCTTGCATGGCAACGGAAAGTTGCCCCTTGTTTGAACGGCACCGCGGCGCATTGAATGGCAACGGAAAGTTGCCCCTTGTTTGAACGGCACCGCAGCGCACTGAATGGCAACGGAAAGTTGCCCCTTGTTTGGATAGCACCGCGGCGCATTGTAGTCAGTCCTCAGAGTGACGAACACAACCAAATCCTCAGATACAGAGAAGACAAAGATGACCAGAACCATCGCATGGACACAATCAAATTGAAGTGTTTTACGGCTGGACTTCAGAATGAAGTTGCCTACGTATCCCAAACATGGGAATCAAGCCTTACGTAGTTCGGGGTTAAGGTACACTCGGGTATTTAACCTCTCCTTTTATGCTCTAACTTTTGCCAAGGCGCCCGTTGCAGGTTTTCAACCTTGCGAGCTTTGTTCTTCTTTCTTTTTCATTTCTTTTCTTCTCTTTTTTTTTTTTCTTTTTTTTTTTCTTTTTTTTTTCTTCTTTTTCTCTTTTTTCTTTCTTTTCTTCTTTTTTTCTCTTTTTGTTTTTTGTATATATCTTTTCTTGCTCTAACTTTTGCCTGGGTCGCCCTTTCCGGGTTTTCGGCCCAGCGAGCCTCTCAAAGGGTAAAAGTGTAACAAGTCCATGCCAAATGGTTTTAGGATCTCGAAGCCATCCGTATCCAGGAGAGTGGCTGTTGATTTGCAAGAGGATTCATCTTCGGCTCTTCGAGCACATCTGACATCTTTGCCCCTAGTTCAAAGGGTACTTCTGTTCTAGCTTTGCAAGCTTCTTCTGATCTTCTGATCTTCTTGATCCGACTTTCCTGGCCTCTTGTTCGAGGGCTGCTTCAAATCTGGCCACACAGGCCTTACATCGTAGTTGACTGTTGAACATTCTGAATTCAAGTTCAAGGTTTGGAAGCAAAGGGGTTGAGTCTCGAGGCCAAGAGCGATCCTAAGCTGCACAATCTCAAGAACGATTCCACACATGTCTTCGCAGGACCGCGCAAAACATTTTTTGAAAGTTTTTAAGAAAGCGACAAATCGCTCGCGCTGAAGACAGTGTAGGACCAATCTGGATCAAAGCTAGGGTCCTTCTCAGTACTCACACTAACAAGCATGATTTCATTCATTAAGGGCTTAGCACGCCTCTCTTTCTCTCAATTTGATCAAAGTTTTACAAATCCCGAGGAATTCCTTCCTCTTCGTTTTCACCGCGGTGTTCAAAAAGCTTTGAAAAACTCAGGTCATTACAATGACTTCGAGGCATAAGAGAGCAGGTGGAATGCACTACCATTTCATTCAAATCCCGGCACAACTAGCACACGGCAGAAGCAAATGCGAGAGCGTAAAAATCACTGCTGTTTCATTCAAAATCTGTTGGCATAACTGGCTCCCTGGCAGAAACAGACTCAAAAGAAAGCAAAAAGACAAACAGAAAACAAAACAGTGATGTCCGAGGTAACACCCCCGGAATCACCTGACTCTAACAAAACGGGACTGACTCGGTACAACAAGACAGACCCAACTGACTCAATAAGAAAAGACTGACTCTGTACAACACAACGAGACTGACCCAATACCCAAGTCAGAAAGTACAAATTAACAACATTCGCAAATGTGCTCAAAACAGTGCATGCTATCCACCATATCTGGAGTTAATCGAGCGCCGCCCGCAGGTGGTTCATCCCCCGATCACATAATCACATTATTCCCCCAAGTTCACCGATCCAGTGCCGATAGACTTTGCAGGGCTTGGCGGGAGGACAACCCCGTTGTCAAACAGATCCTGTACTTCATGGCGAAGACGGAAGCAGTCGTCGGTAGTATGGCCAGTTTGCTGATGGTACGCGCAGTACTGGGTAGCATCATGTGTAGCCGGAAGAGGGTTCGGGAGAGGTCGAGGCTCAAGGGGTTCGAGATGGCCTTGTCCCACAAGGATTTGAAAAGCTTTGGACAAAGGCATATAGAGGGCATGGAAGACCCTCCGACCTCGGGGTTGGTACTTCAAGGCTTGTGAATTTTTACTGGGCGCACCAGCGAAGGGATTGGCAGGTGTTGGCCTGGTTTGCTGATCTCTTCCGAGCGGAGGGTTAGAGCTAACAGGATCATTTCTGGTACAACGGCCCTTTTCCCGGCTTGCCTCTTGATTCAAACTGCCCCCAACTTGAGTGGCGAAAGTGTCATCCACAGCTTTTGCAACAACTGCGAGGACTTGCTCTTTGTTCAGTCCCTCGGCTTTCAAAGCCTCAACAGCGAACAGAAGATGTTCATGGGGATCCATGCCCGCCCCTACCTTGTTCTTACCACCTGCCTCCACTTTGCTAAGAGATTCGCCTTCTTCCAATGCAGCCCGTCCCAAGATTAGGGAGCGTTTTGACATGAACTCCCTGGTAGGCGATGTGGTTGATGATGGAGCCAAAACTTCAAAGGTTAAATCTGCCACTGTTCTCTGAAGATCTTCAATCATGCTCCCCAGCTCAGAAGTAGTGGGTTCACGGGTTTGAGATGATTGGGGTTCAAGTGCATCTATCGTGCTTAAGGCCATGCTTTCTGGGATAAACATCTCGGGCTTGGGTATATGGGTCGGGGGGTATATGCTGGGGTTGTAGGTGGGTGGCAGTGTATGGCTGAGGTTGAGATGTGGATGAGGTACTTGGTCCTTGGGGTTTTGAGGTGGAACTATTGTCCGGTTGTCAATGAGATTCTGGATCTCATGACGAAGGCGGTAGCAACCATCGGTGCCATGGCCGCGCTGTTGATGATATACACAGTATTTGCTTGGGTTATGTTTGGTAGGGAGTGGATTTGGCAAAGGTTGAGGATTAAGGGGTTTGAGATGCCCTCTTTCCCTCAGGACTTTGAATGCGCTGGTTAGGCTCATATGGAGGGGGGTGAAAAATCTACCCTGAGCTCGGGCTGGGCTGGCTATTTGTAGGCTGGCCTTGGCAAAAGGGTCGGCTATGGCAACTGTGTTGACTTTAGTGGGTTTGGAAACAGTGCTACCGCCAGCATTGGTACTCTCGACTGGGAGTCTTACGGCAACCTCGGTGGACCCATCCTCGATGTCGTGAATAGGGCTAAGGCCCTGTGCCCTTTTGAATTGCTTCTCAAGGTTTGCAATTTTCACTGCAGTCGAACTGAATTCATTGACATCAGAGGGACGAAGCCTCTCAGTAGGCTGCACCAGGGGTGTGGAAACTCGAGCTTGAGTCAACCTTTCTTGGGGATCTGGACCCTGCAAATCTTCAGCTGGCAGAAGTGGGTCAAAGTTCGGCTGGGGGCCTGAAGCTGGATACGGAGCAGATGCCCCAGATGGGCATTGCGTTTCAACGCTAGTCTTATCCTGCATTGCAGTTCCCTGATTTAGCGCTGCTATCATGGCCACAAATTCTTCCGAACCCTGTGCCATCACGGGTCTA